>JAUMJL010000887.1:0-600000 GCA_033558185.1 Dromococcyx pavoninus
AGTGTGAAGAGCTATACTTATGGCAGTGGTGGAAACAGCATGCTTCCAGAGAGGAGGAATAAGAGTTCAAAGGAGAAGACAGAGCAGGAAATGAAAACAGTTGAAAACAGTGCAGAATAAACTGAATGTCTACAGGGATCTTTCTAGTATTAAACTGTTGAGAATCTTGAAAAAATAGGAAAGTGAGTGATTTAAAGGAGTGGTTGGGGAAAATAAATTCAACATTCTTCAGCTAAACAGGTGACAGCAGTGCTTCAATCTGTGGTCCTTCCATCATAGCTCACCAGAGCATCATCTTTTCAGCTACTAGCAGTCCTCACATGAGCAAAATGGAGACCTAATCTGCAGAGCTTTAAAAAATGGATTGTTGTTTTTATTTAAATGTGTGGGAATTGATCTCATTAATGAATCCTGAAGTTCCCAAGACAATATAATAGCTACTTCACATGAGATTGATCATTTTAGAGGCTTAAGAATCAATCTATTTCAAGGAAAAAAAGCAACGACAAACCACTACTAGACAAAGCTAATGATGGCCTAGGAGTGACCTACAGATAACCCCTAATTTTCTGCACTTGGTGAATTGGTGTAATAGTGCACTTTCCTGAGCTAAATTGTAAAACCAGCCTGGTTATTCAGCAACCACCACATCCAGTCTGTGTTATGTCTGAATCATAAGCTTTAAGATAAGACACCAGAAATTTGTACTCAGTAGTTTTCAAGGAAGACCACCTGCATAGACAAAACACATGCTATTCACCTTGCTCTATGGAAGGAAGGCCCATGGGCTCAAGGTTTGTGTGCAAAAGTCACCTCAGGCTTCCCATCCCCATCAGAAGGGATAGTGTGTGCCTGCAGCTCACCCTTAATCACAGGATGCAATCCGGTAGGTATCAATTACTTTTTAGGAGCCAAGACTGTTTCTTTCCTACCAGAAGAAGCCACTGGTTCAGTGCTGGGACCTGCTCAGCTTTTATTCATGACATTATTCTCACTGAGAGAGGACTCATCAGTTGGGTCTCATCTCAGGGAAAATATTGCTAATGAAAATATAAAACCAAAGCTCAGCCTTGTCCCTAAACTGGCAAGAAGGATATGTGAGAGAATAAGTTGACTTGTAAAAAGGCTGAAGAGGCCAATAGTGCATGTGAACAGCTGGGGGTGGTAGGGTTGCTGCTGCATGTCTGCTCCCCTCTATGGAGGTGACTTCTGAGGAACCTGGTATCTTTGTATTTTATCAATACAATCACTGGCTTATATCCTTAAGGTAAGTGTTCACTGTATGAGAACTATGTGACTAAACAGAGGATGAAAGTATCCCAACTTCATTTTGAGTATCAATCTTTCACTATCAAATGCTGGGATTAATGTCATCCACCATTCACTGTCTTGAAGACAGGCATCCTGTTTGGGGCTGCAGCGCCATGGGAAGCAATATGACAGTTTGACATCCTATTGACCCAGGAGTCCCTTTTCCCCATCTTACTCCATCACCTCCCATCTGCCTTGCTATCTCCTGGCTGTCAGCTCCCTCTGTTTACCTTGCGTGAGCTCATGGGACCCTACTTGACCCAATTTAGCTGAAAAAATCAGCAGATGACTAACTTATCAAAAAACTAAAACTTTTTCAAGGAATCATCTGAGGAACATGGAGCTGCCCCAAGGGAGGTTTAAGGCAGCACCAGCATGTTCCCTGAAAGCATGGAAGAACATGTGAGAAGGAAAAGACAGATGAGACCTGCCTTTTTCCACATATACAAGCTGTGAAACAGGACCCAAAGGCTTTTGACGGAGTTTTCTTAGAGTCCCTGGAGAGAACTGGGCAGTTTGAGCTGTTGAAGCTGAATAGCCCTCTACGAGTTTCTATAGAGAGTATATGAACAATGAATGTGAACTAGAAACCAAACTTTTGGAAGCTTCAAATTAAATAAAGTCCAACCATAATCCTTAGCAGTTCAGGTAAATGTACATCATTATCCTTGTATTCACTGTTCCCCAAACACTTGAAATCTGTGCTTCCTCTCCTCACGAGTGACAGTACTCAACCCACCTGCATGCTGCTCCAATGGTGCTAACTCCATTTTAAAACTATATGCTTTCTCACAGTGGGGCTTCACAGTATGGCAGATACTTGGCTGTCTCATTGGGCTTTAATAAATGAAATATAAGGGAAATACTCTATAAGGCCAAACAGGAATCACATAAATTAAGTGCAGTGCTTCCTGCTCCAGAGCAGCTGTCCCAGACTGTCAACCATCCTGAAATCAGTGTTTTGATTATGGCTGGGACACATTTTCACACTTGTGTTCCTCTTTACACTGATGAGAGTGATATAGATGAGAGGTCTATCTGCACCCCTTGGGTATTGGAAGTGACCCAACAAAGCACTGAGGTCTTTGCTGAGAATAGGTGGACAGAAACTAGAGGCCATGAAGTATCCTGCATTGGCACTGCCTGCTGCAGTGATATTCAGAGAAAGCATGGGGGTCACAAGGCTGTACAGCCCCTGTGCCGTCTCTATCAGTGTGGTCCCTATATATATTGGCATATATATGTTGAGCTAGGCAGATACTTGAAATGTTTTTCCTCACTTCTTTCCCACCTTGGATACATACCACACACTTATGGAATAACTGTCTTTGGAGGGTTCTTTAGTGAACCATACGTATTGCTGCAATAAGCTGGCCATTTCCATGTCCTGTGCAACCCTCAGTCTGTGCAGTTTTTCCTGCTTGCTCCGAGGATTGGAGGTTTGCATCTTGCTGAACATCTAGTGATTGACTCACAGATCTCTGCGAAGTCGTAGACTTATACCAAAATGTGCTGTTTTAGTGCATTGTTTGTGCTGTAGCAATGCCTGGAGGCCCCTCTGTGCAGAGCAACCTTTGTGGCTGGTACAGAGGCAGCTCTTTGTCCTAAGGTCCAAGACGCTCTCACAGCCCTGTCTCTGCCTCTCCAGCGCACGATGTTCTCAGACATCGTTAAAGCTTAATACATTCCATTTGGCACCATCGTGAGAAAACTATCTTGTTTGGGGAAAAAATGTATTATTATGCCCAAAGCAAAGATGTAGGCACTTTTTGGTAATGGTGTTGATTATTCACAAAATGTCATTCCCGAGTTGCCTTGTTTGCCAAGTGTGGGACATATGTTAGTAATTGACAATGCACAATGTGGATCTCTTCTATAAATGGCTGTTTCAAAACACAATTAGTAATAAAATAAGGGGGCCAAGAGATTCCCCAGATCTAGTGCTGTACCTCTTTTAAAACAGTTATCGCTAGCAGGCAAGACTTTTTCTCCCTTTTTCTCTTCCAAATGGCTTTTCTTCCTGTAAAACCTCAGGCCTGTTACCTAGTTTTCGCTTATGTTGTAACTTAGGGGGTTTTTTGCTCCTTCAGGAGACAGCTAGTTGAAATCCATGTCTTCTGCTTCTTAATACACTTTCCACTAGCATGTGTTCTAGTCTTAGTCAAACAAAACTGAAAGCGGAAATATTTCTGTTAAACTTGCTTCATTGCTCCTACAGACTCCTTAGTTACATTGCAAATGGACATTAAGTATCATAGGTACTTTAGAAGGGTCAGAAACCTGAATTTGCTGTTATGTCACCACTGCTTTAGCAAGAAGACATTAATTCAGACGGCATAATTTCTGAACATATTGATGGAGGTGGAATAAATCTTAAGATTTGTGGTGAGTTGACCTAGGGTGGGCTCCGGGTGCCCACCAAGCTGCTCTCCCCTCCTCAGCAGGACAGAATCGTAGGTCAAGATAAAGGTGGTTTAATAAAGCAAAAGCAAAGAAAACACATGGAAGTAAAAGGGAAACTAAAGATTTATTCTCTGCTTCCCACCAGCAGGAGATACCCAGCCACTTCCTGGGAAGCAGGGTTTCAGCATGCGTAGTGGTTGCTCAGGAAGACAAACATCATAATAATGAATGGCCCCTCTCCTCCCCCTTTCTTTTAGATTTTCTTGCTGAGGAGATGTCTTATGGTATGGGATATCTCTTTGTTCAGTTTGGGTAATCTGTCCTGGCTGTATCCCCTCTCAAGATCTTGCACATCCCCAGTATACCAGTGAGGGGGGAATTCTGGAGAGACAGTCTTGATGCTGCATGAGCACTACTTAGCAGTAGCCAAAACACTGGTGTGTTATCAACACTTTTCTAGCTACCAATACAAAGTACATCACCATGAGGGCTGCTATGGGGAAAATCAACTCCATCACAGCCATATTCTACACAATATATGAGCCTCAAGAGATTTATAGCAGAAGGGTTTGAATGTGCAAATATTTATGCAGGTGTGCAGACCTGCAGAATCTGCTATTGCCACAGACCTGTTTGCTCAAGGAAGTTATTGGTCTGTGGTGTTGGAGGTAGAAATAGGCTTTGAAGAGACCTAAATACCACTGGATAATGAACAGTAAGGACAAGGTAATGAACATAAAGAGAAAATTGTTAACTGCATGAGGCACACTTTGGGTTTGTCTGACATTTGGATGGGCAAGATTATTTGGTGGTTTGGGTGGCTAAACACTTGCATTTTCATCCAGGAGGCTATGAATTTGAATGCAGTTCAGGTGTAATGATGTGTAAGTGGAAGTTGGAAGTCCAGCCTTCTGGTAACCTGGCCTAGTCTGTCAACTAGCAAGGAGAAGAAAAGGAAGTGCAGATGACAGATGCAAAGTCATATCTACTCTTTGTGATTGTCAGTGTCTTTCTTTCATATCTTACTGGACTCCTTATTGCTGTGAGACAGATATGGTTTACATCTTTGCCCATTCTTTCCAATGCAACACTAGCTGCTGTGATCCATCCCCAGTAAATATTAGCTATCTATTGCAAATTGTTCTGGATGGGTTGTAAGCCTAAACCAGAAGGTGATGCAAAATACTGCATCCCACTTCCCAAGCAAAAAACATGGCCAAATTGTTCCATGCTTTACGTGGATGCCCAAAGAGCATTAAGGTCAGCAAAATCCTTCCACTGAGTTCAAAAAGATTTGGCTCAAGTCGTTCAAGACAATGTTAGACACTAATTTCCCCTCAAAGGTGAATATCTTAGGACACATTTCTAAGACCCTGGCCTCTCTCTTTTATCCAGTGTGGCTAGGAATGCTTCCAAACCAGAAATGTCCTCGCTCAGGAGAGATGACGCTGCTTGGCTGGGAACAGAGTCAAACCTTTGGCTTTTTCCTCCACATCTTTCCTCCAAGATGTGAAATTTTCCCTGGCCCTTGGGTAGGAGAATGCAGGTTAGTCTTTCCATGTCGAGTCAGTATTTTTTGAACTGCTTTTCCGGTTTGGACTCATTGTTTTCCCTGTTAAAGAAGAAATAGAGGAGGGCACATTTTGGAAGAAAGTGGAATAAAATTATTGTGTTTATCTACCTCATATCTATGTAAGCCTTGTGTATGGGTTCTTGTGTATCAAATGGTAGTTGCGCCAGGCCAAGTTCGTATTAGACACCAGGAAAAATTTCTTCACTGAAAGGGTTATCAGGTACTGGCACAGCTGCCCAGGGAGGTGGTTGGGTCACCATCCCTCGAGATGTTCAAAAGACAGGTAGATGAGGTGCTCAAGGATATGGTTTAGTAGTAGACAGATATGGTTGGACCCAATGATCTCAAAGGTGTCTTCCAACCAAACAATTCTATGATTCTATGAAAAAACATAAATAGAAGGTGTGATTCCTGCTTCTCTGAATCCAAATATTCAATGATAATGGATTTAAATTCAACAGTTTGACTCATCATTTATGTACTCTGTATAAGGATGGTACAGCCTGACAGCATCACTGACTGCTAAGAAGCCAGAGTAAGTGTTGTTGCAGGGCTCAGGCACACACGACCATTATTGTGAAAAAACAACACAACACAAGAGACCTGTGGGGAAGGGGAATCAGGCATGACAAAATAGTCATCACTGCCCATTAGCTGATTTCACCTATATGCTTTCCTTCCAATGGGAGCCAGAGACAATAATACACTATTGGTGACATTAAAGGCTGTGTTGGGCTATACATTTTGTTGAGAGAAGCTGAAATCTTTGAGGTATTTGCCATTGGGAGCCTGGTCCCATCCCTTCTGGTTTGTTTATTATTTGCAGCTCTGCTGCTTCTGTCTCTTGGCCAGCTGGCTCATGTGGAAAGGGGATTCCTGGAAGAGCAGCGTGAGGCTGGCTCAAGCCTTGGGAGGTCCTTACCATGTCCCCAGTTGTGCACTTGACACTGACACGCTGAGTGATTTAGGACCAGTCACTTGCTTTCTTTGCCTCCATTTCCCTTTCTATGAAATGTTGATGGTGGTGTTTACTTCACAAACTGCGTGAAGTTATGTGGTTGCCAAGCTCTCTATGAGGCAACACATGACATCAATTAGCTGTGTTGCACAGGCCCAATACTGAGAAAGGGAATAGCTCTTTTGTCACTGCGGCACTGAAAATATTATGCCTCTCCATCTACCTTGAACGGGTAACCTTGCAGGGGATGACTGAGAATCAGCTGTGCACTTTGGCTCTCCATGTTCAGACACAGAAACAAGCTGCAAATATGATGACAATCAGCATTTATCAAGTGAGCTAATGAAAGATTAAAATATTGTGTGCTTTTATTGCTTATCTTTGCTCTGGTTCCAGTATTTGACATTTTACTTTGCTTGCATAATGGACTTGTGATAAAGAGAGAGTTAAAAATGAAAAATTATTTTGTTAGTTTGTTTCATTCATGCTCAATCTCTTTCCCCATTATTCCTTACTTTTCTCCAAATTTCTGTTAATTATACACTAAGGATTAATTTCTGCTTCAGTTTGAAGTCAAATGCAAATTTCTCATAGATTTTAAAAGAAACACAAGAGGCCTCAATGCCCTGCCAAATCTATGTAAAGGTAAAAATACTTAGTACTTCAGCGGAGAAGCTTTGGTCTCCAGACTATGAGTCAATTCATTATTCACTTCGTGTAAATGAGAGAGAAAACCCCCTTGACTCTCTCATTCATGTTACTTGAACTACAAAAATTGCCTCATTTTTTTGTGATTTATACTGATTAAACCAAAGTCTTAAGGATTACTATGTATTTTTCTCAATAGAGCAAACGTGTACAGGGTATTTTTGGCAGTTCATTATTACCATCCTACTTCCACCAGTATAATCGTAGCCAAAAATTTGCAGCATGGAATGGTTTCTTTGTTGAGCATTTTGGAGATGCCAGGTACCTATATTTTGCACAACCTATTGTGCGGTCTTGGATTGGAATCAAGCCTATAGCTGCATTACATTTGATACAGGTTGCCAGAAATTAAGACCTTGACAACAGGCTGTCATTCATATGTTTTGCAGGGTGGGGTGGAGGTACGAAATCTCATTATAAAAAGTCCAAATGATATTACTGGAAAGGATCACATTACTGGACTTCATGCACTTGATGGATCTCTGGCCTTGTATTTGCTTCATGATTGCCTGCAAAATTTGAAAGCAGAAAGTGGAAAGCAGAAAGGGCTGCGAGGGTCCAAATTTCAAGAGATCAGGCCTCTGTGAGATGGAGTGCATGGTCAGCAATGCAGGAGGAAATGGACCTATTGGGAAGCCCATGGCTATAACTTTCTTAACTCATGCAATAAATACTCAACTTCCTTTCCTTTCTCAGGTGTTTTCTTGGGATTCATTGATTGTTCTGCATCCCGGCCCAGAAATTTCATGGCTCCTTACAGCCCACCAAACTCTGAGGGAAGAAGGACCACACAGAATCATGGAATCATAGAATCATTGAGGATGGAAAAGACCTCTGGGATCATCTAGTCCAACCATCAGTTCAACACCACTGTGCCTACTAAATCATGTCACAAAGTGCCACAGCTATACAATTTTTGAACAGTGGCAGGGAAGGAGACTCCACCACTTCCCTGGGCAGCCTGTTTACTCTTTTGGTAAAGAAATCTTTTCTAACATCCAATCAAAACCTCTCCTTGTGCAGCTTGAGGCATATATATGTGTGTGATGAAAAGAGTGGAAGCTTTATGCAATCAGCATTATTTTCCCTTTGTCATACAGGTGCTTGCTTATCACTGTATTTTTTCCCTGAAAGATCAACAATAAATTCCTTCTGGCTTTGGAGTAGTAAAAAGCAGATTTTACTGCCAAAATGTGTTGATGCAAGTGCCATTACTTGATTCATTGATGTAAAACAGTGTTGCAGCTTTCTTGCCATATTTAAAGTTACATTGTTACCAATATTTTGCAAAGGCTTCAGTATGAACTGAGCTTAACAAGTGAAAATGACATCACAACAGTAGCAATAATGCAAAGAAAATTACTTTTCCCTTCCTTTCTTTGCCTTTGCACTTCTGCTTCAGGTGAACTATGAAATGCTATAGGCCATGTATTTCTCTGAGGTGACTGCAATTCTTCCATGGCAAGCATCTCTGCCCTTTATTTGTGAACCACGTGGTTCTTTAAACGAGACAGAAAACCACTAGGGATTTCAGCTGCATCCCACTCTCTTGGTAATTTCAGATTTTTCTGAAGACAGAAATGTTTTCCTTGGCTGATACTCTATAATAGTAAAAAAATAATAATAATGCTGTGCTTTTAAAATGTGTTTTTCTAACCTTGGATTCTGAATGCTGTATATTACATACTTTTAATTGAGTTTACTATTGTTTGAAGAAGTTTGTATTATCCTTAAGACTTAGGAGAAGCCATAACCCAAAGGAAAACAGATACATAGTCAATGAAATTCTTGGCTTTATTGGGGTGGATGATCAGTCTTATTTTCTTCAGCCCACCTACATCACCTTTACACTATGGGTAGATAGGGTGTTAGCACCTTTTTGGAAATAATCACCTGGCTGTCAAGAATTCAAATGATCCAAGCTGAGCTGTTTTACTTTGAAGTACAGCTTTGTAACTCTAGCATGTTTTTCAAGCACCTGAAAGTGCATATTCAGTAGCATTTTCTTTATTTTTTCTTCTTCCTTCCTTCTCCTTTCCCCCACCCCACCGTGTTGTGTTTTCCAAGGTTATCTATCTGAAACCAGAACAAACACTACCTTGTTTTCTTTCAAAGGAGATTTTTGTTGAGGGTAATAATAATTATAATACATTTGTGGTGAGCAGCAAGGGGTCATCTATTCACTGCTGAAAAAAATACTCACAAAATAAGCATATCAGTGAAGTGCACCAAAAAGGCATACACCAAAACAAAGCCACCCAGAGTGCTTCTCTCAAGGCTATTTTTTTAAAGCTTTTGGGTTGCTTCAACCCATGTGGCTTTGAATAGGTCTTCTGAGCATGTCTGGGTTAAAGCTGCCCACTGGTTTACTTCAGTGACAACCTACTCTCCTGCTTCTCCAGCAGGCATGCCAATATAGACCAAAGTTATCTCACACATGAAGGGACTCCAGCATGCTGACAGGGTCCTGGACTTGCACAGGTCCACCATCTGCCATTAAATCCAAAGGGAAATATTGCCCGAACAGAATTCCCACATGTTGATTATGATTTCACTGCATGTTGATTATTTACGAGACATGCTTGCTTTCAGTGTTAGCTCATGAAAGGTTTCAGGTACAATTGCCATCTCTGCACAAACATGTATAGGTAGGGATTCTTCATGTTTTCATTTCTTTGCTTGACAAATAGGGGATTGTCTTTTGACAGAAGAACTGAGAAACTTGTCCCCTTCTCCAGCCTCATAATGCTGTAGCTAAAGCACTGAAGGACTCTGGGAGGAACACAATGACAGCAGCAAGAGTCATGCCTGCTTTGTATCTCAAGAATGTCCACAATCAGGGCGTCTCCTTGTCCTTGCCTGCATTGCACTTCCTTGATCTGCAATGACTCTGCCACCTCTCATATGTGCTGGTGGCAGAGGAAGAGGATGAGGTGGGAAGACCTGTCTGAGTCTCCTCAAGTTATTTCAGAGACTGTAGTGTCTGTAACACTGCTCAGGTTCTTCAACTGCAGCCCACAACCTGCTTATCACTGCACTGGAAGACATTTTGATCCTGAACAAGTGACGCTGCAGCAAATTTGGGACGTTAGGAGTGAGCTTGTCTGTTCCAGTGACCTTAGAAGGTACTGATCCCTTCATTGAAAGAAATATACAGGGCAGCTGGAAAATGTTCAGACGTGGACAGCAAAGATGATCAAAGGTATAGAGTGGCTCTGTATGATAGATGATAAAACCGGGAATTTTTCATTTGGAAGGGAGTTAATAGAGGAGGAGGTGATGGATTTACAAAAAATCTTGAGTGGCATGGAGAGAATGCGTAGATTGATTTTTTTTAATCTTTTCCAGTACAAGAGGTGGGAGGCATCAGATGAAGCTAATAAAATAATAGGGCTCCAAACAAAACATCTCAGGCAGCTGACCTGCAGATCTCCCTGCCAAAGGATGGCGTGAGTGCTGAAGTTTTCAGCAACAGGCTGGAGAACTTAATGAAGAGCAATCCCCTGAGAGTACTAAATACATAGAAATTACAGCCTCTTCCGGAAGTCCTTGCCCTGAAAATGGCTAGAAACTGGGAGATTGTTACAGGGAATCTTCATAAACGCCTATTCCCTTGACACCTGCTCTTGGTCGTGGTGAGAAGTAAAGCAGAGGTTAAAAAGACCTCTGGCCGGACATTTTAAAGATTTTTATCTGTTCTTCACTGCAGTGAAAAGTCTGCAAAGCTGTAGAAACTAAGGGTATGATTTACCTCATTTAAATGTAACAATTGGAAAACAATGGCACTAGCCACTTAGTTCCCCCAGCGACCAGCTGCACAGAAGGCACATCACCCACACTAAGACAGGTTTCCAAGAGGATGGGTGAATCACCATCTCCAGCTGGAATTTATTTCTGATTTCCCAGGGGGTCTGGACAACTGCCCAGGGTTAAATGAGTACTTTGTTTATAATTTTAGTTAATCTTTAGTGAGACTGATCCTGAGAAAAGGAGGATGTAGGTATAAGACTGTAGGTGTACACAGCTGTAGGCGTAAGGCTTTTTACTGCAAGATTCAAAATACATACTGTGTTGAGGCTAACATTTGCTAGATGTGTGCTCTGAAAAATGCTCCACGACTGGGATTTCTCTTTTCAAAAGTCAGTAGACAGCAACAATAATGCCAACTGAACTTTACCTGGGGTCTGAGGAACCTTTTTTTCAGAGTGTGAGACTGCTGACATTTCACTACATATTTAGACACTACATCTGAAAATAATTAAAAAGAAGGTGACTGATAGCTGATTGACACAGATTGCTGGCTTGTGTTGTACTCTCCAGAAACATTACATGACCATTTCCAGCTGTTGTTCCAGCATGGGATACCAGCAGCTGTCTCATCAAATCACACCACAGAATGAGAGCACAGAAACCTTCCATATTATCCTGCCACAAGAAAACAACCATCAACAACAAGATACCACCAACAAAAAAGAAAATCTTGAAAGCTAATTTTTTTCTTCTTCTGATTACATTTTTCCTTCCAGGAAGCAGATGTAAACACAGTCCAAGTTCTTTCTAGCTTTGTCATCACCAATCTTTGTTTCTGCACATGTATCCAAACTACCAACTGCATTTGCACAGCACTTGAATTACTCAGAAAATTCTTCCTCATCCAGGCTTCTAATACGATGCATGACAGACCCTGGCACTGGTGGAGCAGTGTACCCTGCCTGCACTCTGTGGATGTTTCTGTGGATGTGTTAACCATTACAGCACAGCTTTCCAAAACAAACAGATATTGCTGAATATTATATACATATTAAATCAAGTGTATAAGTTTATGTTTTGGTTATAAACAAGAGATTGTGGCATTCAAGATGTAAAATCAAATTGTCCTAGAATTCAGATTTTATAAGGATAGACTCAGTAAAAGTAAAGATTGACAGAAATAACCCCCCTCTACTCTTCTTTTCTAAATATGACTGGATGTAATTGTTTAAATGTATAAACAGTATCTTAAAAACACAAAGGATGCTGTATTCAATCCCAAATAGGACACTGCCAGGAAATGGGTTACTATAAAATGCATAGTTCATCTGCTTTCATCAGTTTGTCTGAAAATTAGGCACAAATATCAAAATAATACTTTAATTATCTTTGAATTTCAGAAATATCAGATGCTATTTGATAATTAGATATGGAAACTAATAATAAAACCACTGGTTACTAATGCTGCTGGTCTCACAGTGTCATAACCTGGAGCAATGTCACTGAATGTATCTAAATTCCATCAATATAGAATTGGTAGAAGGGTAGAGTCAGACCTAAGACCTTTTTTACCTGATCTCTTTAACCTGTGCAATGCAAAGCTCAGGTGTTAGTGGTTTTTATCGGGAGAACCAGAAGCAATAATATCCTCAGGTAAAAGGAGCTCTATTTAAACACATTTGAAGGCTACAGAGTGTGAGAGAAACTCACAGTATGAGTTAGTGTGGGTGGCTGAATACCCTGAATAATTTAAGGGGCTTTTAAAAATGATGAACCTTACCTTGCTACCCTGAATGCTGTGTCGTGCTGTTCTTGAGCAAGGCTGCCCAGGGGAGGCAAGACTTGTCGAATGACTACGAGCTAACAGTATCTAGAAACCTCCACTTTAGTTAATACTAGGCATAGAGATGCCTTTGTGGGTTTGGCTCTGGTGAGCAGTGAGATGTGGCAGGCAATGAAAGAGACCTGCAGGAACAGTGCAGCAGCTGAGACCCTGCAGCAAGCCTTTAATGGCTATACCAAAGGTGGCTGCACCAAAGGAATTGCCTCTGGCTGCATTGGGGACATCCTCACCTGACATTGATGCTGACTTTCTAGGATGGGTGATAATTACAGCTGACCAAATAACTTGTGCTAGTTGTCTCAACAGCACTCTGAAGAAAGCATTTTCTTAGAAATATTTCTGGAAGTCCTCTGTGAGTTTGTAGTGTGATGCTTTTTTAGGAATATGCAAAAAAGTGATGCTATGAATAGTCAGACAAGGTTCAACAATGTACAAAGGGAGTTTCCAAGACAAAAGGCTGGTATCCACAAATATAGGTCAGATGCACATAATCATTTAGCTGCTCTGGCCACGCTAGCAGTAAACCAGCTGCAAACACATGCAGATCACATGCTGAGTCTAGTTCAAAGGCTTTTTACAATTCCTTAACTTCGGTGCAAGCAGGGCACTGCGGGCGCCAAGATAGACACAGAAATCTTCCTTAGATAACCATTTCTTAGACTGACATTGTGTCTTGATTGCCTCCTTTCAGAAAATGGCAGTTGTTAATAGTTAGCTGTTTTCATTTCTGTTACAATTAAGAAGCTAGGCTAAAAACCTTGTATGGTTACACTTAATATTCAAGTCTAAATGAAGAAAGAGAAGCCGAGGGAAGGAAGTGTGACATGGGTTTTAGCTGGAATAATCTGTGGGGTCAGGCAATTTAGTTAGAGGATCATAAAATACCCAGAGGAAGGATGAGTAAGCTACTTCTCACGTTCAAAGCCAGAAGCTGGACAACACAGAAATGAGAAGCATGTCCACTGTGAGGGCCACATCTCCATTAGGCCTGCTCAGAAACTACAATCTCGTTTTGAAACCTTTTTAAAGGTTTGTTGTGAGCCTTTTGAGGCAGTGATGTGCACCCAGGAGCAAGCACACTGTGTGTGATGTATGAATCACCACTGACGTGTTTTAGGCTTCAGGAATTTTCTTTCTTCTAGACAGATAAAAGACCCCTTATGAACCTCTTTCAGCTGCTCTGCCCGTGTGTTTTCCATACTGGATACAGCTACAAATTTCTTATCTTGTTAGAAACAAAGATGCCACAAGGGTTGTGTATAAAGACAAGCAGCAAATAGAGCTGATGATTCTGAACTGCGAATCCCAAAGAAATGTCATCACAAATATCTGTCAGTTTTGAAGCCATCTAATGGTAACAGAGCTCAGCTTAAGCAAAGTGAAAAAAAAAAAGTAAACCTTTCTAAAAAAATAATTCTGTGCACATACAAAACACTTCCTAAGATTGTGATTTTTCCATGTGCTGTGAGAAAATCTGCCCAAAAATCAGAGCATCACATGAGGTTGCTACTTTTGAATCTTAGTAAAATCCATGCAGATAAATCTTGCAGTTTCTGGCAGTATCTTTTATCTAGGACTTTTCAAGACAGTGAATGTTTTCCAATATGTGCACAGTTGGTGGAAGCTATCCTTCTGCCTTTGGTTAGTCAGTCACATTTAATGGCCATCAAAAAATTGGTTCTGGAAAACTGGCCCTTGTAAAAAACACTTCTAATGAGCTGGGCTTTCCTGAAATGAGACAACTGTAAATCAGTCAATTTAGTTAGTTCAACTTAGAGTAACATTTTTACTGTGTAGTCTCTGAGGATTTTTCTTTTGTCTAAAAGAAAATTTCTGACAGAACTAGGAGGACTAGAAAATACTTCTGGTCAATCAGGTCTGGCATTTAGTTTGAAATTATCCCTGTGTTGACTGGTATTGGAGTGAGGTCAGTCTTTGCCATCATTTTTGGCAACACAAGCTACACATGCAAAAGAGACTATACTGAAGTCAGACACATAGTTATGGATCCCCTGTGGCTGTCTCCACACCTGTGAAAAGAAAATAAATGATATTAGTGATGACACACCAACTTTAGTAGCTGTTCAGGCATCCAAGGATGGAGGAGCTCATCCAAGGGAGATGAGTTAAGTGTGTGGTCCAGGAAAAAGAAGAGCAAACACAAATTACGTTAAGACCAGGCAGCCAATCTATAAGGAGGCTACACACAGATTAAGCCTACCAGGAGCTAAATACAGCAGATATATTGGAGATTTCACAGTTTGTTCTGCAGTAGGAGATTAATATAGACTTCTCCATTGTGTCTACAATAAAAGGCTGGGACCGGGTTACCAGCTGCCTCCTCCTGCAGAGGTTCCCCACTGCAGTGAGTATAGCCTGAAGCAGTTTGTACCATCTGCAATAGACAATCATAAAATATTCTGAGACACAAAGTTATTCATGTAGATATTGTAGCTTTGTTACTTGATAGTGAATACTATTTGTTAAAGTCAGTGGGTCAACAGTTCACCAGAGGAACCATTGCTTGCTCCCAAGCAGGTGGTTTTGAAGACCTGACAATCACTGCAAAATTTTGGCAGTATGCACGCTGTGAATATGTAGTGACAGTGACACTCATACTTTATGCCCAAAGTTACTTCAGTGTTGCAGGTGGCTGTATTTCAAATTTTCTATGCCTGGAAAAGCATCGCAGGTGGTTAGTAATATATTGATGTCAATGACAATATTTCTGAATATCTTTGTCTAGCAAACACCATTGGTAGGGTGACAGGGAAGGAGGGAATGAAGATGCAACAGCAAACTTTCCAGACAGTCTCTTGTCACTCAGTAAAAGGGTCACTGCAATACAGGGTCGCTACTGCTGATTTTCACTACCAGTGACTGCTTGATAGTGGTATACAACACGTTCTTAAATCTCTTCAAAGACTTTTAAGTGAGCAACAGTTTGGAGGACAGGAAGCATTTTTTTTTCTGTTATAAAAATGGAGACAAGGTTTTGGGTCATTCAAGATCATCTTCAGCTGAAAATTAGAAGCAGGAACATCAGGCTAAGAATGAGATGAGAAGTGTTTCTTTGAGGATGAAAGGAGTGAAGTTTTATAGCCCCTTCCTCAGTTGGGGAGCTTTCCTTAAAAATCTGGATTACATTGTGGGATCACACTCTGAACCAAGATACTTGGAGCAATAAAGTCCGTGCTGTGAAGGTGCAAATGACAGCATATAGGAAGGATAGGAAAAAGATCTCAATAGCAGACGAGATGGGCTCTTGTTCTAGGCTGTGTAAACCCCGCATTGGGGTATGGCTCAATCTATCTAGCTTTTGGTAAAAACGTAATTGTAAAAATTTCCTGCTCTCTTCCCATTCACAAAGCCCTATCCAACCCACCTTGGTTGGGTTGCAAAGGTGTTTAGGAGGCCACTGGGAAACTATACACCTGAGTTGATCAAAGGCCTTTGAAAGTCCCTACCAAACAAGCATAAACCAGCCCTGTGCCTGACCTAATAAGCCCTAACTATACTACCAAGGTAACATTTTTTCCAGTTTTGTGTCTCTGGGTGGAGATCACACCTGCCTCCTCAGTGTGGATCTAGCTGAGGGACCAGGTGTGGGGTCCCCTCACGTGGTTTAGAGAAGCCTAGTTTACATCATGCACTGGCAGCATCTTTGACTATAGGAATCCTGATTGGGTCTGTAAGATCTGGCCTGTCTTTAATAGAGACACCCTGAGTTATCCTGTCTTCATGTGCTTAAGCGTTCTCCTGACAGGATTTCTTGGAGCATCATGTCCTTAAAACTTCAGTAAACAGTAGGGATATATGAGGATAGATTACCTACAATACATATCTAACCCTGGGATTGGCAGGTAGTGATCGATAGTCTGTAAAAAGTGGAACCTTTTCCACCTCCCCTCCCCACTTAGGGTTCCTGAATATATAATATATATACATAGTAATATGCTGTTTTCATCAACAGTTCAACTGCATGGGTTTCAGTTGGCTTAAATTTAAGATTTTTGTTTATGACGTGCATTTTGAGTTGATGTCACCGGTTTTTTTGTGATGAGATAGCTACAAAAACTTGATACCATTAAATATACAATGACTGCAGAGGAAAGCCCTAATACGAAGTTTGCTCATGGTATTTCAAAGAACACATAGTTATTGCAATAGCTGTTGATCACAAAACACTTCACAAGTGGGAAAACTTAGCTGAAGAAAGAACAGTTCATACATATAAAGATATATATCTATAAAAAGAGGCACATGACCATTTAAACTTGTAATCATGAGTTTAAATAGTGAGCTCTAGCTTATTTCCCTTTCCCACCATTTCATTTGCAGATTTATGGGTATAAGCTCTGAGAGAGATGCGGTTTGTGTGTGCTATCCTGCTTCATCTGGCCCTTAAAAAAGGGATGGCACATCTTCATATGGTGGGAATATTTTATTTCCTTTTAAAGAATTTTTCTATTGTAGTTCCCTGTTTTAGAGAAGTGCCTTACAAGCATACTGCTGGCAAAACCTGGCTATTTTTTTCAGTATAGTATTAGTGTGTCAAGGCTGGAACTTGCTAGATAAACTCTGTTGTAATATATGCCTATAGCATGCCTCTGACCCTTTGAAATGTACTGTAACTTAATGCTAACTAACGATAGTATAGTATTATAGTTCCTGCACCTGGAATTTAAATGCTGGAAGATTTGGTTTTTACTGGGTTCACTGAAACATTATTAAAAATTACATGCCAGAACTTAATTTTTTCATCAAGTTCAGGTTTTATTTTAAGAAGTCTGTATTGACTGCATGCTGAGATCTGTGTGCCCACAGATGAGTGCATGAGGATCTTCATCCTGTGTGGCAGCCCCAAAGCGCTTCCCTGCCCCAGGATGAGAATCGTAGTGGGTGTATGGATACCTCAGCTTTTGCAAAAAGCTACCCTTGACCCACACACAGATGAGCTACCATTGTTTTCCAATGTTACTATGGCTTGGGATGCTGAAATAGAGCTGAGCTGGGAGTCCTCGCTCAGAAGCAGGGGGTTAGACAGCTCTAGCAAGATGGAGGTAAGGGACTGGGAGGCTAGGGGTGGCTGTTCTTGGTGGTTCACCCTGCTGTAACATCAGCTAAGCAAAGGATTTCCAAACCTATGTGCCCAGCACAAGGACACATTAATGGACCCTAGGGTATAATTAGCCTAGATAAATGGAGCAAAGTGCTTATTTGCTACAACCGTACAAAAAATCCTGCGAGCCACAACCACACTTAGCACAGTTTGAATACCTCATACCTTTCTGATTTTTGTTCAAGCTGAGTTTTCTTATCTGCTTCCAGCTGGGTCACGAGTGTAAACAGATCAGTTTGTCTCTAAGGATATGACTCCAGAAAACTGGGAGAGTCATTTCAGTCCAAAACACCATCTGCAGAAATTAAGGTTTTTAACACTAATAATAGGTCAACTAATCCTATACTGCTTCTGTTTCCTCTCCGCTGTTTTTCTTGGGTAAGCAGATTATTTTCTGGAAAAAAGTCTAATTTGTTGAATGGATTCTGACATTCCCACAAAGTTCCTCAGCAGATCCCAGATTTAAAAACAAAAAGTAGTCTGTTCCAAAGTAACACAGGTATTCACAACTTGTTTCACCGAAAGCCAGTGAGTGATTGAAGGCTTAAATGTTAAGAAATGGTTGTTATAAAACAATTTAGACCCTTGAAAACTTTATCCTTGGAATTTCTTATTAATGTTCTCCCAGAATACTGTTAATAAACTGAAGACCACAAGTACTCATTACTTCACTTTTCAGGAGTTACACCTATGTGCCAGACACCAATGCAGATTTCTGCCATAGTACTACAGCCAAAGCAAAACTGGCTGTAACTGCCATAAAAGCCAACTTTCAACCAGCTCTGCAGTGGCTCACAGGACTGTTGATGTTATTTCCTGTAGTCTAGTCAAGCACTTGGTCTCAGTGATTTAGACACTCAACACATGACAGCTCAGTACAGAGAAAATGCTGGAAAATGCTAGTGCTTGGGTAGGGACAAAAAGCAAGTTAGGAAGATGCTGGAGGTGCTGATGCCTGATGATGGGGCACCTGTAATTTGCAGGTTTGTCCTTCAGACTATGATAGGGTCCATGCTACTTGTGAAGACAAGAAGCAGGCTGGTTCTGCCTCTTACCGGGAAAGGGATAGGAACAGTAAAGTATCAACAGTCACTACAGATAGAATTGTGCAATCATACTCTGTGTTACTTTGGTGAAGTTCACTGAAAAAAACTTGTTGACTGCTGATGTACATCTCCTGAGCACCCAGCCCCTGCTTTCGGGCAATAGGGCCTCAGTCCTCTGGTTGACTATTGCTCTCTATTTATCCTTGAGGAGGTAGCTCTTAATACTTTTTCTGGATAATGTATCACTAAGATTAGTGGGACATCCAATTACTGCTTGGAGCACTGTCAAAAATCTTCTTCCCACTGCCTTACTTTGAATCCTGCCTCTTTCTCTGATTCATCAAAAGTGTCTGCTCCTATGTTTCGAGGCCTCTGCTAGGCAGGCACAGTGTATGCATCGGATCTCTTCAGCATGCCAACGTTTCTATCCACTTTGTTCACCCATTAGCAACAGGATACCATCCATTTCTTTCATCCTGCTGCTGTTCCTTCCTTCAGCACTGACTTTTATAAAAATAACACACTTCCTGACCTTTCCCAAAGAAGTCTGCAGCCTGCTGTGTTTGTCTGTAATTAGCTCGAAGCACTTTGAAACAGCAGGATCTGAGTCCTGTGTTTTTTTTTTTCTTCCCCTGGACACTCAGTACAGTGAGATTTATGTACAAATGGGGATATTAACGAGATGCAGCTTGACTTCTTGACTGTAAAATTATTAACTTGCTTAGTGCCCCCAGTAACGTCGCTCAAAACCAGGGACCTCAGATACTGCCTTTGGGTTGATCCAGGCTGTCAGGAAAAGAAAAAATGTATTTAGGGTTAAAAAAATCTGGGATGTTCTCTGTTTAACACAGAATCATAGAATGGCTTGGGTTGGAAGGGACCTTCAAGATCATACAGTTCCACTCCCCTGCCGTGGTCAGGGACACTTTCCACTAGATCAGGTTGCTCAAAGTCTCATCCAACCTGGCCTTGAACACCTCCAGGGATGGGGCATCCACAGCTTCTCTGGACAACCTGTGCCAGTGCCTCACCACCCTCACAGCAAAAAATTTCTTCCTAAAATCTAATCCAAATCTCCCCTCTCTCAGCTTAGAACTATTACCCTCCATTCTACCACTGCATTCCCTGATAAAGGGTCCCTCCCCAGCTTTCCTGTAGCCCACTTTAAGTACTGGAAGGCTGCTATAAGGTCTCCCTGGAGCCTTCTCTTCTCTAGGCTGAAGAAGCCCAACTCTCTCAGCCTGTCCTCATATGGGAACATAGCTGTTTGTATTTGAAATAGACTTTCACGGCTGTCACTTCTTCTGTCATGGCTTCTGAGAAGTTGTGACCTATCCTGTTACTAATGGGAATGCAGAGGCAGTTGGACACAGCGTCAGAAGCCTGCTTGGTGTTACCCTGTCACTTTCCCAAGTGTATCAGGGATGGAGGCAAACCACCATAATATGGTGACATCATAACTAAAAAATGTGCTAGGCTTCATATTGTCATTTTTTCCCCCTTACTCCTTCTATTTACCTTTTTCCCAAAGCAGGGTTTCTACTGTTAACACTGTAAGAATCTCACTCATACACAGAGAGTATTTAGTTGTAGTTAAAAGATGTAATATGTGAGGATTTGGGGAACTACTTCATGTGTTTTGGAAGACACCCTGACATGAAAGCCTACAGACTAGAGATCTGGAAGTACATCTGCTGTTGTATCCCACCAGCTCAAACTGCCTGTTTGCTAACAGCAGAGACTTTTTCCTGGTGTAAACCATTCAATTTTATTTTTATTCAGCCATTGCAACCAGACTGTGATACCATAATTCACATTGTGCACTACCCTAGGCTTATGCTTTGAAAGTCACTAAAACACTTCTCTCTTGGTGAAATTCCCTTTAAAATGTGTTCCTTATTCTTCAGGTAACCCTGCTGCCATCTGTAGATTACTTGCAAGGTCATTTATTGCTCAATTTAAGTAAGGGCAGCAAAATCTGGCATCGGGAATATCTTTCTCTATACTGCATACAAAATGGAAAAGGCAGTGGATGTGTCTGGAGAGATGTGCTATCAATCTTATGTATATGAAGGGGCTTGTTTCAGACTGCCTCTGTGTTTCTTGGCAGCAGAGGACGAAGTGTGGGTGTAACAGCCGCTGGTGCATAGGTTGAGGTTAATGTTACAAAGCTCTGTGTGGGCAATGCCATCCCATGACGAGTTTCTAGGGGAACAGCATGGCATTAGTCAGCTGGACTGCATATTTCAGCCTAAACAGTATCCTGAAGATAATAACTTAGTTACAATAATTTTTTTGATCTTTCTAGATCAAAGGTGCTGGTGTTTAGTTTCCCTTTGAATTTTTTTAGAGTAAACATATTCTCAAAGTGTACAGAGACTGAGAATATGACTGAGGACCAAAGGTAAGAAGAGTGCACACCTGCACAGCTTTCTGAAGGGGGCTGTTTATTTTTCCACAGATTAAGGCCATACAGTATGTATAGATGAGACAGAGGAACTACTCTAAAGTGGAAAGGTATCCTGGACCAAAATCTAATTTTGTTTGTGTTGGTTGGTATGTGGGGTAATCCAGATAACTTCAGTGAAAGGAACTTAGGGATCAACAGAACTGAGACCAGGATGTGAGCTATGAACTGCTCATCTCTGCACTACTCCTCCCCTGACTCAGAGTTGGTTCTTGCTTAGATAGGACTAGCTTTTACAAACAGAGAACCTGCCAGGCCATACTGACCCTTTTAAACCAAGGGCAGTGTACCTCTAATATGCCTAGCATTGCTTTCGGGATGTGTCACGCGGTGGGACCCTGGGGACCAAATCTCCACAATCTTCTCATAGTGCAGCAATAAAAACAGACTCACAAAACTGCTAAGTTGAATGTTATATGTTACTGATTTCATGACCTTTTCATGTGTTAGACCATATGGCCAGCATGCTTTCACACTCTTTGTAACACCGAGGCATGGGGCAGTAACACTCCCTCTTATATCCCTAAGAGCTCTCTAGTGGTTATGTGTGTACTGGTAGGGAAAATTTCCCACCCCCTGCCCTCATCCCCCTGGAGGAATTGAGCAAGGAGAGCCCCATGGCTTCCCATAACCCCTGCAGCTCAGTCAAGCTGTGGCAATTCTCCCACTCAGCAGCAAGATCCATTACTGGGAGGATGAAGAGCAGGGTCAAAGTCCTCTTCCTCAAGACACGGCGCCTTTCCCAACACACTTCTACCTGTCTGTACCACATGCTGAGCAACCTGTTTAGCTAGGCCAGACTTGACAATGAAAAGAAAAACACGGTGTGCTGGTGCATCTCGCCTCCAAATTCTCAGCAGCGAAACAAGCATCCTTAATAAGCAGGTAGTTCTAACCAGGCATGAACACGAAACATGTGGTCTGTATCGTGCTTTTAAATAATGTGACATATAGCTTTAAAAAAGACAACCAATCAACACAACCCAAACAGCAGATAAAGCTGAGCAGCTTCCTTCTTATCCTGCATGGAAGATGGCAGTTTTTCAGAAGTAATTTTCCAAGCCTTCGATCCATTTAGAAACTTCAGAGAGTGGATGCTTTTAGCAACCAATACACATGCGTGGTATTTTTGAGCAGATCATTTGCCGATGAGTTGCAAGGCTTTCAAACAATTTATACTTGGAGAGAGATGTTGTCATGATCTGAGTTCTGGTGGCAGCAGCAGGAGATTAAGGCTGTTGCACATTTTTCTGTCTGAAGTTCAGATTCTGACTAATCCCTGTGTGGGTCCTGGTATCAAATGCTGAGCTACCTTCAGTCCCAGCTGGGTACTCTGCATATCTTCTTTCCAGCCCTGTAGGCTGGGGAAGGGAAGATTGTGAACTGAGTGTATCTGGGTTTATAATTTGGCCCTTAAGTGGCTTTATTAAACTCTGGGAAATTGATAGCGATGCCAACCAGCCAAGTGGAGAAAGTACTGAAAGGTTATCACACTAAACACCTCCTCCATTTCAGAAAAGAGGAAGGCCTTTGTGTTGGAAATCCCATTCTCCTGATCAAAACAGAAAATAGAATGTCAGACTCCACTGTTTTGGTACTTTTCGGATGCTTAACAAATTACACATTATGAATATATAGGTAATTTTGTTACACTATCTATAAACTTATTTTAATTCATGTAGTTATGGGCATACTAAAGTTCAGGACTGACCCTGGCATTTCCGTGGTTCTGGATTTTCCACCTGATGTGGTCCTGAAAATACTGGTAAATCCTTGCAGAAATATTTTGCTTCTAAATGCAGCTCATGGATATCCTCCAGGCAGAATGGCAAGAGTTGTTCTAAACTTCCTCCTCCTGCTTTCTATTAAAGATTGGTTGATCCTTCTTGGTTTACCTTGCGTTTGAACTATGGTGTTGGGACAAGTCTGTTCTATATACATATAACCAAGTCCTTCCACCAAATTTCCCCATGGCATATTCCAGCACAGATTAACAATGGTCACTTCAGGCACATGTGCCAGTTGTGGGTAGTGAACAAGATGTTAAGTATCTCCTACAGAGAGAATCACAGGACTGGCTGTAGTGTCATTAAGTCTCTTGCACTCTCGCATTCTGATTTTGTCCATTTAAACTCCTCTGAAGAGGGAGTATCAGCTTTCCGGAAAAGAAGAAACATTGACTACTTACTGAGGAACAGCTGAAAGCTATCGTTTTTAATCTTACAGTTTCTTTTGATGTTGGATGCTTTCATTTCTCACTACAAACTATTTCTATTTTGCTTTGTAGAGCAAATGAAATTATTAAAGCAGGAGCTATTCCCAGTTTACCATGTCTCCTTCAAGATGATAATAACAATCATTGACCTCAGTTTAGTCTCTCTCTAAATCATATTTGAAAGTGTGTAAGTTACAAACAAGCACAGCCAAACTGTCCCTGAAACCTATTTTCCAAGAAAGTTATGTCAGGTTTGAGCAAGACATGGAGCAATACTTGCTTTGGTTCTTAAATGGTGGTGCACAAGACTGAAATCAAATGCTTCTGTCCCATATGTGAGAAGTATAATGATTTGCTAGTCATTAAAAAGAAAAGTATTATGGTTGATCTGAGGTTTTTCTAAAGTCTTTTTTGGCAATTATGTTATGGCAGGGAGCAGCTGAAATAATAATAAAACTTTATACTTACAGAGAACTTTCATCTGGGAATATAAAAATAATTTATAAACCTAGTTAAGTCTATCTTGGCATTTTTCTAGGATACTGCTTTCCTATGCCAATTGGTAAGCAAGTAATTTCATCTTGGTTTAGCAGAAGGGTGAACTGGGGTACAGATAGGGTAAACAAATCATGCAGGGCTATTGCAGCAGATCACGGGGAGTCAGCCAAGATTCACACACACACCGGTGGATTTTGCATTGCCCTACTCACGTGGGTTTGGGGTACTTTCTGATTTCTTACACTAGGGAGTTTTTCACTGCCAAGAGCCTTTCCCTTATCAGTTCCAAGTATCCAAGTCCTAAGGACCTACCTCCAGGCACTGGTAGCTGCTTGCCTCTCTCTTAATTTCATTCACTCCCAAGGGTTATTTAGTAAGTCCCTCTCAGATGCTTTTTCCTCACACCAGAAAACTGGTTTCCACAGTAGGCACTGTCCATCCTGAGCACAGAGCCCAGCTAGGACATGGAACACCCAAGTGACAGACTCCCAAAAAGCCACGTTTACTGGGTAGGCAGAGGTGCTTCCTCTGAATCGATGAAGCATCATCGTGTTCCTAATAAGCATCTCAAGGTACCTGGAATGCACCCTTCAGTTAGAAATGATGAAGATCTACCTCATCCATGCTAAGTCCATAGCTGAGAAGAAAGGATGAAATCTCCTGTCCAGATGAATATGACACCACTTTACTACATCTGTGTCTAGGAGCACTGAAGACCTCATGCAGTCTGTCAGCCACTTAAGAGACACATACCTTCAATATATAGGGAGTGGCTCTGATCTGTGAGATCTTCAGGTCTGTTTCTTGAAATAAGCTGATCCCTTGCTCCAAACAGCTCATTTTTGTCTGGAGCTGCAAATACTTCTTTAACAAGAAGATATTTTCAGAGGCTATAAATCAAACCGTTTCCTCATTAAAGGAGGAATTCCCCATCCTTCATGGCAGGGAGGTAGTAAAAGCACCCTGCACTGACCTCAGGTCTCCATGAATGATCAGGGCTGGAGCTGAAGCAGAATAATCATTGTCTGCTCTGGAGAGAGAAATCTTCTGGTTGTGCTCATTCCTGCCGCCCATGTGAAATGTAACTGAGAAAACTGGGCAACCTAAATCTATAATTTCACAACAAACTTTTAGGCACGTGCCAATGCATATGGACAGTTGCAAATAGAATATGAGCTCTGCTTGTTCATCTTTCTGTGTGTTGGGCAGAAAGTGTTTAAAGGAAGAGATCAAGGGTTGAAAAAAAATAACTCTGCATTGTAGCCCATAGTCAGTCACACAAGATTATTATTCATTTTCTGACCAAGGTTCCAATAATATTTTTAAAACCACCCTTTTCCTTTCTCGGATGCAGCATATGAGACTTTAACCATAGGCATGTTGGAGATTTTTCACCCTGTGCCATTCATTTTGTTTCATTATCTCCCCTACCTTTAAGAGGGGCCTTACTGCTACAACTTACAGCTGAGACTTTCAGACAGGAAATGTGGTTTAGAAAGTACAATGTAAGGCTCTGGAAACTGGACAGAGTGTGGGAATAGTTCTGGGACACCCACACCTTTGCAGGATCATCGAGGTGATCATTCAGGTAAGAGGGCACTGAAAATCAGTGCTTGCCTCTGAAAATATGGATTTAGATCATGTACTCCAGTTATAGAGATTTCAAACCAGAAAATACCTTTTGTTTAGTTGGAAGATACCATGCTGCTAATTCAAAACTCTGAAATGCCACCACTTCATCGAAGAAAAGGCAAATCATCTGTCTGCAGAACTTGTACTCAGGCTTACTCAGGGTTTTTGTATTCTTTTTATCATTGTCTTTATTTTGTCTATGACTCTGTCCTATTAACATGAGTAGATGTGCAGACCGCCGTGTCATTAATGGATTCAAAAAAGCCCTGAAAACAGCAGGGTCCAAAGAGATCTACTGGCAATTTTACTCATTAATGAACTCCAACTTCAAATACGCCCAAAGGAAACTTAGGTACAGAAGTCTTAAAACCGGACCTGCTGAAGAGATTCCAGCCCAGGACATTTTATTAACCTCAACATAACTGATTGCACTCCAGCTCTGCACATGTTTTGATTCATTACTGCTCAAAAAGTCAACAGCGTGTGCATCTCAGATGTCTGGTTGAAATATTTTGTGAAAGTGAATGATCAAAAGCAGGTTAAATGCCTCTTTCTGCCTTGATCAAACATGTTCAAAATCAGAGCAATTCTTAGTGTTTGGTGAACTTTATTAATGTTTTTTGTCTTGGTTTCTTAAATCTCTGAAGAGAAATATAATAATCTGTGACGTGTTTTATGAATTCAAGGGCATTTTATTTAGTCACCTGTCTAGATATGTATATGCACAAATTAACTGCTAATTACTACAAGATGTTGCATAAAACACTGACAAACCAACCTATTGAAAAAAGCCCTGTTATTGGTTGTTGCCTGTTTGAGGAGCATTAATAAGATATGAAAATGAGGGACAATTCTCACACAAAATGAACAACGCAGAGCCTCACCTTCCAGTAGCTCAGATAGGGTTTTGGTCTGATGGTTGGTGTGTGCTGGGGATGTTTGCAATATCCTGTATTTACTCTTATATATTTATATTTTGGCTTTTTCTTCAGTGGTTGATCATGATGGTGGAAGGCAGATATATCATCTTTGGACTATTTGCTAAATCTCAATCTTTTAATAAGCATTCAGTGAATTTACAAATCATTTTGCTGTTGTAGATCACAATTTTACAAGCTGCTTTAATGCAGAATTTCTCTTCAGTGTGTGGGGAAATGGACCTTCAATATGTACCTTTGATGATCTTAGAAAAAGGCTAATTAAAACCAGTTATGTTAAAATGAGAAATGTCACTTTAAATAGAAATATTTCATACATTTTTGATTCTGTTACCACTAATGGTTTACCCTTGCAATCTGCTATAATTTATGGGAAAACATTAGTCTGATGTAGAATAACATGAAACTGGGATTTTGTAATCCTTCTGAGCACTATTAAAATGATTTCCCACAATTGTTATTTCCTTTAGGATGATGAAGCATCCTTATTATAATTGTGTCCTATATACATCCCAATTGTCTGTAATAACTTGGCTGGCTGGCAACCAATGTGGTTTTTTTGTTCAGCTGTAGTCTTAGCTTTCACATGGATGATATCACAGAAGCATAGAATCACCCGAGCTGGGAGGGACCCAAAAGGATCATCGAGTCCAATACCTATCACTACAGAGGACATTGCCAACATTCACACCACGTGACTGAGGGATATGTCTCAACCACATTTTTTACCAAGGTGTATTTCTGTTTATATATATATAAATATATATATAAATATATATATATATATATATATACACATACCTGTTGGCCGATTTTTAGTTTGAAGATCATTGATTAATTACTTTCATTGCTTCCTTTGACTCAAACATTTTTAAAGTTTATGGTACTTCAAAAGGGGCTAACATTTGGTTTCTGTTTAGGACGAAGTTCTGAGCCAACTTATTTCTTTCTTCCCTCTCTTACCCCTCCCTCATCCCCCAACCTGTCTGCCTAATATCTGATCAATTTAACCATGTGATTCATGCAAAATAAAGGTCACACAGGTTTTCAATCTCTGTAAGATGAATGATACTCCAAAGAACCTTGCTCTTCAGCTCTTCACGTTTATTTTTTCCTGAGCTCACTTGGATGATCTGTATGAGAGGGACTACTTAGCTTAATGCTGTGCTCCCTCTAAGGTTCTGGTGTGATGATAATGTTATTTTTAGGGCATTGTTATTGATATTGGCTAGCATTACTCAGAGCCTTTAATCAAAAGGAAGAAGCGATAAAGACATCTTCATGATATGCTCGTATGTGATAAGCATGAGAAATATGGAAAAAGATTAAAGACGTAGTATCTTGGCCTTAGAGAAAAGATTCTTTGTCCTGTTAAAAATAAAGTTGACCAGATGTGCTCATTTAGGCATGGCAGCCCTCATTTTCTCATTGAACCCATCCCTGGTTAGGCTTTTTAAAATCAAAACCTTAAGTTTGACTTTTGTCTTTGAGCTCCCATAATGCTTGTTACGCTGTTCTATGACCAAGTTATGCAAAGGCATTTCAGCTACTGCCTACTTTCTGCACCTGAACCGCCAAAAGAAGCTGGCACTAGAATATGTTCTTGAATTCCCGAATCAGGGCATCAAGTGACAAAGTTTGTCCCTTGCTGAACTGTTCTTGTGCGTGAACTTCTTCGTAGTTGTATTGCAATGAGCCATAGTGACAAACTGCTGCAGGTGCTATTATCAGAATGGGAATCACTCAACCTGCACAACTATTGTTCTGAAAGTGCCTAAAGATTATTTTTTTAAATTAAGTAATAATAAAAAAGTATAAAATACCATCCTGCCTACCTCTGCAGCACACACCCACCAAGACTGCACATGCTCACTGTTGTCTGAGGATGAGCTTTGTCAGAAGGAATGACATCTGGTAGGGATGATTCTGCATTTACAAATTAAAGGTTCACGTGGTTAAATGAGCTCTTTTACTTCAGGCTCAGACTGAGCTTATAGGAGCATTTTCTCATTAGATTTTATAGTTTAGAAGGGCCTGAATGTATCAGCCTGTAGGACTACTGAGAGGTTAAATTTGAGAGTGGGATTTTAACACTAATATTTGCATACAGCTGTGTGCTCTGGAATGAAGAATTATTTTGCATTCACTTACGCAGCTGACTGTGTAGGTGCCTGGTTTAAAGTACTGAGGAGAAAAGGGAAAGCTCTAAGAACCACACACTGGGATAGCAAGAAGCTTCTGGATGTACCCTAAAATAAGACCTTCAGTTATGTATTAGGCAGTTATTCCATCACTGTAACTCCATTAAATTGAAACTTAGTGATTTCCCATCCTCTTCTGCATTTTTTTTTTTTGCAGCAGAACCATATCTCAAGGAGAACTTAAATTGTTAATTTAAGTGTTGTTTCCCTGTTTACTTTATGCAACTGTTGTATTGAATTCTCTTTAGGGGAAGTTAGTAAGTCTATCTTCCAAATGCATTTTCCCGTTGGGTATTACTGTTCTTTCTTGTCTACCTGGAAACATTGACTGTCTTTTACTGGTAGAGTGTAATGGAAGAAGGGGTTTTTGGGTTTTATGAGTTCTTGAAAAATAATATGATTACTGTTAAGTAGAAATGCTTTTAATGCTTTCCCATCCCAGACCAGAGTTATCAGTGTTGACAGAAAGACTCCCTTGCTGCATGGCAGGTTGCTCAGTGAGTTGTGATCCAGGTTGCATGTCTGCACAGTGGTTTGCAAGCTAAAACAAGGTGTTTGTAGAGCTATCATGCTATTATACTCAGTATGTACCCGGACTTCTTTGGACTCTGGTATTGCTAGGAACCGGTGTGAGTAGAATCATAGAATCTTCTGGCTGGAAAAGACCTTAGAGATCATTGAGTCCAACCGTACTCATCTTCTGCTAAACCATGTCCTTCAGAAGCTCATCTATCCATTTTTTAAACATTTCCAGGGATGGTGACTCAACCACCTCCCTCGGCAGCTGTTCCAGTGCCTGACCATCCTTTCAGTAAAGAAATTCTTCCTAATATCCAGTCTGAACCTCCCCTGCCGCAACTTATGGACATTTGCCCTTGTCCTATCACCTGTCACTTGAGAAAGAGATCAACACTTGCTCTGCCACAGCCTCCTTTCAGGCAGCCGTAGACAGCGATGAGGTCTCCCCTCAGCCTCCTCTTCTCCAAGCTAAACAACCCCAGTTCCCTCAGCCATTCCTTGTAGGACTTGTTCTCCAGCCCCTTCACCAGCCTCGTCGCCCTTCTCTGGATGCACTCCAACACCTCAGTGTCCTTTTTGTACTGAGGGGCCCAGAACTGAAAATGGTACTCGAGGTGAGGTCTCACCAGTGCTGAGTGCAGGGGCACAATCACTTCCCTGGTCCTGCTGGC
Organism: Dromococcyx pavoninus; assembly: GCA_033558185.1. Classification (NCBI taxonomy): domain Eukaryota; kingdom Metazoa; phylum Chordata; class Aves; order Cuculiformes; family Neomorphidae; genus Dromococcyx; species Dromococcyx pavoninus. The sequence continues at coordinate 29,856 of JAUMJL010000887.1, forward strand.
CACGCTGTTTCTGATACAGGTCAAGATTCCATTGGCCTTCTTAGCCACCTGGGCACACTGCTGGCTCATATTCAGTCAGTTGTCAATCAACACCCCCAAGTCCTTCTCTTCCAGGCAGCTCTCCAACCAGTCTTCCCCGAGCCTGTAACGCTGCATGGGGTTGTTGTGCCCCAAGTGCCCATTTGGTCTTGTTAAACCTCGTCCTGTTGGTTTCAGCCCATCGATCCAGCCTGCCCAGATCTCTTTGCAGAGCTTCCCTTCCTTCAAGCAAGTCAACATTTCCACCCAGCTTGGTGTCATCTGCAAACTTGCTAAGGGAGCACTCGATTCCTCTGTCCAGATCATTAATAAAGATATTGAACAGGACTGGACCCAGCACTGAACCCTGGGAAACACCACTTGTGGCTGGCCTCCAACTGGATTTAACTCCATTTACCATTACCCTCTGTGTCCGGCCATCCAGCCATTTTTTTACCAAACAGAGGGTGTGCCCATCCAGGACAAATAAAGATGGATGATATCTTCAGTGGTCATTAAAGTAGAGCAGAAACCTGCCAAGGGGGAGATGAAAATTGTCTGGCCTCTGCTGCCTAATGACCCTTTTCCTGGAGAGTTTCAAGCTGAATTTGTAGTTGTGTCTCTTTGTTTAAACATTGGCTTTCAATTTATTTCTAAAGGAACTCAGCCTCAGATTGGGGATGGATCATTATTTGTCCTTCTTAATGGTAAACTGAACTGTGCACACAAACATATCAGAAACAGCAGAGGATAAAACGTTTCTAGCCTCTGGCATCCCATCACTTTATGTTGGTGTCACTTGATTAACATAAACTGTCAATGATCATGACAATTAGAGAAAAGTGCAGCTTTATTACCTGGAAGCTCAGCAAGACAGTTGTTATTGCTTTGGTACATCAGTAGGATGGAGAAATGATAGCTCTGGGACCTGACTGCAGTGTAGGGTGCTGTGTCAGTGCAAACCAGAAAGCTTGCCTCCATCTCCCCATGCTTGGAGCAAAGGGGCTATGACCTCCTTGGCCACAGACCACTTTTAGGCAGCCAGTAGACATAATCCGCAAATGTTTGGGCAGAGTTCCTGAGAGCCTATGCTGACCTAAGTCAAAACTCACCTCAGCATTAGGCACAAGTAAATAAACAGCGTCCACTGGAGACACAGTCATGCTGTTTCCAGGTCCTGGTAGGCTTCCTTAGTACTAGCAATATCAGAAGGCCATAATATAAATATATGCAGTACTTTTTCCCCTTTGTAGGATCTGCATTGCTCATTAATACTGTTAGAGCATCCAGATCAAGGATAAAGGACTTAAACAAACCTTGTTTACTGTAGGTAACAGATTGCATATATTACTATGTGCCTTCGGCATTTTCCAGCAGTTATGGGTTCTCTGGCTGACACACAATTTTCTGTGTTGTATTAGGGATTGCAATAGATGATCAAGACTAAGCCATGCTGGCAGTTTCATTCAGTCCTGGGAAGTTGCTTCTGATGTGTAACTATCTCCCAAACGTGAGCCACTATGCATATCTAAGTCACAGCTACCATTTTCGCACTCACCCCCACCCCTTCCCCCACCCCTATTTAAAAATAATTTTATGCCTTGAGCATGTGTGAGAGTGATACCCTTCTGCAATCAGAAGTTTGAGGGTTGGTGTTTTCTTCAGTCTTCTTGTATTTACTTGTTTATAATATCATGTTTCTGCTTGGAAATGTTTGGCTACACAGGAAGGTTATCCATTGCAATTCATTCTTTCTGACCTTTTGTGAGTCTAAAATAAACTGCTTTTTGGAAATAAACCAGAGGCTCTCCTCTCCTTTCCCTTCAAACAAATCTGACCTTACAGTTGTTTCTAGTGGAGACAGCAGAAATCAGAAACGGGAAAGAGTAAGATTTTCCTGTACTGATCTTACTCTTATTGACTGAGCTGCTTTAGCTGTCATGACTTACTCACTCAACATTTTGTTGTTTTAATTGGATATATGGCTCCTCGTCCAACTCCTGTATGTATTTTCACTCTTCTGGAACTCTGTCATAGGTGCTGCTGATCCCTCTAATGTGTGGCAAGAAGGGATGAGAAGTTGTGCAGAGATTGAACTGAACTGATAAAGTAAGTGATCGCAAACCCCTTGTACAGACTTTATGTGAATTTTGGGGGATATTATCCCAGCTGGAGGGATCGTGAGCTGTGAGTCCAGCAGCGAGTACTGAGAGCAAGACCACTGTAGGAAACAGAGGAAATAAATCCCACAAACTGATCAGGGTTCAGCACCCTGGCACTTCTATGGTTTTGATGGTCTCCGTGAGGCACATTCCAAGTACAGCATCAGCTTGAACCCTATGCGTCTCAGGTGGGTTACTGGAGCATGGAGATTCGGGTGGTATCTGTGTAGGCCTAGAAGTCCCAGGTAAGCTCTCATGTCTTCTCTTGTGCATCTGATCTCAGCTCCAGATATTCCCAGGGAGTGCTCAACAGAAAGACAGAAAACTTCTTTCTTTTTCAGACTGGAGCTGTGTGTTTTGAAGATGACAACAAGCTCTACTGGGCAATGACTGTGAATTCTCAGTCTTAACTTTTGTACATCTGTCTTATCCAACTTTGAGGCTTCCAAGGTGCAAAGTAGTTTAAAAACACTTTCTAAGATGACTAAGTAATGAACTATCCTGCACATTGTTGGGAAAAGCAATGCTATTGGAGGAGATCAGGAAAGGTTCCTTTATGACAATTATTTTTAACAACAATCTAACTGAATGTTGGGGAACAGCGGGGGGCAAGGGGAGAAACATCCCTCCCTTTGGTTAACCTTGCTCAGGAAATGTGAATCACTGAACTAAATAAAGTTTGTAAAAGATGCTTTGAAAACCCTATGCTACGCCCTATAATTCAGCCAAGAATGAAGGAGGAGGGAAAAGAAAACATCAAAAGTCCCTACTTCTTTTTATATTGCTTCCTGGCACATTTCTGTTCCTACTCCCCCCACCCTCCCCTCCCACCCCCCCAATCTTCTTTCTGGTTTTGTTTTCTCTCTCTCTTTTTTTTTCTTTTAAATCCTTTTCATTTTGTGAAGCTGGTACCACAACCTTAACAACAACCTTGTTGTCTACAGACAACAACAATGATGAGAAATGCCAAGGGAGAAGGGAACCCTGTTGAGATCAGAGGACAACAAAGACAGTTTTTTTAACATTTTTATTAGGACCTCATGATGTACACATGAAAAATTAATTTCAGAACACGAACTGCTCTTCAGATGGTGCCGTTTAAATCTGGAGGATGTTAACATTCCTGCTGCATGACAGAGGTCTGCCACCCCCTGTGTTGATACTCATCCTGCTCAAAGGGACAATCACATCTAAGGATGAACAGAGGCCATAGCACCAAACCCTGCTTGAAGGCTGCTTTCACAGATTTATCTTGCGATTGTCTAGCACTCCTTGTCAGGGTCAGTTTGCCCTTGAGGGCTAGGTTTCATGACTCTAGCTCTTTGCTGTCTCCAGCTGTTTCATCATTTGCACACATTTGGATGTATGCTTTGACAGAGAGGATAATCAGCGGTAGAGGAGTAAAGGTACCAGAAAAGTGACTGCCTCAAAAATATGGAAACAGGGGTTTCAGTCCTGTTTAACGACTGCTGTTGTGGTCAGGTGACATCATGGGGAAAGAGCATGAAGAGTGTTTGTGTGGTCAAATCAACCCATGAGTTCCCTCATGCTGGTGTCAGTGGAGTAGTGGGAGCTGGTGGTGGCATGCAGCAGCTGGGTGATGGCAGGCAGAGAGAGGTTCTGGGTGAATTCAGAGAATGTCACAGCGTTGCACTCCCTCAGCCCTTGGGGAAGCCGGGTGTGAAACCCATCCCTGTAGTCTGGAAGGGACAACTCTATACAGCCAAATCTCTGTGAGACTGGTCTCAGTGAGAAGCCATTATAGTTAGGGTTAGAGCTAGAGCTGTCCCCAGGGAGAACTGTACCTGCAGAGAGTTGGCTGTGGAGAGTTGTTCTAAACCTCCCTGCAGTGTCTGCTTAGCATTCAGTCTTGCCTGTTTAATAGAAGTTTAGTAAGGGAGTGCGTGCAATTAACTTGAAAGGTGTTCCCCTGGAAAATGCCTGTACCTGCCCTACTCTTAACAGCAAAGAAAGCAGCCAAGAAACTGAACAGTCTTATTTTTCTGTCCTTTCTAAAATGTTATACTGCTGTGGGGACCACTGCTGCTCTGCCCTTTCCCTGGCCCTGATGTATGCCTTGGGGCAGCTCGAAGGGGACCTGGCGGTAGGCAGCCACCTGGGATTTATGGAGAGGTGGCAGCTGTCGCTGCCAGAGAGGCACCAGGAGAGCAGAACAGTGCCAAGAAATTGGCTTGTCGTTTGCTTTTCCATCTCTGCTTTGCTGCTTAACCCCTTGCTTCTCGTAAAAACAAACACACACAGCCTGACTTCCAGGTGCTTTTGCTGGTTAAAAGCCCATCACAGCAGATGCGGCCAGGGGTGGGCTGGGGACATCTGCAGGCTGGGAAGGAAAGATTTTCTTCCCAGGTCGCCACGCTCTTTAGCCGCTATTTAGCCCGGGGACTGGACTAGCACACATGTGGCTCACGCACTCCCTATGGAACAGTAATGACCTTTGGATCTGTAGTTCCACTGTCCCCAGTCCTGATGCTTTCCCATCTGGTTCCTGCTATTCCTGTAAATCCCTGCTGGCTGTTTAATAGCAAGCAGGGAGTTTCAATGAAGCTAAGGTCACTTTGACTCACCAAATGTCACCGCTTCTAAACAGGAACCAGACTGAGCTGACGGCAGCATTTTTTCTGCGAGGAGCAACGAAAAAGTGTCCTACAACTCTTCATTAGATGCTGATCCCGAGTCCTGAGCCTGAGATCCAGGCTTGGTTTGTGTGAGGGTCAGTCTCTGGACTGCATTTATGAATGTGCCACTGAGTGGACTGGCTTTTCTTGAGACAGGGGTTTATGCCAAAACTCTAAATATTTTGTTTTCCCGAGTGTGTTTGTATGCACATGCCCTTTGTACACGCCTAAAGTTGCTCGATGTACTCAGGCTTTTAATTACCCTGTCCCTATGAGGAATATGAACAAGCACCCAGTGGACCAGCATGAGCAAAGAAATTTCAGTGTATATTTAAGGTCAGTGAAAGCTGAAAACAGATGATTTCTGACAACTGCTTGGCTTGCAGATCTGTCAGTAGCACCAAGGCTCTGTGGCCAGTTAAGTACTACTGAAATAAACCCCAGCCTGGCTGGATTTCGCTCTGGGGCTCTGGCTTCACAATGTCTCTGAGAGCAGCCTTCTGCTGGGAGAGCTGCCTCAGAGACCCACTGCACAGCAGGGCTGTGCTTTTGGTCTGAGGATGGAAGACTTGAAGCTGCTCTTTCATGTAAGGCTTGAGTGCCCTGCAGAAGTGATTATGCTGTCCTTGTACTCCCCACCAATATTGGATATTTCTTTCTTTCTTTCTTTCTTTCTTTCTTTCTTTCTTTCTTTCTTTCTTTCTTCTTTCTTTCTTTCTTTCTTTCTTTCTTCTTTCTTTCTTTCTTTCTTTCTTTCTTTCTCTCTTCTTCTTTCTCTCTCTTTCTTTCTCTCTTTCTTTCTCTCTTTCTTTCTCTCTTTCTTCTCTCTTTCTTTCTTCTCTCTCTCTTCTTCTCTCTCTCTTTCTTTCTCTCTCTCTTTCTTTCTCTCTCTCTTTCTTTCTCTTTCTTTCTTTCTTTCTTTCTTTCTTCTTTCTTTCTTTCTTTCTTTCTTTCTTTCTTTCTTTCTTTCTTTCTTTCTTTCTTTCTTTCTTTCTTTCTTTCTTTCTTTCTTTCTTTCTTTCTTTCTTTCTTTCTTTCTTTCTTTCTTTCCTTCTTTCTTCCTCTTCCTTCCTTCCTTCCTTCCTTCCTTCCTTCCTTCCTTCCTTCCTTCCTTCCTTCCTTCCTTCCTTCCTTCCTTCCTTCCTTCCTTCCTTCCTTCCTTCCTTCCTTCCTTCCTTCCTTCCTTCCTTCCTTCCTTCCTTCCTTCCTCCTTCCTTCCTTCCTTCCTTCCTTCCTTCCTTCCTTCCTTCCTTCCTTCCTTCCTTCCTTCCTTCCTTCTTCCTCCTTCCTTCCTTCCTTCTTCCTTCCTTCCTTCCTTCCTTCCCTCCTTCCTTCCTTCCTTCCCTCCTTCCTTCCCTCCTTCCCTCCTTCCTTCCCTCCTTCCCTCCTTCCTTCCCTCCTTCCTTCCCTCCTTCCTTCCCTCCTTCCCTCCTTCCTTCCCTCCTTCCTTCCTTCCTTCCTTCCTTCCTTCCTTCCTTCCTTCCTTCCTTCCTTCCTTCCTTCCTTCCTTCCTTCCTTCCTTCCTTCCTTCCTTCCTTCCTTCCTTCCTTCCTTCCTTCCTTCCTTCCTTCCTTCCTTCCTTCCTTCCTTCCTTCCCTCCTTCCTTCCTTCCCTCCTTCCTTCCTTCCCTCCTTCCTTCCTTCCCTCCTTCCTTCCTTCCCTCCTTCCTTCCTTCCCTCCTTCCTTCCTTCCCTCCTTCCTTCCTTCCCTCCTTCCTTCCTTCCTCCTTCCTTCCTTCCCTCCTTCCTTCCTTCCCTCCTTCCTCCTTCCCTCCTTCCTTCCTTCCCTCCTTCCTTCCTTCCTTCCTTCCTTCCTTCCTTCCTTCCTTCCTTCCTTCCTTCCTTCCTTCCTTCCTTCCTTCCTTCCTTCCTTCCTTCCTTCCTTTCTTTCTTCCTCTCTTTCTTTCTTCCTCTCTTTCTTTCCTTTCTCTCTTTCTTTCTTTCTCTCTCTCTTTCTTTCTCTCTCTCTTTCTTTCTCTCTCTCTCTCTTTCTCTCTCTCTCTCTTTCTCTCTTTCTTTCTCTCTTTCTCTCTTTCTTTCTCTCTTTCTCTCTTTCTTTCTCTCTTTCTCTCTTTCTTTCTTTCTTTCTTTCCTCTCTTTCTTTCCTTCCTTCCTCCTAAGAAAGAAATGGGGGACAGTTTGTGGGAGAATAGTGTCTACTGATCTTGTGCAAAGCACAGTGACAAATGACAGCTGGAGAAGCATGACGAGGCATGTAAACTTGAGCTAATGGAAACCTATGTACCCGCAGAGTGTTTATTCAGGCCTGTCATTGTCAAGAGAGCCCCGTTTAGAAGACAGGTATTGTTTGTAGTAACAAGTGCACCATGAAGGGGAATGTAGCTTTGAATTCTCTGAATTTGCCTCTTTAAAAGAAATTAAAAAAAAGGTCTTAAACCCATCCTTACATGGAATAATGAAAGTACCTAAATACTTGCTTATATGTCTGCATATTTGGGGTTTAAGCAGTCTAGTTTACATAAATCAAGCTTCCTCTTAATTGTGTTCTCATCGGTGCTGTTGAATCCATGTTACCAACCTGAGCATACATATCTGGTTTGTTACCTTGAATCTATTATCTTTTGATAACAGCAATGGAAGCAGAATCAAAAAAATAAAAAAAAAAAGTGGTGTCCCTATGTTTCCCCCCTGCAGAACAAAAGGAAAGACAGTTTCCCAAGCACATTGTCACTGTTACTATTCTGTCCTTTCAGAAAAATGTCTTTCAGCTAATCAAACAATAGTGAGTTAATTTGGAATAAAATTCACTGGTTTCCAGCCATTTAGACAAAATCCTTACGAATTCTTAAACGCAGCATAAACAAAGCATTAAATCTAGTGTAAAGGCCACATTGGGATGTGCTGTATCCATTCTGTAGAAGCAGGAGAGAAATATCTAAGGAGTTTTGCTGGTCTTTGAATGAATTTACCACATACACATTATTTTCCTTTTTAAAAAATAAATATATCCCACAGTTGTAGAGTTCTGCCAACCTCATGAGCCTATATGGACCCTGGTGAACTGAATAGCAGTTGATTGACACCAAGAGCTCAGTGAATCTGAAATAAGACTAGATATTTAATGTAGGTAAAAAAACTTCATCATCAGGAAATTTGAAATAGCATTCAAGGTTTGTCTATCTGATCTCCTCAGTTGCATCATGAAGAAATGAGTGTGTGATGGCACACACTAGAAATTCATGATCAGTCTGTTTCTGATCCTCCTCCAGCTTTCTCAGGCAGGTGGTTAATTTCCTTATGCCTCAGCTTCCTCTACTTTAAAAAAACCCACACTCAACAGTACCTTCCTCTAAAAGATACTGTGAAATCTAATTGCCTGTGAAATTCTTGGCTGACTTTTAGAGAGAAGATCTTTTCAGAGAGGTATATCTGTGCATGGAAGAAAGTATCTGTTTAAATGATGAACACTGCCATGCAGTGAGTTTTGACCTAGGAGAGAGAAGTCCTGACACAAACACTGTCTCTTTTTCTCTGGCTTGCTGAGTCTCCTACAGGGATGGCTGCTACGCCAGGGTGCCAGTAAGGCTACCTGCCCAGCCTTGGTGGAGCTGATTTAGGGACAGGTCTGGACGTGTTTGGGGTATGCTGGCTCACCAGCCAGACCACTCCCCAGTGTTACTTAATTCCCAAAGCTGCAGCAGAAGCTGTGGGAATGCAGTCCTACTATCTACTGTGGGAGATAAAGTTTTAATCTCTCCTGTTTTCTTTGGCACTCCTGCTCACTGGACACAATGGGAAATGTGTTTGAGTCATTTGTGTGTGGCATTTTTGTGCAGTCTAGGGAGGACCCTGCTTACCAGGCTTTGCTCGTTAACTTGCCAGAAACAGGACCGAATTTGGGAGCCTCTTGGGAGCTCAACTTGCTGTTATTTGGAAAAATGTCTGCTTCTTGTCTTAAGGTCTTCTTTGAAGCAAAGCTTTGACAGTTGGCTGTGGAAGTCTTTTCAAAGCAATCTAAGAAGTAAAATGTAAGAACCCGCTCCTGAAAATAAGTGGAAATGGAAAGAAATGATATATTTCAGTAGATTGAGGACAGAATGTGTAAAGCAATTTAAGTCAGGGCAACAGCGAGCAGTGGAAGATGGAAGATTTGCTGTGCAGTATTTCTATTTTTCTTTATCAACTTGAGAATTGCTGTCATTCGGCTCAAGAACTAGATGCCTAGAGCTCTGTAGGCAGCAACAAACTCTTTCAGATGCTACCAACACTAGAATTCGAACTCTACCAGTTGCATCTGTGATTAAATACTGTGCTTGCTAGCAAAACAGTTGACAAAGTTTCCTGGCCATTGTAGGCAATAATTAATTGGTTCATACATATTTATGCTGGACAAAAATTACTGCTTTGTTAGTAAGAACCATACACAAAAATGGTTTTGGAAGAGAGTCTAGACTCAGGGAATACAGGATGGAATGAAATACATAAAGTACATAAAATATCTTCTTTCCTTTTGCTTTTGTCAGGAAGTATCTTTGAATTTTTACGTGGAGCGTATTGCAGAGATCCCCTGCTGCCCAGGACTCGGAGCTCTGGATCTGTAAGCAGCATAAATGTATTGGCATTGCTCCCTGCCCAAGCCACCCATCCCACCCTCATGCAGGGTGGGCTGTTGGGGTGCATTGTCACCTGTATATGGCTACAAGGGCTCTGTGTCTCCACGTGCCTAGTGATGGAGCGAAAGTCAGACATCACCTGAGGTCCTTCACCACAGCATTCAAATATGTTGTGGAGATGTATGCACAGCCCCAACTCCCTACTCTCACTCTGCAGCACTTCTTAAGCTGCTTTGCTGGTCCGGAAAGCCAAGACATTCCAAAGCACCTTCAATAACAAAGCACATCTCTACTAAGAACTCAGTTTTAGTAAGAACTTTTGAAATTCCCAGGCTAAAACCAGATGCGCTTTTATAAAGGTGTTTCTGCTGAAAGGTTAATTTTGTATTAGTTACTGTCCAGGAGAGAGAAGATGTCATCAGTATACAGCAAGTCATTTGTGTCTAGAAGGGTTAAGGCAAAGGAAACTGTGAGTCATTAGAAAGTAATTCCCTTATTTGAAGCCCACATGAAACAGGAGTCCGGAGCCCAATGGAACAAAGCCTCATTCTTTCATGTGCTTTACTTGAACGCCTCGGTGTCTTAGATAAAGAATAAATACCTACTAGTGGATTAATACTGTGAAAAGTCAGGATTAAAAAAAAAATCTCAGTGAGGCTGTGTAATTGAAGCTCTGTAGCAGTCCAAAATCTTAAGCCAGTAAGCTCCTGGCCATCAGCTAATTCATGTATTTTCTAACAAGAAGGCAGAATGCTAATCATCAGAGCAGCATTTGGGGGGCGGGGAAAGAGAATGTCACATGGATATTCAGTAACAGCCATCTGAACTTCAGAGTCAGTACAGAAGGCTATTTAATGCACTTCTTTGCTCTGTCTGAGTGTGCTGACCTCACTTCTAATCCTGCCCCTCCGGGGTCCTTGATTTCCAGCATTGTTCAACCCAGTCAGGCCTGTTTAACAATTTCTTTTCTGAGTTAGTCTCTTTGAAGAGGCCCTATTTTCTGTTCAGTGACATGAAAGGGATACTGATGTTGATTATCAAAGGCATGTGCTCCAAACCACCAAGTATCTAATGCCCAAGGGAGGTAATATTATCTCTGCATTCAACATTTACATCCTGCCGCCAAGAAAGACGTGATGGTTAACTAGCACATCTTTATTCCTTCTTACTAATTTTACATGCACTGTTAATCAGAGAGGAAAATTAACTAATTCTTCAGCTTGTAGGTCATGCTAGGGCAGCTCTTTCATCTAGATTAAAAGGACTGTGGAGTGGTGCAAAGTCAGCTGTGCTATACCTTGCAACAAGACAGGTTTAGGTGCAGTATTTTCATTATATTGTACCAAGGAAGTTCCACTGCATTTTCTCCAATTCTGTCCAGTGACCTCAAACCTTAGCCCAACTGCACAGCTGGAGGGCTTGTTACTCCCACCTACTCTTGCCTCTGGGAGGAGTCTGCTTTCCTTACCAGCTGCCAGGGCAAAAACCAATTAACATCTGCCCATCCACTGTCAGAGGAAAAGAACCACTCCTGAAGAAAGAGCTCTTGGGCATTCACTATGATGAAGGAAGGCCCATCTTTTAACCCAGAAATCCTTAAAATTACACTGTGGGTAGGTAGAACTTAGATGTAAATAAAAAAAAGGAACCAATGACCATCTTCAACTAAACTGTTGCTCAGGATTTCTTTCTACAAGATTTCCCTTTCTTTAGGAAAATTGTTAAGGAAATTAATCTGACTCAGAGCTGCAGAGAAAGTTGTGGCTCATCTTAGTTGCATAAAGCAGTGACAATTGACACCATTGCTGAAACTCATTCCCTGAATTCAGAATGATTGCGCATGTGCAAAACCCAGTCTTCTTTGATGCAGTGTTGTCCCATCATATGAGCTTTACTGCACAACAGTAACTATACTGGACAGGTACAGTATATATTGTGCTTAACACTGTAGATTCTGTGGTCTAGACTCAATGGCTCAAGAGGTCTCCTCCAGCTTTGTGTCAATTAAGGTTACAGAAAAGGAGAGAGTTTCTTCTTAAGATGGAAATTGAATCCTAACCTCCTCACCTTGCACTTCTCTGCAGGACTTTCTTTTTTCCATCTTACTCTTAATGTACACTATGACTTCCAAAATGACAAAAGTAAGCAAGTCCAGAAGGCTGAAGGAAACTGTTTAGCTGGAGTTAACTGGGTCAGCATTTCGTGTTTTGTTCATTTCAAGATCTCAGAAAGAATATTCCATTTGCTGAAGCTGTTTGTATAGAAGATGCAGACAAATCCACACTAAGTGATTTCAAGATACTATGTGCACAGATAATGAAAACAATGGTATGTGTAGATATGCTTATGCAATTATCAACTTTCATCTGCGATAACATCTTGGCTAAGAGGGTTTAAGTTGACAAAAATGGGTCATATAAGCAGCTAGGCAGAGTTACGGCTATTTAAGTAGGTCAAGTACTCTTTCTGACCCGAATACTAAAAAGTCAAGTGAAGAGTATCCAATCTCTTTTCAGTGAAATATGGGTATGACAGTTTTTATAACATTTTACAAAAAAAAATTGTATCAGGGCACTCACTAAAGACTTAGAAAAGTGTCGTTTTAACAGTGTGTCTGAAAACAGAATGAACCTGAACTTCTCCACTACCGATTGATCCATTATGTGCAACTGTCATCAGTTTGTTGCGCTTTTTTTATAAAACGCAAATTCACATGAAATATCTCATGTAATTATTGCAGAAGAGCACACATGAAGGACTTCTTGCAGTAGAATTATACGATCTGCATGTGTTCTTCATTCTTGCTGCAGCGTCAAGCCTCAGGAAGTCTTTCTGCTTACTTGTGTACCTGCCCTTGCAGTATGCAAATTTTAGGTGTTTATTCCTTCTCTGTAAGAGTTGAACCTGTGTATTTTTTGAGGATTTTCCGCAACAATTATTTTGACTGAAAGATCAACACTAAGCTTAAGACATTCAAGCCTTTTCTATCTACAAGCTTTGTCCATTATTTGGAGTGCAAAATGTAAATAAACACCTCCTTTGGTCAGTCTTCCTTGGTTTCAGCTTCACATTGCTACCAGCTAATGAGTAATCCCTTCACAACTGAATTTGATAATGAGTTTCTGCTAGAAAACACAGAAATAACATGTAGGAGCAAAGGTTTGTGATATGCCTCCATAAAGTGCTTGGATTTGGTCTTCCAGAAGAGGATTCGTCAGTGTTTGCCTCAGTTTTAATTACTCCGAGAATGAAAGAGCACTGAGAAACATTCAGACAATTAGTTCAGTTCTGACAGAGACTGATTTTACTCAATAGTGTGTCTGCACATATTAATACATTTTACAATGACTGAACTTATTCTGCCAACACTTAGCCCTGGAACAAAGGACAATGGCAGTGGTGTATACAAGCATGTGTGTAAAAGCTCATACTGATGAGATCCACACTGGGCAGATCAAAAAACCAGGACATTCCCAGAGGAAAGAAAAGTAAATACGGTTGGAGTTTTATCTTGATTTGGAAACCAAGTGTCCTGGCTCATCACCAGCATCAGACTTCTGTTCTTTTATGCTTCAGTATCTGGAAAGTCCAGCCTTGGACCGAGGCCACGGGGTTATAACTGGAAGCTGGGACTGATCCAGAAAACAGGAGAAACTGACATAATGGCAGGGCTAGAGCTAGCCAGACTAAATGAACCTCTGTTCCTCAGTTGTGACTTGGAGGGAGCCATGGAAAGAGCTAGCAGATAGCCCAGTCTCATGCTGAAACCAGGGCAGGCCTCTGATGGCAAATCTACAAAGGTCTGAACTGCATATCAAATGCTGATTATAAGCTTGGTGATGTGTTTTCCCAACAATCTCATTTCCTTCTAGGAGAGTTGATCTTGGTTGTAGGACGTTCTTACAGTTCAAATACTCCTTGTTCCAAGAAAAGCTAAGTAACTTTCCCTCACTTTAATGTCATATGTTACAAATAATACCTAGATGTTGCCTAATCCAGTTTATTCCACTTGTGTTCTCATATGTGCATAAACCCTGAATATTTTATTAAAAATGATAAATTAAAAAAATATGATTTTTTAAAAATGTTTGAACAATTTATCTTGCTTGGGGTTTTTTAGACTAGCTGTGAACTAAGTTGTTAATATGTACAGTTCTCACATTGAGAATAGCAGAACCATAATAAAAAGACTACATTTGCAGCAACATTGCTAACAATATATGCATTTGCCCTTGTCATTTGACAGAAAATGAAGAATTTTTCAAGTGACAAGCTGTGCTGCACTGAGTAGCTGTTCCCTCTTATTGTACATATTCTGCTGCATTAAGCCTGTTTTGAAAATGAAGACATTTCAGAAGGTTCTGGTTTCAAGGCCAGTACATAGATTTTTCCACTGGTGTACTTTCCACCACCAAGTTAAGCCAGTTGACTGAGTTAGGCCCGTTTTGATCTCTTGTGTGTCTATGATTAACAGCTGCTGCCACCACCACCCATTTTGTCAATGCGTTGGGTAGCTGTGAGCAATTACAGAGGACGTTCAGGCAGGGTATGATCTGCTCTAGAATGAACTCATGTTTTGTAGAAGCTCCATGTCAAATTTTTCCTTCTATATCCCCATTTCATATAATTCTTGAGTTCAAAAGACATTCAAACTATAGCCTGTACTCATCTTTTTCATTATAGCTCTGCCAGCGGCCAGTACCCTGGAAAGTGTCTTGCGGAGTTCATGGGAATGTAATGTTGATGTCTAAAGAAGTCACAGTATTTTATCCTGATGGAGTCAGTGCTATGAGATTTTGCTGTTGGTCTGCTCAATATTACTAAAAAATGCTCAAATCTTTTATACATTGAAATGGACAGTAACTGCATTTATTTTTTAGTATCTGAAGTTGTTACAAGAAGTGCTGGGGCCAAGTTCAACTTCAGAGAACACACATCCACTGTGCTCTCTCATGGGCTAAGTTCACAGCTGGTTAAGGACATCTGTGCTACTTAAACTGAATAACTTTTGTGACCTTAAAATAAAGTAGGCAGTTTCCTCCACATTTCTTTATTCCCTCTGAAGCCAGAGTTTTTCCCAGATTTGTTCATATGACAGTAATAATCCATTGTAATAAATTTCAGTTGCAGTGTTGCTCTGTTTTTCTTGTCAAGCCTCCTTGCAGAATGCTGCCAGCGTCTTTTATAGGATTTATTTACCCAAATATACTTAAGAAGGTAGTTTAAAGGTTCCATACAAAAAAAATCATGATTTTTTTCTGAGGCCACTTTCCCTGTGCTTACATTGCTAGAGAGAGATACACGAAAGCCTTGTATAATTTATTGAAATTTGGAACTGATCGGGATAGTCCTTCTCATTCAATTATACTGCTCATCCAAGCTCAGCAACCATCAGAGAAATGCTGGTGGTCTTGAACATGATCTGATATGTTTTTCTAGTTGACAGCTTTTGACTGGAGATGCAGTTGGCCCAAAAACTCTTTCTCTGGGCAGAATTTTGGCATGCAAAGCAACAAATGCAACCTGTGGTCACAGAGTAATGTAACCATTCTTAGTCAGCTATTTCATCCTCATGAAATCATCTTTCAACACTGCTGTGTGGTATAAGATGACACTTGGATGGTTTCAAACATATCTGTTATTGTCATTCTGATTATGGCACAGCCAAGGTCTTTGATTAGCACAGTTGGCCAAAAAGGCTGCTGGCAATATGGAAGAGTCAATTTCTTAGAAAAAATGCTCCTAAAATAAGAAATTGCAAATCCAAATTTAATCTTCTAAGCCCCAATATCCCCTCTGAACCACCCACTTATAGATCCATGTCTTGAAGAAATAGCGTAACATGACATAGAACCAGGAAAAAAAATCACAATCGATTAAAAAATGATTTTACACCTTGCAGTCCTATTCCCACCTCCAAATCCCTACTGAAATACTGAGTGGAAAGAAGAAAATGCACAGTAACTCACTGCCTCCTCATGCATGTTTGTTTACTAGAATAAGACTTATTCCCTGGCTGGGCTGCTAACCACCATTGCCGCAGCACAGATATTACTGTGTCTGCAAGATCCCTCTTCTAATTTTGCCACTGATCCACTGGAACCCACTTTAAGAGGAGTTGTGTAAGACTGGAGGGGAAATCTCCTTTGCAATCATACGCTGAACATGGGAAGTGCCTGTAAGATAATTAACATCTGGGTCAGTGTGGTCTGTGGGAAGATGCAGTGTGGCCCACATTTTTCTATACTGTGGTCCCAAGTAGGGAATGGAAGAGAAGTAGGGACAACTAGTTCTGGGTAAACACTGGATGTGTTAAACATCTCCTGGTGTGTTCATGTGTGTTAAGCACCCATCAACTTCTTAGAGAAGAAATGGATGTCATCATGCAATCCCACACATATCCTAAAGTAGCATCCAGTCCCAGTAATGAAAACATTTGCCCACTGTGAGCTACAGACTGGTTTTTCCTGCTAGGCCTTGAATTGAGGGTAGAGCAAAGCCACACTGCTGTGGGAGCAGAACCAAGGAGTTTCTGCTACAAGTTGCCCATTGCTTCTCCAGAGTGGGCAGGATCAAGCCCTAGCCCCAGTGGCACAAAGGCAGCGGGACTGCTCTTATGGTAAGTCTTGCCCAATCATACGAGGGAGAAGAGCGACTTCTGTATAATCAGCCAAGCCAGAGGCTCTCCCACGAGCAGCCAGGCTATTTGCCAAGATTTTTTCCTTGGTATTTTATTCTGCCCTATTGAAAGCAAAGTCATGCAGTCTTTCTTCTGGAACAGAGCCTATTCTTGCGATGCCCCACTATACTGCCCGCTGGCTACTGCAGCAAGCCCTCCCCACCTCAGTGACTTAGCAGCAGTCATGCCAAAGCTTTGCCAGTGACTACTTGCATGCTAACTATGGTCTGCAGCTGCTTCAAGAATCATATACTCACTCGGGGCTGAAACAAAAATATAAAGTTAAAGTAGACCCTGCTCAGTCCCCAAATCCACAGAGAAAATGGTGTGAGGCAGCTTAGCCCATGGAGTGTGCCTGTAGTGCGTGCCCATGTTGTGTGCTTCCATTTGCTAGCACAACAGTCCTGACAAGGCTTTGAAACACCCTTTTGGGGCAGCGAGGGAGGAGGTATTCATATTTTTGCTGCTTCTGCACTTTTTCATTCAAGAAAGATTTCACAACAGTGCACACGATGGAGCAGGAGAAAGCAATGGTTCTTCCAAACGTTTTTACAATGTGTTTATGTGATTCTTAGGGAGAAGATGACTCTTCTCCTTACTTGACCTACTGCAACCCATTGAATTTCATTTGACTTTCTGATGAGGACAACGAGCTGTTCTTGTGAGCTGGCAAGCATCCCCATGTTGTGGCTTTAAAATCTCCACGGGCGATTTCACCCTCCTCCTCAACGTTCCTCCACCTGCCCAAGGGGCCTAGAGGCAGGCAGGCAGGGAAGTGGAAGTGACCAAGGAGGTGAGAGGAAGCATAACTTAAAGAGGCAGAGCTGGAAGCCTGGCCAAGGAAAGGAGAATATGGAGGCAGAAATACAAGGGGCAAACAGAAGTGCTTTGAGAAGGGAGAAAGGAAGGAAGCAGAAATAAAAAATGATCCTTCCTAGTCTGGAGGTTCCCCAGGCCAGGCACTTTACCTGCCTCTATGACTACACTACTGCTGTGTCATGTAGTCTTCCAAGTAAGGCAGTGAGAACCTGGGGCTGAGGGGTGCAGCAGTAGCTGGTGACTCCTCTTTGCTAAGGGAAGGGTGATATGCAGATATTATGCATGAACCTTTGCATTGCTTGATCTGTTGAGAGCTTTCCCTCAGGCAAAAGCTGTTGCCTACACCTAAGATATGGGTCCTGTGGAAAAAGGTCTTAAAAATGCTGTAGGAAAGGAAAATCCACATCCTAAAATGTGATAATGCCTGCTACAGAACACCTTAAAAACCTCCACCATTATTCCTGTGCTGGGCTGCTGATGACACTGGTACTTTGACGAAGGAGTTTCATGACCTTTACTGGTCATAGTCTTCCTTGTTAACCCTCTTCCCAAGTTTCTGTATATGCTCCAGCTATGTATGCAGCAAGCTGAATGCATGAATGAACAGAGAGTTCATATGCAGTGTGAGGTGCTAAAAATAAACTTTTATAAATGAATTCCAGTCTATAACTGTCCAATTAAGAAACTGCAGCAGCTTTACAAATCAAGCGATACTAGACTTGGGCAAGCCAAGCAATCGAAGGTACAGCCAAGTCATAGCGAAACAAGCCAAAAAATTGGACATCAGCCAATAAAGCTGACTAAATATGTAGAGTATGAAAAAGAAAATGCAAAATAGATATGCGAGATCACTGTGGCCGCCAGGAAATGGTGCCAAAATATCTTTGCTGGCTTGACTTCCTGTGGCTTAGACCTACATGTGGAGCTGAGCCCAAACTAGGCATCAAGCATGAGTCTGGTCGTCCTTCATCAGCTCAACAGCTCATCCTTGAGATGCTGCATGAACCATTTTTGTTATGGCAATTTGCTTGTCCACAGACAAATAAAAAGCTGAAAAGGGATCTGATTTCCTCTCATTGCCCCTGAAAGGAGACCACCTTTCAAGGTTTCATCACACCCATTGACTTTATACGAGTAATTTCTGTTTCTGGTTTTTCATTTGTGATCTGATTCCTGAGAGATGGAGCTACTGAAAGCAGCCAGATCTGACCTTTTCAGTTCTTTCTCCCCTGCAAAAAATGTCATAGGTTTTGAGAGGTGTTGAATGTATGGTGAATGTTTCCAAAGGCTGAATGACCTCCAAGTGTCATATTAAGGCAAAAGCTTTTAATTAGTGGTTTTAATTTCTTTAATGAGATTCTTTATCATGCCACTAGTTTGGTTTTCTATGAGTTATTTTGCTCAAGTACTTTAGGGAACACATTTGTGTTTCCTTCCAAGCAGTAAAAGAGATCCCCTGTGGGATCAACCTGCACTGAAAGGTGCCTTTCTCCAAGGATTTGGGTCAAAGATTGAGAGGGTACCCAGGGTATTTTTTTACAAAACTATTAACCAGATGCTTTACAGTGAATAACAAAACGTAAAGAAATTTCATATACGTCAACAGTAAAGCTGAAAAGCAACAGTAAAATATGTCAACACTTGATGCTTTCCAGTTCCTTGAGTCCCCCAGCTTCCTGCCCCTTGTTCTCGCAATGCTTATTGGCAAGTGAGGGTAGTAACAAAAAAATAGATAAGAAGAGCGAAAAAAAAATCTGAATCAGCAGCCGAAAGCTCCATGGGTTCTTTCCACTGCCAGCAGTGGATTTTGGACCAAGGTATTTCTGAATTAGAAATTAGTCAGAGATACAAAGTTCGACTCATAATACACACTTCAGATGCCTCAAAAAAGAAAGGCATTCAGATTTGACACTGATATACAAAACAAATGTTAAAATTATTAGGATTTCTTACATGATAATTGTTTTCCTTCAGGGCAAAATGGTAATTTGAAGAAACAAGAGCCATGACTGATCTTTTGGTTTGTAATTACCTTTATGGATACACAATTGCATGTTTGGCTCTGGCAATTGAAATGGTTTTATTTGCTTTTCTTTGTGCATGTTACCTGTAATTACTGCATCTGAGCACAGAAGACTCTATGTTGTTGTTTTGTAAGAGCAAAAGGACAAGGGGGCCTGTGGTTTAGTTGCTGGATAATTTCAAAGAGATTTTGAATACAAGAAAATCCCTAAGGAATTGCCTGCTTTGTTGAGTTGCTGTTATTGTATTTCTTTTTGGTTTTTTTTAGTGTTCTTAAGGGTGTGGGGTAGAAGGAGAGATGGCAAGAGCATATTGGCTTATTTACTACTCACAGAGGAGTTCAAGCATTCCTCTGCCTGCTGTAAGTATTGTGGAATGTTGCTAACAATCGTAAATAATTTTATGCTTATTTTGCAATGTGCTTGAGCTGCACAACTGAAATCAGCGGTTGCTTTGCTATTGTCATGGATGGATGGAAGCTGAGATCTTAAAAAAAAAAGTGATGCTGTAACATACTTTCCCTTCGGTCACATGCAGGCCTTTCTTAGTCTTACAGATAAATTCAGTGGTACTTTCCTCTGATTTTTGGAAAACAAAAGGTTGAATGGAAAGGACTGGTCAAAACACGAGAATTATAACTAACAATGGACAGTTCAGTGTGATGGCACCTTATCTTCACTTCCTCTTATCTTATTTTAAATGTTCAGAGAACAGAGAATTTTGTTCTGTGATCTGACTCTGCACAAAATACTCATAGCATGTCATAAATATGTTCATTGGCATACTTATATATTCTTATTTTTAATTTTCTAATTGGAAAGATCCCTTTACAGCATTCTGGCACAGTAAAACAACTCCAACACAGACATCGTTTTCAAGGACTCTTGACTGATGTCTAGACTTCTGTTGTATTTATACACACACATGCTTGTATATAAGAGAAATTATATGGGCTATAATCTTGCCCATTTGGCAGAAGAGGACTGTCCTCTATAAAAACAATGCTCATGTGTGCTTTTCTCAGCCAGTGGAATAAACTCCCCCAGGGAACTGAGGTCCTGCACAGACTTAGCACTGTCTGCTTGCCTGCCTCAAGTGCAAAGCTACTTCTTTGACCTTGTCTTCTGTAGTATAAATACATATGAACATACATAACAATAATTTAAAATAATCCCTACCAAAAAAATACACTTCACTGCTCACATCTCTCTTTCCTCAATAATGGTGAGCAAACAGATGGTACAGGTCAGATGTAAGCTGCGTGGGAAGCTTTCCGAAGCTGCCCAGATGCTGTGGTGAAGAGTGCAGTACAGGAACATGAACACAACAGGGGGAAAGATCTCCTGTTGCTGTTTGCCAAAAGTAAGCAAAACGTTTGGTCTTGACTTAGGCTTCTCATTGCCTTAAACACTGACAATTTTTGCTTACATACTGCACTATCTAACATATCCTATCTTTCATTCGGCTTCCTAATGGCCAAATGGGATATAAATGAGGGCAAGGGCATGCCCTAAGTCTTCTCTTGTGAACTGTGAGAATCTGGTCACAGCAGTGAATTAAACTGACTCAGACATAAGCCTCATTAACCTAGCTATCAGTTGAGAGCAATTCCATTGAATCAGACATGGTTCTTGTTTCTTCAAGAAACTTGTTGCCACAGAAGAATTTGTGGTTCCTCTCATCTCTTCATCTAGACCCTGCTATGCATTTGTAGGGACACCATACATGATGGGAGCAAACAAAGCAAGATGTACAAACTAGAGCTATCATACTTCCATTTCTCCACTGCACTTTGCCTCTCCTGATATTTTCTCAATTTAGAGCATTTCCAGGAGCATCCAGAAAATTCTGAGGGCATATTTGATAGCCCTAGGACAACAGAGAAAAGAAGAGATAAAGAAAAGTGGAATACAACCACAGAATATGTTTCCTTCTCCCTGAAGGTGCCTCTTAGGGTATGCCCATGGGTGGCAGGTAGAGAGCCCCAGGCAGACGGAGCTGGGTGGAGCTGCCCTGGGGGATGAACCAGGAGATGAGCGGGGCAGGGGGTGCCAACCTTCTTCCCTGCCACAGACTAGGGAAGCGCCTCAAGGGACAGGTGGGATTTTTCCCTGGGTTGTACCTCAGTAGTATCTGGCTCTGTGTTATCAGTGAAGCTTCAAATAGCTTATCTTTTGCCTGCATACATATGTGTGTCTCTCTCTTGCCAGCCCAACATTTCTTCATCCGAACACGTGAATAATAATCTACTGAGTAGATATGAATAAAATAAAAGCATACTAAAATCCCCAAATATTCCAGGAAAGATTTTATCTTTTGTTATGTGGAAAGATGTCTGCAGTCTGGCTTCAATAAAGGAATAACTTAAAAGGCAGAAAAATAAGCAGCAGAACATCAGCTCTCACTTCAGTGTGTAAACTTTGGAAAGGCCACCTGTCAGATCCCTGAAGCAGCATTTTGTTTGGCATCTGGCTGATTGCCATGATGAAATGTTGAAGTGTTTGGAAACTTGTGGGACTTTGTTCAAAAGGCACACTTCCCCTCCCCCTTTTTCTAAATAATTAAATCTTAAATGTTCTGGCTTGCAGTTAAGAAAAGATAAAACACAATGGCAGGATTCTTTCAAACACACTAGCTAATAATGTGGGGGTCCTTCATGCTATACATTTTAGTTTTCCCCACATGGAATACAGAAGAAATTGCTTCACTGTCACCTAAGCTTTTCATCCCAGGCAGCCACGAATTCTGATCTTGGTAACATTGAGGTAAATCTGAAGTAACTCTGCTGAAATGTGACCCAGTTGCAGAGCACTGCATACTTATTCCAGTGTAAAATTGGCGTATGAATGCAATTATGATCTTATTAGTCTTATCCTGTCATAACACATATCAGTCACTGAAGCTACTCCAGATTTCAGTAACTCACACAAGCTACTCCTGATTTAGGCAGCGTGACTGAAAACAGAATGAAACCCACAATTGTCAGCTGGGTGACATCTTGTCTTGTGAAAAGATAAGAATTTCACTCGAAGTCTGTTTGATGGCAGGCATATTTTGCTCTGATCACTCATTTTGACTGTTTTCCCTAGTGCTACATTGTGTTTCAGGGTCCTGTTGGAAACAAGTTGCTTCATGATTCCAGCACTTCTAGGAATGCAAATCTCTGGATTAACACCATCTGTTGTTTGAAGATAAAAGTGAAGACACTAATGTCAGTGGGTAGATCTTTTAATAACTGCTGTTCTTTTAAGTAGCAAACACTATGAAGCTACTCTTGCTCCAGTAGATATGCATGGGGCTGCCAGCAAAGGTATATGTGCTCTGGAGAAGCTGGACCCAAATATTGTCATAGTTATTGCTGCTATAAAGAAAAAAATCTAGGCTTTATTCACTTACGTTTTTTGCCAGCTTCAGTGCTAACAGGCACTAGGGGAATGGATGGCCTGGAATCACCTTCATCCACAATGCACAGACTGGGTTGCAAATATGCAACCTTCTCCACAGTGTCCCAGTAACACATACTGAAGCTTCCTGGGAGTGAAGCATGAGAAGTCAGTCTGCAATGCTACTGCCACAAAGGAGATGGCACAGTAGAACCTACAGAGAAAACCGTGCACTGCTGAAATGCTTCCCCGTTTTCCAACAAGCGTTATACATATAAGGTAAAAGGGTGAGTGCTGTTCATTCTGGGGTTCTAATGCTTCGTCTTGCATATGTGAGTTGGAAGAGCGCAGGGACAAGTCAGAAGGTCAGTGATTTTGTCCTGCATGCTAGTTAGCAGAGTTAAAGAGGAAAATGAATCTGCTCCAGATATAGGAATATGGCCAAAACTAGGAACAAGGCTGTAATTCTCCAGCTGTCTCTGCACAGGTCCGGCAGCATTTTGGCTTGAACTCAGAAAGAGCCTGCCAAACGCTTCCAGTCAATGCCCAGATACAGGCCAGAATTAGCAGAGGACAAGAACTGTGCCCAAAAGGCATTTTGGGTGGAACCTCACTGTTTGGAGTGTAGGGCAACTCAGCTTAGCCTTGTAGTTGTGTTTCATCAGTTTGTCTCGGGGCAGAATGGTCTTTGGGCAGAGATGGGTCGTTTCATTTACCACCACACTCAAGGTGGCTTCAGTGGCTCTGATCTACCCTTGCTGGAGCCCAGCACATAATGACTTGAGCCTTGTGACAGTGTCACTTTTGAGCTGCATGATGTATTTCCTATTTGCTCTCATGAAGTACAAGCCAAACTCGGCTGCCATTATCATTTGAGTTCAGCACGCAGTAGTTTAACAATATCAGTTTTATTTGAGATGCAGGCAGCTGAATATACAAGTAAACAGATGCAGATCACCAGATTCAGCTTGCAGAAAATGATGATGTCTTTACTAACACTTGTTGAACTTCATCCAGGAATCTTGGGGTCCCATAGCTACCTCTGTCACACATTTTCTATGAAAATTTTTTTTTTAAACTTTTAATTACAAGTCTTTAATTTTTGTCTGTGTTTTTAGTGAGTGCATTAGTTTAAGAAGGAGCTTTGTACAAATAAGAATTGAGAAGATCCTCCAGGACATGAGTGGTCCTCATTATTTCAAAACTAATAACAGTGCCATTATTTTAAATAAAAGCAGGACATTTCATTGCTCCAATATGATTTTAAATCTTTTGAATGACAAAAAATCAGAAGAAAAAAGGTATTCATCTATTCATCACAAACTGTCTTGTACTGAAGTATCATTAAATACAAAATACGTTGGAATGCAGAAAACCTGGAAAAACTTTTCACTTTGGTATAATCTCTTACCAAGTACTAGAATCCTTATTCAGGCAAACACAGTGAAATTTGTGAGAGGCTTCTTTAAGTTTGGGCTGCAAAGATTCATCTAAAATTTCACAAATGGCTCCTAAGTGGAACGAAATGCTGAGTAGTTGCTGCTCATATTGCCTCATGATGTCTCCCATTGATATGCAGTATCTCTCTTCCCTGCTTTTTTTTGGTTTTGATCCCACATGGAAGGGAAGGGCTTCAGGTTAATGCTATTGACCTCTTTCCCCCTTTGACCATCCTGCTGTGTTCCCCTCAGATCTGCAAGGGTAGAGACATCCCAATCTCCCATGGCTAGGGGAATTACACTGCAACCATGTTGGATGGAAAGCTGACTGACATTTTAAAGGACTACTTTCCAGTTTAAGATCTGGAGACAAGCCCTGTGACTCAGCCCCTGGAGTGAAAACTTGCCCTTTGGTGGAAAAAAACAAAACACAAAAACCCCTAAGAAGCTGTGTGAGGGTATTTTCTCACAAAGATTTCCTTCTCCAGAGCTCCTTCCTGTGGGTTTAAACTACAATGGGGATAGTTCAGACCACTGTAAATGTTGATACAATTGAAGGAAAACAAGAATCTAGTTTGCCCTTTCCTGTCAAGGAGTCATTTCTTCACTCTCAGAGTGATGACTGAGCCCTGAACTAAAGAAATCCTGAATGCTCAGCAATTCATGTTGAGGAGCAAAACAAAAAGCAAAATCCCTCCTTTATTCTGCTTTGGCATTTTGGTAACTTTTCAACATGTTGTCATCTGGTGACAACGAAGACTTCATATCTCCTTTCAAAAGCCTTCCTTTTGACCTTGTACTAATTACAGTACACGTAAAAACAATTGCATATTAAAACACACACTAATCTCTGTCTTAGTTAAAGCAGACATTTCTAAAAACAATGAGGTACTGCACAAAGAAATATCAAGACAACAACTTTATATAAACTTCTTGTGATTTGTAGATGTCTGTGGATAGTCTGCAAGCTTGCTCATATTTTCTGACCTCTACAATGTCATGCTTTGCTAAGATTGCTAGTTACGTGCATAAAAAGTAATATGTTGACTGTTTTCAAAGCAAGTATGGGATATATAACTCCAGGACATATTGTCATCCTCAGTGGTACTGGGATATACACAAGCCAGGATGTACTGCTTGAAGATATGACTTGAGAATCACTCGTGGACCTGCTGGAATTTTGTGTTTGAGAGAGTGCACATTCCGACTTAAAGGGGGTGATATAACTGTAATAGTTGGGGATTTCCTTGAGGGTTGTACAATACTGTGTCCTCTTGAGGTTCAGTGAAGAGATCTCCAACTCTCCACCCCATTTATTAAGCATGTAAGATACGTAAGAACCTAATTTCTATTTGGATTTATGGGAACTCAGTCTTTATAAACAGTGTTGGTCACTCTACAGAGATTGCTACAGTCACAGCAAAAGTATACTTGAGTGACAATCATTTCTTGAAGGATAAGAGAGAAATTTCCTTGAGGAAATAGCTGTTTTGGCTATGTGTATCTCTGTCCTTGTTTCTTGCTACTGTGACATTTACATTTTCATTGTTTTGTTCTCACAGGGTGCCTATGGAATAGAGTGGTGCTCTCTAACTAACTTCTATTCATTTCAGTGAGTAGCAGAGACATATATTTGACTGAGCTGCAGCAAGCTGTAACTCAGAAAGCCGGTGGGTATGACAGGAATTTCTCTTTATCTCATGTTTCCTTTCTAAGGTTTTAAGTAAGGATAGCAATATGCCCATCCTTAAGCAGGAAATACTACAATGGTGAAGCAAACAATGATCCAGATCCAAAGAGGAACCTAATATTTCACTGGTTTGAGACAGTGGAGGTTAATAAGAGCTGTGAGAGCTCAGCATTTAAGGGGATTGTGCGTTCACTTAGAGACAGCCATTTGTCTCATTTTTTTTATTCAATATGGGATCCTGCTCAGTGATTGAACACGTATCCAAGCAAGCTGTTCCAAGCACATTCCCATCAGTGAAAGCAACTCCACAATTTTGTCTCATTAATGACACAAGTTCTTTGCAAGCCAGTAGAAAATATATCACCTCTACAAAGCTGTTCCTTCCAATCTTACCTTCTTCTCTTTCAATCTACAGTTTTGATTCACAGTTTCCTCATTTCAGCTTTCCTTCATGTAGCATTACTCATGGTGAAACCGTAAAACGAAGGACCCAGTCACAGCACTGGGCCTTATGACTTTTTGTGAATAGAATGTGTGTATAAAATGATGAGAGAATACATAAAGAGACTCAGTTAAACATGGCAGCTACACTGGATTGCTTCTCTTCTGTGTAGTAATTGCCATTTGCATATAGCTTTGCCCGGCCTGAACTGCAAAGGTTAAAGTTTGCTTGGAGAACTTTAAATTGCATCTTTCTGAACTTGGAAGTGCTTGACATTGCAATTTAATTTTCTTCAACAGAATTTTTGTTTGTTTCTGTAATACAGCAAGCCTTTTCTGGACAGATAGCTCAACGCCTGTATTATAATAATATCTGGAAGCTCAAAGCTAAAATTTAAGTGCTGTTGGTTCTAACTGCATAAACTGCTGTATAAACATATAATAAATGCCCTTGTCCCAAACCTACAAAATGAGACAAATACAAACAGGTGAGTAAGAAAAACAAAAAAGAAAAAAAAGTAAACAAATTGAATAGGATATTCCCAGTTCTTAGAAGGCAGCGCTCAAAACTCTTCATTCATTTAGCTGTAGTTTGGCTGATAGCAGATGCTTAGGGGAAGAATAGAAGAAGAGTGCAATTATTAAAAGCCTTTTCCACTGCTTTACCTCCCAGCTTCCAGCAGTAACTTTTTAGGGGGTCCTTAATGCAGAAGTTATATCTATGTTGTTGTATTTCACCGTGCTGTTTGAACTGGGTTTTTTGTGAATCTGTCTTAATTACTTTCTAAAAGTAATTTTGGGCTCTGGAGCATCCTGTGGCAATGAGTTCATTTTAATTATGTGCAGGAAAAGTATTTCCTTTTGTTTTCTTTAAACTGCTTACCTCAACTAATTCCATTAGTTGCCAATAAATTCCTATATGTAATTGTTCCTTATTTACTTTCTCTGAACTCAGTCACTTGGTATCATGAGATCCTTCTACAACTCTTTGCTGTCTGCTTTAGTTTTGGCTAACCTGAATAATTCGGTATCATTTACTAACTTCATCACCTCACTCTTTAGAACTTTCTCAATTCATGTAGTGAACTGCATGAGTCAGTATTGCTCCCTTGGGCCTACTGGTAACCTCTTTCAATTGCAAAAGTCAAACATTTATTCTTACTTTTTATTTTCTAAAAAAATCAATAATATATGTGACTGCCCCTGCGGCAGCTTAGTTCCTTTAGTCATGTCTGTTGAGAAATGTCTAATGCGTGCTGATAAAATCACTGTATCAACTGAATTGATGTTACCTACAAGTTCAGTGACTGAATCAAAGAATTGTAATAGATTTTTGAGATAATACTTTTTCCCTAAAAGGCTTTATTTTCCTCTTCAAGCCCTCCTATATACATCGCATTCATCCATATATGCACTAAGTATGTTCTTTTTAAATTTTCCATTGTATTTATCACCTTATATTTTTCACATGCTTGGGCTGATTTAAACAATATATCATGCACCACAGTTCGTTCATAGCCTTCACAGGGAGTTCCTCTGGAGCACCTAGGTAAATACCATATGGTCCTGATTAACAGTTACTGTGAGATTTACATTTTCTTCTAGGCACAAAAGTCCTTGTATCAACACTTCAGTTTGAGATAAATCTTCAGACTCTTTCTCAATAAAGCATGGTCCTGGTATGAGAAACTTCATAAACTCCTCTGCAGTGAACAGAGAAGTCTTGGCACCAACTTTAGGTTTTCTGCTCTAGTCTGATCTTTCTTGAGTGTGCCTTTTACAAATAGATCATTTTTCAGGCTCACCAATTCTACGGCATGTTTCCTGCTTTTGGTGTTTGAGTAAGTTTCTATTATTAGTTTTAATACCTTTGGCAAATTGTATGCTTCATATTGGCCTTCCTTATTATGGTTTTATGTTTATCTTGCCAACATCTATGTTCTCTTCCACTTTCCTCTTAAACATAATCTCCAGATTTGAAGAATACTCCTGATAGCTTTCTTTTCTTTGTTTTTTAGCTTCATTGGTTTCTTTGTGTTTTGACTGAACTTTTTTAACCAGTAGAAAACTTTTAGTCTTCTAACATAGTTCCCTTAAACTCTTCCGACTCTCGTTCTCCCACATGTTTACCCTGTTAGTTGCTCCACCTGGTTAGCTTTGTCTCATCTTTTACTGACTTTTTGCCAATGGTCTGCATTTTGGGGGTGGGGAAGAATGGTATTTTTTGGCCAGCTTCCTCTTGTCTGAGAAGAACATGGATTTTCATCGCTTTACAGTACTTGATGCAGAAAGTTTCTGAATGAACACATTGTGAACCAGCTCCTCTTCACTCCTCAGGCCTAAACCAAGAGCTACTTCTCTTCTTTGGATCTTTCATTATTTTTTCAAAGTGCTACCATTTTCATTACTTACAATTTAGATTCCTCAGCCTCTCCTCGTGGGATGTTTACCTTGCCTGCACTAGAGTGACTGAAATTTCCAGTTACTATTGCATTTTCACTGTGATGGCTTCTCAAACCTCCAACTGAATGCAGGTTCTAGGATCATGAACATGTCTTCTCCTACAACTTATGCCCTCTCCAGAGCATGAACTGTCTACCCTTGACTGGTGTATTATCATGCTCATTATATTCAGCATAGCTTTAGGAAAAGAATATTTTTTGTGTAGACTCTATAACTATGTCTCCAAACACAGTAGCAAACTTATACCATGGGTTCTGGTATCTTGCCTTTAACAGCATGCAACGCAGGCTCCCAGAAAAATGAAAAGCCCTGTGCTGTACTCCAGAGGAAAGAATTCTTTTATTGTCACACCTGAACCTTTTGGGTTATATTTATAAAGAGAAGGGCCACCCTTTAAAAATATTACCAATAGTAGATCCCCCATATCTTCACATCTTCTTTATGTGAACAGTGAATGGCATTGACTCACACACTTCTTGCCACATTGCAGCTGTCTGTCTCACCGTCATAATTAGAGATGAAAGGAGTAAATTTAAAATAGAAAAAGATACAAGCATAGGAAAATGGGGAGAAAATTATTTAGGGACACTATTTCTGAAAGGTAGTAGAAACGACGTTTCCTCACACATGTGGTTCTAAACTACTACAGATCTTAATGGGGAACATCAAACAAAAGTATTTATTAACTGTTAAATGGAAAGCAAATGTATCATCTTAAGGAATTATTTTTACCATCTGGTATCAGCCGTAATGATATATTCTTCCCTCTCTACATATAGTAAGCTGTATCCAGTTCTTTGCTTTTTAAGCTTGTTTAATTCCAGAAGGAAGTAAATACCAAAATGGCCTATTTCCATTGATGCCATTCATTTCCCATTAGATCAGTTTTCATTTCAGGTACACAGCAATGACTTTTTATCTCAATTTTCTGTGGTTATTTTACATGGTCCCCAGGATGTATCTACGTAGACTTAGGAGCAAAACCAGGATGTGTACACTGATAAAATGTGGAAGAGAGAGTGACAGAAATTGTAAAGAATGAGGACGCTAACATGAAAACAACAGCCTAGTTAACCTATGAATGGATTATTGTTTTTAACTCATGTTCATATCCAGGAAATTAACTTAGTCCCAGGCTTATACCCCAGACTAGAATTACTCTGAGACTCATACTGGGTCTCATTGTTTTGGGAAATCTTTTAAAAAATGTCATGTCTACTCTGTTATCTGTAGCAGCAATTCAAGCACAGATGTACTTCCTCTTCACATATGACAGGGCTGTGCTATTCCAAATCCTCATCTCTCAGAAAAGGCATTTTATCCTGTGAAGAAAGTTCATTATTTGCCTGCTTTTCAGTCACCTTGTGCATTTTGTCTTTCATGTCCACATGACTTTGGAAGTGTGGACCCAAGGAAGAGTTAACCAAATGTATTTGCAGTAATAATAGAGGATAACAGACAGCAACACATCCCAGCAAATATGTCACAGATCAGATGGACAGCTAGTGTCATTCTGGTCAGGAGAGAAAAGCTGCCTTCCTGGAATCAGGAGCAAGCAGGCAGACATTTGGGCAGACAGCAAGCTCTCAGCAAGTAGACTTAATCTCTGAGAAACTGCCTCATCTGCATGGGTTGTTTTTTGGCTGGTTTTTTTTACACTTTTATTTATAAACATTTTTAAATGTACCTTCTATTCACTTTATCTTGTTCCTGATTATGAGTGCTTTCAAGAGAGATGGATGACAAATAATTTCTTAAGCAGGCAACACTAGACCACAGCTGTACCTATCTGTTAGAAAAGCACTAGCCTGAGAAGACAAACGGATCCAGAGGCGGAGTCAGTCCTCAGATAAGTAGAGAGATGGCATTGCTTTTTTTGTTTTGGATTAAATGCTGTAGTTTGCATGACTCGATTTTACTCCTCTGTAATATTAGCAAAATGTAGGTTGCCTTCAAAGAACTGTACTTTCTTACAACTGCATTCACCTTCTTTTATGTGCAGTGCCACAGAAGGCTGCAAGTTGCTCTCTGGCCCTAAGCTGAGACATAGCTACGGTGTCTGCCACAGGAGTTGAGTGTCTACTGCATTTTCAGGAAGGACATACTCAGACTGGTCAGGAGAATGCTGGTAGCTTTCTAGCTATGACAGGCTGATGGTCACTGCAGGATGCAAAATGCGCTTGAGAAACAAGGTAAATTAAACCCATGTTGTGCTCTCTCCTGTCATTAGGCATCTGGCTCTATACTCCTTTCTGTGTAGTCACTACTAGCTTGGTATCAACATCTGAGCCAGACTGTTTAAATGCAATTCAAGTATTTGTGCATAACAGCGCAATGTAGAAGTATCCAGGAACTCTCATTACATTGAACAGACAAGCTATTTTGTATTTTTAGTGGAAAGAAAAAAAAACAAACCTGCAGTCTAAAAAATATTTATATAGGACATTGCAATTATTGTTCAGAATTAATGAGTTTTATCCCCTCCTTTTTGGCTCAAAGCACACAAAATCCCAGTGAAAGGAAACAGATGTAGTTGTTTTAAGCATTTCCAAAGGAAACTGCAGTAAAGTCTGAAACATCACTGTATAAATGCTTTGTGTCTCATGGAGATGTTCTGATATTGTTTTCATTTGCCAGCTGTGTGTAAAGAGGGAGTTACGTCTGTGGCCAACAGGTCTTCCCACATCAGAGCAGTAACATCAACAAAGCAACGGAAATATTAGGAAAACACTAACTTTACCTTCAAATACACTTGATTTTCCTAAACAAGAAACATGGGTTAGGAATTAGTTCAAAGGAAAATGGTCAGAATTTATAACGCTCTACTGAAAGAGACAATAATAGGAAGAAAGAGCGGTAATAAAATGAACCAACCTAAAGGGAGTGTGGCCAACAAATAAGATACCAGAACTTTACCCCTGTCTCTCCTCCTTAGCTATTTTTTGTCAGTATCTATCCTCCAAGAAAAATACCAGCACTTTCACTTGGTCTGAAGAGATATGGCATAACAAACTAGCAAGGAATATCTGGGGCTGCAAGTCGGGTGATCCAAGTCCAGCTCCTGCCTCTGCCCCTCCCATTGGTGTTATATTATCTGTGTTATGTTAACAGCTAGAAATCACAGCCCCAGTGTTGCAGACATTTCTATGGCAGACCCATGAAACTATAGTCTTTCCTCTGGAAACAACTGCAAGCTGGTGATTTGCGCTTCCTGTGCTTTGGTTTTCCTATCAGTCAAACAGGGAACTTCTGTTTGAACAGGATGTCTGTATGACTCGATCGTGGGTTTCCGATTGATGTTCTTTTTCACCTACTGTTCACTGCTCTGGAAAAACAACTGTTTGAACACTGCAATTCAATGATCAAAGGTCATAGTTTTGCATTCAGTGCTCTACATTGCAGGGATGTGTTCAGACCTTACTACATATGAAGTCCGAGCTACTGAAGGTGTTTGAGAAGAAACCAAAACAGAACATCCAAAGGATCAAACTTCTTAAAATTCTTTTGAATCACATGACATGATAGAATGACATTTTAAATTAGTGACATTTTCAAATGAGAAGTGAAGTGACAAAATATCTTCTTTGAGCTAAAAAAAAAAGTCATGCACTAATATAAAATAAAGTCTACGTTATGGAGTTATCGTTCCCTGTGAAAATCCTGTCTTCAGTTTGTATTTCCTTAATGTATTTCTCTGAGAGTGTCTTTCCCCAGTCAGTTAAGATGCTGACACTGAAGCTTTTCAGTACCTTAATTTCTCTCCTTCTGGTCACGTTTTGCATTTCAAAGGATTATCCTTCAATTGCCCAGAGCTATAGTGTTGCTCTGACAGCTTGCAATTAAACCATGAGACTTTAAAAACAAATCCCTCGACCCTAAAATACTTGAAGAAAATTAAAAACAACTAATACCCTAATGAAAGAGTATATGGGAATAAACTTCTGGTGACCCAACATAAAGAAATTATCAGAGAACAATAACCCTTTCAGGAGACAGATATTCTAGTATGTACATATCCCGTTCAACAAATACCATCCACAGTGTTAATAAAACACATGGAGGCTGTCAAAGTTTACCTGCTGGACAAAAGCTCTAGAAAAGAGGGGTTTGGTTTTCTACCAACGGAGGACACAGTCCCCAGGTAAAGAGAGGGGTAGGTTGTCGCATGACCATATTACATTCTGTTTCGCTGCTGGTACACAATGCAGCCACCAGAGAGGAGGGGAAAGGGAAGAAAGCTCTCTTAAATTCTTCTCTCCTCAGTACATCAGCTCTTTTTGCTGGGAAGTGAGAGAGAATGGACAAAAATCACTATCTTTGAGCAGTCTGTATGTTAGCACCATCCACCAAAAAGGATCAGTCATGAAGGTATGGATTGTTTTGGTATTTTCATGTGGTTTCATCAAATTGTAACTATCTGTGAGACTCAAGATGCTGAAAGAAGGAAAACAGACTGGCAGCCATGGAAATACAATGTCCACCTGCCTGTAGGATACAGCATCCTATGGCATGGGAGAACGCCCAGCTAATGATTGGACACTTATAAGGCAAATTTTGTAAATATGAGGATGCTTCTTACATGTAATAAGAAATCTTTAGCACAGACATCTGATTGATTACCCAAATCCAGGTGAGATCAGCCTGAGTAAAACAAGAATGAACATAAAGCTTATGTTCACACTGGAAGGGGACACGCAGTCATCTTGTCAGGGCAGGCTCTTGCTGAGCTCAGGGCTCCAGAACTAAAATGCTGGTGATATCCTATGTACTTTTTGCATTTGAACAGGGTACTAGGATTTACATACACTCCATACCTTAGGAACAAAAGCTCAGAGTGATCTATTGCACATACTTGACTGCTGTCAATTCAGCAGATTATGCATCTGGATATATAACAAAATAGTTCCCTCCCCAAAAACTTCTGTTAAAAATATAATTCACTTTATGAATGAATACCTTATTATGTATTTGCTCTGAGAGCTTGAATGACAAAAATTAGCACTTATGCCTGGAACTTCATACCCACAGCAATATGGACAGAAAAAAAACGCAGAGTGGAAACTAAGCATCCTTGTTCTGCACAGAGCCAAGAAGACATGGGTCAGTTTATAAACAAGAAAGGCCCTTTTAGCAGAATCTTACAAGAGCCATGGGGTAGGAACTTACATGAGAGCAGTTACACAAATCCAGTGAATTTACAATCACTTGTATTTTATCTGCACAGTAAGTCTCATCCTGCACCTATCCTGTTGTGCTGGCAGAAATCCAGCCATCTCTAGGGTTTCTGATCCCATGTCTAGGGATGTACAGCTGAAAATAAGAAACAGTTGACTTAAGCTGCAGGAAGCAAAGGCTTGGAGTCATGATCCTGTGCAGAAAGTCTCCGCACAGTCCTGTTTTGACAATATGTGTGTGTGTTTTTGGAGGGGGTGTGAATGCCAGAAAACAGCTAGAGAACAAAGGAACAGGGTAAGAGTCATCCTACATTCAAGGTCAAACTTTCAAAATCCTAAAATAAACAGGAACCATCCTGTATTCATGATCTTATTGTAAATACCATATCTATTCAGCTTTTCCTTTTCCATCCTTTATGGTTGTTATTTCCAATTATAGACAGAACTGCAATGCATCTTGTATTTATTATCTACAAGTCAGTACACAGCATTTTAACATAATTTTTTTCTTTGCTTTCACCTGTACCTTGCAATTCTCCAT
The DNA here is from genome assembly GCA_033558185.1 of Dromococcyx pavoninus. Classification (NCBI taxonomy): domain Eukaryota; kingdom Metazoa; phylum Chordata; class Aves; order Cuculiformes; family Neomorphidae; genus Dromococcyx; species Dromococcyx pavoninus. The sequence continues at coordinate 63,896 of JAUMJL010000887.1, forward strand.
TCTGAATCTATACCTGCATGTTTTCAACAGCACTGCCACAAAGCAGTACCCTAAAAAACATCAGAAGGTTCCCCTCTACCTTCAGGTCCACACTTCCCATCTTGTCCCTCTGTATGTTCAGTATACCAGGCAGCCATCCTTGTCTATCATATGATACTGTTCTCATGATTCACAGCCTAATTAGGACCCATCATTTCATCTTAATGGTAGCAGAAAATGTGCTGCTCTTTTGTGCTGTTTTCAGCAGAAGCTCAGCAGAGTTGAGAACCTGCATATTCAGGAAGACATCTCATTTTCAAGTTAGTAACTTGTTGTACGCACATTTTCTCCTTTCCTTCCTTCCTGAACAAATTGAAAGGAATTTTAGAGGAAGAAACTATTTGTTTGGTTAAGACACCAGAGCTGAGTTATTTTCCTACTGTGGACTTCCTAGGAGAACTTTGCCCAGCCTTGTGAAAGTCTCCATTCACTATCAGTGAAATCTATTCTGAGAATAAATCAATGAACAATTATTCTGCTGTATTATGGAATTGAGACCACATAAATCCACAGAGAGCTAAAAATCTAGAGGCAGGAAAAAAGTGTGTAGACTATAATAGTGTCCCTCCTACTGTCCCACCCATATACTTCTTTACTAATGGACCAGAAGAAAACACTAATAAATTAAAGGTTAATTCATCCCTGGGCTCATTAAATTTCTGGCCCCTTTTTAGAAAGACTGTCCAGGGAGGTCAGTCCTTTTTTATTATTTTTTATATGTTTCCTTAGGATGGATAACTTGGAGACAAACTATTAACTTCATATATGTCCCAAATAATCCTGCAAGCTGGAATAGGTTTATCTTCACCACTTTGGTCTAAAGCCACCTAGGGACTGTTGCCGTGGTTGAAGTTTTGGATAAGCCTTATTGATCTAAGTATGTGAGCAGACTCTGAGATGAATGAAATACAGAGACAAACAAAGACCTTGGAAGGATAATCCTGAATCTACACAGAAATAAGACATCAGAAAGATGCCCTCTTAAATAGGGTCAGGTGTATGAACTGGGATGGGGCTATACCTGAATGGATATATTTGGCTAGGCACAGCACTACAATCTGTATACTGAAATCACAAGAATTCCATTCTACTCCACATAAGCCCCAAAGACCAGACTCAGGTAAATTGAGGGGAATGTTAAGGCATGTGGGCTTTTTCTAGCATACTGATAATGCCACTGTGTTGCAGTGTTTTTTCATGAGCTTAACAAGCCTTAAGATTTATCTTCTTTACATTCAAATTTAACTTCCTCTCAAGGTTACTTAGAGAAAAAAAAATGAAGGCTAATCTCATTTCCACCAACTGAATTCTAAGTTGTTATTTACAACAAATAATTTTCACCTTATCCTTCTGGATGTAGGTTACAAACCAGGGAAGAATTATTATGGCAGACTGTCATACTCTGATCCCATGTCTCATTTCCCAGGCAGAATTTCTTTTCAATAAAGGCTGTCCTCACAAACTTAAAGCTGAATATCTATACCTGCCAAAAGTCTCAGATCTTTAAGATATTAGCACTAGGTAGATGCCTGTAAGAAAAATAGTTCAATATGCAATATATACACTTGCTTCTAGTAGCTTACAAAAGGGCACAACACCTGCACACATACTTAAGTGCATATAACTGGGCACATCCAACAAACAAAAGAGCATGGTGTCTGCATATAATGTGTATATGAGGGATATTTGTGTAAGAAACCTGAATGAGCTGCAATCCTAATGTGAAACCTTAACATTACTTAATTTTACTTAAAGTGGTTGAATTTCAAAGTTGTGCAAAAGGCAAGCAAAAGGAGAGCACATTACTTAAATAAAGTCCTTAAAATATACATGTCCTGAAGCCTTGTATAATAATATAATTTTGCCATAAAAGCCATTTCATATCTGGAGAGACCAGAATATGTACAACCCTTTGATTCAACCTGTTCACAGCTTCAAAGGACAAACTGTATATGAAGGTGCCTTTGAGGACTGAAAGGCTGAACAGAAAGGGTAAACTCTTTTCAGTATTTGTGTCGGTATCTTTCCTGAGATGCAACTCTATTGGGTATTTCAGCTAGAATCTGGCTTCAAGCATATATGTTGATTCTACCAGGCATTGTAACACACCAATACCTTCAAGCATCGCCAAGTATAAGCATGTCACACCTATCCCACTCTCAGGACTATGTAACAGACAGCAAGTAAGTCCATAAAATCCCAGCTGTCATAGACAGACGAGAAAGGGAGACGCTGTTCAATGTGTCTTCCAGGAAAAGCACATAGGGAATCAAACAAAGGCACTAAAATCCAGGTTCAAAATAAACCAACGAAGGTAGTCTTTATTACATTAGGCAAATGAGCTGTGGAACGCCTCTTCAGAAGATGTGGAGGCTGGAATCTTACAGGGGTGGAAGTGAAGACTGGACAAGCTCATGGAAAAGAAATCCACCAAGGCTTATGAAATACACAAAACTAAATGACGCTTAGGAAGTATCAATCCCAAAAATGTTTGGAAGGCACAACAGTAAACAGGCAAGTGTCATATATGGTTGCCATATTACATACTTTTCTAGGTATTCTGGGTACTGTTGAAGAGTAGAAGACTGGACAAGACAGTTTTATTGTCTGACCAGGTACGATCTTTCTTAGCTTCTGATAATCCACAGCCTCTGATCTGTCAAGCATGACTTCAAAGCAAGGACACTTATTTTGTAAAGTAAAAAACCTCTAATAATTGTTTGAGTTAAAATGTAACATTAGAGTCACTGAAAGGGTAATTATAATGCAAATGCTGTGAGGTTTTTATTCCCTGTTTGCTTTATTATAAGGGATATAAAGCGTGTTTTTTTCAGAAATAAAAATGAAAAAGGTTCCCTGACAGCTTCTAAAAGACAACTGATTTAAAAAACTTCAGTGTAAATTGCTCCAACTGAACACACAGGAAAATAGGAGAATAACGGTTTTGCTGCTGTCACATATAAGAAACAGGCATTTGTAAAAATGGAAGATGAAAAAGGTTTGTTTAGATATGTGATTTCCAATCTGTTTGTGAAGGTAGACTTGCCCAGTGACCCAATGGAAGGTTGCAGAACCAGCACAAATGTGGCTGTTTGATATGCGAGAGGCAGAGAAGTCTTTAATATCTCTTGGATAGGACTCCCCTGGCCCTGTATATCATCTGATCAAGCCTCTACTAGAAAAGTCTTTCTTTTGTTTTTCTTCTTAAGAATGTTGCTTCTCAAGGATAGCGCTGGCATCTCTAATGGCATCCACTGCTTGCCCAAAATTTCCTTTGATAAAGCTGCATTACTTTTCCCAGTAGCTGAAAAAAGATTTTTCTCTGATTCCCATCCCCACAGGATAGCCAAAGTGAGCAGAATCCTGTAGTGACAGAAAATTCATGGTGCAGGTGATTCCTACTAAATCTTGAGCTAAAGAGATTGAGCTAAAGAGATTTCCTTTCTGTGTTATATCACAAATCTGTTACTTCCCTTAGTTTTCCTCTCTGGAGGAACACAGCAAGCATCAAATGATGGAATGGAAGAAGGCAATCCTTACTGCAGTGTTTTCACTGTTTATCTCTTTTTTTTTTTTTACAAGCTGAGATTAATATGCTGTGGAAAGATTAGAATGCCAAGATATTTGTGGTTCATCAAAATGGAAGCAGTGACTGAGAGATTTGATGTATATATTTGTCTGCAGGCCAGCTTTGCTTAGCAAACCCACAGCTGTACTGCAGTAAAAAATTATTATTCCTTGTATCTTTCTGGACAGTCACATGAAGAAAATACAGGGTCTCTTCCAGTATGTATGTACAATAATCAATATGAACTACTTCAACAGAATTTACAATAAACAACTGAGGGAGAAAATCAGGTCTCAAGCCAGCATTTTTCCTTGTAATCCTAATGAAAGAACAGATCATGATCTGACTTAAAATTTAACCCAGGGCCTTGATTCAAACCTTGCTGAAATAGGAGGACGTTTTCATCCAAATATAGGTCAGAAGTTTGTAGATTTTAACCTGTTCCTGTAAAGAGCCAAATCCACACATTCCAAGAGCAACAACCTTTTCAGAAACTCCAATTTCAAAGCTTGGGTCAGTCTCAGCCATTGACAGCAGGTATATCATTCCCTGCCTACTCTCTTTGTACATGTATAAGTGTGGCTTGAATTATTTTTATAACACTGCTCGCTATAAAGAAATGATAACCCACTTGTCAAGAACAGCACATCTATAACATAAGAAAGCAATCTTTTCATGCTAATTAGCTGCACTTTGTAGCAGTGATCCAAAGGAGAACTAATACATATCCCTTTAGTAATACATTCTGTACTCTTTTATCTTTAGCTTTTGAAGGAAGAAGATAAGGAAAAAACTTAAGGCAACAACAACCAACTAACAATGTCTACTAAATCAAAATAATTTTCTCAGTAGGAAAGTAGATTATGAAATAATTATCTGTGCTAAAACCAGCATTCCAGAAACCATTTGTTATGTACTTTCCTTAGCAAAGGGTTTGTAAATGAATACAACATTTGCTTTGTCAGTGTAAGTTTATACTTTCTGGCAAAAGTCCTGAAGAAAGAAAACCAACTCAAATTCTAATAAAATCTAAATTTAACCACTAGCCTGCTGGAGGTGGTCTTAACATGATAGGTTTAAACATAAAAGTCACCTACAATTATAATGGAAATGTGATGGGGCTGACAACCGGTACTGCTTACAGGATGAACCCGCATGCAGTCTTAGTGTACTGATGTCTGAGATATAAGTCCTAAAGGATTAATCCAAGAATCATGTACAATTATTCATCCAATTGGAGTAGCTTTACCTTTGATTTCTGATTTAGTGATGAACATTCCCTTTTCATGCATTCTTCCAAAGTAGTTTGACCTTAAGGTTTCTGTCAATAGGTTGCCTTCATTATGCCCAACAGCTTGGATTTATCTCATCTGATTTTTAATGTCTACATCACTTTCTAGAAGTCCTCTGTTGAACAATAAACAGGATGATGCTCCAGTTCACTTCAGGAACTGTCTAACACAAAAATACTCTTACCATGGAATCCTCAGCTGGATGCTCATATTTGGCCTGGAAAAATACAACTCAGTGCCTTTCTTCTCCACAAACAATGTTGTTCCTTTCCATGGCAAGAAATGTTGGAAAAAAGCTCCTTACACAGAGTCATGGACGAGGGGAGGGAACAAGCCCTTGATACCTCCCACGTAAAGCACAGAGCAGCATCCTGGCTCCAGCAAAGCAGCTCTACTTCACAGGCAGGCATGCTCAGACAGACAATAGTATCGTTGCTAATCTTGACTCCCACTGATCTCACCACCACCAGAGAAATCCTTTTTCTTGCAGGGGCCACTACATTATTGATGCAGAAAGATTTTATTTACCCTCTGTTTTCACAGAACTGCCCTGTGAATGGTGTGGTGGGCAAGGGAAGCCAGACAAAGGAGAGATATCCTCCTTCTCTCATAGCACTGTCTGATGTGACAGACAGGTACAGCCGATGCTGAGTGCCTGCACAGCCCCATTGCTTCAAACCAAGGCAGAGGCCTCTCCACAAGCAGTTTGCTGCGAGCTGCATGCTGACACAGGCCAGTGTGGTCCCTGCCTGGAGGGACCTGCAGTGACACTGCAGTGCTGCAGCACAGCTCAGCTGTGAAAGCCTGTTTGTCTCTATGGAGGAATGGTCAAACCCCATCATGCAATAGTACTTCTTCATACTGCTGCCTTTATTCTCCATTTGTTTCCATGGTAGCAATATGGAAAAAGTAAGATTAGTAATGTAAAATCAAGGAAACAGACCATTTCTCCTGTCAGAAGCCAGCTTGTGATGTACTGTGACATATCTGCGGCAGGTAAACCTGAACCTGTTTCATACAGAATGGATACATTTGTTATAAATTACAAAATCTGGAATTGTATTTTATGTGTTTGATAATGGTCCACTTCAGCTGAGGTTCATATGATTTATTTTTATATTGCTATGCTCCAGCACAGAGATGATGTTTAGTTATAAACCTATACATACTAAAACCAAGATGATAATTTCATAGAAAACAGTTAAGAATCTTCTATTTCTCTAAAACGCACTGCAATTTAGCTTAAGGTTATATAACACCAGAACATAACACTGCTGTTCGGCATCACGCTAAATGTTTCTTGATATGCGTTCAAATAGAGCCCTCCTGTGTTTGCTAGGATTCATTACAACATCCATTAAATCTGAGAGATCATTTATTGACCTACATTCACAAGACTGAGCTCCAGAAGGGACAGGGAAGTTCCTCTCCTCTGGCCTCTACACAACATGGTTTGTTTAATTCCACTTGCCAAATACTGTATCAAGCTCCAAAAGCATATCTTTTAAGAGACACTTGGTTTTGATTTAAAGATAACAAGTGAGAAAGAATTCACCACTAGCTCTTTGTTACGCCATTGTTCAGCGGTTAGTCATTGTAAATAACAATAGCTTAATTGTTGTTGAAAGTATTGCTATGATATTTATGATTCAACCCTGCGTGCTTTCTGTTTTAAGATATTAAAAAAAACCCTGACTGAATACGGCCATGAGCAGCCTACTACAGTTGACACTGGTTTGAACAACACTGGTAGACTAGGCCATCTCCAGAGATACCTTCAACCTCAATGACTGTGTGATTGTATAATTCCATGGTATCTTTCACATATGATTTTGAATCATATTCCAAATGGCATCCCTCTTGTAATCTTACTCTAGAAGCCACAGCTGAAGTGAGGAGCTCCATTTAAAATATTTTTCCTCCTGCTTTTGTTGTAGACTCTTAGTCAGTTATGTGAAAAAGATTACATGGTCCTTGTACCCACCTGTGTTTCTGTGTCTCTTCTGCAGGCTTTAAACCATTCATAAGAATATACGTATTTTGGTCTAGTGGGTCTATCACAGGACACCTTTACTATAAGCAGCATTTAAAAGAAAAAAGCAGAGAGGAGAGAAGAAAGCAGCTACCAGGCAAAAGAGCAATATCAAACCCAGAAACAAGATGAAACAATGAGGAAAACAAAAAGAGAAGAACAGTGTAAAAAAGGTAGGAAGTAGAAAGCAAATGCAAAGGAGTAGGGCATGACATACTGCTCTGCAATACCGTGAGACAGAAAGATATGTAAAAAAGCACATCCACCACAGGGAAGAACTGGCACAGAGAACTGTAGGGAACCCTACCTTGAGCTACCTTTTTTCCTCTATGCATCTGTAGTCTTTATTAATAATGTATGTGTGCAGGGGAGTCAGATCTGTACGTGCAGTGATTGTTCTTTCTTGAGCAGGTTTACAGACAAGAAAATACATTTTGCAGCTTAAAAGAACTCCTAGCTGATTCACTTCTACATTTCTTCACGATAAAAATGAAGCCCTACTCCCATTTCCATTAATTCCTTTTCCACATTGAGTAAACATAAACAATATGATTTTTACAAGGCGGTTTGATTCCTCCAGCTTGAAATTTTCCCAGTAGTGCTTTCAGAGAAGATGACATTGAAGGCAATTACATTTAAGAGATGTCACTATACTCACTCTCACATTTTTTTCATATGAGAAACAGTTTAATTACATTATCTGTTGATAGCCTAAAGATAGGCTAACCTGACCTTTCAGATTATTTTCACGTAATATTAAATATTTTCTTTTCAGGAGAAAATCACCTCTGGATTCTCTCCTACATGCAGCACAGTAATAAACCATATGTTCTATATATCAAATTGAGAAGCAGAAAACGTTGGTGGTTTTATCAAAATAAATCACAGAAAAGAGGATTATTTGCACTGAATTTATTTTAAGTATTCTGTTTTACAGGACTCGTTAGCAAGTTCGCAGACGATACCAAGCTGGGAGGAAGTGTCGATCTGTTGGAGGGAAGGAGGGTCCTACAGAGGGACCTGGACAGACTGGAGAGAAGGGCTGATTCCAGTGAGATGAAGTTTAACAAGTGCAAGTGCCGGGTTCTACACTTTGGACACAACAACCCCATGCAGTGCTATAGGCTGGGGACAGAGTGGCTGGAGAGTAGTCAAGCGGAAAGAGACTTGGGAGTGATGGTGGACAGGAAACTCAACATGAGCCAGCAGTGTGCCCAAGTAGCCAAGAGGGCCAATGGTAGCCTGACCTGCGTCAGGAATGGTGTGGTCAGCAGGACTAGAGAAGTTATCATCCCCTTATACTCGGCACTGGTCAGGCCGCACCTTGAGTACTGTGTCCAGTTCTGGGCCCCTCAGTTTAAGAGAGATGTCGAAATGCTGGAGTGTGTCCAGAGGAGGGCAACGAAGATGGTGAAGGGGCTGGAGCACAAGCCCTATGAAGAGGGACTGAGAGAGCTGGGGTTGTTTAGCCTGGAGAAGAGGAGGCTCAGGGGAAACCTTATTGCTCTCTATAACTACCTAAAAGGAGGTTGTAGGCAGGCAGGGGTTGGTCTCTTCTCTCGGGCAATCAGTGACAGAACAAGAGGACATGGTCTCAAGCTTCATTAGGGAAGGTTTAGGCTTGATATTAGGAAAAAATTTTTCATTGAAAGGGTGATTGGCCATTGGAATGCACTGCCCAGGGAGGTGGTAGAGTCATTGTCCCTGGAGGTGTTTAAAACCAGATTGGATGAGGTGCTTAGTGCCATGGTTTAAATGACGAGTGGGTGCTAGTGTTGGGTCACAGGTTGGACTAGATGATCTCAGAGGTCTTTTCCAACCTTGTGATACTGTGATACTGAGAAATACAAAGTTTTGGTTAAACTAATAGGGAAAAAAGAATGTGACTTAGAAGCAAAGGAAATAATGTGTTTTCTGAAGTTTTATCTGTGTTTCAAGGGAAACTCGTGGTTAGGCCACAGCTTGGGTCTGAATGACCCAAGTCAGCTATTCTTGTCTATATGTTTGTCATCAGCTCACATGAGTTGCTCAGAATACAGTGGTAGTTTGTAACTACTAGGTTTACTGGAAGAGAATTATAAGGTCTGGTGGGAAAATGACAGGAAACTCCTCATGTCTGCCTAGATTTTTCAAAGATTTTTTTTTCCATGGGAGGAAATTCATATTATAAAAAGCTTTAAATGCAGACAACAGACTAGTACTGGGGCTAGTGGGAATGCACATTATGAACACCTTGTCCAACTCTTCTATGCAATTTTCAAAGGGTCATAAATGACCAGTGAACCCAAACTGCACATCAGAGACAGCATCTAGATGAAGCAGCCCACTGAATTCTTATAGCTTTTAACAGTAATCATTCACACACAAGGGCTAGGGAGGGTTGAAATTTTATAGCAGACGGAAATTTGAGTCACTTTAGTAACTTGAAGGAAATTTTCTCCAGTTCACAGACTGAACTCTAAAGGGGTTTTTTACTACCTTTATTTAGGGACTAACACCTAACCTACAGATGTGTTCTGTGCGGGGGATTAAAGGGTCTTTAGGTCACTCAAGCAAGTGGAATCCAATTATCAAATTCATCTTTAATATTTTTAAAACTATATCAATGCTATATTTGAGAGTAAGATCACCAGTTTTAATAGTGTTAAAAGAACTGGAATGTTTATGTTCTTTACTTCTGATGTTTACATTAAGAACAATACTGCTTCACTTCTCAGTCAGCTGGGACTGACTTCCAATACACTAGGAGGCCTTCACAGCATACCCAAACAGCTGCCACATAACTTTTGATAACCACTTCATTAAAGAGACTTTGTAAAAGTGTGTGGTTTAAGCAGATGCAGACTCGTACTGCAGCAGCATGATAATAGTGTATGTAAATAACAATGTAAAGATGGAGAACTGACTCCTTCCTAAAGAGTAATAGGCTCTGATATTGTTAATGAACAGTGTTATGAGGTAGGGTGTTCCAATACATGACCAAAGCAACCAATATCAGAAAGTATTTTATGCCGAGGAATAAAATATGCTATATTGGAGGAATGCAGCAGATGTTACAATTACTCCACGCTGCCATGTGGAACAAAACCCAGAAACTGTGCATGCTTTGAAAATGAACTTAACTAATGAGATTCCTAGCTGTGCCTCTACCAGCATTAAAACACTAATGTGTGTCACTCATAGTTCAGCGGCTTCTGTTCAAGATTGCATTCCTGATTCAAAGGCCATCAGCTAGGATGCCAGAAGAGCTCCATGTACTCTTCTGAAGCAGGCTAGGGAAAACAATATTGACAATGCTTAAAATAAAAACAAGAAATGTGTTATCACTCCTCTGCAAATCTTCCTGCAGGAGTGCAAAACTATGCGGTCAATAGAAGTGCCTAAAAGCTTGGACAACTTTACTGGTTTTATGACTGCTTGGTAAATAGCATTAGAGAACAGAGCTAGCTCAGAAGAGTCTAGCCAAAAAAAGTAAGAACTTGCTCACTTAGAGGCCACACAACCCTTTGTGTTGGAACAATGCAGGGTAGCAGTGGTATGAACAGTCTTGTATAATGAGGACTGGGAGATAATGAAGCCAGTACCAACATCAAAAGAAACATACACCAAACTACCTCAGAAAAGCAGGTAAATGGGACTCCATACTCCTTAAACTGATAAAATTGACTTAAGTAAAAACGTATTATTTTGCAGCACGACTCTTTATCTTCTTCTTCTTTCTTTTTTTTGCCTAAAGCTAGATCCATTTTCTCTGATCCAGGTCACAAAATGACTATGCATGTAACTGTCAGCACACAGGAAAAGGCAGCAGGAAATAAAAAGGAAAGACAATGTATCAGCAATGATTCCATCCTGAGAACCAGAGGTGGGAACAACAATGGGTGGAGCATATCAGACATACTCAGGAATATAGTCTCCATGTATTTGCATTGGTGCATATGGGAAAAAAAAATTGTTTCCCAAGAAAATAAATGCATACAACCACACTCCATGTATTGTTCAATATCCCACTTCATCTTTTAAAGCCATTACTCAAATGCAACAGATTCTGGCAGCACTAGAAAGAAAAGAGACTAAAAAATGGAAACTTTATGTAGGGTTCATGAAATACAAAGATAAATATAGAGTAGGCAATTCTGGTGCCACTGAGGGAAGACTGTAGAGTAATCTCTATGCTTGTTGAAGAAGTAACTATGACTCTCTTACAATGGAACCATAGTTACTAGCTGGGCTCTGCTACAATGCCTCATGGTCCTGCTGAATGCCCTTCGGGGTAACCAAGATACCCTCTGCCCCAGTGTGTTTACAGTTCTAGTTGCTTCCTCCTTATTGACTGGCTTCACTGATCACTCAACAGTTTTTCTTTAGGTGAAAGCAAATTTTGGCAATGGATCCTACAGATTATTAATCTAATATTAATATTACTAATATTAATACCCAGATAGACCTGAAGAATGAACAGTTGGACACTGCTGGGATGAAGATTGGAGTGAAGCAAGGCAATGCTACATCTCCAATTTTGTTCAGTCTATCAGTTGACCCTCTACTATGCGAGCGGGGGGAGGAAGGCAATGAGTTTCAGCACTGTGTGAAAAATATGATATTAGCCTTTGCAGATGCCTTGGTGCTACTGAGTGATTCTTGGGACGGAATGCATCCAAACATCAACATTTTTTAAGTCTTCTGTAAACTGACTGGCCTCAAAACTCAGGGAGGGAAATGCCATGGCAGGGGGTTGGAGCTAGATGATTTTTATGGCCCCTTCGAACCCACACCATTCTATGATTTTATATATCACGCCAACAAAAGACTTCAATACAATCAATGTCCTGCTCAGGCAGCCAATGGCAAATCACTTAATGTGACTGACCCAAGCAGCTCTGAGAAATATCTGGGCTGATACATATAGACCCATGGGTTGGGTTATCAAAACCTAACTTATCAGAAAAAGTGAGTGACTGAGGTGGACTGGGCAAACTTCATTGAAGACTTTTCAGAAGGTAGACATTTTAAAAGGATTTACTGCCTCTTGATGGATTTATCTAGCGGACCACACAGACGTACAGGGCATGTACCTTCAAGCCCTTGACTTGGCCGTTCAATACGGCTGTCAAGAAATTGTTCCATCTACCTGCTTATACTTGTGACACCATTTTTTACTCCAGCACATGCAATGGAGGCCTGTGTATTATCAGACTTGCAGGATTAATTCCAAACATGCAGGCCTGTCAGCTGCACTGAATTGCCCACGCTTCTGAGGACACTAAGAAATCAATAGTTCATCAAGAAGGTATTGAGAATGAATTTAGAAAGTTGTAGATTGCTGTGGGAGGAAGGGAATAGAAATTCCCATCAATGTACGACCTAAAAGCAGTAAAGGATTCCAGAAGTGGTTTGCAGTGAGACCCCATCTCAGAATGGTAAATTTCCACTTCAAGATCATCTCTCTGAGACCTAGTAACTGGTGGAAGGAAGAATTTTTTAATTGGGCGAGGTTGTCATGTCAGGGCCATGGAATTGCCAGCTTTGAAAAAGACAAAATTAATAATAACTGGATTGAATTATATAGGGGCATTCCCCACAGAAAGTTTATTACTGCCTTACAAGTAAGAACTAATGTCTGCCCCATGGGGGAATTTCTAGCATGGGGTAGACAAGAAACCCAAGATCTGCCAACACTGTCAAGCTGAGAGTAAGGCTTGAACACATATATTGGGTATTGCCCAGCAGTTTGGAAAGCTAGGATCAAAAGACATAACCATCTGCGTGATCTGCTGGCTGAGGAAGCTCAAAAGGATAGGCTAATGTTTCACGAGCATCTCCTATGAGACCCCCAATATGCTCTACAAGCCTGAACTAGTATTTTTTAAGAGTGGTCAGGCACTGGTGGTGGTTGATACTGGTTGATACTGGTGGTATTAACACCTTAGGGAGCAAATCCAGGAGATGACAAATGCTGACAATATAGAGTTCATCAGATTCCCCACTGGAGCACGTGAAAAATGGTATGGTGGCAATTTCAGGCTTTTATCTGACCTTAGGCTCTCGAAAACCCAACAGGAAAAACTGCAACTCTTCTCCAGAAGGGCTTTATTCACATCTGTAGATATTGTACATATCTTTGTGAGTAATGTAGGAACTATTACATAAAATTAATTTGACAGTAAATAAATTACATTTGCAGATTGTCATCATCTAGGAAAACAGATTCTTGTTGGAAGTAAGAGAAGCAGGAGAGACAGTAGGTAAGGTCTAAGAAGGGACTTGGTAATCATAACATGTCATCTTACCATCTGACAAAATCAACTGTCCACACTGAGGTGGACAGCCCACCTAACTGAACCTGGAAAAGGAATGTGTAAAATACATGTTTAATACATACTGTGGAAGGCATTATGAGTGTCTCACATTGGAACACCTTACTAAACATCAGAATATCTTCCTTCTCTCTCATGTCCAATGACTCTGGAAATCCAATTAGACATTACCTCCTTCCCCCAGCTGGATATTTATAATGTCTCTCTCTTTATTCTCTGACCTCTAATAAAAGGCATGCTCACACTGGAGTATTCTGCTATTTAATTAAAAACAATCAGCAGGGAGACACAAATCTCCAGAAAACCAGTCTTTATAAATTTTGCTGCCCTCAGTTAGTTGTTTGCTTTCTGCCATATCGATTAAGACAGGAACTAGTAATGTCTCACAGCCAATTGAATTGTATGGATTTAATGCTGAAGACAGAAAAAGTATCGGAGCATTGAGGTGCTGGCACTGGGATGGAGTGATTGCAGAACACATTTTCGTGTATATAACAGGCCCAAAATGTGTCTGAGCCAGTTGTTCAGTAGACCAAGTAGACCATTGGTGCTAATAGCAGTCTGCCTGGGAGGAGGAATACGCAGATCTCTTTCCCTTCCTGGCAGGTAATTTCCTCAGTGTAGTGGTATAGCTGTTGTTACTGCAGTTACGACTCCAACTCAGACACTAATAAATTACAAGACAGAAGTTTCCATGTTCTGCTGCCAAAAAAAGGATATCAGACAGAGCTGGGAAATCCAGATCTAGGAAAACTTAGATTCACCTTCCAGATCCAGTTGAGTAGCAGATAGGATTCAGCAGCTGATTTAAAATACAACTCACTGAAGTCAGTCCTGACTTTCTGAACATGACATGTCCACAGCAAAGAAAAGTTAGTTAGTTGGGAAAGAAATTTAGCTATAGTTGTACTGATAGTCTCTTACAACTAAAAATAGCTCTCTGAAGGAACCCCAGGATGTCCTCATTGCAGGGCTATAGGTAGACCCAACCATAATAAAAATATGTGAAAGATGCTGACCCTAGCCCCCTGCCTCCAGCCTCTTGCCAGAAGTTTGCCTGTGAAGTCTCACACAAGTGCTTTTTAACCCATTTCAGACAAAACGGGCTGTATCAGCTTATATTGCTCACTTTTGATTACATGATGCCTTTGGTTGCAATGGTGTACATGAAGAAATACTTAGATAGGCAGAAATCCTCTGCAAGTTGTATTGATGGGCAGCTGAGGACTCACTAATGACCAATGGCTTCTAGTTGTAGAGCTACTATATTTGCAAAGTCCATAGCTATTTAGTAAACAAAACCCGTAGATTATACTTCAAAAAGATTGTCACTCCAACTGTTATCACTGTAAAATTTTTTCACATTGTATCTGGTTATTTTTCAACACCAAATTCTAATTCACAGCCAAGCACCACATGTTGTGATATGATCTTTCCCAGATGTAAAATCTCCAAAAGTTCCATGCCTACAAAATAAAAGCTACCCAGGAATATCCCATTTCATTTAATACCAGTCTTGGAAATCTTTCGTCTGGTCATTCCAGTATAAAGTGTAACCAGACAGTGCACATGTGCAGTTTCACTAGAAAGTGAACAGCTATTTATTACCCAGGAAACACAGTAGGCCAGGAGCACTACCAAAACCAAGCACACTAAACAATAAGTCACTAACTGAGTGCATTAGAAGCACTCTCTGAGATCATTCTGTCCTTTAATGCCACAGTTCTGTCATTTCATTTTCCCAGCTAACACAAGTTTATTTGAAAGGCACTGCAGCAAGCTCTTAATTACATGGCCAGATCTACCCTGGCTGCCATAACAATGGAAAGAAAAGACAGATGTGGTGCCACAGGAATCTCTCTGACCATAGCTTCCTTTATCTTTTACCAGCTACCAGCAAGCGCTTGACAGAAACCATGTTATCAAGGGAATGTGGGAAATGGAAGGGAGAGCAATTCAGACCTGTGAGTCTGATGCCTACCTAGAAAAAAACAAATAATGTAAATATTGATTCTTTTTACAAGTTAAAGCAGAAAACAACTGCAAAGCTCCTATTCCTGTGAACAGTATGGACTTTCAATGACTCCCACAGTAAGATAAGAGTTTTGCAAGTTTAAGCAGCTTCTCACTTTTTCACCTTTCACCTGTGTTGATAAACATTTTTCTAATCCATATTACTGGAAGACAATAATGATATTCATGTTTGGAGAATAAACACCTTTCTGGGCTCAGTCACAGACCTATAACTCAAGGATGTTTCAGATTAACAGAAGTAATGATTCAAGGAAACTGGATGTATGGGCAATAAGACAGATTTCAACATTTTCAGTTCATTTACTGGTTTGTGTACTTTGGGTATGTTTCAGTGTTAGTGACTCTGGTGTGCTCAAAAACCACTCAGTCCTTCAGCTTTAGATTTCTGTGCCAGCCTGACTGTTTTCACAAACACCGAATGAGCCAGAGGAGTACGCCTCAGCAAAAGGTCTTCAGAGGCTTCTTTCACAGTAGGGCAAGCAGTGCTTTTCCAGCCTCTGGCCCATGGGTTGTCCTTTTCTACCAAAAAACTGGCCTCCATTTGAAAACCCTGGGAAATGCAGGGAAGCCCATTCCTATTTTCAAAAAAGCTTCTGTTGGCTTAGGACAAGACGTGGTTGGGGGCTCCTGCAACAGAGGCACCTGTTGGCAAGTCTTATGAAAAGCAGTTGAGGGAACTGGGGTTGTTTAGCTTAGAGAAAAGGAGGATGAGGGGAGACCGTATTGCTCTCCACAATGACCTGAAAGGAGGTTGTAGGGAGGTGGATGTTGGTCTCTTCTCCCAAGTAACAAGTGATATGATGAGACGAAATGGCCTCAAGTTGCACCGAGGAGGTTTAGATTGGATATTAGGAAAACTTCCTTCACTGAAAGGGTTATCAGGCACTGGAATGTGCTGACCAGGGAAGTGGTTGTGATACAGGAAGTAGTTACTACTGCAAAAACTGGAATATATTGATTTAAGTTAAAATAGAATTAGTTTTCTATAGAATTAGTCTTCTGATTAACTTCAGTTAAGTTTCATTTACGTAACTGTATTTTTTTGAAAGTTTGACAGAATGTCCCTCAGATAACATGTTCTCATATAGCATGTTTTTTGTCAGTGTTTTTCCAGTCACTGTTCCTTGAGAAATGATAAAGTCTTGTGTTAAATATGTTATCTGCTAAAGACGTGTCTTCTTCTATAACCAGCTCTATTTGCAGTCTTTGTTTATCTAAAAAAAAAGTAAGGTCAGACACAGCTGGCTCTAATTAGCAGAGATTTGACTGTTGTGAATTTCATAACAACATTAAAATTAGTCCTTGGAAAGTAATAGAATATGCATAAAATTTCTGTGTAAATTTATACATATGCATGTAAGTGGGAAATATATTCTGTAACCAGCTCTTGTCTCATTACGCATGATTGATGTAAATTATTCCTCCATGTGTCCAGTGCTGAAATAAAGGATGCTTGCTTTCTAGAACTCCAAAATGAGTCTTAGAGAGTTTAGTTATTTGCCAGCATTTTCAGTATCAGTTGACTCACCATCCCTGGAGGTATTTAAAAGTAAGGTAGATGAGGTGCTCAGAAATATGCAGAGGACAGGTATGGTTGGACTTGATGATCTCAAAGGTCTTTTCCATCCAAATGATTCTATGATTGAGTTGTGGCACAGCTCAACCCCGCGGGCAACCACTCACCTGCACAACACCTGCCAGGCTGCCAAGGAAGGAGCAAGATACCCTCCCCTATCAAAGAGGTGGGCTACGCCCCATTTACTCGCCATAACCAGGGCTTCCCAATGAAGTTAGAGAAGTGGGCTTTCTGTGAACCTCATGAGGTTCAACAAGGTCAAGTGCAAGATCCTACACCTGGGACAGGGCATTCCGCAGTGTCAATACAGGATGAGGGACGATGTGATTGAGAGCAGCCCTGCGGAGAAGGACTTGAGGGTGCTGGTTGGTGAGAAGCTCAACGTGAGCCGGCAATGTGCACTTGCAGCCCAGGAGGCCAACTGTGTCCTGGGCTGCATCAAATGAATTGCAGCCAGCAGTTCGAGGGAGGTGATTCTGCCCCTCTACTCTGCTCTTGTGAGACCCCACCAGGCGTACTGTGTCCAGTTCTGGAATTCCCAACATAAGGATATGGAATTGTTGGAGCAGGTCCAGAGCAGGCCACAAAGATGATCAGAGGGCTGGAACATCTCTGCTATGAGGACAGGCCGAGAGAGTTGGGATTGTTCAGCCTGGATACAAGAAGGTTCCGGGGTGACCTCACAGTGGCCTCCTAGTACCTGAAGGGGCTACAGGGAAGCTGGGGAGGGAATTTTTACAAGGACACATAGTGATAGTGATAGAAGAAGTAGTTATGATTACAAAAATTGGAATATTTTGATTTAAGTAAAATTAGTTTTCTGTAGAACTAGTTTTCTAACTAAGTTCAGTTAAGTGCTACTTCAGTACCAGTATTTTTTGAAAGTTAGACAGACACAGACTGTTCTTCTGATAGCATGTTTTTTTAAACCGTGCTGTTCCCAGACTATATTTTGTTCTTCATCTAAGAAAGCAAGGTCAGACAAAGAACTAGCTCTGAAGCTCAAATTATTGGAAAATTGGCTGTTGTGAAGTTCATAATAAAATTAAAATTAGTCCTTGGAAAATAACAGAATATGGATGAGATTTCTGGGAGAATTTATACATATGCAGGATATATAGTCTGCCCTCAGCTATTGTCTTGTTATGCACGATTGGTGGAAATCATTCCCTCATGTACCCAGTGCTGAAATAAAGGATGCTGCATCCTGAAACCAAAATGAGTCTTAAAGTTTATTTGCCCTTGTTCTCGCTATCAGTAGGATGAGGGGTAATGGCTTTAAATTGGAAGAGGGAAGATTTAGATTAGACATTAGGAAGTAATTCATCACGCTGACGGTGGTGAGGCACTGGCACAAGGTTGCCCAGGGAAGCTGTGGATATCCCCTGCCTGGAAGTGCTCAAAGCCAGGTCGGATGGGGCCTTGAGCAGCCTGGTCTGGTGGAAGGCGTCTCTGCCCATGGCAGGGGGGTTGGAACTGGGTGGGCTCTAAGGTCCCTTCCAGCCCAAACCGTTCTGTGGTTCTATGATGGAACCAGATGACCCGTAAAGATCCCCGACCCAAAAGTCTCTATGATTCCCCAAGCAGCCCCTCCCTGACGCGCCCACCGTTCCAAGGTGCTGCGGGCAGCGCAGCGCCCGCCCCGCGCAAGCGCGCAGAGGAGGAAGAGAAGGAGGAGGAGCGAGCTCCTCCCCTCGTCGCCCCGTGATCCTCGCGTCGTTAGGCAGCGGCGGCGCAGCGCTGCCTGCCAGCACCCAGGGGCAAGGCCCGCCGAGATGGCGGCGCAGAAGATTAACGAGGCGCTGGAGCACATCGCTAAGGCGGAGAAATAGTGAGCGGAGCGGGGGGAGGGTGGACGGGGAAAGTTTGACGAGCGAGTGCGGCGGCTGCCGCTGGCAGCTCAGCGCTTGGGTCCTGACAGAGTCGTAGGATGATTTGGCTTGGAAGGGACCGTAAAGAGCCGGCTCTCCTATCCCGTGGAGGAGCCGTATCCCCTCCTGCACGAGCGGGTCATCCTCTGAGCCGCGAGGCTGCTGCCCTCCGTCTTAGCTAGGCGCTCCCTCCTGGCCTTTGCGCCTTCCTGGGAGTTGTAGTTCTCACCGGTGCCCGTGCGAGGGACGGGGGCCGCGGGGGAACTGCAGCTCCCACCGTGCCGTGCGCGGAGCGGTGATTGAGGGGGGGCTGTGTGCCGGGCGACGTGACCTCGGTGGGGATGGACAGAGAGGTGCGGGGGAGTGGGAGGACGTGGCCGCTTGTCCTCTCTTCTGCCTCTGGGGCCCCTTCATGCAGGCGGTGGGTGCCAGAGGGCACCCTCACTTCCCCCAGCTGGGAGAATAAAGCGACCCTAAGACTAAAAAGTCCTGCTGGGGAGCCTGTTTGGCTCAGAGACACGGAGCCTGAGCGAATTCCTTAAGGGCCGTGTCCCCTCTGTTGCTGTGACTAACTGGGAGGCGAGGAAAGACACTTCTGCCAGAGTTAGTGGGGGGAAAAAGACAAACAGGAGAAAAGTTACGGGCACTGTGGTGAAAAAAAGAGCTTAACCTTGCTGAGGTGGTGTGTTTGTTTCCTGCTTATGGGAAATGTGTGATTGTTTCTTTTTAGGTGGCCCAAAGACCTGTGCTGACATTTAGCTTAGAGGGCTTGACATCTACATACAGTAGTCTTTTAATGTGTGTTTTATCACTGAATATAGCCATTTTATTTATAAGTCTCAATTTCACAGACTATAATATAGATGTAGTAGTGTTCATTAATCTCAAGATGCTCTACTCTACTCTGCTCTCATGAGACCTCACTTGGGGTGCTCTGTTCCTTTCTGGAGTCGTCAGCACAGGAAGGACATGAATCTGTTAGAGCAAGTCCAGAGGAGGCCATGAAGATGATCTGAGGGCTGGAGCGGCTCCCGTACAAGGACAGGCTGAGAGAGTTGGGCTTGTTCGGTCTAAAGAGAAGGCTCCAGAGAGACCTTATAGCAACCTTCCAGTATTTAAAGGGGGCCTAAAGGAAGGTTGGGGAGGGGCTCTTTATCAGGGAGTGCAGTGATAGGACAAGGGGTATCAGTTTTAAGCTGAATAAGGGGAGACTTAGATTAGATATTAGGAAGAAATATTTTAACTGTGAGGATAGTGAGGCAGTTGCCCTATTCCTGGAGGTATTCAAGACCAGGTTGGATGAAGCTTTGAGCAATCTTGATCTATGGAAGATGTCCCTGCCCGTGGCAGGGGGATTGGATCTAAGATGGTCTTTAGGGTCCCTTCCAGCCCAAACCATTCTATGAATCTATGTTTCTGCAACTAGCCATCTTGAAATCATGGGTCAAAAGTATGAATTATGCTAAAGGAGAGACGTCATTAGAAGTAAAAAACCCATCTTATTCAAATTACTTGACTAAAAGTGCATTGGAATTTGTTTTAAGCTTATCCCGGAAAGCATTCAAAATAAAAGGTGCCCAAGTCTCAAATTGTGTGCAGATTGAAGCATTGCGTATTTCCGCTCAGGGCATTTGAGTCTTTGCCTATGTTAAAAATAACCCAATGTGAAGGCTTGTTTTATGGTAACGTACTGTTGGTTTTGTCCAAGTAAGATGGGAAAACCAATGTAAAGTCTATATACAACTGTTTTTCCAAATTATATATTGCATCTGAAGAGTTTGTCCATAGCAAATATGGAAGTGGATTCTGAATTTATGGTGATTTTTATATTTGTTTTAGAGGTGAGGAAGACATAATATTGAAGTCAACATTGCCTGATGACTCATGTTGTTTTGCACTGTATATTTTTGCCTATATATGTGTATGTTCATGGTGGCACCGGTTAGTGTCATGATCCATGGTAGATATCTAAACAACATATGAGGCTTTGTCTTTGTATTGGTAAGTTCTTTCATTTGTGTATGCAATGGGGTGTTTTTGATAATTCTCAGCAGCAGAAATTGACTATAGAGGAACACTGGAAACTTCCTGGTATGTAATAACAAAAAAAATTGTCAAATGTTTTGGTAGCAGAAATCTTGAGATACCATGTTGGTGTAGGTGGAAGTATTTTTCTTCTGTTGACTTCATACTGGTGAGGAGCTGGACTTGTGAAGACTCTGAAGACAATGGAAGCATGTTAGGGCAAGGCATGGGAGGTCATTGCAGTGATTTCCTAACTCTGCTGACATTTATTTTTACAGTTGTGATGCCATCACAGTACTTACGTATGTGTGATTGATCCTTTTCAGAGGTAGTCTGAAGTTTTAAATGTATCTGAAGTGATTTGAAGGTAAAACATAAAATCTTTACTAATCGTTAATGGGCCTTTCTTCTTGCATTTTAGTCTGAAAACTGGATTCTTAAAGTGGAAACCAGATTATGACAGTGCAGCTACTGAGTATGGGAAGGCAGGTATGTTTGGTTCTAAATATGGCCATGTGGTTTATGGTTTCAAAGTACTGTTTAAGCTTAATCCCTGATAATCTTTTACGTATTTTCAGTACATTACTGTGTAAGTAAAATTGTTGTGAAGGCAAAGTATGATGAAACAACAAAAAAAATACTCTTAGTAGTACTTTAAAATAAATTTCAGATTTTACTTGGAGATCTAGAGTAGTTGTCAAAACTTTTTAGAGTCTTACAGCTTCTACTTTTCTATTTTGTATACACTATGTGTGATAAAAATAAGTCTATCCTTCTTTCAGTTCTCCATCCCAAAATTCTGTGGCTTTATCTACAAAACAACAAATACTTCAGGTGGTTTTAAAACTTTGCTTTTTTTATCATCTCTTGAAGTATGTTCTGATAAATACTGTCTTAGTAAGGTGGAAAGATGCTGCCAAGTTTTTTTTAGGCATATTAAGATCACTTTCCTTCTTTTTTTCCACTGCAAGTGTCACACAATATAAAATTCTTACTAGTAGATTCCTTTTTGCTCTTAAACAATTTTTTTTATGATGACAATTTATCGTGGCTTTTTTGCTTCTTAGTCTAGGCATTCCTACTCATTCATTTAAGTCTGAATAAAAAATACAGACTTGGAAGAGCCACTGGAGGATCTACAAATTGAAATTGATTTTAAATCCTCCTTTAATATCCTGTCAGTCTAATGGAGATAGAAATATATATTTGCGCCCCAGAGTTGTGTTGAGGAAGTAGTTACAGGTATGCTTTGTTGCTGTTACACTTCTGTTCCTGCCATACTGGTTTTGTATAATCTCTAATGATTAAAACTATATACATAAGCATTTCTGCAGTTCTGTAATTAAAATATAGAACGGATGAGTTCCAAAATCCAGCTGACCGTATTGTACGTAGTGTGTAGTACAGTGATGGTGTGGAATTTTTATTGACCATACGTGTCTTTAATGGTAACTAAGTGACTAATAAAAAAGGAGGGCTGTCATGGGATGTTTTTGGAAGAGCTTGGTAAACTGTAACCATTCATTTGAAGAGTCTACTTGCATCTTTAGGTGGCTAAATTCTTGAGCAGAAGTGCTGACGAAAGTAAAATGGCAAGCTGTAAATAAGAACTTTATTTGATTTTTTGCAGCTGTTGCTTTTAAGAATGCCAAGCAGTTTGACCAGGCAAGGGAAGCCTGTTTACGGGAAGCTGAGGCCCATGAAAACAATAAAGCGTATCTTTTCATTGATTGATATTCTTTTTTCACAGAACTGACTAATTGCTACTTAGAATAGGCTAATGGGGGTTGGTTGAAGATGTATTTAATATATTTGCATATTGTGTCAGTTTAACATTTCTCTTTTAAAAGGCTATTCCTGTGTACTCTGAGTGGGAGAACTAGAGAACTCTCCAGATTAGAAAATCTTTGTTGTTTCTAGTAACATCTGGAACAATAAAGTGCTGACCAGTGCTTGAGAGGTCTAGATAGTGCTTCAGACATTATTGTATTTTTTTTAAATACCTCCAAATGGATATTGAAAACTAAATGCAGCTCTGATATTATTGCAGTGCTTGTAGTAGTATTTAGTAGCAAGGAATATATTTTAAATAAATATGCTTTTTGCAGCTTTACATGTAGTAATGTAAAGTAATGCAGCTTTGGTGTGTTGCATTTGTTCTGGCCTTGGAAGCATTTATTCCTGACACTTTGCCTAAAAATGTAGTAGGTTTGACTGCCTTTATGAGATTCCTTGCTTGAAACTAGTACTTGTATAAGATTTTGTATGCTATTATTTTTTCTGCATTATATTTTTGTGGCTTTTGTCCTTGACTTTGACAATGTTACTTCCAGTCTCTTCCATGCTGCCAAGTAAGTACAGAAGCACAGTTATTTGAAACAAATTTTCTAGCATATGGTACAAGCATAAACTACCATTTTGATTTCGCTGTAGTAATTGGTATGGTTCAAGTGATTTCACTCTTTCAAAATCAGTTTAATAGAAGTGTAGACTAGGAGAGTCTGAAAACCTGCAATGGCAATTTGAAGTAATGATGGTTTTGACATTTTTCAGCACCTTTTGATATAAAATGTTTTTTCTTAGGCGAACTTTGTGTAATTTTGAATTCTACACTGTTGAACTTATAAAGACATTTTTAATTAAAGAGTACTTCAGAGTAAGCAGATAATGACAAATAATGCAAATATTGCCTGTGGGTTGGATTATGGGAACAGATTTTTAGTGGGGAGTGTAGATGAGGTGTGGAAGATAATGTTACGTGTGCACTGTCTCAATAAATAAAACACTTGAAATTTCTTCAAATTATTAAAGATTATCTGTGAAGTGGCTGGTGATGCATGCTAGCTTTTGCTGTGTAACTACAGCTTGTTGAAATACACCACATCTAACTAATTTTTTTTTCTCTGCAGAGCTTACGAACAAGCTGGCATGATGCTAAAGGTATTTTCATTTACTAATTTTAATTAAAATTTCTGTTCTATGGTGAAGAATATTGTGCAGTGGATCATTTTACAAATATATGTAAGGTAATTGCATATTAAAGTGATATCTTTCTGTTGACTCATAGTCCCCACTGATACCCTCAGTAGGTTACAGAAGTGACTTTTGTAATTGGAGGAAAAAAAAATATCTTCCTTTTGTAGAAGAAAAGGTGAGTGCCTCATGTCAGAGTATAATGAGAGTGGTGCCACAAATTTGTGCCTTACTTGAAAGTTTGGTACTTACAAGTGAATTTTATGGACTTGGTGGTAAACTTTCACTAGCTCTGCAAGTTTGTAAATAAAAATGAGAGTCTTAATAAGTAAGATGCTACAGTTTGCTTTGATGTGTTTCATTGAACATTAGCACAATTCCTGATGGCAACATCCCTCTGACTATGGCTTTGCAGGAGATGCAGAGACTCCCTGAAGCAGTCCAGCTGATTGAGAAAGCCAGTATGATGTACCTGGAGAACGGGACACCAGATACAGCAGCTATTGCACTGGAACGGGCTGGAAAGTATGTTTGTGGTATTGATGGCTGGAATGCATGCAGGGCATGGATATGTCTTTCATTTTCTTTCTTGTCTTTTTGATGCTTTCAGTTAAAAAAATTTTCATTTCATCTGAAGAGAAATTATTTGTGTTTTTTACAGGTTAATAGAAAATGTGAACCCAGAGAAGGCTGTGCAGCTTTATCAGCAAGCAGCGTCAGTGTTTGAAGTGAGTTGGGGTGTTTCGGGCTGTTATTTTTTTTTCTCCCTCCTGCTAGCAAAGAACTCTCCAGTCCCAGAAAGTGTACAGAGATGAACAAATTTGTGTTTAGGGTCAGCTATAAAGATGAGAAAAAGCCTAGAATTAGGTTCTAAATTATTCATCCTTCCTTTCACATCAGTGGCTAAGTAATGAAGCTGAAGGCTTCTTATGCTGTAGAGAAGGAGATTACAAAAGTTAGGAGTCAGTTTGCTTTGAGACTTAATCTGAACTTTATATGTGGTCAAGTTTTCTACCTCTTGTTGGGCAGCCCGTGGAACGTAGATGCTTTTGAGTACTGGAGCCCAAAATGGTTTGAAATCCTTGAAGACACAGAAGTGTTTGCTTGATGCCATCCCATGAGCAGATGATTTGTGGAATTGTGGGTTTGCTACTGCCTTTGGCATACCTCGCTATCATCAGTTGTCACGTGTTTCCAGTTTAGCAAGTTTGCATTCCTATTACTTTCCTCCATAGATCCATATGGGAACTGGCTGTTGGACTTGGGTGCACCAGTGCTCTTCATGTTTCCCTTGAGTGTGTGAACTGCTGATATAATATTTGACAGTTGTTCTAAGTTACAGGTGATATACTGAGATTAAGGTCTAGTGGTCTTAATTCTATACAAATTAAATAAGAATGCATGAATTATTTTTATTCTTCTCTAGAATGAAGAACGTTTACGGCAAGCATTAGAAATGCTGGGGAAAGCATCAAGACTTCTAGTCAGAGGACGCAGGTACAGCTTTATGCCTTTTCTTTAGGTGTAATGGAATGTTTAATAGTGATTTTCATTGGTTTTTTTGCTTGCTGTTGTTGAGTTGATTATTACTTAAGATTCTTGTTTGACATGCACTACAAATTAAAATTCAGTGTCTTTGGGATTTGACATATTCATCCAGGAATCACCTGTTTTGTATTCTTGGGATAGGAGAAAATGGTGTATAAGGCTTTATTTCCTTTGTGTTTGCTGAATAGCTGGAAAGCGCATACACTAGTTTTCATTAATTCTTAAACTGCTTCAGGAATCTTGGTTTTTCTCTTCCAGTACTAAGTTGTTGAAAGTACTTGAAAGTATTTTATAGCTGTGGGATATAAATAGGGGAATTGGGTAAGGAAAGAAATCTTTTTGCAGCTGTCTGGTTCTGGTAGTGTTAGAGAAGAGAGTATCTTGGAGTCTCGATGGGAATTTATTTTAATAGTTAATTGCTAGCACTGAACTTGACTTGCAGTTCAGTTTAGACTTACTTCACTGAAACGTATAGTTACTTTAAGAAGTTTTCTGGGTTTCTGAGTCTACTTTTAAGACACTTTATTTCACTGCAGAATTGTAATTAGAAAAGAAAACTTTCAAAGTAACTTTAAAGTCTTCCGTGAAGGCAACTCAGCATACCTTCAGAACATCTGGAAGACTTGGTTGTTCTGCTGCCTTATAGCTCATGTGCTATTACTAATTTCCAGAATTTTAATGTGATGATTAAAAGAGTATTCAAACTAAAGCCAATTTACTATGACTTAATATAGGTAGTTCATGGATATTGGACTTACTGATAGCTTCTGGTACCCTTGTGACATACAGAAATCTGTTAGGGTACATAACAAGGCATTCTTGTCAGTGTTATGAGAAATGAGACTTCTCTGAATACCAGAGATGTTCTTGGCATGCCTGTCTTTGTCCGAAGGATTTTCTGACTCTATATTTCTTTATCTACTCTGTTAGTAAGGTTTACAGCTGATTTTTAGTTGTATTGTTTTTTATTCCAGTGGATCTGCTGGTGTATTAGTTAAGCACTTTGTAGTTAGCCTCAGGTTCATTGTGCTGTATTCCTGGCACTGATAATCCTAACTGTTTTTTGGTTTTTTTAGGTTAGATGAGGCTGCATTGTCCCTTCAAAAGGAAAAAAGTATTTATAAGGAAATTGAAAATTACCCAACGTGCTATAAGGTAAATTCTAAGTGACAATTTGTGATAGTGCATTTCAGGATTTTCTGGCTAACTAGTGACAGCTGACATCTCACTGATAGTATTTAACTCTTGCTGAATGCTGGGAACTTGTGGTAGTGTGTGTATCCATACTGTCTAACTGTACTTGTTCAACTACTGTCATGTTGAAGATAACATGCGGTTATCTACAGGATCTGTCAGAAACAACAAACATCAAAAATAAAGATACTATCAAAAGTAATAAACCACAAAACCTGTTACTTGATGCAACAGTTCATTACAATGTTGTAAGAGATAATCTATTTCATACCAGCTGAGGATGTGGCTTCCTGCTTTTTCACTATGATGTTCTGACTCTCTTGCACCAGTATCTGAGAATCATTTTGGATTGTTTTGACCTTTTTCATGCTAAATATTAGCAGTCAAGTATTTTTCTCATGTTTTACTGTTCATTTCTGAAGAATCATCAGGTTGAGGTTTTTTTGTTGTTTGTTTGTTTAGAAAACCATTGCTCAAGTCTTAGTTCATCTTCACAGAAATGATTATGTTGCTGCAGAAAGATGTGTGAGGGAAAGCTATAGGTAAGTCTCCTTCATGTCCTGTAATTTTAAATTGATTGTTTCATTAATATATGTCTATTCTTACGAAAGAGCAGTGGAATCACTGCCTAGAAATTTTAAGCCTGTTCTTCTGTTGACTTACGTACGATAATAGTATTCCCTGGTTGGTGGCTATCAGAGCAATTTGTTTCACTTTTAACAGCTTTAGCTGTAATTACTGTGGTGATTCTTCATAACAAACCTGAAATAAAAAGTTAGTCATCAAGAAGTAGTTACATGTGACAGGTGAAATGGGGTGGAAATAAGAAGCTCTTCCCATTACTTTTTCTTTGCTAAAAGCTGAGCAGAATACTGTTATAGCTGAGATTCTTGCCTTACTGATATCTGTAGGATAGTGCCTTTTCTCAGGTGGAACGCAGATGGATCAGCTATTGTAAACAAATGTTTGAGACTTAAAGTGAGTGTTTCTGGATGTTGCTACCTGAACTTCATTGTAATCATTTTGCCATGTCATGTGTGAAGGCCCTTTAAAAATTGAAACTTGTCATTATGATATTTTGTTACAGTTTGAGGATGAAAATATGGAATGCAGTCTCAGAATGCACAATAGCAGCATCCCAGTATAATAAATTAAACTATCTGGTATGGTAATCAGATTGAGGGAAGGATTGATCTAAATGTTTTTGTTAAATAAAAGTTTTCAACATGTGAGTCACTACATTTCTCGTTATGTTGATCTAGGAGATCTTGCCCTCGTCATACATTGGAAGAAGAAAAGCTTAATTTCTACATTTTGTGACTTTTTAAGTAGTTCATTGAACTGAAAGATAGTTTAGGAAGAAGAAAGTAGTGCAGCTGAATACATTGAAATGAAGAAGACATTCTTTGTGCATCCAGGAGAAAAATCTGGATTAGTGTTTGGTCCTGGTTTCAGAGGCTTTCCCAGCGACTCTCCTTTTCACCTTCCATTAGGACTTCAGTAACAAAATACTGAAACAACATATTTTTACTTAAACCATGTTTTTAGCAAAATGACTTGAACATATGTGTAAGTTAAATTGTACTTTATTTTTAGAAAGATTTTTTCAAGATCAGTCTTTAAACATCTCGCTTTTTTTTCCAAGTCTTCAATTTGTATTTTATGTATAGAAACTCATGGAATTTTTCTGTATGTAAAGTGGAGGAAGAGTTTATTGACTAGTCAGGAAAAATTGAAGAATTCTAATATTTTCTTTTTGTCTTGACTGTGAGTGTGGTCTTACTCTCAGCATGCAAACTGATATTGCTGAAAGTTTTAACTTTATGGAATATGATCTATATACTTGGAGCAATCAAAGAGGTTATAGGCAATTTTGTGGAATAAGCAGTCCATTAAATTGTTAAATGTTGCTTGCTCTTCTGGTATTAAGATGGAATAGCTGAGTGTCAAGTAGATTGCATAAATGCCCTAAATGAACTCTTAATTTCCTTCAGTATACCAGGATTTAATGGAAGTGAAGACTGTGCAGCACTAGAGCAACTTTTAGAAGGGTATGACCAGCAAGATCAAGATCAAGTCTCTGAAGTCTGTAATTTGCCACTCTTCAAATACATGGACAATGATGTAAGTAGGCAGTTCCTATGGATTTTCTTTATAAAACTTTTGCTTTTTCAGGTTGAGATTTATTTTTATTGTAGTTGAGTAAAAATATGAAGAACAGGGTCTATATATCTGTTATGACTTCCTCTGTTGTCCTACCCTGTGCCTGTAAACTTTATGTATTCTTTTACTTTGCTGCTTGCCAATGTGAATTTCCACATTGTTGTTCCTTTCAGATGGTGGGAAGTCTTAGGTGAAAGAGCAGTTTGTTATGGATTTGCTGAATTTGATGAGTTGACCAAAATTCAGTTCTCTTCTACGTGGTTTCTTAGGGGCCAGAGCAGTGTGCTACTTCTGCCTTATCTTAGAAAAATCATATAGCTGATAACGTGTGCATAAACATTCTAGAGAATGATGCCTACAGATTGGCACTGTTGAATTCTTTTTTTAGTGTTTATTGCATTTATTCCTTAACAAGGTATTAATTAGTAATAGATTTTTCTTTTTAAGTAAGTAGTTGTGTCCTGTCCCCTCTGTTTGTGTTTTTTTTAAAAATTGTACTTGTAAATTGTAGGACGTATAAGGGTAGGAAGGCTGTGAAGGAGACATCAATCCATACCTAGTTTTCTAACAGTACTGACTAATTTTACTTCGTTACTATGTTGAATAGTAAAAATTAAGGTAGAAGTCTTACTGAAAAACACTTGTAAGACTTCTTACATGAACTACTTTTTTATTTAAAGCTTGAACCACAGAAGCTGTAGCATGTGGCCAAATTGTTCTGTAATAAGCAGTATCAAAACAGAATCGCATCTCCTTCTCAAAGTGTTTGAGAAAAAAATGAATCAATGTTAGGCTTCATTCTAAGCTGGAAAAATATCCTCTGAAAGCAGCATCAATCTGTTTTCTGTAATGAATGTTACCCGCAGATTTTACTTCTGTGGTAGTACAGCAATTAAACTTGCCTTGTCATTATTAGTATGCCAAGCTTGGTCTTACCTTGGTGGTCCCAGGAGGTGGAATCAAGAAGAAATCACCAAATGCTGCACAAGACAAAGCAAGAGGACCAGCTGCAGCAGGCTCTCATGCTGATGAGGAAGAGGATGAATATTCTGGTGGACTATGCTAGCTACAGACATAGTTTGTCTTAAATATCTGACTTATTTGTGATGTTAAGCATATCCAAAGGTACCAGATTTACCAGAGCTTCATTGCAGCTGTGATATGGGAATGCTAATATTAACTTGGCATCTTTTGGGTACAATACAGGAGAAAAAGCATGATTGTACCTATCATCTTGAAACATCTTTGGACTTTATTTCCTACCTGGAAAGAGCTTTCTTAGGGCTCTGCCTTCAGTAGATGGGGAAAAAAATGAGAGAATTTTTTTTTTTAATAAAAGCACAGTTTAAAAGAAACCCCAGAAGCACAAGAATAGAGTGGTACAAAATTTTAAATGTTGGATTTCAACAGCTGACACTTTTTGGTCCCAGTAATATGTTTGTGATTGTTTTCTGACTTAAATGTATGGTCATCCATGTGGCTGTTTGCCTCCTGTTTTACACCGTTTAAGGCAGATTGTGCCAGGCAGGATTTTTCACTAATATAAGCACTAGGGGGAGCATTGTGTTTATTTTCAACATGTTTTTACTCCACTGGTGAATATTATTTTAATACCTTATTTTTTGCAAGCAGTATCCATGCGGTTGTGGAAGAATACTAAGTCAAATAGTCTGAATCTATCTTGCAAGCTTAAAAGTACACAGACATCTCTCCTCTTAAGATCTTCATTGACCTGAAGTCTTTCAAAATTATGGTGTGTATAGTGTTTGTAGTGTACACGTTGGAATGGGATGAGTGAACAACCTTTCTTAATGGTCTTTCTGAAGCATGTCATAACCAAAAAAAAATGAAAGTAGCAGATAATGTGCATGAAATATATCACTCTGAAGACAGTGTTTAACAAAATCTTAGGTGGAATGTTTCAATGATACATGTGAGTTTGTGTGTTCTAGGTTTTTATTTGCTGATCAATACACTAGTCTATGAAGACATTAATTCTTTCATATTTTCAAAACATGGAACAGCTATCTCTTACAAATAGCATTTTTAAACTAGCTCAGAATCTGAAGTAACCAAATTTTAGTGCATCTTCTCTATTTTTATTTGATTTTAAGTCATCATGTGTTTTGCAGTCTTCTGTAGAGTCTTAAATCGGTTTGAACATTTTATGGTTAAAAAGTTGATGACACTGGAAACTGTACCTGCAGTGTCTTTCTTCAGAAGAACCTAATCAAGATCTGTGCTAGCGTGAAATCACTTGGAATCCAGCAGGGGGATTTGTGTGTGATGCATGATGCTCAAAGTTCAATAAAGAGTAAACCAAAAACACAGTGTTAAGTTTTGGTACAGTTTCTGGCATATTAAGGAACTGGATGTCTTCAAAAATTATCTAGCATATGTCTCACATCAGTATGTCAGACATAATTGTAATGCAGGTAGGCTTTTAGAGGGCAAATATTCACTTTCCGTGGGGTGGATAGCACTCAGTAGCTTTGTGGTGGGTGCACAAAGTATGGCATAATTGCAGGCAGGGCTGCTGGAAAGCCATGTTATTTAATTTAATGAGAGTTCAAAAACCAGTTTTGTCTTTGTATTATGTAATAATAACCTTGTACTTTAAAGCTATTTGAGACTATACCTCCAGTTCTTTACTATCTGACAATTTCCCTTTATTATTAATGATGTATATACAAGTTTTTGCTCTTCTATAAAATAGCTTAAATTAAATTTTTTGGAAGTGAGTTGCTTTTCTCTGGAAGTGATTACAATTATACAAGAAAGGTGATTTTGAAGACTTTGCTGTAACTATTCTTTTTTCACCCCAGGAGCAACTCACTCCAGTTTATTCAACTTCTGCCTTCTGAATTTGTTCATGAAGGTGAGCATGCACTTTTTATGAGGAGTCTAAAGTTACAAAAAAACAACCAAACAAACCTGCATGTTTAGGGGCACCAGGAACATGAAGTAATTTTCTTGAAGCATTTCCTGTTGCCTCCAATTCTGAACTCAGTTTTGTTGAATGGTCTCAAGTAGTCTACTTTTTTGTGCATGTGGACAATTCCATATATCTCAGATGATGACATGTAAGAAGAAGTATTGTGAGCCTTGTGTGCTTCTGTGAAGGAACTTGCAGGCTTTGTTTAAACTGTGCTTGTAACACTAACAGGCCCTTAAAATATAAAATTAAAAATATGCATTAGATTCTTAAAGCATACTTTTCATATTGCCAAATAAAAAATGAAATAGGTTTGCAAGACTGCTTTCCCCACTCCTAGCTTTTTCTCTTTCTTTGTGCCAAGTGTGGAAAATCTGGGACAAAAGTAACTTGTACTAAACCTGTTAAGCTGCCATTGAATTTTAAGAGTAGAATCTTAATCTTTGATTGCAATGTTGCTGCAAAGACCAAATCTGCAGAAACAGAATTGTGTGAAAATAAGATGATCTATTTTATATAACTTATTCTTCTATGTTAGGCAATGAAAGTGTGATAGGAATGGTAACTGCCTTTCAGTAAATGTTTAACTATAGCGTAAGCTGTCTATATACGATGTGTTAGTGTTTGTTTCTATCTTCCGTAGCAGTTTGCACATATGTAAATATTTAAGTGATTTAAAGTGGAAAATATACCATTTACAGCAAGAAAGTTTCCAGAACCAATGTTGACTGTAAGAAAAATAAAATCAGATTGTGCATGAAGGCTCAGCATTGGACAGTGCAATGTATATGTAAAATCAGAAGATTTCTAAATTCTCTGTAACTTAAGGCTCAGTATGCCCAAGTGAAGTGTAAAACCTGTGCTGCTTTGTTCTTTTTCCAAATCTGTGGTATATTAGAGTACAAAATGTGTTTCTAACAGCTCTACAGATGCTGCCTCTTGCGAAGAGGCTATGTGTTTCACCAACATGAAAAATAAAACTTGAAACTTAACGCCTTTGTACTAGCTTTCACTGTTGTTGATCAGATTTTGCTGAGCACCACTATTTGAAAATGAATATTGCTTTTTAATCTCAAGCAGTGTTTTTTTCTGTGACTGTCTGCAGAACTTGTCATCAAATATTGCAGATGTATTATGTGATCAGGGACTAAGTTTTGGGAACTTGCTGGCTCAAATTTGCATCTTGAAAATGTCAGTAGTGTCCAATCTCTGTGTCTTATTCACTAGACATTTGCTTACAGCCTGTTTAATTTATCCTTTGTTTTTTGTTTCTCTAACTGAACTTATGTTACCTTTCTGCTGACTTTGATTATTTAAGATGGTCACACATCTTAAGACAATTCTATCCACTCAGAATAAAAGGCAAGTAGGTGTTTTGCATCTCTACTGATTGTTACATCTTGGTGGTTCATTGTTATCACTTTAGTTGTCAAAGGCTTGTATTCAGAGAACTGAATTGTTATAGTGGGAAATTGTCAGACCTGAATTTGTCATCTTTAACAACACAAAATAGACAGAAATAATTGACTCTTGAGTCCTCCATCTTCCTTAATCTTGACTAATTATACAAGGCATAGTTATAGTGGCTTAAAAAGAGACTGTTCCTAATGATGAGGGAGGACATGCAGATTCTTAGATCTGCCGTAGAGACAAAGCACTTGTTTCTGCATTTGGGCTTGTTAAATGTATAGCAAACTCTTGAAGTCTTCTAGAAGAATACAAAATAAGCTTCAAGTTCTACCTGAATGTGCTGAAATCCAAAAAGGACTGAGGGCATGAATGGGAGCAGCAGAGACGTGAGGCGAGCAGGACCAGAGAAGTTACCATCCCCCTGTACACGGCACTGGTCAGGCCTCATCTTGAATACTGTGTACAGTTCTGGGCCCCCCAGTTTGAGAAAGATGTCAGGATGCTGGAGTGTGTCCAGAGGAGGGCAACGAAGATGGTGAAGGGGCTGGAGCACAGGCCCTACGAGGAGCGACCGAGGGAGTTGGGGCTGTTTAGTCTGAAGAAGAGGAGGCTCAGGGGAGACCTCATTGCTCTCTACAACTACCTAAAAGGAGGTTGTAGACGGGCAGGGATTGGTTTCTTCTCTCAGGTGACCAGTGACAGAACTAGAGGGCATGGACTCAAGCTTCGTCGGGGAAAGTTTAGACTTGATGTTAGGAAAAAGTTCTTCACTGAAAGGGTGATTGGCCATTGGAATGTGCTGCCCAGGTGGAGTCGCCGACCCTGGAGGTGTTTAAGGGGAGGCTGGATGGGGCACTGAGTGCCATGGTTTAGATGATAGTGTTAGTGTTGGTGTTAGTGTTAGGTTATAGGTTGGACTCGATGATCTCGGAGGTCCTTTCCAACCTCATGATACTGTGATACTGTGAAAGGTTCTTACATCAAACTGTGCTTTCAGTATCAATACTATCTGTGGCAGATACATAGTGTGTGCCTCTGGCTTCTGATGGAGACTGAAAGAGGTGCCTAGACTAAAACAACTGAGGTTCTGTTGAATGTAGAGGATGCCCTAGCCATTAGAACTTCAACATTAATCATGAGCAAGGGTAACTCAAGAAACAGTGTTTGCTGTCCATCAAGCACATGTAAAAGTGACTTAACCGCGATGTAGGTCATGGGGTTTTGCTGATTTGAAACCAAGACTTGTGAGTGGGGTGAAAGGGAAGGTTAATTTGGTTTTGGAATGATCCATTTTTTACCTGTGTCATTTTCCTTATATGCTAAAGTGTTGCTAGTTTGTTTAAGCAGATTTATAGATTAAAGTAGTTCTTTTCTCCCAAAGTTTAATTTGTAATTCTACGGGAGATTTTCTTTTAAAACAGGGGTGTTATTTATATTTGAATGAAAACTGATGCTGTTAAAACCTACATTAAGTATGTGCCAAATTTGTACAGAAATAGTGAAAAATACAGGGGCTTTCAACATTCTGTAGGTGTGAATAAGACTACTATGTTTGTTAGAGTTAATTGTATTTATCGCTTGGGTCAGATTTTCAAAGCAGTTTTCATCTGTGAGAATGCAAGCTTTCATTATTCAGTTGGATCCAATGGGAAGTTTGAAAAAGGTTTCAAAATTTCAAAAGCCGTTGATTTTTACACAATTCAAGGATGTGAACTCTGTAACTCTTCAGGGACTTGATCATTCCAGAAAAAAACACCTTTTCTACTCTCTTGAAAGTCAAACTTGCTATAGTACTTGAAGGCTAAAGAACTTCTGGTACTAAGGTTCTTCAGTTTGGCAGGAATTGTCACTTGACTGCTTCAAATAAGCAGCTGTAGAAAATGGTAAAAACTGAGCATCTCTGGGAAAAGAAACTCTTTGTCATCTAGGTTTATAATTAGTAGTCAACTTTTCTTGATTTGGGAAATAGAAAAAGAAACTACCCCAAAAATAACAGTAGTTGTAATAAAATTGGAGCAAGTGGATGTAACTTTCCTGAGCAGGTCACCACTCGGGATCTGGTTGTTTTGAGTTATGAACAGGGATATTAATCCCTACACTAATGGTCTGTAGAGGCCAGCACCCTCAGGAGTTGGGCTCATCTCTTCCTGTACCTTAATACCTATTGGAGATGATGTGCATGAGTGCTGTATCTGACCACCTTCCAAAAGGCTTCTGAGTCTGTTTCAGAGCCACTGTTGTTGCCCTGGAGCCGTGATTACTCTTGCCTGCGTGGTGCAGCAATGTAGCTTCCAGCCTGGAATGGGAACCAGAGGCAGCTGCGAGGCTGCACGTACTTTTAAAGAACATATGGCTGTTACTGGCTCATCTGAAGTCTAATGGGAATAGCAGTAATGAGCATGGCGGGGTTTTTGGGTGCATGCTGCTAGGAAGTTAACTGGTGTACGACCAGTTTAAATGACTCAACAGCAACATTTTGATATTAGAGTGACAGAAGTAGGCACTAACGTGTAAAGTGAAAATGGGTTATCATTAGTTGCCTTGCTTGTTTTAGATACATGTTTATGTGCTTGTATTTTGCTTTGTTTCTAAACGCAGCATAACCCTGGATGGATTTGTTTTCCCAAGAGCGTTGTTGCTTTGTTAGCACTAGATGGTGCAGCAGAGCAAGAAAAGGGATTTCCTCCGCCTTTGCTCCCTGTCTGACAGCTTTTACACTTAAATACGCTCATCCAGGGTATTGATTTGGTTAGAAACATCCACGTGGAGACCTACCTGCTCTTGCTCCTGCTTCTCCTGTCTTGAAACACCTGCCTGAAGTTGGTGAAGAAAGCAGCCTTGTGAGACCAACCAGTCACCATGCCCTCCTGCACTGGCTGCCGTGCAAGTCCTCTGCCATGGCCTGGCTGCCCTGCCAGGCGGCTGTGTCTGCTGCTGCGGCTGGTGGGGTTGACGTTGTGTACATGGTGCTGCTTGCAGCCTTGCTCTGGTGTTACCTGCTCGTACACTTGGCCTCGCTGTCGTGCTCAGTCCAAGCTGACACACTTCCCAGCCTGGTGGCTGCTGTGAATTGCAAGTCCTGGCTGGAGAGCTTCCCTGAGCGGGGCTGGCGCCAGCAGCCTGGCAGAGCTGGCTGCCAGTGAAAGCTCCCGCTCCCTGTCTTGTTAGAGAGTTGGTGGCAAGAGGCTGCCTTGGCTGCCTGCTGCCGGAGGTGCTCCCGCCAGCTGTGCTGCTAATGGACTCTCAGGCAGTCTGTTGTGCTGCAGGCAGGAGGCAAGAGTACGGCTCTAGTAGTAAGAAGGAAGACTTAACCCATGCTGGAATACTTATTCCATTCTTGGAATAAATGCAGTTCCAATCCTCCCTCTGCCTCGTGATGATACCCATCTCCTTCTCACCTGTCCCTCAAACTTAAGACATTTGTTTTTTGCCAGAGTGAGTGCTCCATCACCTTTAGGAGGTTCAAATCCCAGCTGTGATGGATATAAACGATTTGCCTTTTTCTCCCCTTCTCTGAACATGGGCCTGGGAAATAAGGTGATTAAAAGTCAGATTATATAGGGTAGGTGAGTAAAAGAGTACATAAAACAGTAGGCAGTGTGTAGTCTAACTTGTTAATAGAGATTTTCAACTCTAGAGCTGGCTGATTCTGCTACAATTGCAACTCTCCTTGCAGCCACAAAATTTTGTGAAATGCCTCACGGACAAAACGCAGTGTTAAGGACAGAAATCAACAAGTTGTGTGAGGGGAAAAAAGTTAACTGAAAATGGAAGGATTGAAGAAGTCATTCATCATACAATGGTATGTCGGCTGGTGGAAGAGAGGGCTCCTGCAGGAATTTGCTGAAAGTACTATGCTTCAAAAATAATAATAAAAAAAGACACTTTCTGATTCATCCACAGAGGCAGGGAGGGAGGAATGAGGACTGGCATGACTGCTCTCTTCATGCTGGAGAGAGGTTCCACTGCTGTGTGCGATGTGAGGCAGTATGAACACAGACACATTCTCGAATTTGCATCCTCCTTATTTTGTGTGTGTGCGCGCGCAGCTGACAGCTTTCTAACCAGTGCTTTCTGTGCTACGCTGCTCAACAACTGGTCCAGAGTAATTGTGTTAGTAATAATATAGCAGATAATTCATGAAGTGTAAAGACCTGTGGTACCCCACGCGTCTTATTGGTGCCAAGTGTTTTATTTAACTGACCACCATCCAGTAATTTTCTGGCTCCCGTCTTGTGTAAATGTATGATTTTCCAAGCTGAATATCTGGATAAAGAATGAGGATCCTCTCACCTGCACCAGAGCCTGGAGCACAGGCTCGTGTGTAAGGAGTGAGCAGTTAAAGCTGGATGGACTTGGAAGGGTAAGGTAGCGGTGTAGCAACACCAACTGTGCAAAATATTTTAAATATTTTGGTAATATAGATGCAGAAACACTGGTCTATTTAAAAATTCTCCTTTAAGTAAGATATTAGTCTGGTACTTCAGTGGTCTTAATGTTTGTCCTCGTAAACTTACTAGGTTCTGCCTCTCATGAGAATTCCGGAGAACTGATTTTCTTTGAAACACTAGCAGAGTTATTTCTCCCTCCTTTGAAAAACTTCAGATTATTCCTGATGCAAGACATGAGCTTGGTGACAAGCCTTGCTGCTGAGGAACATTGGAAATGAAAAGAATGTACCCTTATCTTGGGTTTATTCAGATAGAGGAGGATATGTTTATATAGAAGGCTTGTGTGTTGGGATTCATTTCCTCTTAGGTCTCAATATTCTCTAATATATGTATTAGAGGTTTTTTCCTCTATTGTTCATGCATGACAGTGTGTGATCTGAAATTCAGATAGATATTTTTCTGTATGTGCCATTCTGTGTCAATTAGGGAGCAAAATATTTCTTCTGGTTGAGATGGGAGTAGAAGGGAAATCCAGAGAGACAGCATGCACATGCCTACACATGATAGTCACTTCATCTTTGGGTGTGTTAACGCATAACTACTTGTGATCTCTTGATGGATAGGCTGTCAAATGACTTCACATGCAGTGTTTTTTTGTCTGGAGATGCTGTGATGATGTTGAAACAGGTGTGACTGCCTCATGCTTGGTTTAGTGCAGCCAAACAAAACACAGCCAAAGTAGTAAATGCAAGTAACAACCTGAATGCATACATATGCTTTATACTTATCTCCACTTGCATTTGTGACATAATTTTTGTTTTAGAAGGTCATGGATATCTAAAAGAGGAAACAGATATGTCAGAAGCAGTGTTTCTTCATAAGACTGAAGTGCAGTAATGGGATAACTTGAAGTTTTCTGCGTATTGGGGTATGCATTAATTGCTTCACCACTTTCAAAGATATTTCTGTTTCAGAGATAAACGTCTATGTATCCATTTTGCATGATACAGATGCAGAGAAACACTCCACATTTGTGATCACTCCACTTGGTTTTGAAATAGTTTCTTAAAAATGTAGGGAGAACTTCAGAGTAATTTTTTTTCCCAAAATATTTCAGCAATAGTAAAAAAAAATAAAGAAAAACCTGTTTCCGATGAGTTTTCCTTATAGCTGGTTGCATTGTGGGTAATTCTGCTGACTGCTATATGTAGTCTTATATTGCTATAACAAAAAATATTGGCCACTTATACAGTATACATACTGCAGTTACTAGGACTCTGATCTACATGGATGGGAAATCTAACAGATTCAATGCATGAAGCATAGAAAAAGACAAGAAGTCAGTGTGTGGTGTGGAAAGGAGTGAAAGTAGAGAGCAGAAACCAAGAAGGGTTCCAGCCCATTCCTAAGAGTGCTTGTGCCCTCCTATGTTTTCCTGTTGGTAAGCATGAAGGGTGAAGGAACAACTGGAGACATCATGTGCTGTCTGACAATTAACAGAGAACCTTAACATAACAGAGAACCTTAATGTGGTGGCTTACATAGGCCACATGGTGGCCTGTGTAAATCTCAGAAGTTGCTATTTTTATTAGAGATTTAAAGAGGTTTTGAGCATCATCATTGACAATTCTACTGCAACACAGTAGGTGAAAATTTTTATGGTCTCTTCAGTTAATGCCAAATCTATACTGCTCTGATCTAATGCATTTCTTTAGTGAAGCTTCCAGATGTATAGAAAAATAATAGAAAATTCATAAAGAGTGTAATGAAGGAAATCCCAATTGCTGTCTTTTTTGCTGTATAGTGGCTTCCATTTTTATACAGTTTACCCTGAAGGGAATCAGACCTTTACTGTGGTTGAAATATTCCAGCAAGTCTTCAACGTTTTGACCATTTTTTTTTTTTGTTTCTCGACATCTTATTAAAATCATTGCTTTTTAATTGACAGAGTGTTGAGCTTGGTTTGTGGTCACTGGAGAAAAATGAATAATAAAATTAATGTACTATCCTAGACTGAAGCTGATGGAGAGCTCCTGGTCTCTGTCAACAATCCAGGGTGTGCTGTGTTCTGGTGGCAGAATGGCTTGCATTTTATCACTGTTTTGGGGTTTTACCTTTGACCAAATAAAAATAATGGGTGAATATGACACATAATCATTAGATTTAGGCCATGTCTGAGTAGGGAGTTGTGGTAGTTTAAATGAAGGCTTGAATTTTAAAAGTATACAAACTCTTCTGCAGTAATTTTCCATTCTGAAGCAGACTTTTAAGTGCTGTCATACATCACCCAACTCTGAGTGAGGAATTCACACTCTGTTGAGTTAAATGTGGTGTGGTTCACTAATATAGCACATACCATATGATACAGAAGTATTGCGTTTTGAGACAGGTTAAATGTGAGTTAATTGCTTCAAATATGAATACTATGTTTCTTGTCAGCCTTCTAAGTTATTCCAGTGTAGTTATTTGTGTCTTTGGAGCTCTTCCCAATTTTTCTAGACATTGTCTCTTATTAGCGTTTAAAGATGTTTTTATTCTTGTTGTCCAAATGAATGGTTGGCTATCTCTGGCAGTGATCTACTCTTCAGATGAAGATTTAAGTTACTCCTAGACAGATGTGGTACATTTTTGTTCACCCCATCAATCTCTAAATTACATTTGTCCCTATGGCTCATTTTGTTTTAGTGATGCCCTGTTACAGATCAACTGTGTGAGCCAGACTGTGATACTTGATGGCCCTCAAACTGTTCCAGGACTTTTTGGGTGAAAGACTGGCAGTCTGTGGGTCTTTGGCAGCTTCTTGTAGGCAGGCTGTCATTATGTTGTTTGGAGCAGAAGTATAGGACAGTTCTTGTGTCTGTTGATTGAGCTCTTTATAATAAAATTCTCGATGGTAGGAAGGAGGGTCTGCATGAAAAGTCTGGGAGATGCACACCCCAACTGCACTGAAATTAAAAGAATCAAAGCATGAAACTTCTGTAACCAGCAGGAGAGGATGAAACACTGCAATAATCTCTACACAGACCCGTCCACACCCGTGAATGCACATACCTTTAAAAAAAAATCACTTTCAGGAAACTGCAAGAAATAAATAACTAAAGTAAGGAAAAAACATTTTAATTTTTTTTAGTGGTGGCTTTTATTTTTTTTTTTAATTTTATAGTTATGGATGTATATGTAGCCAAATCAATGTTGTAATCACAGAGCTGGGAACAAATCCTGAAGTCTGATTCTAAATCTGGGTCAGCAATTGAACGTCCCTGGAGTTCAGCGTGGGAGATAAGTTGGAATCCTGTGTTCTCCAAATTCACATCAAGCTGAAACAGTAAACTCTCTCTCTCCCCTTAATGGCCTACAGACATAATGCAGCAGATTCTCAGCTGTGTGCAAGGTGCGCTGCCTTAAAGCAGCAAACTGTACCCACCAGCCAAAATTCCCTCAGCAAAAGATTGCAAACTTTTGGCTTCTCAGTCCTTTCTCCTAGACAGGCCTCCATGGCAGGCAAGGGCTTGACTGAGACTGATGTATGTATTTGCCAGTCAGACTCCCTCTCTTGGGGGAAAGATATCCGCTTTCTTCTTTTGTCAGGGTATCTAAGTGCTTGACCATGCTTGCCAAAGCACTAAGTGGAAAAGAGACAAATGGACAGGGAGGTTGCACAGCCAAAGAAGAGCTGGAGGTTGAAACAACATCTACCATTTGTCAAGGCCATTTAATTCC
Organism: Dromococcyx pavoninus; assembly: GCA_033558185.1. Lineage (NCBI taxonomy): Eukaryota > Metazoa > Chordata > Aves > Cuculiformes > Neomorphidae > Dromococcyx > Dromococcyx pavoninus. The sequence continues at coordinate 104,984 of JAUMJL010000887.1, forward strand.
AGGCAAATTGTCTTTGAACTTCTTAAACTACGCTTGGGGCTGTTTGAGTTATTACTGAAATGCAACTGTTCCCAGAGCTGAAGGTATCAACAACATAGTAGTATGCAGAAACCCCACAGTGCAATAACGTGAAAAATAGTGTTCTCCAAATAATACTGCAGGATGGATTTAAAATAGGAATTTGATGCTATTCTTGATATTTTGATGCTGATTATTCTGCAATCATCACTTCTGGTTCTTTTCATTGCCTTGGTTCAAAAGTTTCAGGTGTTCACTTTCATCAAGAGCACGTGTAGTCACAGCCCTGTTACACCCAGTCATCTTATTGGTTTATGTCCTTGTGTTTGCTACATAGAAATTACCATGTTTCACTCTGTTGCTTTAAGGGACTGGTAATTAGGCAGTTTCTAAGCAGTTGTGCCAGGTAGGAATAAGTCTGCTAGACAGTAACGTTGCTGTAGCTCTCCAGTTATAGTGAGTGGGTGACATCAGGTCAACAGCCTTTGTCTTCTGCATTTAGTGAAACCAGGGCTAAAGGTATAAACGTACCTGAAGTGTTAGCATTCAGAAATATAAAAAAAAAACCCTCTGAAAATTGTGTATGGGAAGCTTTATCACAATCTGATTTACTGTCCATTACACTTAGTCCTTAGGTAATTGATGGTATTAAAATAGTCCTAAGACCTGGTCTGACATTTTTTCTTTCCTCATCTCCTTGCCCTGTCCCACCCCCTGGAAAAAAAAACCAAACCAGCTGTAGTTCTTTGATCTATGAGACAGTCTCATAAATTACCATGGTGGAGCTAGTTGTCCAACTGCCTGTGACCTGCTGGGTATTTGTTGGAAAAAAAATGCTGAGAGTTTCATGAATCTTAATGTGAATGATTCTCCATCTGAAGATTTGAACTGGACTGATTATTCCCCAGTTTAAACTATTTCCCTCTTCCATTCCAAGAGTAGTAACATTAACCTATTCTTGGGGAACCTGTCACCCAAAATGCAGATAGCAAAGAGTTGGAGGGAAGACCTGGCAATTGACCCATAATTTCAAAATGTTCTCCAATTACCACATTAAAGGGAAGCCAGGATCATTTCATGCATGACTTAGTAACCAAGAACAGAGCTAATTTTAACAGAGGACTTTTGAGAAATTGTTCCACCAATGCTAGTGTTGATGTTTGTATCCTGAACTGGTTAGAGATGGAGCTGTTCAGTAAACGGGAGTCAGGACTCTGAAAACTAGCTTGTTGTTCTACTACTCAAAAGGAGAACGTACTCCACAAACACATTTTGAGATATTTTTTGTCCTTTGTGATGAGTTTTGATATTCATATAGGCTTCACACAATCAGGACCAAGCTGGATAGGCAAAGTGTCACTGGAAATGGTAAGTAGTCTTGTGCCTTCAGAGAGGTGGAGGTTGCCTGAGGACAGGGGAAGGCGCTGTAATGTCAGTTCTACACTCTTAAGATCAAGATAGAAGATATCCACTGTGTTGCAATGTTCCTGGCACCACCATTCTTGAGATGGTGAAGACACGGGCTGTTCAGCTGTTATCTGCTTGTGTCTACAACAAGTCTGCTGATCCTCAGGGTTTCTTAAACCCAGCTTAGGAATGGTGCCTTGTGTGCTTGGGATATGAATAGACCCTCAGACTCTTAGAACTCTGTGGAAATTGCCATGTGCATGAGAGTGTAAGTTACAAAACTAATGATGTTCATGCAGCTTCTTTGAGTTTGTGTTTGAGAGTCTCTGACTTAAGTAAGCTCTCTGATTTGCATTTTCTCAGTATGTCCATTTTGCTGTTAAGAAGAGTTAGAAAAATACAGACACATCATTGCCTTAAGGTCAGAATTATGTGTGAACCTGTGGTCCAAAGCTGTACAGCGCAGGAGACCCAACCTATGCCTCGTAAGCCACATAACATGAAGGATGCTTATCAACAATAATTATGCTTCTGTCTTTATTTTTATCCTTATTCATTCATGTGAGATGTACATTTATAATATTCTAAATGTTTTAAACTGGGTGTGATGGTTGAGAAGCAATCCAGCCAAAATCAGGACAGCACAGCTAGGGCCACTAAGTCTCCTGTAGATTTGCTCCCTTGAAGTAAGAGACCTATAGTTCATTTTAATGCATCTGCTCCATCAGGTAAAGCTGCCTTATATAAATAGTGGCAAAAGGATGTCATCTTCCAAATGACCAAGAGAAATGGGAAGATAATGCTCTAGCGGCTTATTTTAAAATATGACCTCATAGGACTGAGTGGTCCTTTTCTTTTGCTCATGCAATTCATCTAACCTTTCTTCAGCCCCTGGAAGTAGATACAGCACTGAAACCAAGACAGAGTATTTTGAGAAACTATGCTTCTCATATGGGCAGCTGAAGAAGTCTAGCATCTGATAGTAATTGATTAGTAAATTAAATTTTAACATCCTAGAGCCTGTATGCAGTCCAGCCCCGCTCTCCTAATATAAATCATTCAGATTTGCAAATATGAAACACATGTTTTCTGTCTGACCTTGTCTTTTATGGAGCAGTGGAGATTGCAAACACAGATGCTCAGGTTTGTCTGCTTTCTTGGCTGCCGAGGCCATAAATGGCAACTTTGCTCTCAGAGCACACGTTTCATTAGCATTGCTTCGTGAATTGGAGAACGGATACAGCAACAGGCAATAAAGTTGGGCCGCATGCTGTTCAAACAACTTTGTTCCCTTTAGGCTTTGTTTTGCCCAAGGTGGGACTGTGAACTCCGGTCACAGACCTGGTCCCTCTCCATTTCCTTGCATAGGAGGGAGGAGGACACCAACTGCCTCCATTACATGGCGTAACAGCAGAAGGCACGCAGTCACCTGCTGCTTCTGCCTACAACAAAGTGCAGATTTTGCATGTTTCCTAATTTGTCTGGCTTAAACCCAGCAGCCTTGGAGCACTCTGGCTCAACTGGTCCGTGATGGCTTTCCCCTGTAGCTACAAACTCCAACACTGACTTGGGCACTGCCAAGACTGCTCACCCTTTTCTCAGAGGTGTTTAATGAACCTACAAAGTCAGTTTTCCGCTTGAGGACCGAAGCCCTTGTGCTGTTATCCCAGCAGAGGAAGCTAGGGCTCCATGTGTACCATTTCTTCCCCCTTTCTCATCCAAAGGACATGTCCCAGTCTGACACCTAATTTTTAGCGCTGCTATTCTGGAGCTGAAGCGGAGACTGCATGTTCAAAGCCTGAGATGTGCTCTGACTGCGGTCAGTGGGAATTTTCCTATGTAGGTGCTAAGTATTATTCAGTGTAAGCAAAACTTGGCCTGTTAGTTTTAACTTTATTTTCCATTATAAATCAAATCCTTTCTCTAATTTTTGCCTGAAATCTTTCCTCCTGGAGAGGAATTTGCTGTAGCTATAATGTTGCCATGAAGTATTCCAGCCATGACAGCTTGAAAAGAGTTTTTTTGCCTTTCTAAAAATCATGTTTCATGTATTTCAACCAAGAGAGTAGCATTGTTGGTTATTGGGAGAGCAAATTAATTTGGTCTTGAGGCCAACAGCTTTGTAGGCCAGTGAGTTAGCAAAATATTTAATGTTCTCTCTAGGTCCTTGAGGAAGGCACATATTTTAACACCTATATATCACTGCTTTCCAGGGCTTAATAAGATAGCTTGGAAAATATAGGTTCTGAGCTTCAACTTGCTTACACCAAAATAAAATAAGCCCCGACTGCATAGGAAGCTGTGGAGTGCTTTCCCTTAGGTCTTTTACAGCACTAGGAAGGGACGCTTTGGGACTGGCTCTCAAGAAAAGGACAGCAGACCTCCCAGTACTCAGTCACACTGTCCCATCAGCATGTTGGGGACCTGTAACACCTTGTGCTGGAGTCCAGGAGAGAAAATAGAGGCAGTAGGGATGAAGGGAGCAAGAATCAGAGAACTGAAAATGTGCCAAGGCTTTCAACCTTTTGCTTTAAGGAGAAAATATTCTTTAATAACCTCCAAGGACTCGTATTGCCTCCTGTCCACACCTATGGACAGAATGGGGCAGTAAGGGCGCATCAGTGGGATGAATCAAGCTTCTAGCATGGTGTATGATTTGGGTGGTTTAAGGTGACCTATCTCTAGACTGGTCCTCTGGATCTTCTGTACTTCTCCATGCCCAACCCTGTCACCCCTCTTCCCTAGAGGGAAAAGGGATGAAGGCAAAATAATTCTGGTTCCATGGACTGAATTGCCTGTAAGTAGATATGGCACATTAAATATATACCTGCAGCGCACCCTCTGTATTAGCTTCATACAAAAGGGATTCAGTTCAAGTACCACAAAACCACTCCATAACACAAATCAGAGTTTGGTAAGAGTGAGATACTCAGGAAGCTGCCCTCAGTCCTGCGCTTCAGATCCAAACAACAATGCTAATAGATGCACCAGTAACAGGAAAAATAGACATTTAAATTTTACTGCAAAGAGGAGTCCCAAGAGAGCCCTGTGATATCTTTACACTCAGCAACACTTAAGATTTTATTCTAAAAAGTATTTCATAGCCATATAATATCTGGAGAATTGCCTTGAGGTGGGAGGGGATCCTGTAAAGCACTTTGATTTAGTTGCATGAAAGAGTTTACTCGTGACTAGTAGTATAGTGTGCAGTTAAGCATTGATTTGGTTGTTCACAGATCATCTTAAACCTCAATTGTATTACTGATCTTCATATCTTACTGATTACTTGAGGCATGTGAAGCTGCCTTTGCACAGACTGCTGTCAGCAGGTTTATAGTCTTTCATTGCTTTTTTCCTTGTCCAGGATGTTCAGCGTCTTTTGTGTGTGTAGCTATGGCTTTTTTGTTATTATTATTTTTAAAGGCTAGACCTCTCATTTCTAAGCTAATGTAGTCCTTACCAAAGTCCTTTCTGAAGTTAAATGATACTTTGGAGTAGTGAAGTATATGATGAGGATGGAAATTAAGTTTTCACCCACTGAAAGTTTTTTATTGTTAGTTTTCTAATATAACATCACTACACTAGCCACTTAATAGTGGTATAGACTAACATCATTAATGTGTCTTGTAGCAGAGGAAGCCTTTTCTGCTCATTGTAGGAAAATCTTCAGACTATGCAGTCATTTTTGTTAGAGGGCTATAGTGCATGTAGATACTAATTTTATTGAGGAAGTTAAATTGATGTACTCTGTTCTCCAGAGTAACAGACTTCCATTATTTGAAATGATGGGGTTTTTATCACATTTTTTTGGCTTTTAAACCTGCAGATGTTACTCACTAATGCTTATTACCGTAAAAATTAAAAGCTAAGGTTTCTGTATGAATTGACATTGGATGACAAATTCCTCCATTTCAGTATCGTTTTGATTTCTGTGTTGTAATTGTCTGGTTGTGGTTTGTAGTTCTCCATTAATTTCAAGTAATAACACCGGGTTTTCTTTTTTTTGTTGTTGTTGTGTTTCCCTCTGAGGGAAGACGTGTTAACAGCTGCCTTGGTTATGATGTGAATGAGAACACGGCAGTGCTCTCTGGTGAGGTTCCATTTGCAGTGATGTTTGCAACCAAGTGATCTTTTATCCTATATTGTGTATATAGCTACTAGGCTCATCAAAAGAGACTTGCAATCCATCAATTCTGAGCTGTTCCCCAGCCTCTCACTGTTGCACAGGCTGCCTTTGTCACCCTGCTTCAATGGACTTATTTTAACCTAAGCATCATATTCTTTTATTCTGCAAGCTATCCCTATCTTGCAGCTACAGTGCCTCCTGTTATACCTGAGGCATAACCTGTTGTGCTTACTTGATGCAAGATTCCACTGAGCTTGTCTGTGTCTAACCAGAATGTGAAGGTGTCATGGCTCTCTCCAGTGGAATCATAGCGGAGATGAACCAGCCCAGGGAGGTGACGTGTCACCTTGCATGGATCAGTAGCTTTTTATGTGCACTAACTGCCAGGGAAGAAGGGGAACAAGTCTGTCTTTGGTATGATGAGAGATTTTTGAACGTTGCCTTTGTGTATAGTCCTTGTTATTGCTTTGTGGCCACCAGAAGCTGTGGGGCTTGGGGGAGATGGGTATATGCAGGCTTGTGGAGTTGACCCTGGAGACTGAATCTTTCACTTGAAGAATGAGTGATCTGTGTGTTTCTGTGGTATTTACAGCTTTTGGAAAAGGGGCAAGCATGGGACTCTGTCAACTTTCAGTCTTTCAGGGCAACACCTGGATATTGTTTTGCTGGTCTGGGTAGAACCAACTGTTTGCTAAGTGTCTTGCACTGCTGACATGAGTCACTGGAGCAGGAGACTGCTCTAAAATGCTTATGTCTGGGTTTCTTCTAAATACCAAATACCAACTAAACTCAGCCCATCCACTGTATTCTTAAATATTCCTTAAGCAATCTCCCTTGAGGAAACATCAAACACATTTTTTTTTAAATCTCAAATGCCTTTAAATCCTGCTTTTGCTACCCCCCTGTATTATAAACCTGCCTATGTAATGAATCCATACACTATATATGTGCAATGCATATGAACATACGTAATATATAAAAATACATACATTGCATTAGCAGATACAGCAAATTCTTTAGCATAGTGTCATTCAAATATGTGGTGGGATGCCACACTGTGCACATAAATGTGTTTTCCCAAGCTGTGCTACGTGGCTGTGAATCTTCGTTCTTGCCTGATGGTTACATGAAATATCTAATGGGAGAGATTGCGTAGTTTCAGACTTTGCTACAAGTGAGACTCTACGGAGGGGGCCTTAACTGCTAAAGGCTATCATATTGTTGTCTTTCTTCTTAATAAGGACTGCTGTAAGCAATTCCTCCCTCAGATGTGAGACTTAAATGGGCAATGCCAGCAGAACCTCCCTCTCCCCTTCCTTCTCCCTTTCAAATTTGTCTGAGAGCACAGAGGTCCTGCAACAAATTTTGTGCTTTTCTTCTAGTAAGGACTTTGAGGCCAGCAAGCTACTTCTGTCCACAGCTGAGCTGGGATCAGCCATCCTGCTGTGACAGCAGCAAATTCCACTAACCACCTGAAATTTTTCTCTCAATGTTGCATAATTATTCATATACCAAAATGTATATGTATTTTTCCCTTTTATTCCAGCCCCTGAGGAACTGGGGAGTTAAATTTTATTTAATGTCAGCCCAATTGTCTGAAACACCTTTGAGTGTGAACTAGGGAGTCCCTGGGAGAGGACTGGAAGTCCTCCAAACTCGTAAGATCTGCAGATTTTAGGGAGCTGTTGCACGCAGTTTTTCAATGTGGATTTCTTTGCCAGATCAGCTCTGAAACAGATTAGAGACCATTGTGATGAAAGCTGAAGAAGGCTGAATGCTAAAGAAAATATAACAACTGCTGGAATGTGCAGATGTGGGGTCAAAGCTGTACACGACTGAGGAGAGAGATTCAAAAAAGTAGAAGTTCATAGACTGAGACTCATTGAAATTATATCAGTTGCAGGACTCTACAATGTGACCTTGTATACAGGACAAGAAAAAACTAAGTCTTTTTATAACCTTGTCAGATCTACACACAATTGTTGCCTTTCAGCTACTGATTTGTGCCATTTACTTCTCATTCTAGCTGATATCAGGCTTCCATCCATTCCTTGCCTTTTCCTTCTGTCGACTGTTCCCATTGATCTGTATATTTCAGAGAAAGTTCTGACTGTTCCTTTCTGTTTTCATCATAACAAGACGCCAGCCACTTCATGCAGGCATTGAGCTGTCCTATTCCGTTGGCTTCAGCTGGGACTAGTTCTGCTATTTCACATCCATGTAAGTCCTACTGATCTGATTTATCTTACTCAGAGCATGGTGGCTGCAGATAAACAAAGTATTTGCTAGTGCTGAGCACAGAGAGACCCAGCTATACAAGCTTATTGGTTCTGGAAGTAAGCCTGAAAGTTAAATAAGCCAAGGGAATGGGCAACTCCCTCTACTAGCCCAGAAAAAATGCTTGGCCAAAAGGGAGATCTGGGCTTGCAGCATTTTCGTTAAGCTCCTAGAAATCCCAGGAGGATGTTCCAGTTCAGCTAGATGATCTCTTTATGATCTCTGTGATCTAGTTAAAAATAAACACATCATCCAGCAATATCTGCTTTCCTTACTGCTAGCTCATTCCTCTTTTCTGGAGTTGCCTGTCACTAGGATCCTGAAGAAGTATCCACTTTTTCCCTGCTTATTGCAATTCATCCATAAATGATACATTTCCCTCTCTAAATTACATTTAATTCTTCTATCTAGGTTATTTCAAAAGAGTGAGCAAGCACAAGCAAAATCCACATTCCTTCTTTTCCCTCTATTTTCCTGTAAGATCTCCTGCTCATTCAATTATGAATGTTGATCTCTGGGAGTTCGGAGAGATGGTTTCTGACTCTCAATGAGAGCCAGACAGCTTTACCTAAGCAAGGCTCTACTTACCTTCTAATTTTACCTTGTCATTTCACTTATAATTCAGCAGCTCAGAGGTCACTTCTTCCTTATGTTACTGAAGAACCAGAGTAAAAAGGGTGTGTTTTATGTGACGCACATAACCCACATTTTCTGTAGACTTTAATTATTTTCCGTGTTGCCATTGTCTCATGTGGTGAAATCGCTGCTTTCCTCGTGCAATTTCTTTATCCCACTCATGCAAAGCTGTAAAGACAATCTACCCTTTGATGACTGAGTCACAGTCACTGCTGCAACACATGGTATTTGTAGTCCTAGCACTTGATTAGGTGCTGAACAGTGTCTGGAGAGGCGTACGTGATAATTCAGTTAACTTGAGTGGCTCTGTTTGGAAAAAAAAAAGAAAGATAAAGCCCCTAACTAAATGAAAGAAAATCCTAACAGATTATGTCATGGACCTGTTCCCTAAAACCCACTTCTGTTCTGGGTCTTGGATGTCTGTTAGGTACTTTAAGCAAGAAAATGTCAAGCTTTTAAACAATACGTTCAGAATCAGGGTTATAGAAACATCCAAAAAGGTTTTTGAGTCTTAATCTTGCTTTTAACAGGCACTTGCTAATTTTGAAGATGAGAAGAGATAAAGCAATTCTCGATAGGCCATGCAATTATGTTGGCTAGACAATTATACTTCATCCAACTTACATAAAACTCTGTCTTTTCTGAGAAGACTCGTGTTTCTTGGAGTAATACTGTGTCTCATGTGTTGGCTAAACTTTTGGACAAGGATCATCCTAGGCCCACCCGAGGCTTTGTGGTGCTGTGGCAGTACCGAGGGATTGCTGGAGGGCAGAGGAGCCTGCTGGAAGAAAGCACAACGCGGTTCTCATCATGCCAGCCTCCTCTCAGCCTCCCCGCTTACTTGCCCATGCGGTCATGTCTAGACTGGCTCCCTGCACGGGGCAAGGACTCCTAGCTCAGCCCTTTCAAGTCAAGCAAAACTCCCATCAAGGGAATTTTGCCTTCGAGATGAATGTGGGCTTAAGCATCCAGTGGGTTTATGAGCAGTTTATATCTCTAGGCTCTCCATGCCTGCATTTTACCGGCTTGGAGCCCTGAGTGGGTCAGTGCTTTGGGACATTGTTGCTATTGGCTGGCAGCTGGACAACTCGCGTCTCATGAAGAGATTTCAATGCCATTTCAGAATTGATTTTGTTCTGACCAGGGGTGAGATGCACAGCTCTGAAGAGTTTTATGGGACAGGAATGCTATAAAAAGTTGAAAGCCAAAAATAACTTTCCTTCCCCTCCCTGTTTTCACCTCCTACCCTCCAAGCTAATATTCACTCAGGGCATGGAAAGGAACAGAGAGGCATGTGAAGACTGTCAGAAAGAGCAGTGGATGTAAAGCTTTGGGAGAGTGAGCTGCAGTGTCTGGTTTGGTGGCTGAGTTCTGAAGAATTTGATTAGTAATAAAGCTTTGCCCAAATATTGTTTTTGACAGAACTGCTGCTACTGTTGCAAACCATTCTTGGCCATTTTGTCAGCTGTAATCAGCACCTGGATGGATTTAAGAAGTAATAGCTACAACGCAATGGAAGCAGCACTCTCCTTGAAGAAGTAACAATTTCCCAGGAGGTGGAGCAAGAAGATAGTATGTGGCAGATATCTTTAAAACCAGAGTTTGATGCAGTTGGGGAGAGATAAATTAAGTAGAACAGCTTCACGGCAAGATGCTGGTCTCAGAGGATCATCAGAGCACAAAGCAGGACTCAGAAGTAAGGACCTCAGGATCAGGGTGGGACCTCTGGAGATCCCAGGGGCAGACCTTCCTGAGGCAGGACCAGGCTTGAACCTGCATCAGCTTAATAGGGCCTGTCTGGCTGAGCCTTGAATGTCTCTAAGGACAGAGATGTAACAAGTTTTTTGCATCCCTCATGGTAAAAAAAAAGAAATTCTCATATCTAATGGGAATCCACTGTATTGCACCTGGTCTGCTGCCTCTTGCCCCGTCTTGGTGCTCCTCGGAGAAGAGTCTGGCTCCCATCCTCTATACAGCCACTTCTCAGGTAGTTGAAGATGACAGCTAGCTCCCCCTTGAACCACTCTAGGTCTCTTTCTTTGCCTATGTTCTTACTTGTTTTCTAACACTCCTTAATGCTTCCAGCGACTAGATCTGGGGTCAGGAAACAGCACTAAATGTAGGTTTGTCCCACAAGATGGATCCCAGTGAGCAGCCTGGGAAATGCCAGAGGTGGAAGAAGAATATGTGGGAGGGAGAGTGTCATGGGGAGAGGGAGGAGAATCCCATCTTAGGTCTTTGAGTTGATTGGTATAAACTTTTCCTATGGCCTGGAATTGAATGGCCTAAATCTTGATAGTAAACATCTGGAAACTTGTGTTAGTATTCACTGCTGGAAGGGCTCAGCTTTTATGCTTTATTATGTTCTTAATAGGTACAATGCAGTCATGTCTCATAGGCAACCTTCCTGTGGAGGTTGGTTTTTTTTTCTGGTTTCTTAGGAAGTGTGTGTGATGGAGGACCAGTGTAATAGTGTACCAGTAGCAACAGCCTACTGACTGCTACAAATGGCTCAATGTGGCTTTTGATCTTTTTTCTTTTTACCTGTTTCTCTATAGCTGTGGTTGCAGAAGGTGGCCCTGTGACAGGTGGATGGGCTTGTGCAGCATGTACTGAGTTCAACTCCACTTGTTTGCTGCTTGGTAACTGTGAGAGAGGATTGGAGGTCTAGAGGTTCTTTGCAGAAACAGAAATGATCACGTATGGTCTGGAGTTCAGCTCCTATTCCACTGGCTGGAAGAGTCTATTTAAAAAAAAGAAAAGAAAAGAGAGAAGAAGAAATCTTGAATTGTACTGCTTTTGACATCTGAAGTACTTCAGAGTTTTGCTTTTATGTGAGTGGGATATAAGTTACAGTTGCTTTGGGAGTCCATACTTCAGGCTTTTTGACTTCTGTGAGTCAATCTCTCTCAATCTGACTGTTCCATTAAACGTATAAATTGAATGAGGCTATAAACACCTGCAAGTAAATGTCTTAATTGTTATGTCAACAACATAACCATGTATGGCTTTTTAAACGACGTGAAGGACCAAATCTTCCACCAAATTACTTGGAATCCAACTAATGCAAATGAAAAAACTTTTTGCCAAGTCTTGCTTAAATGTAGCATACATTTTTATTACAGAAAAAGAGAAGTGACCTGCCAAGTTTTATTTTTCCTTCTTTAGGTGATGTCATTAAACTACACTGACTGGGTAGCAGGAGAAGGGGAACCTGTGTCTCCACTCTGCAACTTGTCTCTGGTAGTATCAGCCTGTCTGACAGCCAAGAGCACCTGGACAGAGGTCTGCTCTCCATCAGTCCTGCTCCCTTGTGGCAGTGATGCTGGCTGCCACAGCAAAGCTATACATCATACTTTGATGTGCAGCATCTGTAGAGTTAAGAAAGGACAGGTACAGTGCAGAGTCTTTGTGAGCTACATGTATGTGTATCCACCTTTGTCACCTCTAACAGTTGTCTCCCATCTCACCCTCCCTAGAGCTCTTTCCCCTCCAATTTCCTCTTTACTGCTGCGTCTTTTTGTGTGTGTGTGACTTATATGAGTTAGGAGATATACACACAAAAATATGGCAGTTTTCATCTGTTGTTTGAATTCAACTATAGTCCATGGGAAACAGGTTTTTGAAAGTCTAGAGTGTTGGCCCAGGCTGACTCACAATATCTGAATCTTGGTGAAATGCAGCCAAATGGTGCCGTTGATTAGGCGCAAGAGTCCTTGATCTATTTTGAGCCATCATGATGGGTTTCATAGGTACAGGTTGGAAAAAAACCCGAACGCCTTAGTTCATAGTCAGCAGCAAGATGCAGTGTATTGAGAGCTGGCTAACCTATCTGCTTTGTGGACCTTCCAGATGAATTTATAATAGCAAAGAAGGAATGTTTTTGGAAATAGGTGTTGCCAGCTGAAACAGAAAACATATTTCTGTAAACACCAGTGGTTGCATTTTACTTTATCTCAGATTTAAAGGGTTAGTTTTTCTTTAACAATCCTTCATGTCTGGTTGGTCCCTTGTATAATTTTTCCATATTACCCATTGCCATAGCATCCAAGTAATGATGCCAATATGATTTGAGATGAGTGAAATCGCACATTGCTGTGTGTTTACCTTTAACTTGGACAATGAGAATATAGTGGAAAGCTACAGCAGATGTCTAAAGCCAGCGGGGCTGACAACTGTTCTGGAGTGAACACATTCACATAGACACCATTAAGTCAATCCTTCAGCTCCTTCATTTAGCACTTGGGCTCCTTGCCTGGTCAATAGAGAGAGATGCCCCAATTCAGAGTACACATGAGCTGGCAGCCTGCTTTGCCCTGAGCCACATAGGGACCACGAACATAAATTTTAAATGACTGTTGTTTTCTCCTTTGCATACGTTTGAGTGTGGGGTTTGGGTTGGTTGGTGGGGTTTTTTGCCTTGTTTTCATAGCCTTACTTGAAATTTTTGTACTAAAGGAAGAAAAAATTGTGTGGTCTTTCTTATGCAAAATATTTAATATCTTCATTTTCTTTTCTAAATGCTTTATTTTACTGTTGTTCTTGTGCACATTCTGCCTTGGAGATGATCCATATTCCTTAAAATATTTTTCCCTGAGAGAAAATACATAGCCTGCATGCAGGTTGAGGGAGAGAGGAAGGTTTGTTCTTGTAGTCTCTAGGGACATCAGAGGGGAAAAAAAAGGCTCCCTCCCAAGTTGTCCTCAGGAAAGTTTGTTCCCTTGTGCCAGATACATAGGCTGTCACTGATGAACTTCCCACCTATTGCTACATGCAGTTATGATCTGTGCTTCTGCCAAAGGACAAAAGCTTCTCTTCAACAAGTGACCAGCAAAATGCATGTGTGTGTATTTATTTCTTCTTTCTTCCAGATTCCATGTTGAAGTGCAGCCCCAAAGCAAGTAAAATAATTGTCTTTCCTTGCCCAGGTGACCTATACTAGAAGATGAGGTGTGTAGTAAATGAAGGCTTACCACTGTTTGCATGTTGAATAGTTCTGATGGGAACCAGTGCATGACTAGGAAGGAGAACCTTCAAAATGAGTACACCAACTACAAAGCCCTTTTAGAAAAGTTAATTCTTCTCCTTATTTCGTTTTACTTATTCAGCTCCTGACCTGCAACACAAGAAAAGCTTTTTCTGAGTCACTAAGCCCTAGAATAGGTTTACCTCCTTTCAAGTTGGTTCTATTGGAGCCTATGTAGTCAGCCTGCTTCCCTCAAATTCCTTCATCCTTTTTCCCATAGCTCATGCTTTCATAGTTGATAATGAAGGAAACCTCAGCATGCTGTGCTGAACTGCAAGGAAATGCTCAAATGTATTGCCTTGAGGCAGTTGCCTGGAAACACCTCAACTTCACTGCTCTGCATGGCTTGATCTTTACTTCATGTCCAGGAGCCTGAGCTCAGTGTGTGGGTGTCATTGAGCCTGGTCACAGGAAAAAGAACCCTACTTTAGATTGCAGGCATTGAAATTGGTTTCTCCAGGCTGCAGCTGGGACATCTGGTTCAGAGGTGTTTCCTACAAAGCTCAGTAGAAGGAGACACTGTCTCTTCGAGGCTGGCCACATTGGTCAGAGATCAATGTCCTTCCTGTCATTTGGACCCTGACCAAGACCACCAACATTTTTTTTTTTTTTTAAGCTGAAAGTAGTTGAAGTAACTACATAAATCCTATAGCCCTGGAGGAATGGCTGTGGAGTCTGCCCAGGCAAAACAAGCAGGAGAAATATTACTTCATCAACAAAGTACTAAGGATGTGTTTTGAATCCACACATGAGCTAATTAGCAGATGGGCTGTGTACTGCAAAAGAAATAGCTCAGATAGATAAACATCAAAAGGAATGATTCAAAAAGCCATCTGAAATGCATTTTGTCTTCTTGATTACACAAATGACCTTCAGTTGTTTTCATTTTGAATTGCTGTATCTTTTGCTCTCTTAGATTTCCTCAGGGTTTTTTTGCAGAGTGTTTTACTAGGGTGGGAGTACAACAGTGCTGTTTCAAAGGAGAACCCTTGCTCCATCTCCCAGTGCCTTGTGCTATCCCAGGAGCAGGAGCCTGCCTGTGCAGCAGGGGCGTTTGGGGCTGGAGGTGGGCTGGAACCACCAAGGAGGAGACTGGGATCACTGCAGCAGGGTCCTGGCAGCTGTGAACTTGTGCAGACTTTTAAGGGGCAGTGAAGGGGATCTGAGAGCTGGAACATGCAAAACTTGATGACAAGGGACAGAGAGCCCAGCAGTAAAAGTTACGTTGTTCTCATTAGACACAAGGAAGAGAGCAAGCAGAGTGGAGTCATGAAAAAGTGACTATTTTTGTCCTCTAGGTTCTACTTTAAAGAACACTTAAGTAATAAGCTTTGTTTATTTGATCAGCAAAACAATTGTAATAGAAGAATTCCTTGAGGTTGTTTTTTTTTTCTCATCTATTTGTTGCTTAATTGTTTTTCTGTATTTTTTTTCTTCCCCTTTGAATGATAATGCTAAAACCAGTTTCATCTGCATTTCTTCTCACCTCTAAAGTCATCAGCATATATGTCCTCAGCTGATAGTGAGCTATGGATTAAGAATAAAAACAAATGAAAGCATTTTTGTGTATCTTGTTTCCCTTTTTGCAAGCCAGGTAACATAGAATCGTACAATCATAGAATGAGTTGGAAGGGACCCAAAAGGATCATCAAGTCCAACTCCTATCCCTACATAGGACACTCCCAACATTCACACCATGTGACTGAGGTCATTGTCTAAATGTTTCTTGAATGCTGACAGATTGTGCCATGACTGCTTCCCTGGGGAGCTGTTCCAGTGCTCCACCACCCTCTGGGGGAAGAACCTTTTCCTTATATCCAATATAAACCTTCCTAGAACATCTTCTTGCCATTCCCTTGGGTCCTGTCATCGGTCACCAGAGAACACATGAGCACCTTCTCCTCCTCCTTCCCTTGTGAGAAGGCAGTAAACAGCTATGACATCCCCTCTCAGTCTCCTCTTCTCCAGGTTGAACAGACCAACATGGTGTTTTATCAAGCGTAGAGTATCTAGTGCTCATCCTTATTTTGTGATAGTTTTTGAGGGGCAGTACTTTAGACCTTTAGGAGGTATCTTTAGAAGCATAGACTCCTTCACTTTCAAAAAGGACGGAGGTACCAACCAATTTTCAACCTTCTGTGTGCTTTCTTTTGAAATGCAATGAACTTTATAGCTGGCCTTCTCTTTTCTTTCCCTGAATCCCCACCCTCTCTCTCTCCCATGTCTCTCCAGCATTGATTAAAGCAAGAAGAATTTTATTGTTGGATGAATATGTAGTTAATACACTGTCTTGACCTCCAAAGTTTAGCATCTATAATGTATTTAGAGATGTCAGCTGAAACTGTTCATTAATATTTTACTACATTACCTCACTTTTGCTGCCACAACGTTAAAAATGTGCTTTCCCTGAATGTTTGTTACAGGACTCTCTGATGGTCACGTCGTCACGAACCATCTATGGCTGCTGGCAGCTCCCTCTTCCGCCCCAGCACAGGCTTCAGGAGGCAGTGGCTTGAAAAATTAATGAGAGCTAATACAGCAGTCCTATGCAATGGAAAAAGAACACACACACGCACAGACAGATGACAAATGTCCATGTATGTGTGTGTGTTTCATATACACACTTCCGCTATTTGAACATACAAGATCAGATGCCAAAGTCACATAGCAGAAATTAGCTGGCATCCAGAGACAAAGCAGTGTGCACCTCAGCACAGCTGGGCTGCCTCAGACTCTGTGAAGGTGTCAAATTCCTCACAGTACCCTCTGAAAAAATCATACCTTCTCACGGAAGCCTTTAAAGGAGGAGTAGGGTACAAGCACAGCACCGAGAGATTTACTCTAGCAGGAGATGTTCATTAGTTTAGTTGTGGTACCCCATACCTTGGCAGTGCAGAAGGCAAAATTAAAGAAGCAAGAGAAAGAACTGAAGGGACTATATGTGATGTTACCAGTGAGAAGAGGCAGGAAGAGATGGTCATAGTATGTCTGAACTCTGTGTGTGTGTGGTGTGTCCCTTTAGATAACCAAATCTGTCTTGGGCTTGTGATCTGGTGAGTTTGCATTTTGCAAGTCACAAGTATACAGGTAATTTCTGCGTATTAGGGAGGAAGAAGCAGGTTTTTATTTGTATGTGAATAATCTCTCAGTTAATCTTGAGGAGAAGAGAGTCTATGGGTGCCCTGGTCATCAATGACAGGACTTGAGGGAACAGCAGCAGACAGGATAGAAATGATCTGTTTAAATAGCACACAATGCCATGCAGAACAGCAGCAGCTTTACTCTCACAGCATCAACCAGGGATTAGCCAGTTTAACAGGTCAGGACAAACAGCAAATGCTTCAATTGCACAAAAACTGGAAACTTTGCCTTGTCACAATTTGCCTTGTCACACATACACAAGTGGGATTTCTGAGAAGCCTGGTGTTACTGTGCTGGGTATGGTGTCAGTGCAACTGTCCTTGCACTGACTTGCAAACTGACACCACAGTGTGGGTGAGTGCACACAAGTAGAGTCGAGGAAACCCTACTGCAGCTGAAATTGGCGTCTCCACCTGTTTACTGAATTTATGTAAGGACTCTGTTTTGTCTCTTGGAAGGGCTAAAGATAAAGGAGTGGCCAATATAAATGCTACATTTTAGGCACGCATCAATTTAAACCATGTCTTGGGAACATAGACCTAGCTTTTATCTGGAGAAATCTGCCATTGCTCCTACCATGAAATACAATCTCAAATTCCTTTAGAAAATGTCTTTGATAAGTAAGTAAAAATGAAGCATTTTTTTTTGCTTTTTCTTTTCAGTGGAAATCAAAGTGAGAGAATTGATTGGAACTCCTGTTTCTCTTTGAAGGAACTCACAATACAACTCAACACTGACGTGTTATGGGGACAGAGGCACGTGAACAGAGGCAGTGCCATGGCTGGGAGCTGCTCCTGTCCAAGACTTGCCTCTGCCTCACCTCCAGCACTAGAGCAGGGGTCATGCCATCAGTCCCTCAATCTAACTTCTCAGTGATCTTCTTGTTTTTTACTGTGCACACAGGCTGCTTTTGAGGCACCTCTAGGAGCCAAAACCCAAGTCCAGTTATGGCTGTGGCTGAAGGTGGTGGGTACCTGCTGTGGGACCTGGAAAGCCCATCCTGCACCCTCAGCATTCACAGCCTGCTGAAATGGGAGCACTTTAAGAAGGGGTGTGTTTTTAAGCAATATTACTAGAAAAACGTTGGAAAGACGATACAACTGAAACCAATAAATATGACATCACCTCCTTGGTCATGCCATTTTCCTCATCTACAAAAAAAAGAAAAAGTAAGTCTTCTTGAAATACCAGGAAATCTTTATCGACTTTGCAGTCAGCTCCCTGTCACCTTATAATCAGGTGTTACAATGGCTTCATATGGGTGTCCCTGCCCTGTCTGGCCTACACGGTGTTGCATAGGCTGGCTGGCTGGAAAAAAATGGCCTGAGCCCCATGTTCAACAACAGGGATAACTGAGGGAAATGCAGGGGGGGTGCTCACTGCTACCACGTGGCTGTAAGAATTGTTGTAGCTGAAACACAATTTCCACAATGTAATGGAAAATGAAAGCTCAGCACTGTGAATGAGTCACGGCTGCCAAACCTGAGGCTACAGAAAACTGGATTATCTTCAATTTAGTGCTTGACGTTGCAGGAACCATCTGGGTTTGATAGAAGAGAGGTAGTATGCGAACTTGTTTTCTGTCAACGTGGTGCTGACAACCACGATGGCCTTTTACCCCTCTGGCTAATGAGTGTTGCTCTCACTTCTTACAGACAGAAGCAAAGTATCACCTCACCAGAAAATAGCACGCACACACACACACACGAAGAGCACCTGCTTCATTTTAAAAGCTAAATTTGTGGGAAGATGAGGAAATGGAAAGCAGTATTCAGCTCTGAGTCCTGCGCTCCTCCGTCGGCTACTCCACTGTGTGCCCCTTTCCTATGCAGGAGTGAAGCAAAGGCAGAAACTGCTGAGGGGCCCATTTTCAGGTAATGTAGTTACCATTTATTTATCCAGTTGCAAGAGAGAGTAGTAATTGGAGACACCTAGGTGTGGTAACAGTTGTTCACAAAGGATTATGACCTTTTTTGTCTTCTGACATAGGTTGCTGTGTAAGAGAACCAAAAATAGGGTACAAAAATGTGATGCTCCAAATGTCCCTCGGACTAAGTAGTCATCAAATTTGTGAAGAACTCAAACTAAAGATGCCAGAATTAGAGCTTGTCAGACTGTGCCTGCTTGGCCTCCTTCCTCCATGCATAGTTCTGCATCTTCAAGGTTTGAGCCTTGAAAGAGGTCATGCCATCATTTCCTGAAGAAGTATGACAGAATCAAGTTCTCTGCCAGCACTTGGAAAGCAATGTTCTTGCCAGCTAAATAGAAGAACTGTACTCTCTGGTATGTGCATCAGGCTGGTTGTATTAATCACAATGTTGCTAATATGAGGTAACCATAAGGTGATCTGTGTTTTGCAAATTTCTCCTGTAGTTTGGCCCCAAAGCTGCAGTTACCTGCTACCTAGCCTACCAGGCCAAGGTCCAGGCTGTCCAAAGAAGTGCCACCAGAGTATTCAGTCCTTTGATGAGGGCAGCAGAGCTGAGGGACTGCAGATCTTGCTTGCAAGACTCTTTATAGACAGTATCTTCTCGAGCAGAAAGTACAAATTTCCATGCTACAAAGCAGCGAGAAGGAAATCCAAATTGATATGATTTTCACCCTGAGGGTGGTTAACCACTGGGATAGACCTGAAGGTTTGTGACATTGCCATCTTTGGAGACTGTCAGACCACAACTGGGTGAGTCCCTGAGCAAAGTGATCTTAAATTGAAGTTTGACATTTAACAGTACCAATGATCAGAAAAACATAGGTTCAGCACTCTTGACTGTCCATAGTGCAAGGGTGGGTATTGTGGACTATCAGAATAGAAACAACTTTGCAATTTCTTTTCACAAAAGCTGTGGACTAAGGTGGAAAACATGCCTTTTGTGACAATACCACAGACTTGAAATTTATTATTGTCAACACTGAGTAATGGTTGCAGCTTCCCTGGAAATATTGAAATATCGAGTCCTGTAAGGGAAGTGAAAACACTGATGCTTATAAAATAAAATTGATTTTATTTTAAGACTGTTTATTCTTTTCTTACCTCAGCTTATTCCATTGAACCCCTGTATTGAACAAAACAGTAAGGAATCATAAAACCTGGCAAAATAACCACACAGATCTGTTTAATTTGTTTGATCTAGTAACCTTATAAAAGATCATTTAATACCATCCATCCGATTCAGTCCATTTGTATAGGTAAGGGCTTATGCT
Organism: Dromococcyx pavoninus; assembly: GCA_033558185.1. Taxonomy (NCBI): domain Eukaryota; kingdom Metazoa; phylum Chordata; class Aves; order Cuculiformes; family Neomorphidae; genus Dromococcyx; species Dromococcyx pavoninus. The sequence goes on from JAUMJL010000887.1 coordinate 124,816, forward strand.
ATCATCTGTTAGCTACAATTTCTTGATTGCAAGGGTGGAAGAGGGAAACAAGGACCTTTCCCTGACAGTGCTCAGTTCTGAAAAATTTGACATGGGTTTACTCAGCTATACCTGTAAGAGCAAATACTTCTGTATAACCATACTATTGCTTTGAACCCAATGTCTTTATTCTGACATTTTGGATGTGGTTGTTACAGCAGCCAATATACTGCCTTTGGTAAGGTACAGCATTCCTGGCAGAATCCTAAAATTGTGGCATAATTCAGATTGCAAGTGATCTCAGGAGGCTTCAGGTCAAATGTCCCACACAAAGCATGGTCAGTTACAACAAATTGCTCAGGGTCTTTTTTGCCAAAATTTGAAAACCTCCAGGACTTACAATCCCACAGCTTCCCTGGGCACTTGCTTCCATGTTTGCCTATCTTCACAGCAAAATTAATTTTTCTTATTTATTCAGATTCTCCCTTGTTGCAATTTTGTCTGTTGCCTCTTGACCATCTATTGTTGTGCAGCTCTACAGAACTTGGCTCCACCATTACTGTATGGTGCCATTAGGTAGCTGCAGACACCAATAAACTCTCCTCTTGGACTTCTCCTTTCTAAGACCCAAAAAGCCCAGCTCTTTCAGCCTGTCCTTGCATCTCATGTCCTCCAGCCCTCTGCCAGACCCACTCCAGTATATCAGTATCTTTCTTACACTGTAGATCCCAAACCCACATGCATGTTCTCACAAGTGCTGAATAGAGGGGACTAATACATTCCCTGAACTTTCAGCTGTGCTTCTGTAAATGCAGTCCAGTATGCTGCTGACTTTCTTTGCCTCAACATACAAGTCCCACTCCCAGCCCTGGCTCCTTTTATTGAAAAGCTGTTTCCTACCCACTTACCTAGTCTGAACTGCTGCATGGGATTAGTCTTCCTCAGATACAGGACTTTTTGCATTTCTCTTAGCTGAACTTCATGAAGTACCTGGCAGCTCATTTCTCCAGCACCTCGAGGTCCCCTTGAAAGGCAGTCCTACTTTTCCTGTAAAAGCAGTCCACCTTATGCCCCAAGAGTACAGTTGACACACTTACGCTACCATGAAACGCAAAAAAGCCCTGACCCAGATTTGGTGTGGTCGACAAACTTGTTGAAAGTGCGTTCTGTCGTGTCCTCCAGGGTGTTTATAAAGACAGTAGATGGTATTGGCCGCAATATCGATTCCCTAAAGAATGCCACTAGAAATTGGCTGCCAGTTTGATTTTATCTGGGCACAAAGGGTAGTCATCTCCTGTTGTAGTTAGCTATCCAGTCCCTGTCACCAATTTGACTATAGGTCAAAAAATAAATAAAAAACCAACAGAAGAATCCTTTTATTTTCAAAGTTTGATCAATCCAGAAAAAAAAGAGCAGTACATTCCTGCAAAGTTCAAATAACTGAACAGCTCATTCTGCAGATAGAGATTTTTCACCAGAAAGGAAGTGCCTGTTAAAGAGAAGGGACTGAGAAGGGAGCCAGGACCAACTGGGGCCAGCACAATTCTGCTGGCTGATAACTTTAGAAACACATTACACCCTTCACACTTCTCTTTCCAGTGCTGCTCTTCTTAAAAGAACACACAGGTGATGATCCATCTAAACACAAAGGACATTTTAGCATCCCTTTTGGATCCTGTGTTGGGGCTGTCTTGTTTATTTTGATTTTCATTCTAAGCTCCTATAGAAGAAATGGACCAAAACTCTTCACTGGGGAATACTGCCTGGCTGCATGAGCAGCTACCTTTCCATTACACTTTGGAGGAAATCAGGTTGTCTTCCAGTGAATTCCAGTCACCAAATGAATTTACTGTTACTATATGATGAAGATATTTTTATTTTGTGCACTTCATGATGCTCAAAATGTTTGTATTCACAGTATAGAATGGATGTGACAGCATTTGTCATGGAAGCACTCAGCAGAGTATGTTGCAACTTCATTTAGTTGTCCTGTTTTATGAAGATCTGCAGTAAAATGTGCCAGCAGATTACGTTGTATTAGTTTCTTTCTGGTGAATAATTATTCATATAATAAATAGCAGCTAACTACAAGAAAGAGATTTGTCACAGAGTTAGAAGAATGTTATACTTCTCCCATTTCATGCAAAAAGGCAGATGAAAAAATACTTCTAAAATGACTTTGCAACATGTGCTTTATTTTAAGTCATTACTGAATCAAAACTACACAGTATACCCTTTTAACATACCCTACCCACTCAATGATTTTTTTTTTTCTCAGTAATTTTTTAACATGGAATGAAACCTACATTGCAATTGTAAATTTTCATGCTACAATGTTCTGTAATGAGCCATTTGTGTCACTAATAATAGTAATTTAAGAAAAAGGCCATTTTTCAAGCTCATATGTCTGTCTATGTTTTGGGAACTGAAAAATCCCAATCCTGTCTCAGATGTAAAAACGTGACTTGGAATATGTAAACATTTTCATATACCTGAAACACCGGAAGAAGAATATCAGCTAACAGCAAAACAACAGTTGCCTTAAATCATCAAAATGGGGAAAAGCATGTCATAGGGAGCAGAGAGAAGCACACACTATTCAGTCTTTAAAGGGTTATAAGAAATGAAGTAGCTCCTTAGGTCATTGAATTAACTTTCTTTTCTCATCTAATGGAAAGTAGTAAGTTTGAAGAGAATGGCCCAGCAGAACACCCCAATATTTCACCATAATTATTCTAGCCATTAGTTAACCTTGATGAAGTGTCAAGTTTCATTTGTGTTTTTTGTTTCCTGAGAAAAGTCATTGATGTTTGGTGGAAATGTCTTCTATGACTGTACAAATAAAATAAGGCATTTATAGAGATTGTTACTCGTTCTCTTTTTGCAAACAGAGGCTTGTCCACAGTGTCCTTTGTACATCAAAACCTCTGCTTTTCTACAAATGGGTATGGCTAGAATGTCTTCAGTTCCCACTGTGGCCCTGGGTCTCAGGTGTCCTGAAGGCTAGTCAGCATCCCATTACTGTAGCTCGAAAGTCAGTGATGTACAACAACATATTGCACAATCCAATCTAAACGGCTCCATAAAGGGTTAAGATGGTACACTGGAGTCATCTGCGGATTCACTGCATTTTTTTATCTTTAAGGATAATGATTGTCTGGAAAATTAAATTAGCCAGACAGACAAGGATGCAAACATTTTGTTGATTAAATTACAAAGCAGTCCCCAGATTGTAGAGGAGTGGCACATTAAAAACAACAAATCATCCAACCTTCTTCATTGTTGATCCTTAATTTGAAAGGCAGCATGGATTCCTAAGGCCATAGCTTCCAGGACTCCTTCAGTGAAAAATCATTGCTACCTAACTATAAAAGGCTTAGCTCTTATGAGAATATTGTGCTTTTTTTTTCTTTCTCCTTTAAAAGTCAGATGAAATAAACTTGATTTGCAGTGTGACACCAAAGAGATCAATTAGTTTTTTCCCTAGTCCACTTGATCATAGTCTCTGGTGAGCGATACAGGAATATTAGTTTGGCATACAGGTCTTCTTCTAGTTCCAGTTCTCCAGTCTCTCGCACTAAGAAAATGTCAGTACACAACTTCAAGATTCGGTCTACATTGGGTAGCTCCTCAAACATGATGGAGTGAGAGATCCCACTGAAAAATTCACGGACGAACTTCCCAATCACCAGGACAACCGAGGCATATAGTCCCATGATGCTGAAAAGAAAGAAAACAAATAGTTCAAACCATGCCTTGAAAATGGATCAGCCAAGTGTGAGGGAGATCATCTACATGGTTAAGTGTAGTCTGTCAGCTGAGTGAGCATTAATTTCTAATTAGGATCCTGTTTCTGCTGTGCTATGGCATGAAGGAAAATAAGGCCTCCTCAAACACCACAGAAATCTGGGAATGTAAACACCTGAGGATACTGACTCAAATGGTTTAACCCCAGCCACTGATGGTGATGTCTGCTATGTCCCGGTACAGCTTGGAAGTCACAATGGGAAATTTCACAACCGCTGGCTGCTGAAGGCAAGTGATTTGTCAGCTTTCATGTCTAATATTTTGTATTAAAATACATGTAACTGCAGTGACCCTGAAATGATAGAGTATTCAATTCTTGAAGAAGTGAGGAGTGAGGGTCAGCGGAACTGTCACCTTGGACTTCCAGAGGTCTGACTTTGGCCTGTTCAGGAGTCTTATTGATAGGATCCCTTGGGAGGCAGTCCTGAAGGGAAAGGGAGTGCAGGAAGGCTGGAAATACTTCAAGAAGAAAATCTTAAAGGTGCAGCAGCAGGCCATCCCAATGCACCAAAGATGAGCTGGTGGGGAAGAAGACTGGCTTGGCTCAACAGAGAGCTTTCACTAAAAGCTCTTTCACTGAAAGCTCTTTCACTTTCAGCTTTCACTGAAACTCAGGAAAAAAGGGAGAGTTTATGACCTTTGGAAGAAGAGGCAAGCAGCTCTTCAAGGATGCTGTGAGATTATGCAGAGAGAAAACAAGAAGGACCAAAGCCCAACCAGAACTTAACGTGGCTACTACCACGTAGTGGTAGAAGAAAAAGAAAAAATGTTTCTATAAATATGTTAGCAGTAAAAGGATGACTAAGGAGATTCTCCATCCTCTACTGGATGCGGAGGGAAACATAGTGACATAGGATGAGGAAACGGATGAGGTACTCAATGCCATCTTCACCTCAGTCTTAAATAGTAAGACCAGTTGTTCCTGAGGTACGCAGCCCACTGAGCTGGAACACAGGGAGCAGAATGAAGCCCCCCATAACCCAAGAAGAAATGGTCAGTAACCTGCTACCACACTTAGACATGTACAAGTCTATGGAGCTGGATGTGATCCATCCAAGGCTACTGAGGGAGCTGGACAAAGCCACTTCCCATCATTTATCAGCAGTCTCGGCTAACTGGGGAGGTCCCAGTTGACTGGAGGTTAGCCCATCTACAAGAAGGGCCAGAACAAGGATCTGGGGAGGATCAGGCCTGTGACCTGACCTCAGTGCCGAGGATGCTTATAGAGCAGATGAAATTGAGAGCCATCACTGGGCATGTACAGGACAACTAGGGCATAAGGCTCAGTCAGCATGGATTTATGAAAGGCAAGTCTTCCTTGACTAGCCTGATTTCCTTCCATGGCAAGGTTACTTGCTTAATGGATGAGGGAAAGGCTGTGGATGTTGTCTAGCTAGACTTCAGTAAAGTTTTGGAAACCATTTCCCACAACATTCTCCTGGAGAAACCGGCTGCCCATGGCTTGAACAGACATGCTCTTTGTTGGGTAAAAAACTGGCTGGATTGCCAGGCCCAAAGGGCTGTGTTGAATGGAGTTAAATACAGGTGGCAGTTGATTACAGATGGTGTTCCCCAAGACTCAGTGATGGGGCCAGTTCTGTTTAATATCTTCATCAATGATGAGTGCACCCTCAGCGAGTTTGCAGACGACACCAGGCTGGGTGCGAGTGTTGATCTGCTTGAGGGTAGGAAGGCTTTTCAGAGGGGTCTGGAAAAGCTGCATTGATGGTCTGAGGCCAACTGTATGAGGTTCAAGAAGGTTAAGTGCCGGGTCCTGCACTTGGGTGACAACAATCCCATGTAGCACTATAGGCTTGGGGAAGATCGACTGGAAAGCTGCCCTTTGGAAAAGAATCTGGGGATATTAGTTGATGTCTGGATGAATATGAGCGAGCAGTGTGCCCAGTTGGCCAAGAAGACCAATAGTACCCTGGCTTTTATCAGAAATAGAGTGGCCAGCAGTAGTAAGGAAGTGATTGTCCCCCTGTACTGGGCACTGGAGACGCTGCACCTCAAATTCTGTGTTCAGCTTTGGGCCCCTCACTACAAGAAAGTAGTTGCTGGAGTGTGTCCAAAGAAGGGCAACAAAGCTGGTGAAGGGTCTGGAGCACAAGTCTTATGAGAAGCAGCTGAGGGAACTAGAGCTGTTTAGTCTGGAGAAAAGGAGGCTGAAAGGACACCTTACTGCTCTCTACAACTCCTTGAAAGGAGGTTGTAGTGAGGTGGGTGTCAGTCTCTTCTCCCAAGTAATGAATAACAGTATGAGAGGAAATTATCCCAAGTTGCACCAGGGGAGGTTTAGACTGGATATTTGGAAAAAATTCTTCACCAAAAGGGATGTCAAACATTGGAACAGGTTGTCCAGGGAAGTGGTTGAGTCACCATCCCTTGAGGTATTTAAACAATGTAGATGTGGTGCTTAGGGACCTGGTTTAGTGTTGCCTTGGCAGTGCTAGGTTAAGGGTTGGACTTGATCTTAAAGGTCTTTTCCAAGCTAAATAACTTTATGATTCTATGATCTGACAATTCTGTATTTTTTATCAAGGGACATGTAATGTGTCTGTCTTACATTTTCCTGGCCTCCCCTGATAATCCTCCAATAAGGGTTTCTCCAAAATCATGCCAGAAGGGTATATCTCCCAGGAAGGCACAGCCTTCTGCCTTTGTCTGTGGATGTGTATTTCATAACTGTTGCTCACCCAGGGTCCTGGCTACAACATTGGGAAATTTGCCAAAATTGGGCAGAGTTGGGGCAGAGCTAAACATTTTTTAAATGGTTTTACTTCAAAAAACAGTTGGTGCAAAGGGTGCTTCTGCTTTTTTTCCCCACTGGAGAGCAGGTATCAAGGGTAATACCATTCCTTACAAATATGAAGTCTTCTATAGGTAACATTAATAGACATGAAGTTGAAAATCTTACAAAATGCCTCTTCAAAGTGTTATAATGTTCGAACATTACAACAACAAAAACAAAACAAGACCCCCAAAACAGCAAATAAAGTCACCTCTACTTCTATCTTATCTACTTTATCTCAATTTTATGTAAAGATTCCATCTTACCCATAGCCAGCCAAGAATCCAAGGCTTGGTGGACTGACTTTATCACTGAATATGAAAAGTTCAAGACTCTCTTCAGATGTTTTGTATCTTTTTCCAAGCTGATTCAAAACCCACCACTCACGAACTCCCTCTTCAGACACATTTTTGACCAGGGAAACCGTAATATTTTCCCATCTGCAGTCTATTGAAAAAAAGGAAACGTTAATGTATATACCAAGAATTGCAAAAGTCAAACTGTTCGAATTAATGGCTTCAAACACTTGCATGCTAAAATGACTGAGCAATGTAAGAGTAAAAGTTCATTATAATTATTATAAACCCCATTTTACATTATTTCTGTACAAATTACAATACTTAGACTGCTACGGTTTCCTTCTGCAAACCTCATCTAAATGGGCGTTCAATAAATAAAATGTTTCATAAATAATAAATATAAATAATAAATAAAATTTTTCTGTACAACTGTCAAATCATTTAAATATTTTCAGGCCAAAGTATCAATGACAGTCAGCATGTCTGCATTTACAGGCCTAAAGAAACTCATTTAACCTGTAGGGATAGTAGTCAGCTTCTATATGCCAAAGTGAAACTATGATTTATGTCTTTGCATAAAAGATGTTATTTTTTTAGGTCAAGAAAAGCATACTACCTTATTATGCATACTGATCACACAGACAGGAGGTGGACTCTGACTCTCCTGATTTCTGGGGATAATACATTAGCAAGTGTATACATTAAAGCCCTTTTGAAGAATCTCAGATCAAGAGTTCTTTAGGACAGGACCTGACTAAAAACAGTGAAGCACTCGTAATTTATTACTACTCAAAGAGCTAGGTTCAGCCTTAATAATTATTTTTCCCAATTAATCTAATCATGCTTACTGAACCTTGAATATGTAGTACATAGTACACTAATATACTACACAGTATTACTACTACAACTAAGCACCAAATTTAACCTCTGTTGAGCAAAGTGTTCTTAGACAAAGACTTGTTCCTACTCTTCCAACCAATAGGTTTTTCATATGAGCATCCATGAACATACGTGCATGTACTTTATCTCTGTGAGTACCTGTCTGCTTTCTGATTGTGTATTAGCACTCTGAAATACAGTGATTTATCTAAAATGGATTCTTTATAGCCAAAAAGTAATTCAGTGCCATTATTTAAGCTCGAGGGGCTACATATGCAGACAGGCAGCACAACTGACTTGTTTGTGGTAAGGTAGCAAAGAGATGTGGAGAAGTGAAACTTGTCATCAGTTTCTCAAAAAACACGGGAAAGCAGTTCCTGAAAGCAGATTTGAGGGAAAGGAGCCAGACATCATCCTTACAGTCCTTACTGTTAAAAACAATGGCAAAGTACACCCAGATGCATCTTCTGCCTTATACCGTATTACATCATCTCTCCCCAAGCTTGCAGGCACCAAGTAGAAACCATTGTAAGTGCATTTCAGCCTGAGATGCCCTGTAAGAGCTCAGTGAATGTGCAAGTGTGAGCGTGGTGTTGCACTTTTTTTTAACTGTACTCTGTTTTCCATGGTCTGGACTCATACCTGTCAATAGCTGCTTTATGGGTTTTGCCAGAGAATCACTAGGAGCCTTGATGTAGTAAGGGTACACTGTCTCTAATGTTCTGGAAAAAATGAGAAAGCAAATATTTCATATTTTTATACCTCTAAAATAATTAAAAAATACCTAACAGGGCTATACACAGTTCCCAGTAATTTTTGGCTTACACCATGATTTTATAGTGTTTAGCTGTCATATCTGAAAGTTAACTGGATTTATTGACTATGTTCTGTCAGTATTTCAGCAGGGAGCTCCATCCATAATGTCGCCATTCACACACCATGAATAACACACACCTGGGGCATTTGTGTTTGCTAGGAATGTAGACTTTTTATTTTGTTCCCCTTTTTAACAAAGCAGCTTTTATAGTTAGCTATATGATCAGGACAAAGAAAGGCAACACAGCACCAGTAATAAACAAACCAGAAAAACAGGTAGCTAGAAAAATATGTGGTAAGAACATTTATTATTTCAAATTCACAAGATGCTTTGATAATAACACCTGAAAAGATTGAGAATTTTTGACAGAATCTTTCAATGAGAAATATTGTCACAGTTTACAGGAGGATTTCAAACTTTTAAAGAGAGATGTTTGTGAAAGCTCTTCCATTGGACTCAAAATTAAATCACCTTAAGTGTGAATAAATTACCAGCATCCAGAGAAGACACATTTCATTAAAAGCAGAGATACTGTCCTAACTTCTTTCTCAAATGACTGACAAATTGTAAGGAAGGGAAGCTCTCAGGGAAGTCCTGTGATGCTTTGCTACATTGCATAGACCAGGCTGAGGAAGAACAGAAGCGGCTAGTTTAAAATCCCTCCTTATGACTCCAGCAGAGCCAAAAGAATGGCAAGAGCTCAACAGCTAATTTGTTCGAGTAGAGGTGGTGGCAGAAAACTCCTTGCTGAAGTAGTCAAATGGCTACTAGCCACCACAACCATTTTTCCTGTATGACAAAGTCAAAAAAAGCTTAAATCAACAATATTATTGCAACGTAGCCAAATGCAGGTAGTTCTATGTCACTGCTCGCCTTCTGCAAGAATTACAAATTAATTACCTCTTCCCACAAAAGAGCAAAATTTACCCTCCTTGTTATTATATCACCTTAGGAAATATTACCCCATCCTCAGACTGCAGAAAAGTAAAAAAGGCGTAAAATATTTTTTCAATGCAATGATCAGTTGTGCAACAGCAGTTGGATATACAAATGTGCGTGGGTGCAGAAAAATAGCTGTGCCCAGAAAAGACAAATCTCATTTCCACCTACTAACAGATATGAACCTCTCAGAGGTTTCTCTGTCCCAGATGGTCTCAGCTTTAACTTTTCAACTATTGTGGCCACAAATCAGATCAGGTGGCCTTCAGGGATGATGTGTTGGCTTAGCAGTATTTAGAGACTACTGATGTAAAGCAAACCCCCGTGAGCAGGCGGAAGAAGAACAGCCAGACTCCTTTCAAATCTGAAAGGAGGCACCACTACTGTTAATGCCATAAGGCTATATCCATAGAAAAATGTTTGATATTCATATGAAGAGCATGCTCTTTCTGCCTTGTGAATCTCCATTTCAGGAAAAGATCTGATGTCAGAAACAACTGCAGATGTTACCTTTTGACCGCAGTGATTTAACGCTTCCTTGCCAATCTAGTACTACTCAAAGAATAACAATGAGAAATACAGTCTGGATGGTTATTTAGAACAAAAAACCCCCATCAATACAACATCCTCAGATTGCATTAAACTGAAGTAACTCAAAGGAGAGTTTGTGAATGTACTTAATGAATTTGTGCTTATCCAATAAATCAAAGAAAAGTAACTAATAGCTTGACCATGCTTGTTGGTGGTGTTCCAGTGTTCATGGTCTTCTCAGCCTACATTTACCATAGAAAATAAGCTTTTACCTTTAATGTTACTATTATGTGACTTCAGTGCTGTTGGCCTCTGTGAACAAGGCTCCAAAGTTATGAGACGGGCATACATGGGCAGACAAATGATACAGTCAGACAAGCCTGACCTCTTTGGGAAATTACATTCAAAAGGGAAAGTTGCCATATAAATAGGCAAAGAAAATAACTTACACCTTTTTCAGTTGCCCAGACATCATTGTAGCAATATCTCTTCTGGTGTTCTCTGGTAGGACAAAGGTAAGTTTATCTGATGCTATTTCAGCTTTGGCACCAAGGGTGAGATTTCTGTTGTAAGTAAAAGGGAAGACACACTGTCAACCTACAATGAGAGCATAAGCTAAACACTTGTTCACTGAACACTAGAGCTAGTTATCTAACTAGTATAACTGCACTGACCCTGGCTACCGCAGTCTTTGCTAAAGCAAGCATCATGCTATCTATATGAGAGATGACGCGTTCTCCCACGGAGGATATGTAACAGTCTTGAAGGTGTATTTTTCTAACTGACTATGCCTTTGTATGTATTACAGCACAATGACGACAGATTAATATAATTTTGCTCATTATGTCAGCCAAAACAGAATGGGAGAGGGTGCAAACCTGCTCTCACTTTTGGCAACAGGACCATCTGTGTTACCACACATTCTATGCTAGGGAAGTTAAGGATGATGCAATCAGCTACAGCTTCCCAAAATCCCACCTCAACCTAGCAGAAATGTGTGGCTAGCAGGCTGATAGGACTCCGATATCAAGCCCAAACCTTCACACCAGCTGCAGAACATAGCTGAGACAGGATCAGGTTTTGCACAACACCTTGTGCCATGCCCTGCTGTCAGCCCCCCTGTCCTGGGCTGCTTCGGAGCTGCAGAGAAACGTCCCCCACAGATGACATGCAAGGGCAGAAAGCAAGTGTACTAGAAAAGGCTCATCCTACAGCTGCTTGTGGTCTCTTGGCATAGATGAAAGACAGCAGTTTCCCTTTATCAAGAGAAAGTGGAAGGTCACTGTGGTAAATCTTTACCACTTCCAATCATTCACAGTCACAATGTAATCCACAGGATATAATTTGAGGCTGAAATAGGTCTCTTTCAACTAGATCATGAATGTTTGTAGCTATGCAGGCAAACTGAGTAGCAGTATTAAAAATTAATATAAGATTCAGAAATGATGGAATGATGTAATTCACTAGCTAATATTGCATGCTTCCAGGAAAATAAAGGGGGTCAAATGAAGTTGAACTAAGGGTGCAGATTCATTACAAGCCTATTTTTGACTGTGGAAGGACTGATCTGGCATGTTCAGAGCTCCCACAGTGATTTAGCTGACCTGCTTCTTGTGTGCAGTCTTTTGCTGAGAATTCAGTGTCTACTTCCATAGAAAACAAGTAGATACTAGGGCTGCAAAGGTACTTAATTTCCATGGAGTGATGACTTGACTTAACGACTATTAAACACAGCAGTCTATAGGGAATCCCAGCTGGCAGACAGTAGCGAACAAACCACCTCGGTGACTGGGTGTGCTCTAGCCTGTATGCAACTACTTTATATTCTAGGCTATCTCCCGTAAAAACTTCATTGTGAAGTAATAGCTCACTGAGGCCAAAAGAACCACAAGTAAGCAGGCAAAGGTCTCGACAAAATGGATCTGTGTCATTGTTATTTACACAAAATGTCTCTGAGTATATCAGTTTTCAAAAAATAGTTTGTGTCACTTCCAGACTCCCTTAATAAGAGGACCAAGCACTTCTGTTTGTATTTACCCATAGTCTTTCTTCCTTAACTAGGTCTAAGTATTTATTTTCCAATGTTGTTGTTTGGAGCAGTTTATTTGAACATCTAAAGTGGCTAAAATGTTGTTACTTTTCCCTCCTTCCCCTCAAGTCCCACTGAAAAATCCACCCTGTCTTTTTTTGCCTTTTAAAATAATGCACTTGTAAGAGGTTCCACTGCTCTTTTTATCTTTTGAGAACCGCAGGCAACTAACAATTTCTTGGGTAACAAAGATCACTTCTCTCTGTCTCTCTTTCCCTCCAGGTTTCTTTTATTTTTCTGAAAAACTAAACCAAAAATGCAGTGTGGAACTGTTCTGCTGAGGGAATTCTTGACAAATGATCCATCAGCCTTTGAACAGCCATGTTAATCACCTTTGAATGCTCCATGAAAGAACTACGGTGAACTCGGCTGAAAAATCCAGCAGTCCCTGTATCATTTTCTCTCTGCTAGGAGGGCTGATGGTCCATAAAGAGTTTGAATTTCCCTCTAGATCTGCTAGAGTTATATCTTCTTTTCCATAGCCCTCTAGAAACTGCAAAGCAGCCTGTAGATGCAGAAGAGAAAAAGGAAACTTCAGTGTGGTGAATATTTACAAGACACAGAGCCACATATTTCAGTCAGGCAGAATTATGAATGTTTAATTGTAAGTGCAGTGGTTTGCACTGATTTATTTCCTCAGGTAACAGCTGGGACTTTAGATGGGAAGGGGAATAAAAAAAGTATAGTCGATAAGAAGGCAAAATGTAAATGGCAGTGCTATTTGAAGAGCAATGGCCACGTAGGCCAAAGAGAGGTAGAGGTAATCTACAGGTAAATGCCGTAGAGTTTATTTAAACTTAAGTTAAAATTTTACCCTGTCTTTTGTTAAGCATCTTTATGCATAGAAAGATGTCTGCAAACTTGAAGCTGGTTAACTTCCAAAATGGATCAAGATTACAATATTACTGCTAGAACACATGGGCTATTTGGTAGGTTCCGATGTAAAAAAATGTTAAATCTTGAATGGGCTAGAAACAAATACTTCTTTTGAAGTTATATCTGATCAAAACCCAGCTACTTTAATAATACAACAGGTTCTGCTGATTACTAGTCTTTTTCCTGTAGAAACGTGTGATAACCTTGTGCTTCTTGCACCATTAAATAGTAAGACTGTTTAAATGTTTATGTTTCGACATTTTAACGTCAGAACTATTACGGGTCATACACACTTCCTTTCTCAGCAGCACGTCTCCTCACTGAGAGGAGAAAGCTATGTGAGCTATAGGAAGGAGTGTGGGGCTTCAAAGTGCCAACACAGTTGTGTTCCCCTAGCACATTTGTTTTGGCAGTACACCAACAGCATCATGTCTCCTGAAGGTTCATGTCATTTGGAGAGGAGGTTTTTATTCAGGCAAAAGGACAACTAGGGTTTCTGTCTTCCAGGATTCTGTGCAAAGATATCTTGATTAATGGTAACTTGTCTCACCATAACCAGCCCTGTCTTGACAAATGATCTGTCTGAAACTTTACTCATGCTATCCCTCTTTATAGAAACATCTTCCAGATGATGACCACTTATAAATACACAAAACTCACAAAAGGCCTCCATGGAAACATGCACACATTTTTAAGTAATGAGGTATTCTACATTTCACTTACAGTGTTACCCCTATAGCTTCCCAGAAACGCATTGAAATCAGTCTGATTCAAATCCTTGAGCTGACTCTGTTGAGCACTCATTGTAAAAATAGGCTAGGAAACAAAAGAACACACACGTCACATTTACTCCACATCAGCTGTTACACACACAGTACAGCATCCTGTGCATCACAGTCCAAGACAATTATGGCACTCAGTTCAACAGGAGAAGGTTATAATCTTATTCCACCGAGAAGCAAGCTACCTCCGTCTTGCATTTACCCCATCAACCTGCAGGCAGTTATCTGAGTGTACCCGATGAAGGATAATTTATTCAGATTTCACTGCCTGTGGGTTCTAGTTTTAACTTGCAAACGAAGATAAGGAACCATTTCACAGCATCATAGAATCATAGAATAACCAGAGTTGGAAGGGACCCACAAGGATCATCGAGTCCAACTCCTATTTCTACACAGGACACTTCCAACATTCACACCATGTGTTTGAGGGCATTGTCCAAATGCTTCTTGAATATTATCAAGCTGGGCACCACGACTGCTTCCCTGGGAAGCTGTTTCAGTGCTCCACCACTCTCTTGGTGAAGAATGTTTTCCTAATATCTAACCAGAACCTCCCCTGACGCATCTTCCTGACGTTCTCTTGAGTTCTATCATTGGTCACCAGAGAGATCAGTGCCTGCTCCTTCCTCTGCCCTTATGAGAAAGCAGTAAATAGCTATGAAGTCCCCCTCAGTCTCCTCCAGGCTGAACAGACCAAGTGACTTCAGCCTCTCCTCATACGATTTCTCCTCCACACCATTCATTTATGGGAGTTTGCCTGATCTCTTGCATAAGGCAGGAAAGTTCAATTCAATGAAGGGAATACGAAATAGCACAAGGAAATACAGAGCAAAACCAGGAGTTTGCTTTTAATCTTTCTTCTTTTTTACCTGATAACCTCCTAGAGTAATTGTGATTGATACATCTAGAGGCTTGTTGGTGATGCCTGCAACAGATTTGATTAAAGACATGAAGAGCAGTGGGAACCAGACAATACAAATCAGCAAGACGATAATCATGCCACCCATTCCATACTTCACAACTTTCTTTTTCTTCTGGCCTCTTGGTTGGGGATATCTCTGCAAAAGCAAACAGCAACATGGTAATGTCTCTTCTGTCAGAGATACTTGGTATGATCTGATGGGTGAATATATAAGACCTTAAGATTTCCCATGTTCTGTAGTAATTTGCTGCCCATTGTCAGGCCAGTTATTTTGAGTTTTTTAGCCAAGCCTGCAGAGACACTGAATTTCTGGTGATGACAAAGAAAAGTGCCAAATGAACCCATGTCCAGTGTGTGTCCAGTGTGAAAAGTATGGTAAACCTCTGTGAGTTTGATTCTTCACAACCACAAAAAAGGGAAAAATCTGTTATGGTAATTTGAATTCTTTGTCTGAATGAGCGCAAGCGTGAACTCACAGGAACCAAATGTAAAATAATAGCTGCTGCTATAAAGCAGCAGTGATACAAAAATTTGTTCAAAACCCAGATATTGGGAGTGACCTACTTTCTTGTATTTGTTGTCCCAAAAAGTTTCATCTCGAAGCTCCTTAAGGCAGAATTCCTCTCACAAAACTTGAAATGCTGACAACTGTATTTCAGGGGAAAAAACCCCAAATTTGTTTGCCAGCAACTAACATAAATAATCAGCAGGATTGACTGATATTGCACTACCTTCACATGCATTTCACACCTCACATAGAGCATTTCTAAGAGTTGTTCACAGGCTTGATTCAACGTGTTTCCAGCGATTCCCACATCAACTGTATAACGTTTAAAGTTTTTTTGCTGTTCCTAAAGTCTTGACACTGCTGATGTAACACCTTCCCTTTTGAAGCTTCTAAGACTAAAAGGGATTTTGTTTTTATCTTTCTCTTTTCAAAGCAGACTGCATGGCACATCTTTTCTGCCATGTCCATAATTCCTGTTCCATAATTCTGTTATTGGCCTTACAACTGAATACTTTTAATAGTTTCACTATCCTGTAAAATGCCTTACTATCACTGTAATTTATTTTGGTGTATTCTCTTATAGTATTTAACTCCACATAGTTTTTTAGGACCCTGTCTTTCACACACTGAATACTGCGTGTGCAAAATAAAGATGCGTTGTATTGCATCGTACCTCAAGCACACACCAGGAATTTGGCTTTCAGGAAATTATTCTTGCTTTACAACACGAATCCATAAAACTCCAGGAGAATATTAAATTTGTAATACAATGCTATATTTAAAACAAATTAGTTAGTTTTCAAAAGCAGTGTACCAAGCCATTTGCCTTGCACTACACAATACTGTTTTCATTAAAATATCATATCAAGATCATCAGGGGTATATTATTTCTATAAGGTTAGTTCAGGCACTTTTAATGATGTTACAGAACAGCTCAGAGAGCTTCTAGCACTCAAAATACTTAGGCATACCACTCCATGTGAGAGAGAAACAGAAAGAATCAAAGTACCTTGAACAACACTCATAAAATCATGCATTAGCACACACATGCTATCTTAGACGTGGTAATCTTCCCACATCATATCCATGCTACATATAACGATCCTGTTGTAGTGTAAAAAAAATGCAGTGAGATGGACAGTTAAAGTACAACTGGATTATTATTTCTGTCACTCCTGAAGCCTCTGATGGTACTCTGTTCACGGTAAAAATGGAAGTCACACAAAAAAGACCTATATATAAGATTTGTGTGCACTTCAGCTGTGAGTTATTCTAAGTGACATACTTGGAAAGTAATTGCCATTAAGAGACAGGATTATAACAAACGTAGAAATACATCACTAACACTTAAAAACACAGCCGTTTCATTGCAGATGTACAATTTCTGACTCTTAAAAGAATGTTTGATTTCTTTTTCAAATTGGCAAAATAAGGAAGCATATGGTTACAATCTTTACAGTGGTTATAAGGAATCCAGAATTTGCAAGTTTTATTTGAACTGAAGCTTAAATGATTTAAAGACTGAAATTTCAGTCAGACAAATGGTTTGATTAACTGGCCTGCAGTTCAGCTCTGGATGTGCAAGGACTCTCCTGAGATAAAGGGGCCAGCTGAGTTCCCTCTGCAGTTACATGAACCAGGTGTCCCTGGGTCTTAGACTGTGGAGGCATGAGCTCTTCCTTCAACTGACCTCCCTCCTCAGCAACTGCAGGTTACTCATTGTTTTACGGACAAAGTGAGCCTGTGTAAATACCAGGACTTTCATCATTGGGCTTGAAAACCAGGCAGGCAATTAAGCTAGCAGGCAGATGCTTGTGGACTTCATGTTAATGGTGGAAAACTCACTAGGCACAAAAGAGAAGCCATTTGAAATTTCACTTGTGGTGGCTGCCAACTAACACAAAGTACCCAATAGTCTGAATATTTCTGAACCTAAACACCAGGTATATCTTGTAACAAACTGTCTTTATGGTTGGTTTCCTAGTTATTTAGGGACTTATGATTATTTCTCTTCATTTCTGCATGGGGGAGAGAGCACCTGGATCACTCATATGGGACTTCCTTACTTTTTCTGATTCTCGCCAACATTTCAGGATGAATATATGAGCATAGATATCTTCAACACAGATCCAGCTGGAAAGACTGAGTGTGGTATCAGTCCAAACCCAGTCCATTACTGCTCTCAGTTCAGTCAAAAATGGAACCAGGCGAAACCTGAAAGGAGACCACAGCAGATCACAGCACGTCAGAAATATGGGGACCACAATAAATCAGCACAGTAAGCGTATCTAAGACAGAAGGGAGAATTAAGCCAATGTTAAAAGACAGTTTAATGGGAGATGTTGCTAACACAAATACAATCACATCCTGAGATTGCATGACTAGTATTGATCTTTTGGGGGTAGTATCTTCTACCATAGCTCATGTTTCTCTAGATTTCCTTGCCAGGCCAAGGATCACTGCATCATTACATCCAGTAACCAAGATTGAGCCACTGATAGAATGGCACAAAAGAGATTCTCTTGTATCCCCACATTTCTCTGACCTGGAAGTGGAGTAGAGAAACATCCTTTCCACAGGATGGTGGGAAATTGCTTTATAACTTCTTACAACAAGTGGTACAGAGCTTAATTGCAGTAGGTGGGCAGTCCTCAGCTTCATATGAGATTAGAGTGTTCTGACTCAGAATTAAGCAGCAGCAGAAGATGGGTTAACAGGAAACCAACGTGCTTATATCAGCTGTTCAAAGTGCATCATTTCCTTAACTAGTCCCACACTTCTCTGCTCAGCCAGGTCACAAAGACTATTTCACGTAAGGAAAGCTTTCTTCTGTAACTTTTCTTACTGGAATGCAACAAGCCCATACAGAAAATTTTGGGAAAAGGCTGAAATTATTCCAGCTTTTCTGTGAAATATGTATATGCTTTGAACTGGCTTAATAACAACACCATGGTAATAGCATAAGTGGAGGGTGTGGTATGCTTCCTAACACCACCTTTCATCCTGAGCTGACACTGTGCCTGTTACTTGCACTAACACTCCTAACGAGTTTCAAACGTGCAGCACTTCTAAAAAGACACACAAAGGAAACATTTTTTTTTGATACATAGCTCTAACTTCTCAGATCTACTGTATTTCACTTTATTCTTCTCACCTGCTGTGGTAGACCTTGTAGACCTGCTCCAAAGATCTCTTTGGGATTTTATGTCTTACTACTATTTAGGTCCGCAGAACAAATAACATCACCTGCTTTTTAGTGCAACATGTAGCCCCTATCTCTGTTCACAGAGGTGATCTCCTAGAAGTGTTAAAAAGTCTCTTCCACAGAGGACTGAATGGCTGACTGGTCAGGCTTCTGGATGCAGAGTGGGAGACTGATTTTTCTGAGATTTACTTTCCTGGAATCAATTTTTTGTGGACTACAGGAGATATATGGTATATATAGACTGTGCTGTGCAAAATTTACAGTCTCGTTTCCAGCAGCCTGTGACGAGAAGTCATGAATAGCCCCAGCATCTCATGAGAACAGATTTTTTTTTCACAAAAGAAAGGAAGAGGGCAGCAGGTCTAGACTTACCCTTGAAATAAGAACAGGTTGACATAGTTATAACTTTTTGTGAGGAAGTTGCCAAGAACACGAGTTGGATATCCGCAGCGTATCTGATATGCTGATAAGCCAAAATAAACACATTTCACAAAATACCAGAGCTGGGCAACTGTGTTCTGGCTAAATTTCCTGTAATAGAAAAGACAGATAAAGGAAATGATGAGCTTTGTGTGTGACCAAATTAGATCGAAATATTTTGTGCTCCTGGCAATTTCCCTTTCCTGAGATCCTTTTAAAAGTCCTTGGTTGCTGACCCCATTGCAAGGTTAAAACAGTATTTGAAAGACACTGGTTGAGAAAGTCTAAAACCAGCATCTACTGTCACCTCAAGATCACGGGGGCAAGACTGGGAACAGATTTCTCAAAGAGTGAGGGCTCTGGGGAAGCAACTTCTCCCTCTGGATGCCAGAGGTGCTTTGCTGCCGAACACAGGCCCATTTGCCCTCAGCCCTCATGATGGTACATCCCTCTGCAAGTCATGGGTAGACACTGCTTCTCTCGGCTTTTCAGAGAGCTGACATCTGGACGGAATATAGGTAGGTTTAATGGCTATTTGTGTTCACACATCTTAGCACCTCCAAGATGATGAACTCATACAGGAATTTAAATTGGAGTGACATCTGAAGGTCATCTTTTTCACATTCTTCTGCTTGAATCAGGTCTAATTGTTCAGGGACATGTCCAGCTGAGTTCTGAATATCTCTGAAGACAGAGATCCCACAACTGGCCTGGGCAACCTACTCCAGTGTTTGACTAACATTACGGTGAAAAGATTTTTCATTACATCAAACTAGAATTTCCCTTTTTCCAACTTGTGCTGCTTGTCCTATCTGAAAAGATCTTGGCTTCTTCTCACTACCCTCTTAATAGGTATCTGAAGACAGCTCCTCACTTTCTCTTCTCCAGACTGAACTAACCCTGTCCCCTCAGCGTCTCCTCAGACGTCATGTGCTCCATCTTCCTGACCATTCTGGCGAACATGCGCCACTTCTGACTGCTGTTCAATATCATGGTGGAACTACAGGAGATGCCTCATGATGGACAGGATTTTTGAGCCAGAAATGATCCAACATTTTCAATTACATCCTGTAAAACTGTTTTCATTAAGAAATTTGGAGGGACTTCTAAGAATCAGCCTGACTTAGAAGGAACACAGGAGGTTTCAGATGCACATTTGAAATTTAGAACTTTATATAAATTTCATAAAAGCACAGGAAAAGTCCAAATTAAGACAAAAGTTTCGTATCAGTGCACAGTAGATAGGAGATCCACTTGATTTTTTTTTCCAAGTTAGGGCATAAGTACTGAGGAAAACCAAAACATTTTTGAGAGAAAAAGGGACCTTTCAGTCTTTCTTTACAGTATGCACCTATTTGGGGTTTTTCCACATAAAATAGCTTGACTGTTAATGTAGTGTAATGTGCCGAGGTGACACATATTTAATTTTCCTGCATAGTCAATGGAGTGAGGTAAATACTTCAAGGCAATTTGAAGTCCTAAATAAGGAGGGGAGTTAGTCAGGCACCAGAAATGGAATCTTAACACCCCTGTAGTGCAGACTGATGTGATAACTGCCTTGAGCCACGCAATGAGACATGTTAAATTAAGGGGTGAACCTTATAGCCACATGATACAAGACTTCACACAGCATGTGACCACCTTCACATCACCTCCAGAGTCCTGTGGCAGGAGCAGGAGAGGAGAACTTCTTCACTTCAGAAGAGACGTGGGTTTTAAACAATCCTCAGTCTAAGGAGATTTAACTACACAGTTCACACATTCCAGAAAAGTGCTAAATTATAACTTAGTCTGAGAGAGACATTTTCTAATCACTCTTCTAAACCAGCGTGCAGCAGTCTTGAGAGTAGGGAACTGAATGAGACGCCAACATTGTCTTGGCTGAAGGCTCTAATCAGTCAATTACAGGCAAGTTCTCTTTCACCTGCTTGCATTTTGGCCTAAGTTGAGAATATTTCTGTACACACTCATATAATTAATGCTTTCTCAAACTTATGTTGGCCACAGTTATAGCTGTGGAAAGGCACTCCAATGTTCTGCTTAGAAATAAAACCAAGAAATGACCTGTTCATGATTCCAAAGCTTAGCTATAAACACCTCAAACTTAAACACAAACAACTTTGTAGAACATCAGTATTCAACATATATTGTCTGATTATAAGGTTTATACCTTTCTGTCACTCCAGGCAAGATAAAGAACATCCAGAAATGTATTCCAAAAACAAGGATAACCTGGAAGATGACCTTTCCCATGACAGTCTTTTTGAGGTACAGTGCCCGATCTACTACCATGGTACCAAACTGAATGAGCACCATCACCAAAAATGCCTCCGGAACCTGGTCCTCTGATAATGAAGAGGTAATATCTGCTGCCGCAGAGTGTTTCTGAAACAGAAAATATAACAGAGTGGTCGAGGAAGGAGGACATTAATAATATTTAGCATCTACAGCATGTAAATCCTACTGAGGATTTACACATAGATGCCTCTGTGACATACCCCAAAAGCCCAAAATCCAAACACAATGATGATGAAGTCCACTGTATCTGCGAGGAACATCAGCACATACACATCAGTCACCGCACTGTAGTCTGGATGAATAAGATTGTAGAAAAACTGTCTGATGGGCACATACACCTGGAGAGTCCTAAAACAACATAGACCGCAAAGTGATTTTACAACTCCGTAACTTGCACCGAAGGAAAGAATGGCTGGGTGTAATATGATTAATGTTTCTAAAGTTATCTGAGATCTACTCTGCCAGCCACAGGGCTTCACGGACACCGGTCTCTTTTTCTGATTGCTTATAAACCATTGTATTGACATTTGTTCAGTAGAAATAAACACAGCCAACTAAGATCCCACAGAATATTTAGCTTCTTTATCAGGCAGATGCCCTTTGAGCAACTGCTGACTTGTCTCATGTTCAGCCGTTGGGACTTACAGTGAAAGCTCCCGCATACAGTGAACTATACCCTTGAATTAACAGAAATAGTAACTTGCTGTCTTTAAATGCTCTTTTACTGCTTTATTGTTTGCAACCTACCCCCAAACCCATTCAACTCATTACATTGCTCACTTTTTAATTGTAAAGGCCTTGGCTTTGATCATCTGTTCTCGAAACTTTTCCATAAGAAGCTCTTTTCTAGATTTTTGCTTGATGCTTAACACACTGCTTCCCTTCTGACTGCTGTTTCGTGTACTAGTACTTCCTGAAAAAAAAAGGAAAAGAAAGAGAAGCTAATTCAAAATCAAGATTTAATTGCAAAAACTAGAAATTACTAAATCTTGAGACTTCTATCTCATATATGAGTCCCACATTTGAAAAAAAGCTATGAAATGAATTCTTGTACTTTTTTTCGGATACAAGAAAATCTTGAGAGCATCCAGTAAAGGTTTAATTGCTGGCAGATCAAAACGTGATTAATAACTATAAAAAGAGAAAACCAGAGACAAAGGCTAGTATTTGATTGATCACAAATCACAATTGGTAACTCAGGCTAGAGTAAACTCATCCATTTTACAAGACAGGACAGGTAATCTGTTTCAACATATGTAATCAAAACTTCTTGTCACTTCAAGTATCATCAGATACAGATATGAAAAATACATATGCTTTGCATTCCCTCTAGCTGGAGATTATGCTGAACCAGAAATCCTGGATCTAGGCCACACTGTGCATTCCTTTCCCAGCTTTCGGATCACGTTGTTTTAAAAACATAGTGAATCACAAAGCAGGACGCTCCATTTGAACTTTAAGAAGGCTTGGATTGTGTTCAAACACAAAGATACTTTGGTTCGTATCCTATTTCCTCACTGAGGAGCAGCAGCATTTAGTAGCCTCCGGAATCTCCGCAGCAACAAGTACAAGGTTTCAGCAGGACGATCCTATGGGAAATGAACTTTTGCTCTTCAAAACCCAGAAATGCTATGCCATTTACCTCTCTTTGATCTGTGTGAGGAGAAGCTAGACCTGTGTGAGAGCTGTGATTCGCTGCTAGAGCTCTTCCTCCTGATGGCAGTCTGCTGCTCAGGGAAGTGGACATGGATGGACTCCACTGATGTTGCAAGATTGACAGACTTCAAAGAGGCAGAAGAATCTCTCCTGCCTCCTGTTAGAGAGAGCTCATCATCAGTATCCTCTTTATTACTGGAGCTGTCCCCTTTCTCATCTTCATCCCATAATCCATGGCACTAGTGAAAAAAGAAGAGAGCATTTCAACCTTGTATTCTGTAACAGTATTTATTACAGCCATTGCTAAGCTCAATCATGTTCACATGAGGGAAGATGAATGTATTGTGTACGGATATCATAGAATCGCTTAGGTTGGGAAAGACCTTTAAGATCATCAAGTCCAACCATAAGCCTAACTCTGCCAAACCCACCACTAAACCATGTCCCTAAGTGCCACATGTATACATCTTGTAAATACTTCCATTGATTGTGACTCAACCACTTCCCTGGGCAGCCTGGGAAGCTTGACAACCCTTTCAGTAAATAATTTTTTTCTAGTATCCAAATGAGAGACTTTCCTACAACACATAAGCGACTAAAAAACTTAAACCTAAAAATTAAATATAAAATAAGAAAGTGCATGAACTCAGATTACCTTTAAAATGGATCTGTGGAAGAATAAAGCAAGGAGCTGAACAAGATCATAGTGCACGTAACCCTCTTTCTTCTCAATGCCAATAATATTGGGTGGATGGTAAGGTTTATCTTTTGTGTAATCCACATATTTATTCCAAGGAAAGAAACCAAACTGGAAGAAGTACTTGATGACAATGGTCACCTGTTCAGAAACACAACACATTCGATGTGTTTTATAAACATGGCAGATATAATAGCCTCACGACTTTAAAAGGGGAGAAACTGGTCAGTTTTATGAGAAGATAAACAAACATATCCATTGCTACAGAGCAACAACAATTCACATTTCCTCAGTAATAAAGTCAATCAACATTTACCAAGAGATGATGCTCAGTGGTACCTGAGGTACCGCAAGCAGTGTATACTGTCTCTTGATAACCCTTTATATAGTAGCTGCTTGCAAATGGTCTGTTCTTGTGACAACTGCTTTACCTACTCATTGCAATGAACAAATCAGAAACAAGACCTTTTGATACCACAGAAATTGCTGAGGACTTTAGCAAATATTTATATTAATATGAAGGTCCCTCGATCGTAGAGATCAAGAGCAGAAAAGAGACCATGCAGAGCTTACAACTTAACTTAGGGTTGCAAAACCAGCAGCATACCTCAGTGTAGACAATGGCTGTCATCCAGAAACGTTTGCTCGGCCGAGGAACAGACAGCATGGCCCAAAGAAATATAAGGATCGGAAGCACCAGGGTTATCATGGAAGCAGAGACCATATGGTTAAGGATGATCACAAAATAGCACACCATTTCTGACCGGGCCACCAGTGTATTGTACAGGGCATAAATAAGAAGCAAGACTCGAGGCTGACCAACATAGAACTTCTCTGACTCCTCTAGCTCGTCATCATGAAACATCCTGTAACGAGCAGAGTACCATAAATGAATTGAAAATACATTTCACAAGAGCTGCTTTTAAAATTGCTACTATTTTTCCTTTTGAAAAGGCATAACATTCTGCTACTGAGTTCAATGGGAAAAGAAGAAAAAGATGGGCTTTGGTATTACAATCAAACAGCCTCATTCTAAGCTCAGAAAACAAGAATTTCAGGCAAAATAACTAGAAGCACTGTTCTACTGTTTGGTTGGGTTTTTTTAAATTTACCTAGAGAGTCAGCCTATCCCAAGAACTTCTACAAATATGGCTTTCCTACAGTTGCCCAAACAACATATCTCATGTAAATCACACCATGCTGATGTGGCCCTGTCTGAATTCATATCTGATTTATCAACACAGATGGGAATTTGGAGAAACTCCAGATGTGCATGAGGAGGCATATGTCCTATGATGTAGGATTAGAACATAATAAATGCCCTTAGGCATTAGATGTGTTCAATCTTATCCCCTTTACCTAACACAAATAAATATAAAAGGCAGCAAGAAATCATTACATGACTTTCACAAACATTCACAATTCTCTTCACTTTTCACAAAGAGCGCCCTGGCCTGAGAAGAGACCTCACTGAAAAGCAAGAACAACTATGGAAAACGAGAAGAAAAGACAATGCATCTATGAAGTTGATGCCCCTCTCTTTCCATATGCAGTCAGATTGAAAGGCATTTCTAAAGCTTAAGATTTTGTCCTTGCATTCAGGGAAGCTCTGCCCTAGCTGAGTCAGGCCACAAAGCAGCAGCAGAAGAGCAGTGGTATCATCACCACCTCAATGCTGGTTGTGCCACTGAGCACAGTGTCTGAGGGGAAAAGAGGGGAGCCGCCTATCCATTATGAAAATACTTAGCAAGGTGGTCTCTTTACACAGCCCTCAGCTCCCACTGGCTTAAACAAAAACTCTGCCAAAGGTCAGAGTTTCCCTTATAGTAATCCAAAATAATTAAAGGAAAAACATTTTCCCAGATAGCCCTGGAGGAAACTTATTTGAAATCACAGCTGCCTGGAGAAGAGAAAACGTCTCCGCAAGGAATATTTAGAAAAGCCCTTGACCCTGTGACAATTGCACCACAGAAATCCAATGCTAATTGGAACAATTAGCTGTGCTATCTGGGAAGAAAGCAGAGATTCTTTCCAACATGAATTTGAATAACTTTGGAAATCTGTAACTAGAACAACTACACAGGAAATGAGCTTCTTCCCTTAAATTAAACTTAGTGCAGGGTCTCTATCAGAAACCCTAGGCTAGTTCTGAGAGAAAAAGCCCAAAGTAATGGCAAAACTTCACGGAATGGGACCAAAAAAATTTCCCTGTCAAAGGTCCTTACTTGTTCAGAAGCAGCTCACTAGCTGTTAGCTCGTGCGTCAATGGAGGGAGAATCGTATCATTAAGTTTGTCCGTCCGACTGTTGTCTGGGCTCAGCATCATGAGGCTCTTACCAGCTGAGTCATCTGGGGAGCCAAAGGGAAGGTGTTCAAAGCTGACAGCTTTGCTATATGAAGGTGGAGCTTCTGCATTGCTATCCACAGTGGAGTACAGTGGCACATCGGTATCAGGAGTATATGCAGCTCCTTCTGAACCCAGGCTATAATCTTCCACCTCCTCATCCTCTGGTCTTGATGCAGAATGAGCTCCTTCCTCTTCATGCTCCCCTTCTACTTCCTCAATGGTTTCTGTTGTCCCCTGACGAGAATACAGCATGGTGACCTGCGTAGGCTCACTGTTGGGGATGGATGAAGAGAGGGAGTTGAGGCTCCTCACCAAATAGAGTTTCGTAATTGTACCTTTATGCAGCTAGCGGAGCAACCACATTGCATTCTCAGGCTTCAAAGTTCATATAATCTGGCAGAAAATATATCATCATGATCTCCTTTTACGCAGATGGACCATCTAGGTCCATCTGCCCTGCGAGTGATGTCCCAGTGAACTCAGAGTGATTCACTAACTTGACACACCAGAAAAGGACAAATTAATACCATCATCAAGAGAAACTATACTAATTTTCTGAAAGTTGTTCAAACACTTTCTGACCAAAATCAAGACTTGCTATTACATCTATTTAAAACATGCTCCATGGTGAATGATAGGCAACCATGAGGTTCCTTCTACACATGATGCTTTTAACAACAACCATAAGGGTGCTGTATGCAACTGGAATGTGAGCACAATACACACATCAACTCTGATTCGATTTAAAAGAAGAAGTAAATTGCAAACATGGAGAAAAACAATCCAGATTACAAAACTTTTCCAGTAACTGGTTATCTTTCTTACCTTTAGATTGCCCTATGTTCTTCAATACAGTCTTCAATTTTACTTTACCTGCCTGCTTTTCCTCTGTAATGTACCTATTTTCCTTTTCAGCTGTTCTTATTCACTCTATTCAGTTTTCTGCTTGTTTACCTTGTTTATACTTGGCTTTGCATGTCCATATTCACTTTCTCTCTTAATACTCTGTGCTCTGCAACAGTCTCGTCTGATGTAAATTCATGTAGCTTGATGACTCCAGATGGGAATCTGGACATCATAATTTAAAAAAAAATTCTGGGCTTTACTTTTACCCTTTTCATGCCTCTCAAGTATTTTTTCACCTCTCTTCTCACACATCACTTCTTCTGTTTTTAGTCTCCATTCCAGTCCTTCTCCATAGTTTAGACAACAGGCATCAACCGAGCGTCTTTTGTTGGCTGCATGTTTTTGTATCTCAGAAACAAAACCAGATTTCACATAGCACCCATGACATTAATAGGGCCATTTTTTTTTCATAAAGTATGTATTTTTAAAGAAAACTAGCATTGGCAAAGCCAGTTGGCACTACTAACTCCTGCAAAAATTAAAAACTGAGTGGCATCTCTTTCTCTTTTACGCTACTTCCAATCGTATTGTGGCTATGTTAGATCACTTTATTTCTGGCAGATTTTTAACTGGGATGTGTAACACTACTTTTAGAATGTGTGTTTTAAGGATTCATGGCTGCACTCATCCTGGTTAAAATGAACAAAACCATAAAATCACATGATTTCAAAACTGATTGAGACAAAAATTTGTAAACCACTTTAAACATTAAACAATAATGATCTAATATGCCATATAATTTCACATTTATAATATTTATAATACTAGCTGAAACACTGTTTCCCAGTGTCATATAAACTCCTGTTTTTTAATACCGTTTCCAAATGTCATATAAACCCCTGATTTTTATCTGCTAAAAAGTGAGTGAATGGCTCTTAACAGTTTCTCTCTTGCACTGGATATTAATATTATTCACTATCTTCTCATAGCTATTTTCCTTTTCTTAATTCCAACACCTCATAGACTGTAAATCAATGGTAAAGTAATCAAAACATATTTAGCAATCTCTCCTATATGGGGAAATCTAAAAATTGAAAGAGCAGGGCCAACAGTTGCCTATCTTAGTTTCTAAAATTAGACAGAATCTAAGTCCATATCTAGGATAATCGATTAGCTGAGAAACTTCACTTCCAGCTTCCAATTTTAATGAGAACAACCATCAGCTTGGTAACGCTGAAAGTCAGACTCTTTTTAGCTGAATAAATACAGACTTTTTAGCCTGGTTTAAGACAGACAGTGTAACGTAACAGAGTAGCTTTGAGAAACACATGAATTAAAGATGAAAACCAAATCCAAACAAACCAGAATAAGAAATAAGCAAATGAGTCCTGAATTATGACCCTGACTTTGAACCTCAGAGTTGTGTCACAACACAGAAGGGAGCAATGACTCCATTAATCATGCAAACTACTCTGTACACTATATATTTGCAAATGCAAATTTATGTACACTGCAGTAAGTATAATGGTATGGGTAAATGAGTGAACAAAGCATGCATGAGTTAAGCACCTTGACACTATACTGCCACTGTCAGCTGATGAGGAGGACATATCCATGCTCTGCATTTTACGAAGCCTAGGTCGAGCGCGCTCACTTGTTTTAGGAACAGTGTCTGGTCCATCTAAATCATCAAGGGTTGACTGCCTTGAGAACAGCATGGTTGCTTCAGTGTAGCAGCTAGCAGCGCAAACAGTTATAAAGACAGGGTTAAATACAAATGATATTACTACACACATGGTTCAGTAAACAAATATGCTCGCCATGCAGCAAAACACTGACATAGAGAAAAAAGATTCAGAGCGAAGATAAGGATTTGTTTAGAGTCACAAAGTAAACACATTTCTATGCACAGATAGCTTGTAGTCATATTAATATAGGGGCTACAGATGGCTAACAACATCTATTCTCTATTCAAAGAGATATGAAAGCAACACAATGCTCTACGTGCTTTCCAAGGGCACCAACTCACATATGTAAGGAGGTTTTATTTTCTTTGTTTTCCTCTGAAATTTCCAAATTCCACAAAAATGTTTTGGGAAGTGACCGCCTCTTGAATAAATTCTATTTTATTAATGATACACTGCACTGAACCTTTTTACACAGGTACAAGCCAATTTCCTGAAAAAGCCCTTAAAACTGAATAAGCTCATATTCCACAAATAGAAAAATAGCTGTCAGACATTGGCTAATCCTCTTTCCGAACCAAAGAGCCAAATCGGATATGTTACTTTGTCAGTAGATGCATGCCAAATATAACCTGCTCTGCATAGGATGGCTTTTATTTTGATATTTAGTAGTAAGCCCTGATGATTCTTTCCAGAAGATTTCATTTATTTCAATCACAGCTTAAAAACTATTTCAAAATTGGTAACATGCGCATCTTGAAAAAAAGAACAGATATAATAAACCCTTATCTCCTTTCACTTATCAAATAGAACAGGACACCAAAGACATACATCATACATTGAGCATTTATGTGTTACTAGAGAAAAGAAGAACTGGATGGATTACGAGAAAGTACTTAATTAAATACAAGCATATAACACAGCAACAGGAAAGAAGCAAATATATTAATGACATATGGTAGGTAAAAGAATTTCTCCTGTAAAAATTTTAGAAAAACACAGATGTCTATGGAATAAGTTGAGGGACCTGGTGCTTTAGCGCATGCAGTGACCTGTCTTGCATCTCTCAGATAGAATGAGAGAAAAAATGGTCTCAAAACACAGGGTTTACATTCTACTTTTCTTCTTTTTGATTACACCTGAGCTGTGGCAGTAGGGGATTTGCTTCCTTGGAAGGCATTATGTTTATCCAGCGGCAGAGAGAATTGGGGAAGAGGTCAGAAGGGAGCTGCAATGGCATTTTCCACGTTACTTTGGTCTAGTTAGAAGGAAGTGAGAAGGAAAAATCTGCTGGCATGAAGTGATAGTTTGCAATTGTTGTTTTAAGGAAAATGGAGAGGAAACCAGCAAGATATGAGGAGTGAAGAAGCATTTATTTTTAGGCCTATTCTTAGGTTCAGTGATGGTCTTTTTTGACAGAATAGGCAGGGGCTAAAAGAGTACTTTGGTCTTTGATTAGAAGAAAAGCATCCAAGATACCAAAAGTATTGTGAAACATTTTCCTTAAAAACAGCTTTAATGGCAGGGGCACCTCTGTCCTGCCAGTTCATTTGGCCAAGACTCCTCACAAGCCACTTTGTTACGTTGGTGTATGCACAAAGGCACACAAGCACCCTCCAGACAAAACCTGGAGGGTTGTCTGCATGACGCAGGGTTTTGATGAAGCAGCAAATGCTGCTTTCTACAGGCAAAGGAGATCCATCCCGGAGGCCTGATTCAGCAGCATGGATATCAGTCAGACCTCCATGTTATTAACTCCAGGGGATAATTAGGGAGGAGCTTTCCCTTTGCACATACTTCTATGGAGTACAGCCAGGTAGTTGTACTATCAGTGAGGTGTTGGTGCTAAAATATAGGCAGATGTCAGCAAGTAGACAACCTCTTTTTGTGGATTACCTTTCTGTTTGTGTTCTGTAACATTATCCACATTATTTTACATCTCAAGGGCTGAGTTTATTCTTTTCAAGAGCAACACCACTTACTAAGGTGCTGAAGCATTTTATGCAGGAATAGCTCAAAGGGAACCTTCCAAGGACCTTAAGCAGAGCAGCTGTTGAAATCAAAGTAGCCCTTGCCTGTTCATATATTTTCAATGGAGGAAACATATGCCAGCCGCCCTTCAAAACATGTACATTCTGAATTCAGAAAAATCAAAGGAAAAACATATATTAATCTCAAAAGATAAAAACATTTGCCCTGATGGAGTTCCCACAGTAGTTTGGTTTAAAGTTGTTTTAAACAAAGGATGACTCATGAGAAGATTTATCTATTGAGAGCTGCACTGTATCCTTGAATGTCAGGAGATGTGTACGAGATGACACCTGAGGCACAGTCTGCATATCCTTTATGTACTTCATTAGGAACATGCGCCTGAGCATGGAGGAAATGAGTACACCAATAAAGTGGAGAGATTTACACTTGGCAAGCCAATGTTGACTCAGTCATTGACTATCACATAAATTTAAGCCAAGCATATCTTCCAGAGTGACTTTTCAAATTTGTGCCCTTGGAGACCTTGAAAAGCATTAGCTTCTTGAAATCATTCAAGGACTAGGTATTTTAAATTGAATGTTCAAGCATTTTATATTAAAAGTTGATCAGGTATCCATTTCAAATGGGAATATATATAGCAGAGATGTTTTTATCCTCAGCGAGCAGAAAATTTCTTATTTTATGACTTCCTTTTTGCGAACCAAACTTACCCTTCCCAGAAAGTTTATTAGTTGAAGAGGGGACTTAGGAATTTTTATGGTTTATTCCATCCACGGACATTATATCTATCAACTACTACACTCCCCACATCTGCAAGAAAAGATCCCAAACATTTCCTATCATTCACGCTCCTAAATCAGACCCAGATCCAGCCCCAAACTTGGGACTTTCCTTTCATCCTTTCTCCTGCCACCTCAGGCAAACTCCAGTACTCCTTGTCTCAAGAACTACTCTCCCACCTGGTGAAAGTGGTGCCTGTAAACACCCTGACTGCACTTCGACTTTCACTCTTACAGAAGGGTCAGGGGTTGCCACGTGCAGCTCCTATAGAAGCCCCCACACAGGTAGAGTTGGATATTTAATATATTATTTGTGATGGACAAAAAATAATACAAACCTTGAATATCCTGAAAACTGTCTTAGAATCTTCATCTAGCTGCTATGTCATAATCGTGAAGACAGATAACTGGTTTTACTAAGTTTCAAAACATGTTACTGACATTCATAAGCTGTTTAACCTAACAAGCAGTTCATCAGTCAAATGGAGACAAACAGCAGTGAATGCTCTACCATTCTAGCTCCTGATCCCTTCTGGTGGTGCTCCTCAAACAGCTTGTTAAGGATCATTCTCAGTCTCTTCTCCTCCTGGCTCACATGAACTTTGCACTCTGCTATTAGGATACACGGGAGTATTTACACATAATGGTAAACCAAACAATAACATTACAAATACCTCTTTACATCTCTAGCTACTGTATAGAATAATGACTGACAATAAATTATCAGCCATACTAAAAGAGAAAATCCCACAATGGGCAGTCTGGAAAATACTTTTTAGAGCTTTATCTAGGGTAACCACAACATCCCTGAATAAGACTTACAAGGGCCAGCCCTGAACTTCACAAGAAATGTAGTTCTTGCAGCTGATCAAGAGAGTTGTTCTCTCTGGAAATCCATTGTCTAGAGCACTGAGCAAATACTTACAGTAATTCCTACCCTGAGTGCTGGGGAATATGTATTATTGTAATGGAATATCTTCTGTCCTTTTGCAGCCCTGTTTTACTTCCAGACATGTCCATCTTACTCATGGACCTAATGTCCACTACAGGGCAAACAAAGAAGAACAACCAGAACTCTGGTTAGGAACCCTCTGTCCCTTCCCAGAAGTTTTCTATTACAATCCTAGATCCATGATCTGAAGAATGCTTTAGATTTAATGAGTTGCTTTTACATTTACTGGAAATCATTACTTTGAAATTTAAAATGCCCCCTTCTCTTGTTTGAGCAACTCAAAAAATTCAGTAAACTCACTTGAAGTTTAAAACATTTGACATTTCTAAAAAAGCTCATAAGAACTTCTGATCCCAGGAACAGACATGCAAGGGTGCTCCAAAAAACAGACAGCATTATCTTTCAATCAACAGACTCATTTTTGCTTCCTCTAATTAGAGGTCATTACTATTATAGCAGATGCGCACAATTTGTGAATACTCTCAGCGCCAAGAATATTTGACTGTTCATTACCAGAAGAGATTAAAGAAATCAGTTCTAATATTGCTTTCACTATTCCTTTGTTGATAGTTCCTGTGACATCTTCTGAGGAAACAGATGACAGTAACACGTGTGAAAAATTTAACTTCTGTTTCAAAGCAGCTCCACAGAAATTCTAATTTTAAAATAGATTTTAGATGTGTAAGTATACGCAAAGTAGGGTGACAAATGGGTGATTTTTCTGGATAAAAAAGAGACATAAGTGGAGCTCAAGACTGGATACTAACTCATTCAAGAGGCAGAATTTACACATGAAAATTACAAGATTTGTTTTTCTTTTTCATAATTCATTTTGGAATTGTCTTTCTTTTGCTTCAAGTTAAAAGTTCTTGCTAACATGGTTGCATAATATTAATTCTACGTACAGCAAACAGCATGACCAAAACGTATTTAATGTACGCATTATTCTTTCTTTAGGTGAGACTGAACTTTTTGGAGTTAAATTCTGCCCTGCAGATATTCGAGAGGCTCCAAGTGAGCTGGTAATAGAATTTGGCTTTACATTTTTCTCACGTCATCTGAATCCTGTAAAACTTTGAGACAAAACACAAAGGTGTTGCTTAGTTGGGTAGCTAGCCACGGAGAAAGATTTGCTTGGACTTGGTGTTTGTTTTTTTACTGGAGTGAACTTCTCAAAGGCCAATGCTCACCCTGGGGAGCAATTTGTGAATATTTTGTTGAAGCACAGTACTCACAAGCACTCTCTTATGCTTGCTTTTCAATAACACCAGAAAGACAAGCCCTCATTATTTCCACTCTGCTAACATCTACCCATATGTCATTAGTAAGAGCTAAGCATAATTTACTGTACACAGAAGCTACAGAGTTTGCTGGGAGTATCAAACAAAATATGATACTGCCACACTTCAGAGAAGAACAGGAGACAGCAGAATGCAATGGATTACAAAACAGCTGGATTTCCAAAGCCCTCCCTTGTCCCCCTCATGTTGGAGAAATTCTGCAGTCTCTTAAAAGGCAAGAACACCACGGACACAGTGGGAACAGGCTGCCTCTGTAAGACAAGGAAGTGAATGTGTGTGCCTCTGTGTGCATGGAGCTGCTGGAGCATGCAGTAGTTTTGGCAAGGGACTTGACAGCATCTGTCTTCAGAAAAGAATGAGGAAGGTGGTTTTCCTGATCTAAGATGGGTATTTGATCCACAAACTGCATAGCTCTGCCGGAGTGCAACCACAGCAGTTAGGAAATCAGGCTCTCCAGATGATCTTTTCACCATACATATGTGAAGGGATTTTTGTTCTCTCAAATCCAGAATCTCTCAATGCAAAGTCTTTTTTGATTTGTGGGCAACAGACAACAATTTATTTTAGAAAGACAAAATATTCATAATGAATGATCGTTTGCCAAACTCCACTCCTGAATTCCTAACACAGTATCTCATAAGCATCCTCAGTAGGCTCTTATTTTCCATTACTTTTTACAAGATCAGAACCTCCGTCAATGACTCCTAATTCTAGGGGAAACAGAAAACAGTGGGGTACATATGCAGTGGTAAAGGAGTTAGGCCAACAACTGAAGGCACCACTATAAAGGAATAGCTACATCTAGCAGAGTTTTCACTATTAAAATGGCATGGATAAATCAAAAAGAGGATTCAACACTGATTAGAAAATTCATCGGTACTTGAACATTATCTAAAATTACATTTAGTGCCTGATCCCTCTGTATTTCACAAAATAAAATTAAATCACTACCTGGAAATACTGTCACGAGAAGCTGCTGAATCTAAACTATCCATTCTTTCAGATGCTTGCAAAACAGAAGCTTGACCAGGATTTTTATCAATTGAGTCCAGTCCTGACTCCTTAGAAAGCTTCATCATGTGGTTCTGGTAATACATATGGATGCTCTCTCGCGTTGGAACATTTCCCTGTGGAAGAGAGTAGAGGTAGAAGTACATGGCAGTAGAGGGGTATATTGTTTGAGGAACTGGTTTCTTTCATCATTCGTCATTAAGGGCTGTGCAAATAACTTCCCAGTAAATACTAATCTCCCACTAGCAGTGCCTTTTCAATGCGCAATTCAGCTTCTGACTTATATTACCATTGCACAAAGGGCTGTCTTTTCGAGCAAAACTGGAGCAACAAAAGCAGTTTCAGGCCATATATAGTCAACAAACCCCTGCTGAGTGGACTGCAGATCATTCAGCATGAAAATAAGGTGTGGACTGTGACCACGAATTAACCTGTACTCCAGCATCTATTGAGATATCTCTTCTAGAAAGCTTCACTGACTCTAAGAACAATCATACATCTTATTAGTGGCCAGTAGGAGTTTTTTTAAACAGAACAAAAGAAACAGGTCATGTAAACTGATCTAGATTTTCATCAGTGTCTCAAAGTAAGAGTTTATTTATGAAGTACGGATACAGCTGGAATACCATGAAAAATACACTGAAGATCTTTATTCTTGCTCTGTGACTTCAAGATCAAGTAAGTTCACAAAGGGATAGTTTTATTAACTGTCAGACCAGATCTGGGCACAGAATCAAGACCTTCTGGCTATGATATTGCAATTAGAATTCTAAAGGCTTGTCATAAGAATAAAAATGGGAATTTTAAAGCCTATTCTTAGGCAGAAACATATCCAATTCATTCCACTAGCAGTTGCTTTGACTTCAGAAGATATACTGAGAGAGAAGATTGCTATTCTTGAACAGTCATTTTTCTGACTTATAATGAAGCCTTATGCAAGGACTTTTTCCAGCTAAAATAAGTACTCTAAAAGAGTGCCCACATGTCCTAATATTATTAGTTACTAGTACTTTAAATATAGTCCTCTACACTGTCCCAAATCTAAAATTTTCAAATTTTGAAGTTTTGTCCAAAAAAATAACCTTAAGAACAAAATCTGAAACTCAGGTTGTTAATCAGGTTTGCTTGTATACACGCTGTGTTGCTTCTAGCGTAATAAATGTCTGTGCCATTATGACGTTCAGCCTCTGAAATTACAGCACATGCTATATTTTAGCTGCAGACCTAGGGATAAAGGGTAAGAGCTGTGACAGCAAAAGTGCCCCATGACTGATGGGAAGACTCAATTTCAGGTTCTTCTGCAGCTGGAAGAGAGACAAAGGGAACTTCATGTATCAAGTCTACTGTCCCTGACTCCACATCACATCAAGAAACACATCAATGTGATAACTGCAGTGAGACCCTCCTTTCTTGGGCAGCAATGACAGGCATGGAGCTGCCACAGAGACTTGGAGATGCTATGGATGATTTTGATGTTCATGGGTATCAATATTTCACAGATGAAGAAATAGAGATCCTAGAAAAATCCTGAAGTTTAAAGCTATTGACTGGGGGGAAATTCTTTGAAGGGCCCTTTCTACCAGAAAATTTAGGATTGAAGCAGAATATACCAGCCTGTACGAGGACATATGGGCTCTATTGTAATCAAAATAGCATCAGGCTCCTGGCAACATGAAATTGAAATGAATGAATAAATAAATAGTTCTATTGGGAACAAAGGATAAAAAAAATCAATAAAGTTAAGGTGAGAATTAGCAAACAACGTTCAAAAAAAGGTCCCAAATACATAATGGACATAAAAAGAAGGCAGCTAGCCTGGCTTCTGCATAAATGTTAAAACTTTAAAAATTCAGGAGTGTGACAAAGAATCATGTGATTTTCAATACGGATGCTGAAATAGCAGGGACTTCTGAGACTCGGGGCAAAAAGGAGCATTAGTACAATGCTGTACTATCATAGTAGATATTTTACAGGAAGGATGTCATGGAAGATAGCTTGAGAAAGAGGTCGCATGGGTCAAAAAGCAAGTCAACAAATTAAGTAAATCTGCTGTGCCAGGATTACCATAGATGCTCTGTGGGTGGACTTAAACAAATTAATATCAAAAAAAGTATAGTATGAAAGCTCAATTTTTGACCATCAAACCAGGAGTGCACTAGTGCCCATTAAATATTAAGGAAGATAACAGGAGGATCAGAACACTAATGTACAATAACTCAGGTTAGTTTTCAAATGTACTCATGTAGAATAGGTAAACATCATGAAAGAGCATGGATGCACACACACAAGTCACCAGGAGGATGAAGCAAGAAGACATCCTTCAAGAAGCAAAAGTCATAAGGAAGACTAAACTAAAATGAAATTTCTAGAGTTAAATGTAAAACTTCAGCAAATTAACCTGGAAAAAATGCTGGAGAATAACTTGATAAAAGTAAAATATAATAGCAATTATGTTTTAAAGCATGTGGTAAGAATCAGCTGCCAGAAAGCCAGGGTATCAACGTATGATCTAGGCATGAAGAGGTAGAAGCGAGTTGTGGCAACAAGACAAAAAAAGACCAAATTTTTGCATCCCTGTTCGCTACAAAAAAAGTCACTGATAGTCCCAATGGAATAGCTTAAATCCTATGGAATGACTGGAGTAATTACTTTATAAAAGACAATAAAACAATAAATTGAGCAGTGAATGGAAGGTGTTCTCCCAAGAACTCTGCAGGAACCAACAGATGAAACAGTGCCAGGGGAAAAAAAGGTCGCACCAATCCTTAAAAATGGCTTCGGGAGTGATCCTGAGTGACCCTTCTAAGAAATTAAGCAGTCAAGAATAAAGCAAACTATATCTATCTCTTGCGCTTATCCTTCATTAAAAGACTGGAGAAAAAGGGCGCAAACAAATGTTTTTTTTCTTTACAAAGGAAGGTGGTCATTGACTGGTTCCCCCAAGGAGTATTACTGTATGACATACTGAGAAATAAACTGTGCAAAAGGGAAAAAAACGATGTGATAAAGCTCGCAGATGGAAAAAAATTATCTATCTTGGCTATTCAAGAGTAATTTTGACTGAACTGCTACCAAAGAACTTGATAAAACTGAGCGATTTGGTAAAAATCGGCAAGAAATGCAATGAGGAAAATAACTTAAACTTTATATAGATAAAGACAGGCTTTATGTAAGCTTTTGTTAGCCTTAAAAGTTTCGGATTCAAAGTGTATAGTCCCCTGGAAATAGGAAGCATATGCTAATATTCAAAGAAGCTTGACTGTTAGATTTTACTAGGAAAGCAAAAGAAAACATGTCATACTCCTTTATAAACCTGTGGTTCACCGACACCTTGAAAATGGTGTGTAATTCTGGTCATCAGGTCTTAATAAGACCATATTAAAACTGGAAATAGCACGAAGAAAGACAATAAAGATTATTGGAAGCACTGGATGGATTACATGTAAAGAAAATGATTGAGGAGAGGAATCCATGAAGTTTTATACACTCAGAAGTAGTAGAGGAAAATGCAATACATCTCTGATCTACAGAAGACTCCCAAATGATCAGAAAGGAGGTTTAAAATGAACAAGAGAAAGTACTTTTAAACACTTCATATGGAACAACACTACAGAACTCCATGTTTTAGGATTTTCTGGAAGCGAACATTGAAGAATAAATTAAAAAGGGACTAGCCAAACTCCAAGAATACTTGCTGGTACTATTAAACATAATGATCCCTATGCAATTTATGGTTTGGGGTGCCCAAAACCAATCATTACCACAAGCTGGGACATATTCCAAAGCAAGATGTACTCGAATATGCCAACTTTTACTCTGGTTTAAGGGGTTTGTTTGTTTGTTTATTTGCTATTATTATCAACTCACTATTGGGCACTTTGGTGAAAATAACACTAACACTAGAGCAGCACTCTCTTCGTGCTCAGTGTCTCCTGGCCAGACTGGGTACAGATTCCCTCAGACCAGGAAAATCTGCCTCTTTGAGCTCTTGTCTTGGTATGTAGACTGCTTATTATGGCAACAGATGTCAACAGTGACTGGGCACTGTGGGGACTTCTTAAGATCAAGAGTACTATTGTGTTGTTGACTTTTTCATATATTAATTTCTGAGTCAGTCTGCAGCTTTTAACAAAAACTGGAAAGAACTAAAAATCAGGCTTCCATGCCAGGTTTCCAGAAATAGCTGGGGAGCTAGTGATATATGCAAAACCACCTTTAAAATCAGAGTTTTATCCAGCTTCAAGGCATAATCTACTCATATTTTGAAGATCCAAATACTTTTCTATATACACTATCAATATTATTCTTTGATAATAATGGGTTTGGTTAATATATAATCAGTTTGTGGAGGACCACATAGCTTCATTGGGAGCTAAGAAGGCAAGTTGGTCTACAAAAAGACTGAGACATGCAGATTGATGTAGTTTTTGAGCTGTTCAAAGTCCCATGTCTCCTCCTCTCTACTTGAATCTATCCTGTCCCCTCAAAACTACACTTTATCACTGGAGCCAAACCCTTACTATCAACTTCCCAAAGAATTGCTTTTCCAATAATTTGTTTTGTGTCCAGGTAATATACCAAGTAATTTATCGTTTATATATTTATAAACCAGCAAGCATTAAAGGAGTCCAGATCTATTTAAAAAAAGCAGGAATAAGTGAGATTTTTATAATTTTTCTCCTTAATAGAGCGATCCAAAAAGACAATCTTTCATTTTTCACTGAGCAGGAAATGACATTAGCAGACAAAAAATAGGTGTTACCTTCTTAATCTCCCTGGTCAGCATACAGCGCTCAATTCTTAGCACAGTGGAGATATCAATGTGTTCTCTTGAAATGGAATTAAGCCAAGCTGTAAAACTGTCGAGTGTTGCCAGGAAAAGGACCCAAGTGAACTTCAAGATATTAAATATCCTCTTAATGATGTTATCTAAAGGAAAGAAAAAACAACAGAAAGTTAATGAATGCAAATATCTTTAATTGGATTTCTGCTTGGAGTTAGATTAATTTTTTCTTTATTGTCTAATAATAATAATAATGATCCAGGTTGCAAGACCCCGTCATAGAGAGGAATCTCTGGATATGGTTGGAGACTTTGGAGGTCTGGGCCATTTTCCTGCCTGTATGTCTAGGCTTATCACTGGGAATCCCTTTTTCACCTGTAACTCCCTGGTCCTGTAATTGTTAGTTGTATAACAGTCCCTGATTTTAGAGAGATGCTGTAGGCACAGGTCTTTCTCAGTTTTCCAAGCACCTAAACATACCTCTCTGTATCTACTGTTTGCAAAGTTTCTCTTTTTTAAAAAAAAATAGGCTGCTCTCTGTCATCAGTGATCTCAGATCAACCAGCCCAACTAGCCCACATCACATAAATAACTTTTATTATTTATATGCACCATTTTCCCCAAACAGTACACTTCCCATAAGTGGGCCTTATAGATTTATACCCACGATAGTAGCTTTATTTTGCTCAATGCAGCTGCTTCAAGTTAATTTCTCATTTCAGGAGTTCCTTTAGCATTATAAATTCAAAATTTCTCACCAAAAAAAGCAATACTTTCAGTTTATTTCTCTTCCACTCACAAATATACACACATTACAGTTTTTACATACTATTGTACGAATCCTAAAAGTTTTCTTTCCAGCTAGACAGTTCCAGAGCTAGTCCTTCCTGCTAGGTGGCACATCCCAGAGCACTAAAAATACTAATTTTGGAGTAATCATTCTAAGAAATAACATAAAACTGTCAATAATCTACCATGCAGATACAAAATGTCTGAAATAGATACTAAGGAGCCAACTCACGTGCTGAAGCACGATGCTTTTAACAACCTCACTTCTTAGCTGTACCACAAGGTGGCACGCAAAACTCTCTGGAGTGTGTATACACTCTTTCAAAGAATGCAAAGGTGAAGCTATAATAAAGCAAAAGATTTCCCATGCACGTATCTCTGAGTGTGCAGGCAGGGTTGTATGCACATATGTGTGGAGAGGAATTAAGGAAAAAACCCATTAGTGGTACATTCCTGTAAAGTGGATGCAGAAATGTCACTACGTAACATTTACCTGAGCAATGCCATGGAACTGGTCTGTATCTCTGAAGGTAAGAGTACTTAGCCCCCTTCACTTGCTCATATAATAATTACAATAATATTTTTTCCTTTTTACAGCTTTTTTCTACGTCATTTAGATTCGGAGATATTTTAGGATTTATCTGCTTAAATTTTATGCACTCCTATTTCAAAGTGTAAGTCATTGACGCTAAGGAAATCTTGCCACTGGAAATTAAATATAAGGCTGTTTCTACTGTAAGGAGCATCCATTTTCTTGAATTCCAGATTTAATATTATGAACAGGTTAGAAGAAAATTTAGCACTCATACACAAAAACATACAACATACAAATGTTCTTTTTTAACCCACACTCTTCCTCTCTAATACATAATTCTTGTTACTGACTTCAGGAGAACAATAGGTTAAAAGTATCTTAATTATTAACCACCACTGGTATGCCATAGTCTCACCACAATGCTTTGCCAAGCACTTCCAGTCTAACCTGCAAGGTCATTTTTCTCTCTGGAATGGAGTTAATTCAGTATACATTTTTAATGATGCTGTAGTTCTTCTGGCAGCTTTGGTGTTCTTCAAAACTTTGAAAAAATGATCTTTTGGTGATCAATTACATGTAACATCTTCAAAAAAGTAAACAAATATTTATTTTCTGCAGAAACTGTTATTCTAACTCAAAGGGTCCAATGTAGAGGCTTCTCTCTGTCTGAAAGTGTTAGACAGGTTTTCATCTAAGTTTAATAATGACACTAATGCTTCATTAAGTTACCATCTAATTTTTCCAAACATGTTCTTTAAAAAGCTTTACACAGGACTGGTAAAATTATCTCAACTGAAACAGTAAGCACATTAAATTAACTCTGTCCAATATAAATTAATTATAAGCCTCCTTTCCTTTCCCTCACTCCTGTGTAGCACCAACCAAATTTCCCTAGAGATTCAGAGTTTTGACAGGTAACAGCATCACCAGAAAGTAACAAATAAAAAAGCCCCCCAAAACCCACTCAAAAAACCCTCATTTATTTGACACCACTGCTCTTGTGAGAAAGAAAATACATCTCCCACATCCTTGTAAAACCTTCTACCCTGGGCCTCTCTGAGGGATACAATTCAAACTGTAACTGTGGGAACCAATTTTAAATAGAAAAGTCCCACTAAAGGTAAGTCATGATGAAGACTTACTTAAGAGGAGTAATTAAGTTTTCTGTTTTCTTCTTTTATTCCAGTTAGAAACAGAGACTCAAGCTAAGATTTATGATTTGTGACACTTCTTTGTAGGAAAACTTTCAATATAGGCAAGATCTGGCAAACTGCTGGGATTTCTTCTGTTGTATTGAGCATCCTTACGTCTGATTATGAACAAGAATGGGTAACACCAGGAAAATCGCATTGTTTTAGAGCAGATTATTGCAATTTGTTGAATGGGTGAGTACCAGACAAAAGCCTTATCTTAACCTTGCTAAAACACAAGGTGTTTGTGCTAATAATAACATTTCAAACATTTGAAATCAATAGAGATTTTAATACATGGCTCTATGCAATTAGGACTGGAAGCTAAGCTTAGGTGTAAGTAAAATATACAGCAAGTGATAAAGTCGAGCCTGCAGATGTAGTCACTAAAGTGTGCAGAGAATAAGTGCAGTAGCTAATAGTTCAGGAGTAGAAGTTCCTATGCTCAGGACTTGTCAATCTGGTAACTGAAAACCTGAAAGAAGTTAGGAAGTTCTCACTGCACAGGTTAAAGTGGATTTTGCGGCTTTTACACAAGCCTGGGATCCCTGCAATGTCGCCTCTGCGATACGCTGCTTAAGCCACTGGTCACAGCTGCATTGTAACAGCAGAGAAACCCTCTTTCTGCCTTCACACCTGGTCCATCAGATTTCTTCTTGACAGGTTCCTCTTCACTGTCTTCACAGTCTGCATCAGTACCACCTATTGAAAGCAATGAGCAAAATGGTGAGTGTTACACCTATAGACCCACAGGTGTAAATGCCATTCAAGCTAGAAAATGCTAGTTACTAAGCAGCGGTGACCAGTTCCTCACCTATCACCATAACAGAAAGTACATTTCCATTTGTAAAGGACTCAAGTTGAGGGGACAACCCTGACAGTGGTAGTGTTCATGGATGAGTACCCCTCTCTTGTAATTTGTAGTGGCAGTTTCTTACTAGATAGGCTGCTAGGCAAGATCATCTATCTATTGGTATAAATCCAGGCAACTCCTCAGTCACATCACTTCCAGCCTCAGCAGCCTCACCTTCCGCTGATCCACGTTACAGCTCATTTCTTCCATTTCTCTGACGGGCAACCTGATCAGTGCTCTTATCTTCTTGTGTCTCTGACCCAGCAAAACCCAAATGAATTGAGCGAGACTTTCAAGTTGAAATGAAGCAGCAGAGATGGTCTGAAACTACCATGTGCTTTTACTTAGGTATGCAGCAGAAAAGTGACTTAGAGTCACAGGCAGAACTGGAGGACAGACAAATGAACTCTTTCTATCTGATATCCAATAACCGCAGTTTCACTAGGAGCAGTCAAATCATAAAGCTCCCTCTTTTCGACAGGCACAAGATGCCAAATGGAGGAAAAGTCTAGGTGATTCAGCCTGAATGACCTTCCCTCTTCCCCAACTATACTAACGAGAAAAGATTCTAAAATTCTGTTTTCTTGTCTTCTTTAAAAGAGAAAAAAAAGATGAAAAGATATGAGACACTTAGAAACAGATCTTTTTCAGTTGCAAGAATGATTTTATAGTGCCAGTAAAGCCCTATTAACTTTTATATGTTTCCCTTTTGCTAACTGCTGAATTCAGTGTGAATGTAGGGGTTAATGGATACTGGAGTTTCTTAGCGAGTACAGCATGGAAAGCGAAAAACATCTCTTGATATTCTTTCCCACGTATCAACTCAAGCTTCTTTAGGGAACTATATAGGATATGTGGCAAAAAGAAATAACATGTGGCTATTTCACTGAATTTTTCTTACACCTTCACTTGAACTACAGTTCTTTAGGAACTTCCTCAGGAAACAGTTCTTCAACACAAAATTTAAGTTTGTTGCATGCAAAACTTTCCCTGGGAAGACATATGAATTTGTTATCAAAATGAAAGACTTTGAACCCTAGAAAAATCTGGAGAGTAAGACAAAACTTTTTATGAGGTGAGTGAAAAGGTAATGTCCTTGTTCTGCCTAATTCTGGCCAAACACCTGGTATTTACACCCTCATATTCTGGAGAAATGCTGTTAACTACCAGGTTATTTGTTTTATAAAGTTACGTCTTTACAGGTTACGGCTTCCTCTTGCAAGTACTCCCACAAACATTTTCATATAGCTGATGTTTTCTGCAATGTGTTGTCTCTTTCAAGTTAGTAAAATTTCTGGGTATGTGTCTTGCAACTCCATGGAAAACACATATATCCCCTCTACTCCTTTATCATCCTTAATGTGATTCGTGTAGAATGAAAGGACATAACTATGGTTGGATTAAGGGTTGGACTTGATGATCTTGGAGGTCTCTTCCAACCCAGATAATTCTATGATTCTATGATTCTAAGATTCTATGGGCTGGGGTGGGGAGAGACAACTAGCCAAAGGCAGACTCATTTTTCCAGTTCCTTGCCAGAACTGAGACTACTTGCCCTCTAAAATTCAGCCATCTTTCGCTATGAGGAACAACCAGTTAACACTACATTTTTTAAAAATGCAGATGTCTACCTACCATCCCCAGATCCTTTTCGCCTTCGTTTGTCCTCTTTCCCAAAACCTTTCTTCTCTTTGCGCCTCTGTCGTAGTGCTGTTTTAGGGTCAGTAATCCAGGCCTGATAAACAAACTGGAAGGAACAAACTCATTTATTTCAAGGTTCTCCATGTTTTGAGACTAAGCCACAGAATAAGCCACAAGCGGGACTATATAGTTTGAGTAAACACATTCAGATCTGCAGAGGTAAGGAAATTATTTTGAATTCCAAATCAAACATCTCCCCTGCAGATCTGCTGAGTTTTCATGTGCCATTTTTATGAACATAAAACCAAAAGTGAAAACACTTGTGGGTGAACCAAGTTTCATTAGAACCCACAAAAAACTCATGTTCTGAACTTTGGGAATTAATACCCTGTTGTGCAAATGGACTACTTCACTTGAGTCTGTCCATTTAATTCTGTATTTCTAATTTATCATTTTTCAAGCAAGATGCAGAGTAATGGAAACTTTAAGAGAAAGTGCTGCAATCAACTAACCAGAGCATCTAAAGATGTAATGAAATC
Organism: Dromococcyx pavoninus; assembly: GCA_033558185.1. Classification (NCBI taxonomy): domain Eukaryota; kingdom Metazoa; phylum Chordata; class Aves; order Cuculiformes; family Neomorphidae; genus Dromococcyx; species Dromococcyx pavoninus. Next base: position 169,557 of record JAUMJL010000887.1, read on the forward strand.
TCACTTCAGTTATTTGTGCCTGTACATTTTTCATACTTCAATATTTTTTCCCCTCTGCAGATCTCAATGGAACATCTACAGATTTGCTGTCTGTGCATAGTCCCAAACCTGGCAGTCAGGAATTCCTCAGATTTCACCCTAATTTTGACAATGGCTCCCTTTGTTGCTTCAGATAAGTTACTCATGAATCCTTCTGCTACTGTTTTTTCCAGTTGTAAGATAGTAATACTTACCTATATATCAAGGGGATTTTATGGGGCCAAATCTTGCTCACAGCGTTCAACAGTCGGTTGACCTATATGACTACATGAAGTATGAAATTGGCCCAAAATATTTATAAATGCTACAGTAGTGGAAAAAAAAAGTGAAAAAAGTTACCCCACGGTAACTTTTTGAATAATTCCCCTCAAGCTGTGAAGGAAGGTCACAGAAAAAAAAAAGAGCAGTAACACTCAAATCTTCTTCTCCTATATGACATAAAATGTGAATAACAGAAACTAAAGTAACTGTATCTCCTCTACAATTCTTTAGGACAAAACTTATTCTTTTGTTCCTTTTATGGTTTTCATTGAAAAAACAGTTATCTTCAATTGGCATCGCACTGTCTTCTATTTCTAAGCAACAGCTGGTAACAGAGACAGGGCAGGGAAGCACAGGGATGCAGGCATGAGGGTGAGAATAAAGCACAATAACAAAACAGCACTATAAATTCACAATACAAACATGCAGACAATGACAACAACACACATCTATCTCAGTGAAGCTGGAACTGCCCCTCGTAGAACAGAATGGTGATATTTCTATTTGGCTAATTTATATTTTTTAAATTTGCATACAGAAATTACTTTGGAACGTTAAAAGCATCTTTTTTTTTAACTATCAAACTGAGTTTAAATTAATTCAAAAGGGAAAAGTACTTTGTTCTGTTTTGTCATATATACAAGAATGAAGAGGAAACTATTTTGGTGCTGTTGATAAAAAAGTCCTCTTCCAAATCTCTCAAGGTCTGTACGTTGATTTTTATGTGTCTGACTTGTTCAGAACAGGCACCACATAAGAAAATGTATAACCAGAAGCACTGTTTTCTCTTTGCTTTGTAATGGGTGTTTCCTAATGAAAGCAATCTGGGGGAATGGCAATACTTAAGTGAATTAATACCATATTACTTAATGAAGTCAGAAACAGTCAACATCTGCTATTGAACAGTCAGCTGAGAAACTGTTCGCTAGGCAGAGTCATAGTGTCAATAAAGAAATTAGAGGTAAAAGACTTGGAAAAGTGTAGAAGATTAGAATAAAGAAGGGACATTTGGTTAATACATTTAACATAATACTTATGCTAAGCAGTGCATATTTTAAGAGCTGACTGGGTGCATACACATGTATTATTTTAGATTTTTACCCCTGGACAAACTTTAAATGCATCTTTAAATGTATCTTTTAGGCTTTGGAGTGGGAACATTTAATCTGTAACACACACTCCTTACAAATATCATGTTATATATACGGCATGTAACAGGGATTGATACACAATGCTCAAAAGCAGAAAATGCTAAATGTATTAAGGATGACAAGAAAGAAGACATGCAAATCTTCTTTTTTTTTTTGTGAGAAGGCCAGAAAAGAAGAGACCTAAAATGAGATTTGGAGTAGAATGGTTTTTTTGCAGATTTTTTACCAGCTTTCTGAGATCAATTACCAGGATGTCTGTAAGATGCATGCAACTTGATGAGACCATCTTGCATAGCAGTATCAGAAGAAAAAGAGAATTTGGGTCTGCATTTTCTCTCCAGAGTTGCAGTTAAAAAAAGATAGACCACTTTTCTTGTGGCTTGACAACTCCAAAAGTATGAAACATATTGCATTTACTAGGAATGAAGATTTGGCCGACATCAGTTTTTTAAGTCATTCATATAAGAGGAAAAATGCAGACAAGGACAGAGGTGTAGGTTATACCAAGAACTATGGGATAAGTTACATGCTGAGCACTTGCAAAATGTTAAGTACCTTTGCTGCTTTGATTAAATACTGAAGAATAGTTTTGGGTAGTTTAATGACAGACTTTGGTAAGGCTAAAATGGCCGAAGCAAATTTCCCAATAGCTCTCTATAAAGGAGGATAAAGCAAGAGCAATTAGTAGAAAACAGGAAAATATTAATAAAAAGCAACTACTGAATGATTGTATCTAGATTATTAAGAACAAATTTACATTCATAGACTCCAGTATGAAGAAAGATCATTGGTGATGTCCACAATAAAATTTCATTAAGAGGATTCTTAACTGCCTGCATTCTCTAACAAATAAAATCTCCACAATAACCCTAGAAGTGAATGTTGCACACAACTTACACTAAAAGAAAAATCAACAATTAAAAATAATTATTTATCAGGCTCTACAACAAAGTTTACTTTGCTAGTACTTTTATTAAGACCATGTGCATGGTGATGGAAGGCAAATAGAGCATGATGACCAAATGACGCTAAACATAATTTCCTGTTCTATACAACTCCCCTCCTACATAAAGCCATCCAACATCTTCACGTTGCACACACTGCAGAACTGGCCACTTATACAGAATATTTGACCAGAATTTTGAAATAAAATCAGATCCTCCATCCTCAAATTAATAGTTTCAGGACTGAGCTTTAAAAAAATAAGACCAAACAAACAAAAAAACCCAGACCGCAGAGTAAATGAAAGAATCTTATTAGCTTCTGACCTCAAGTTTAGTACTCTTTAAAATCTCAGTGCTTGGCACCTGCACATCTGAACAAAATGTTGTCACCGATTTTTAAAAAAATCAGCAGAAACAAGAATGCAAACTTTCCTCTATACCTGCATGAAAACCAGAAAGAAAAATGACCTAGAAATTCATGAGCCAATTTTAAAGTCCAAGGCAAGTTAAATGCAAAATATACGACAAATGCAAATGTAAATGGTAGAAAATAAAACTTACTCATCGCATTATTTTTCATCCATATTTGTTTTGCCTTTTTTAAGGTCAGGGAAAAAATGTTTCCATGTCATTGCCATGCAGGCAGTTTAACAAATGTAATCACTTGGCAATGTAATGGAAGTACATAAACTAAAGGCACATTGTATCAATTAATTAAATATTTCTTCCTGTAATTCAGTAATGTCTCTAGGAAGCTTTGTTTGAAAGCTATTGGCACAGGGAACAGAAGAGCATGGAGGCAGTTTCTCACTCTTGCTTGGGCTGGGCTTTCAGTAATACAGCAGTTCTGCAGTGACATGAGCTTGCATCTGGATGGGAATGTTACTTGCAAAAAGCTACCTGTTTGCTTAAGATTTTTAAGTTACAGACCTGATAAAGTTTTGAAGTATTTCTGAAAATTCTTCAACAACTAGAACTTTAATCTTATGAAAATTAAAAGCAATCCTATAAGTGTGAGTATTTCACTAACTTCTTCACCCAAGTTTTTCATTTAATCCAGTGGATTCAATACCTGGTACTGCCTAACATCAACCAGCCTATATGTAGGAACCCAGTGAGGAAACTTCCTATCTTTTTAACCTTACAATATCCTCTTACTTCAACAGTGTTTGTCACTTAAAATGCTAACATATTAATTAACATTTCCCTAAAAAAGAAAGGAGAGAAAACAATGTGGTCTCCTTCTGTAATTTTAAATGTTAAGCTCTTTATAACCCAAAGATATACATCTCTGGTCTATTAGGATCAATAATAATAATATAATTTTTTTTCATGTATGTATTCCTTTCCATGAAAAGTCACTTATTTTGGGCATATTTTCTTCATGCAATGATAATATATACTGAAAACCAGAAAACCATTGAAGCATTTGTAAAGCAGTTCCAGAAGCGTCAGCAAAAAAATACAGCTCAGATTCTTAACCTTTGTTTTTGTATTTTTGTTTTCCTCAGGCATAAGTGAGTGAAGATACGATTTCACTATAGTTCCTGTAGAACTTGGCAATGCTTAAAAAAGGAAAACTTGCATTTTAAATAATTTCCAATAATTGTCAGCTCTATTTTAGATGTACTGGTTGCTCTAACATATATGCCTGTGTTATGAGAAGACTACAACTTTTTCCATAGGTCAACTAGAAAGCAAATTACCATGAAGTACCTGAAATGCGGATTTTTTTCGAGGCTCTTCCTCTTCTTTTTTCTCCTCTTCCTCCTCCTCTTCGCTATCCGTCTCAAACAAATAATAATTTCCACTTCTGACCACTAAGTGAAACAAAATATTTTTTTATTTTTCTGAAAACTTCTATTCTCAATTTCCCCAAGATCTATGAACAGCCAGCCAGTCATTTAAAAATTCACAACCAAGAGAGGTGAATAGAGAGAAGAAGCAAGAGATTAAAAGTTCTCAGGCAATTTATTTGACGTCAGTCTGCAATACTTTGGGCATGAATGAAAACTATACAAGAACTAAGGAAAACATCACCATGAGAAGAAAATGTAAAGAAAAATCCTGAAGTATATCAAATTACTAGGTTACATTTTAGAAGAAAAATTATAGTCAAGTCTAATTGGGAACTGATGGTTATTTGAGGGAGTCAAAAAAAGCCCAGCAGGTAAGTAAACTAATTTACATAAACAGTACCAGTGGACAAAAAATACGGAACTTCTCTTTAAAATGCTGAGGCATCCTTTAAACTATGGAATGGGATGTATTAGTTAATGCTTTTTTCAAACATTTAAGCTTTGATGAGGTAATGGAAAACCTTGGTTTGTTTAAAACTAATCACTTGGATTCTATTAAAGTCATCACAAATAAGTTTCAATTTTTTGCCCAGGGATTCAGAAAGTTTCTGAAACCTCGATACAGTAAAGATGCACAGTGAGTAAATTAGGCCTTATATCCTTGAACAGAAGCAATGCTTTTATTTCTCAGATGGTAACAGGCCTACATGAATGAACAAGGCTAACAAAAGAAATGAAAAACAAGGTAATGAGCAAGTGAAAAACCAAAATCACAGCATTACACTCAGCAGTGAAAACTGGTAAATAATTTCCACATTTAAGCTGAAATATTTAAAGGAACATTTAAAGGAAATATTTAAAGTTACTTAGATTAAATGTCACACAATCTGGATACATAGAGCAATACATATTTATATTTTAAAATTATATTTAACCCTCATTATAGGTTTCTGGAAAAGTAACCATCGCTTTAATTCAATCATACCTTGAATTCTACACAGATCCTTTGTGTACAGATGACCACATATAACTAATGTAAAAACCTCACGGTAAGCACAATGTAAAATTTGCCAGAACTCTATCGGATCATAATTTTAGTATTCAGAACTCCCTCACAGAGGGAATTTTGTGCCTCATGTGCCTAGTTACGACTTTGAGCATCAGTGTACATCCTGCAGAGGGATATAAGAGTCCACTTCAGCAGTTCTAATTGCTGATCTGAGGTGAAAAGAAAGTTTGGAAATTTCCTGGATCGAGCAAATTAATTATTTGGTACAGGCCTTCTAAGAATGCCCATTTAAAATACGTTATAGAGATTAATGCATTTTAGGAGATAGTCAGCAACAGAAATTGTCCACACAGAAGATCAGCAGGATAAGGTCTGACATCCAGGGGAAACCTCTCCTGCAGTGCAGTTCCTTAAAGGCTTAGAGTACCACCTGCTCAGACTTGGAACGCCTGAGCTGGCAGAAAAAAAATCTGCAATGTTCTCCCTCCAAAATTTTTCAGTTAAAGTGTATCTGAGGGGACACTATAATGCAGCAATTACATCTCTTTTACAGCTGAAGAGGGAGGTATGATTGAATAGCAATAATGCACTCTTGTACACATCAAAATAGAATAAGAAGCATGTTAGTCACCTATAGGGATTACTAAAGAGACCAAGTTTTACTAGTAAGGTAATTCCTGTCCAGACTAGACTTGGAGGACTCCTCTGCTACTGCAAAACGTGACCTTCTCTTACCGAGAAAAGCGAACTACAGACTTTCCTTGTGGGATGAGATGAAGGAGGCAGAAGGGGAGCCATGCAGAAGAACTCAGCATAACCTCATCATCTCCTTGCACCCAAAGGGAAGGATCTCCCCAGGACAGCTGTGAGCACCATTTTTTGCACTATATCAGACACAACTCTGTGCCCCAGGAGAAGCTTAGAATCTCAAATCATGTGGTCTTAACTCCTGATGATCCTTGTGGGGCTGCATAAGTACTCGACAAGCACAGAAGGAACCATATCTCCCTGCGAGGGAGGGTGTGAGGGAGCATTAATGAGGAAAATCTCACTGATGTTTCTTATCTGTTCTATTCAGACTCAAATTCATGATTGTGTTTTAATTCCTATGATATATAAAATGATGTATCTCTCTGTATAATAAAATTATAACAAGTGGTATAAAAATAACAGTAAAATCTAAATCAAGCGTCAGAACTGGAATAAAACTTCAAGCTTGTGTGACTTCAACATACACATACGTACAGCCACAAATCCATTTACTAAGATGAACAGCAAAGTGCAGCAGAATGCTGCAGTACAGCACAGTGTTTCAAAAAGGATAGATGAAGAACATTAGTTTATTTCCAGTTTGTATGCCTGTGAACACCTACTGACAGTGTGATCTTTCAGTATGTGTGGAAGCAAGCCACATGGTGAGCAACTACTATTTGCAGGATTAGGGTCTGTGATGTTTCCCACAAGGTTTTGCATTATTGCAGTGAATAATTTCAAGAATGCTCACTGTTTAAATATCGAAGTGCAAGTTGCCACCTAAGAACACTAAATAATGAGGGTAAAATAAGTAAAAGCCAAAGTCAATGTCTCTCTTTCAGCAGTTCTTCTTACTATAAAAACAGTGGTGAATAAACAAGAGACCATATCCCATTCCTTCAAAATCACCATAGCTTGAAATTTCACAGTTAAAAACTCATAAATTAGAGTTTTGATCTGTTTTGTCATTGTTGTTCTTAACCGAACTACAGGACAAGAAGTTTATTTTCATAACACTTTTGAAACGGGATAGGTCTCTCTAAAGTGGCAGTGTGCCCTTTAGAAAAATAAAAAGAGGCACTGTTTACTTGTGACTTGATAGAAATAAGCATAGCACGTTCTGTTAAATGTTGTTGGCAGATATACATGCTAGAGTTATAAATAAATACATATAGGTAAATTAAGCAGTATGTAGATATGTAAAAGTTACGTGGAACAGCTTTTAAGTTAAATGACCAGGCACAATATAAACCTCCATATTTAACTTTGATCACTGCTATACACTTGAATCTTCAGAAGTTATTAAATAGCATGTGTCTAACTTCCTCCAACAAAGATCCAGTGGAAGGATATCTGATTCGAGATTGCAGTCTACTCAAGTTTTCTTGTTTTACTCAATCCATAACATAGGAAATAACTCTATCATACACCTGGACTGGGCTACAAACAAATTAAAATATGATAATGCAAGAATGATAGAACTGATACAGGCTCATAATCTCTTGTACACAAGGCTGAACATATTTTTGCTCTCAGATGGACATAAAAAAAAGGAAAAAACCCAAAACAACTGGCATCAGCAGTACATTACAATGTGACCAATTACTCAGCTAAGCTCTACACAGCCTAGAACTGGCAATAGTCTTGCTGCCTTATTGTGGTACTTAGATTTCTACAGCTGACTGTGGAATGATTGATGAACCATAAAATCAGATGTATGATGCAGGTATATGAAAAAAAAATTATGACTAATCTTAGACTGCGTTAGCAAACCTTCACCTTTACATTTTAAAATATATTGTGCTTTGCAGTAGGGAGGAGCTGAGACTTTCAAAGCCAATATGGATTATTTTTGGCATATTTTTAACTGATTTGATATATTTCTAAGAATGCCTGAAGCTAGCTATGCTTCTGGACACAGAAGTACAAAATATGGTTAAACTCACTCCCTGAAGATTTGGAAGTAGAAATCGTTTGTTGAAAGAACCAAGCCTTCTATCAAGTCACAACCATAAAATCAGGCATGAAACAAACAGGTCATGGCAATGCCTTCATTCTGGTCAAGGATATAAGGGTTAAATCCACATATTTGTAAGATGATTGAGAAAACCTACTGGAAGCATGATCAACCCAAGGCCGCCACCACAGCTTTTTTTTGCCCTTGGCTTTCTCTTTGTCTGCTTCTCCTAAAATAAAATATGTCCAAATATTAATTTTACAAAATGAGAAACATGTTTCTTACACTGATTAATATTTTTTCATTTCTCTCAAAAGAGCTAAAATTTCACGAGCACATCAGATGTCAGATCTACTGAATGCATTCAATACTAAAATCATTCAGAAGCATGACTACTAAGCACAAATACTCTGATTTCCACAGCAGTTAAAACAGCATTCTACTCTAAAACAGGAAAAAAGTTCAGTTTTGTGTTTTAAAACATATAGTCACAGTTGACTGTAATTTCAAGAAAAAAAATATTTTCCCTCCTCTCTAATCCCCCTACATTCCAGGCTCCAAAAATTTTAAATCCAGTAAGTGCTGATCCCAAGTCAGTGCTAGAAATGTGGCACTGGATAGGAATCATTTTATCTGTTCCCATGTTTTAAACAATATTGAAAAGTATACAGCTATTTCGGTGACTGAAAAAACTCACAGCATCCAGAAAATATTGCTGGAAAGATGTAGATACTAGCTATTTGTAAAACTATGGTTTATAGATAATTACTTTGTTTAAAACAAATCTCTGCTGCTATTCATCTCTTTGCCAACAGCCTGAAGTTAACTAAAAGTAACCTCAAAGCAAACCATTTTCTCTAAGTCTTTTTTTGCAGTACTAAACCCCAGATTTTTTTTTTGGTTGAATCAATCCCCAAACCGATACTCAGCTTAACAACCTTGTTACGTGCAGACATTTTCAAAGAACAATTTATCACTTGTCCAGTTATTAGGTCCTTATGCTCAACTGCAGTTTCAGTACAACAGTATCTAATGGTACCTTCATCATCTTCTTCAGAAACCTTCTGAATCTCTGGCCCCTCTGAGGACTCCTGGGTCATGCTTAGCATCCTCTCTTTACCCTTCTTGTATTTTTGCTGCCTGGCTTTGATGCGATCCATTCTACCAAAAGGAAGAATCTTATTAGATTCATGTCTTCACCTGTTTTGACCCACCCTGAAAAACAAGTGTTAAACATATCCATACACACACACTCACTCTCTCTCCAACATTTCTAAAGGAAATATCCATTCCACATTGTCATTAATCCTGCTCTTAAACACAAGGAGTTAAGTGGGTCTGAAAGGGCTGCCTGGAAGTGTCAAGCCTAGATGTTTACTCGACTGGTCATTGAAAACTGGTTTGCCTGTTATCACATGACCGTTTTACCTACTGCCCCTCAAATTCCTTATTATAATTTAAAAATTAAAGAATTTCTATCAAGAACTACAACACAGCAAATAAACCTCTGAGAAAAAAAGGACTTATGCCTAATGCACTGGCTTTCCTGAAATTTGCCACTCCGAACCAGGGGTGTGGCTGTTCCTGCGCTATCTGGGCTACATCTTCATCCTTTAAGCTCTCATTTGTTCCACATATCTGGAAACACGGAAGACTTAAATGGTTTCAATTTGTCCATATGTAGACAGGTCTTCAATTCTCCTTCTTTCAATCCTATAAAGGTAGCACAATCTGGTCTTTTAAGACTTCTATAGTTTCACAGTTTGAAAAATGGTACTAAAAAAAAAAATTGAAATCAACAGGAATAAACTTTTTCAATACAATTGGAATAGAAGCAAATGACTCACTAATTTCAGCAACTGAAATGCTTAAATACTATTATTAATCTCTCCATTTGTTAGGGATGAAACACCCACTATACAGGGAAAAACTTTTTCATCTCAGCTAGTTGCTATTACTCAGTAGATGATTAGAGTTCTTTTCCTATCATATAACTGCTGCTGAAGTCATACTACGTCAGTCAGGTCAACCTTGTTTTTCAAAACTTGTGGCCACGCTCACGGTTCTCTTCATCCTAACCAGCTTAAGTGGTATGAAGTACTGATGTCCATTATTGAATGAAATAAACCAAGCACTTGCTATTGTTGAAATCAGACATCCTGCAAATATCAACTAGGAAGTTTTAGAGAAACATAACTAGCTTTGTCATTATTGCAAGAAGTATCATCTCCTTCATCTTAAATTCTGCAAAATTCACAGAAAAGAACAATGCCCAGGACAGGCGTGTACTGTCAATTAGGATAATATTGCTTCAAGCACAGAGCAGCTCCAGCAACGGTCCAGTACATCATCTGTTGGGAAACCCCAGGCATGCAGGTAGGGCAAACTGTCCCTGCAGCCTTCTGATGCTTCTTCAATTATGCAGGTGTGAACAAAGTTGTCAGGAGTGAGCTTTGACATCTAGTTAGGAAGCAGTTACGTTTTTTTACACTTGGTGCTGGAGAAGCCTTGAAAGTTTTTTGAAGTTACTAAAGGAACATGCTGGCTGCACCCAATAGAAAATGGAGTGGCTTACTGGCTATATAAAGAGAAAGGATCTCCAGGACAGTTAAGCTGAATACAAATACTTTCAGTGAAGGTAACCATACAATTTGCACTCAAACACTGGAGGAGCAACCACAGATGAAAGAAAAGGAACAGGCATCCAGCACATTTTACCAGGAATACAGATATACAGAACAAAATCCTAATAATGATAAAGTCAATGAGAATACTGTCATTCATTGCAGCAGGGCCAGGATGTTACTTCGCTTTCTTAGCCCACAGTGATTTCAGGCTATTTAGGTAGCTCTTAACTACAGTTTCCCTAACTTCCCTTGCTGCTCCAGTTTCTGGGGTTTTTAAACCCAGTTCCTGTGTCTCAGTGTCCTATTTTCTAACCATTTAGGCTTGCATCTTCAAGTGAGACAGGGTCAATGTGGCATTTCTGATTAGTAATCTGCCTACCCTTTTTATAAGTTTCATAAGAGACTTGCATTTGACTGTCTTACTCTTCTGAAAGATGAGGAGAGACAAATGGAGAAAACAGCAGGGTAATTAATGGAAGGAAAGAAAGGGAAAAAAGGCAGATTCTTGATTTTTCCCCCCATATTTCATCTGCATTGCACGCATTCATAATACATAAAAAAGGATAACCCCAAACTACAACTGAGCTGGACCTCTAACAGAGAAAAAATATAGCAGAGATAGAGATCATCTCTTAAAGAGACTACTATATGGTCATGTTGCTATGATACTCAGGTAGGAACAGTCAAAAGCTGATCTTTTTAACCTGTCATCATTGGATTTCTAAGCTTTAGAAACACCTTCAGAATAACCAGGAGAGTTCATATCTTCTCTCTTGATTTATAGGAAACATCTGCTTCAATTCCAATTCCAAGCTCACAGAGGAGCAGCTAAGTCAGTACATTCCACTCTGATTCTTTATGTTAACCTCGCAAACTTTGGTCCTAGATATGTTTATAGTATGTTCAAACGAAAGTTTAGATCCTGTAGCATGTTGTCATTTTGGAAAAGTTGACTCTTAAAACTACATAATCCTGTAATGCCTACGACATCCAAATGCCCAGAAAGCTATTTTTCTAATTGCAAAATCATACTTCAAAACCTTATCAGCATTTCTATACAAGAAGGTGCTACATAAATATTAAAAAAATAGTGAAATACATTCCTATATATGTGTCTGTATATATATACATATAAATACATCAAATACATACTGTCTTTTCAGTTGATCCATTGATTTTTTTTCCTCTTCAATTCTTGCCTTTACAGCCTTGACAATTGTAGCCTGGAAAAGCTCAGCACCCCTATAGCAGAAATGGGGGCATAAGAAAGGAAAGAAAGTGAGGTTATATTAAATGTTTCTAAGTCTCCCTTACACAGCTAATCACAGAGAACTCTGCGTTCCCTCATGTGCTAAAATAAAACCAACCCAACTCCTGAAAGATACAATTGATTGAACAAACGATGGAACAGGCTGCCCGGGGAAGTGATGGATACTCCCTCCCTGGAGGTATTCAAAAACTGAGTAGACGTGGCACTTTAGAATATGGTGGACACTTAATAGGCATGGTGGTGTTGGGCTGATGGTTGGACTGGATGACCTTAGAGGTCTCTTCAACCTTAACGATTCTATGATCCTATAATTACTTTGAAATACTCATCTATTTACAGTCATTTTAAGATATGGAGCCTAATATTAATTTTGTTCAGTATGGGCAGCTAGGCATGTCCTCTTTTTAAAGTAATCCCTGGATAGGGAAGAAGAGTGAGATAAAAAATACCTCCTTTCCAGACATGCAAGAAAATTTTGCCCTCAAACACAGTCAGAAATCAAAGTCTGTATTTTTTTGTGAAAAAATAAAAATGCCATAATACATTTAATCCAATATCGACAAAAGTAATTTCTTAGAAATCTTACTGAAATTAAAATCAGGATTTCATTCCTGATCTGCGTTCTTATTAAAAAAACCCAGAATGATTGTTCTACTGATAGCTATGAGTGGATGCTTGTAGGAAAGCATAAGTAAAAGGCCCAAAGACAGTGATACTTCCTTGCCACATCTAGTTAGTGTTCAGTGATACCCTTCCCTAATGTCTTCCCTATGGTCTTCCTGAGCCAGATATCATAACTGTCTTGTATTTTCCCTCATGTGGCATTTCTGGAGTCGTGATTTCTCAGGACTCACGGTCTCAAATGGGCTCTGACAGTAAAGAGTTTTCTCTCTAACGCTTACAAACTCTGGTATTTGTTCTCATACATGTTGGTGTTGAGAGAAGCCTGCAACACATATTAACTTTCACAGCTTTTAATAAGGGCTATGAGAGCAGAAGATGGTGTCTGGTAGGAAAGATGATTTAATTTCTAACAGATTCTCAATTAATTTGTTTTCTGACGTGTGCTTTGTCAGAGTTGGGTTTGCAATTATGAATTTAGCATGGCTTTATCTAAGTTTTTAAAACTTTATGTTACCTTGATGCTAGGATCTGGGAAGCTTTTATATCTGCAACCACATGCAGGAAGTAGTAACTCATGAAAACTCTTCTTTGCAGCAGCAGGAAAGCAAAACATATACTGTCCCAAATGATTCCTGCTTCTCCACTAGGCAGTTTACAATCTAGAGTGTCAGTTGCTGGAAAAAGACACCATCAGCATAAGTACTTTTGTATTAAGTTACAACGTTTAACAAATTAAATAATCTTAGCCTTTAAAATGACTTGAACTGAGGTAATTTAATTGGATTTTTCTTTAGAAAATTGACATGCATTTCCATTTGAAATACACCACATTTTCTTTTATAGCAAACTGTAAAGCTATGTAATATCCCATGAAAACTGAGAATTCACTAAAAGTGAACTGTTTGCAAACAAATTCACCCTATCCTAATAAGTAGTTGAAAAAAAGAATGGAAAAGCATTTTTTTTGCTAGCTGAAATATGTGATTTCAGTATTTTCTAGAATTGCATGTTTCAATTATTTTTTCATTTCGAACTGACTGCTTATCTCATTTTTCTATTAAGAACACTATCAACACGAGAAAGAAGTGTTTTATTTTTGTCAAAATATTTTTTTGACTGCCATCATCTAATATTTTTATTTTTCCTCTCCACAAATCAGTTCAATGTTTCTTTCCATTGCATAAGAGAAAAAATATTTGAAACCACAAAACTGCTTCCTTTGGGGTGGGAGGACATAGGCAGAGAGGAAATCCCATTCCTCCTACCTCTAGATTTTGGCTTGGGTTATTTCTTTCTCTCTTTCTTTATTCTCTAAAAGACAGTTCCCTTGGGGATATTAAAAATTTAAAGCTGGGTTTTGTGGAGCTAGTCTATAAACTAAATGGCCTTTGTTGCCCTATAGAAGGACACAGGGGACAGACTGGCTTGAAGCTGGCTTTACAATCAAGCAAGCCAGTCTATTAGGTCTGGAAGGTCAAGCTCCAAGAGCTTGAAAGCCTGCTGTGCCCATTTCCTTGGGAGTCAGAAACCAAGTTTTTGTTGCTGCTCAAAAAGTTTTGGATAATAGAAGAACTACTGGGCATCTTTTATCCTATGAATTTGTGTCTTTAAATTTCCTTTCTTTTCCCCTACTCTCCGCTTATGCCTTATGAGGAGACACAAAGACAGGAATTCAGAACTTTGCTCACTAGAATGGAAAAGTTCTTTAAATTTAGAAAAAAAAAACACTGAAAAAAAGCAGGTGTTTTCAAACTACCAATCCAGGACAAAGTGGCGCCAAATTAATACCACTGAGAGGTGAAGCATCTTGCTCTCCATACTTCATTCCTCCCTTCTCTTACCTCCATCCACACACACTATCCAATCCCTCCCTGTTATCACCACAAACATGAGAATAATCATAAAAAAACCCTGAAACTTGCTTAAACTCACTGTGTCTGAAAAGAACCACCGCTTTTACGCTGCCTTAGCCTATCGCCATTTCAGTGAGCTGAACCGGTTTACCCTTTGAGCAACTGAATGTAAGACCTGGCAGACGCAGGGAGGAGTGGTATTCTGCACCTGGGAAAAGGTGCTCTCACTTTGTAGTGATGAGCTGACATTTTACCTCAAGTTGTACTGTGACACCACACCCTGAAGTATCACATCACCTGCATATACTGGGAAAATATCTTACAAACACCATAATTAAATATCTTAAGAACACAAAATTGTTAATTTCCAGCAAACACTGGCTGTGAGTATGTGTGTGGTGGCCTTGTTCTATCAGTATGTGTATCTCTTTTGCCTCTACGAAATATTTTCAATATTCTCTCTTGCTAGTCAATATAAAACCAAGTTTTATCAACTGAACTTGCAGGTATGATATTTCCACAAGGTAATATGTCTGGAGGAGGCACAACTTAAATACAATAGAAGATTTTAAAGGTGATTCTTTATTTATATAAAACTATGAAGAAAAATGAGCTATACTTACGAATACGGTAGCCTTTAACTGTACAAGCCAGGCTAAATGCCTGAATCAACCAGCAACTGTTCTTAATTAATGACTCAATGTAGCCACATGCTCCTATCTGGAAAGTAAAAGAACAGTTTCATATAACAAAAACATAGCAGAAATTACACATTACCTGAGAATACTGTGACTGTCATTTGCTGTATTATAACTTATTATTAAAACAGAGATTAGAAGAAAGTGTGTCTTTATCAGTGACTTGCAACACTTAAATAGCAAGAATTTGTTCTTTTAATTATCAGTGAGATAGGAGGTATGTGGATTTTGTGTTTCTGCAGAGAAAAACAGTGCACATGATGCACTGTGACAGCTAAGCAACTTTTATAAATCACTGACTTGATCTTGCAAACATACACAGACAAGCTTAACATATGCGTAGCTCTACTGAATCCTCAAACATTTACGGAGCACATATGTAAGCATTTAGAACGTTTGCAGATTCAAACCACCCATAAATCAATTTTATTTCAGTATGATGACTTATATAAATGTAAAAAGAAAAATGTCCGCTCTTTTCAGTCCAGCACTAAAAATGTTCAAAGCTAAAAGCAATTGCCAGGAATAAATCTAAATTTATCTTTCAAAAAGATTTAAATTATTGGCTTTTCTCAATCACCTATCAGTGCCACTGCAAGAATTCGCTCTAAACAGTTAATTAATGTACGAAAACCTTCAATATTTTGCAGAAGAATTTGACATTTAATTATCAAATATATCTTTCTCACCTGACTTTCACACTAGTTCTAAAGGAAACAGGAATGTAGTTTGTAGTTTTGTAGTCAACTTAACTAATTACACTAATTACATAACATCAGACGACAACTGCATCTAGTACTAGGCTTGAAAATTCTAGTTTTAAATAAAGATTTAATTAAATGTCTACTATTTATTGACAGTGTGATCACTCTTGCACTTCTTATTAATTTATCACTCTACTGAGATTTTCACAAGACTTCTAAAGAGAGACTTTACTCGGCAAAGAAACCAGAACCTGGCCCTTTGAAAACAGCTTGCGAGCTTTCACAAAGCTCGACTGAATCCAAGGGTGCACATTTCCCTATAACGTATATGCATTAGAATTCCATGGATATGTACTTGCAGTTTCTAAATTAAAATGGAGCCTGCTTTGTGCTTGCAGAAAGCTGTTGTCCTGAAAACGGATTTTTAATGACCACTCAATGCACTGTGCACACTTCCAATGAAACCAAAATGCTGAAGGCAGAGGAAAGGCAGCAGCTACTTACTGAGAGGATGTTCTTCATTGTGATCACAAAGACATTGTAGGCAATCAACCAGTCCCAATAACGCAGAATACTCCTGATGGGTTTCAGCAACAGATCTCCACCAAAGAGAAGGAAATAAAAGCAGGCTACCAAGTAGCCCATGCAAAATATGCTGATCCTTGTGGTTCCCGTTATGAAGATTATTGTAAGCACAAACCAGAAGAGGTAACTAAATATTATCACCTTATACATATCTAGATAGGACCTGGAAATAAAAAAAGGAGAAGTAGTTTACAATTTTCTGAGGGTAGTCCTACCTTTCCCCTACCTGTGTTTCTGGCCGATGTTTCTGCCTAAGGCCTACTGAGCATTCTCATCCCAGTGCAGCATTTGGATACCTGCTTAAGTCTAACACCAAGGCTAGTGGATCTAGCTCATTCATGGGTCTGCCTGGCTCACATACTCAATTCTAGCTCATTCCTCTGTATAAGCACCTTGCTACACTCAGTCAAGGCCCTTTGCATCACACATGATCAAGCCTTGTATCATGAAAGGAGGGAAAACATGTCCTCAACAAACTTCATGATAGAGTGATATTATCTGGCAAAGCTACATATGCAATTTAAAAGCTGAGATTGTCTTTTAAGAACTCTGAGCAATGCTATAGCAAATCTATCTCCAAAAGTCAGCTACAGTACTCCACTGCAAACAATTCTGTATTTATTGATGACTATCAGAGAATTCAGTCTGGTTAGAAGACTGGTTTCAAAGACAGGTACTAAAAATGTCTTTCTCCGATGGAAATCAACCGTAAAAGTTTTGAAGGGTAAACTGTTTCTACAGAATATAAATGTGATAGAATTTACCAAAAAGTTTGCCAGGAAGCTACAAGACAGAACTACCTGAAATCAGCTTGACCCACAGAGGGAAAGAGTGAGGAACAATTTGGTATTTCCAGATTCCTTAAAATTTTGACTTAATATTGACTCAGTGAGCTTTCAAATAAGAACATCTGCCAAAGGTAATACTGAACACTACATATAGCTAAACACTGCAAAAACAACTAATTCATCATTTCCCCCATTTCGTATTTTGATTCCAGATGTAACTTTGTTTTCAGGGTCTGTTCACCCAGGCTGAAAAACTACATTTGTCAGGAAACCAGGCCCAGAGACAGCATTATAGGAGTACACATATACCTACGCCAAACCACGTAAGGAGTAAACGAAGTAAATGCACTGTATGAAGCCACATTAAAAGGCCCCCGCTGCTTGATGTTCTCAGGCTCAGAACTTTCTAGGAGTATGTATTTATAGTCCTACATTTATAGGTCTGTATTATACATTTCACTTGCTGGAGTCAATCAGAGAGGCATTTAACGAAAGACAAAGAGAAATATTTATTTCCCACAAACATTTAAGAAATTGATGGACTACTGACTGTGAAAACTAAAAATGTCATGCATTTAGAAATGCTACTGGATTTTGGGCAATAAAACATTAACAAAGAATCTATACACACGGGAAAAAAAAGAAGCGGAAGACATCAGTTGAACACCATCTTGATATGAACTGGAAATGGTGCTCTCACTGTTTCTCCAGAAAAAACAACCATAATGTTTAGTGTTACTTTAATAATAACTACTGATGAGTGGGATGGCCAGGAAGACATCACCCTCCTGATACTCCTCTAACAACTGCAGTATTTAAAAAACCTTGTCGTCTGCCACCAACAAAATGTATCAGCATCTTTTGAGAAAAGCCCAAAATGGAACTGAATTGATCAAACAAACAACAGTATCTCACTACTCTTCAACAAAAATGGACTCTGGCAAACTTTCCAACGTACACACATGGTTGAGTCACAGTTTAATAGCAATCATTCTCAGATTAAAAATTCCAGACACAGAGGGAATATGAAAAGGAAGACAATAATTCAGCTATTTTTCACTATAATGTTAAATTTAAGTAGCTATCTAAAGTATTAAATACAATTAAATGCAATAAATGAAATACAACATTCTTTCAGTTTTCAAAATATACATTAAATATAATACGAGCTGGACATCTCTAAACCAACCAACCAATAATACAGGATGCAAAGAAAAGCATCTCAAAAGGCAGGAGGCAATATAACTGTGTCAAGTGAGAAATTATGTAGTTCTCAGAATCATAAATCTTTCTGATTTTTAAAAACATGGAATCAGAAGGAAACCCAACCATATGGCTCCTAAGAATTCACCTTGGAGTGGATATCTCACAAAAGTGTGTTTGAACAAGTCATCCAGAGTACACCTAACCAATGAATATTACCAATCATCAGATGTTCCTCTGTGCTTGCCTAAGAACACCATCACATAGAACGCATAGATGGAACTACACTCAATAATCTTAAGTAGATAGAAATACTCCCCAAATCAGATTCCTTTCAGCTGCAACATGCTAAAACTCCTTACACCCTACAGTGTGGAGTCATGCGTCCCCATAATTTTCATTGTTTACTTATAATGATATAGGTAGGTCAAGTGCTGTAAGAGCAGGACCAATGATGTGTCTTGGTGGGGGAGTTCTCAACATTGTTCGGAACTCTCTCAAATCACTTCACACATTCTCAGATGCAGATCTTTAAATTCTGCCTCAAAATCCACAAAGTGAGGAATTTCAGGTCCTTCTTATGGAGATTCTAATGCAACAGTGGGAGGCTGAAGCACACAGCCACCTCAACAGCTAAAAATACCCTACATAAACCCAGAAGGTTAGTTAATGTGCTCACCCTCTGTTTGAAAACTTCTTCATAGACAGCAGAAAATGCTTAGTCTTGGATAGCAGCTACCACAATTTTATGAGTTCTCTGGAGACCACACAAATCATTAGTTTAACGTCATGTAAACCTTCCAGACCTCATCTTCTAAGTGGTCTTTAAATCTACATTCAGTCACAGAGAGAAGAGGCCACCCTCAGGATGTGGTATTTCATGATACACCTAGGAAATCTGAGCAGCTGATTTCCAAGGGGACAGTTCCAGTCTACTTCATCCCCTCAGCTCTATGTTCCAGCCCCTTCTTTGGCTTCATCTCTTTGAATTGGTTTCAAGAAGCAAATTTGCAAAAGACTATTTATTTTGGGGGAGGACAGCAGGAAAACTGTTCTACCCATTCAGCCTTTGAACAAATTCACTGCTGGTGTGATGAATGCAAAGGCTGGGGTGTGTAGCTGAAGGCCAGGAATACAGCCACACATCTGAGGAAGATTAGCCATTACAGCAGTGAGCAAAGAGCATTAAACCATGGCTTTTCATAGCACGATAAACTCTGAATGAGAAATTATAAAGAAAGAAATTGAAGGATGAATATAAATTAAAAAATGTTGATTTGCCATCTGTGTCATTAGCAGAACCCACTGATACTCTGGATAACGTTGAAAAATTTAACATATCACTTAGTTCAAAACCAAGGAAGGTTAAGTCTGAAGCTCATTCCACCCAACCTCAAATGGCTCTTCATATGAAATGATCTGCTTTTCTTTACTAATCTTATAATTAATTTTTAACTGCTGTACAATCCAGACTGTTGCAAAAAGTTTGCTCTAGGTGTATTTGTGTTCCTGGCATGCTTTATGATGTGTCTGCCTGTGGCCAATCTAGGGTAAGGCCCTCTGCCTGCAGGCACCGAGATACTGATGCTGCAGCACTCAACCTCTTTGTAGAAAAGTGTTTGTCCTCAGCCAGCGCTTTGAAGTTTAGGGAAAGAACACACTTCTTACATGCTGGTGAGAGCCTATAGTGCTGTTGCACTGACATAGCTCAATGCTCCTTCACGCTGGAGGACATGCTGTTAGACTGCTTCATGGCCTTCCCTTATTAGCCACCTGTTTTGCTTTTAGTGCAGCTAACCACCTCCATATAACCACAAGGCTCCCATTCAGTCCTCTTCCGATGACTACCCTCTCTCTCTCTTCCAAGCATATTATCCCTACACGTATGCATTCTGTAAGTTACCTCTACTCCTCGAACTTCTTCTTTCTTTCCCCTACTCTCTATCTCCTACTCCTTACATTCTTAGCTGCCTGTGTGACCCTGTGTAACAATCTGTTGCCCCTTCTAATCACAGTATTGTTAGTTTCTCAGCAAGCCTCTATGCCCAAAGCCTTTCCTGTAACGCCATTTCAGCCTTCAGAAGGCAGCTTCATTGATTCTTCCTTTGTCAATAGCAATATCAAACCTTCTAAATATTAGCTCCCTTATTTCCAAAGATTTCTTCAAATTTAGTATTGTGGATCCTGTAAGTCTTAGTCCCCACTATTTTTCTCAAGACTGCTCACAGGATTGATTTACTCTCGCTCTCTTACTAATGAGGTCCTTCCTTCATGGTTCTACTAGCTTTAAAAAGTCCCAAAGGTTTGTTATTTGTTATTTGTTGAGGATCATTTTATTAACAAAATGTTTATCTGCTTTATACAACATCATTACAGAAGCCTGTAATGATGATTTGCAGATCCACTCTCACTAACCTAGGTTAGAAATGTAGTTCCAAAAAGGCACTACAGCTGCTTTTGAGACTTCACCTGACACACCTAGGGATGGTTCCCAGAGTGCAGATATTAAAGAAGACAGTTCAATGCCTAGGCTTTAATGTTGTTTCTGCTCTTAAGAGGATAAAAAAAAATTATAATCCCCATTTTTTTCCCCTGTCAATGTCTAGCAGAACATCTGAAAATTGCTTGGGAATAGAAACAAGGATTTTCCAGTATTAGAGACTGTGGGAAAGGATTATCCTCAGTGAAGTCACTTTAAATTCTCTTTCGTTCTAAAAGCTCCTACTTCTATTCTTCATTTTTATTTGTTTCAAAGGCCTTTGGCTGGGTTCTCCCTTGGGGTCAAACACATATCCCCTGAGAAATCTGGGGGTGGAAAGACAAAAAAATTTCAGGAAATCACTTCCTTAAACTGTATTTACCATTGTTGAACTCAATTATTTCTCCAGAGAGAAGAAAACTAAGCATTTGGAAATAAGTTCTTTTTCTGCCACTGTTTATATTGCAGTTAAAAGCTTTTTATCCATGCTTACTAGAACACTGACCAACTGGCATTTTCTCAAGGGCAGAGACACACCAGAAAGGGTGCTTCAGTCTGCAATGGTCGCTTATTTTATATGGCAGTAAATTCACATTGGGCTTCTCAGAAAACACATGACTACGAAGCACTAATTTTTTTAATGCGTTGCAATTTATTCATAACCAGGTTGTCTTCACTTATTTGTTTGCCTCTTTCTGACTAACTTCTGCAGAGATGCCATTTTTCTTTAATTTCACTTGCTTTAATGAGCTTTGAACCAAGTCTTGTCCATGTTACTAAATGTTTAGACTATTCAGGAACTTCCATAGCAAGGTGCAAGAAATGTTTTTAGACAAAAGTCCTTTCAGTTTGAAATTGTCTTGGATGGAGGCCAGATACACACATTTTCTTCTGAGGTATATCTTTGGTGGATTCTCCAAAGCTTGAGAATCCTTCTTTTTAAAGATTTATAATCCCTTATAAAAGATTCAGTCACCTTAAGAGACTGCCCAGCCATTCTCTAGTCCTTCTTTGAAGCAAATTAGGCATTTCAGATTGCATACGTGCAGTGCAACCTCTCAAAAATAACATCATCTAAAGCCTTGGAAAATCTGCATTAGAACATAAGTTCTGTTACGCAGTTCATACTAAAGGAAGGTCTGTTTATACTTATATATGTTCCCATTACAGATTCAGTAACCTAACACTACAAATGGAAAAAAAAAAGAATTTACAGCTTACCTGCCCAAGCATCTACAAGAAAGGATATAATAAACAGGAATTTCCTCTATTCCTGAAATTAATGGGTTTTCTTTCCATTTGATGGCTTTTTCGAACAAAAATGTCCCTGTTCTGTTGTTTCCCTGCCTTATTCTTCTCATTCTACTTCTTATTCACACAACATAAAACTATCACAAGAAAAGTCACACAGATTTCTGTATTTAGCTGGAACAAGTATAAAGTGACCACAGTTTATTTGTTCAGCTCACAATTCCTATAAGGATTCTTTAATTTGCTGGGGGTTTTGTACATTCCACCAGCAATATTACTTACTGCTTAATACAAGTTGCAAACTGCCAAATAAATGGTTACATATTGTTAATCACCTATACGCACGTCTATTTTGCTAGCATACGCCACGCAGCGTGTTTGAGTGGATGTGATGCCACCAATGTCTTCAAGCTGATGCATACCATGGATATGAATATAGAACTTAACCCAAAGGATTGTGGCAAGGCAGCTCAGCTTCGACTTTGTTTTCCATTATAAACCTGACTTTGATTCCCATCCAAAATCTTCAAAGAATGTCCTCTGTGCTTAAAACTTTTCATGCTTAGTCATTTGGGAATATCTTCTACAGACAACTAGAAATATACATCAGATTCCAGAGAAATTTGAAAAGATATCAAAAGAGGCTGTTTAAAAGCAGTGGTTTTCTTGCCTCTTTCTCCCTTTTGAATATAGACTTAAAACATATTCTCATCTTTAATGAGTTTTTTTCACAATGACCTTTTTTTTCTGGACTAAGGAGGTAAAATTCGATCTTTTCTTTCTGCCAGCAACCATGTCACCACTGATGGTCTCTGCCAGTGACCTGATGCAACTACAGTATTAGCTTTTGCCAAGGACACCACAGTGTAAAGAAAACAACTCAGGCAATAGCCCCTATGCATTCCTCTGAACTAAGCCCTATTTGGCAGGTGTCTTTTCAAAAGCATCCCCACTTGATGGAGCATTTTGAAGAGATTATGACTTCTCTCTTTCTGCTTATGTTACTGGATTTAGAGCAATAGGTCCATTGTGTAGACTGGAAATACTCAAGGGGGAGAACTCTTCACCCCAGAAGTGGCTATTAATCTCTGGACAAATACATTAATTTAATGTGTTTCAGTGTCTCCTTTTCAAAGCTATTTCAAGATAGATTTGGTCACCGTTTCTAACAGAAACAGCAGGATCAGCTTAAAAATCTTGAGGTTTTTCTGGTGACAGCACTTCTCTGCTAAAAGAAATAATTTTCAGAGAAAACTTCAATTAAGAGCATGCCCAGCAAAACTCAGAGGAGCTGAGCTAATCCTTCTTTACTGAAATGATCACACAGGTATGGCTCCATTGTTTGATGGTCATCCAGAACAGACTGGGCTCTGCACTCTTTTTATATTATTCACTCTCTTGAACAACCTTACCTGCAGTGTTGAGAAAAAAACTGAACAATTCAGTTGTCCTTCCAAGACACTTCTAAGGTTCCTATGCCTAGATTATATAGCACAATGGTCAATCTCTTACATTAGTGTATAATTTTGACTGTACTTTTTTGATTGTACAACTTTATGGGATTAAACATGTATATAGGCAAGTTCTTCCTAACATGCTTGTGCTTTGGGGGAAGAAACTGGGGTGTTGTAGTCCACCATAAACACTGCCTCACAGGGCATTCATGCAGGAAATCGGTGCTTTGAGCAAAATTTATCACTGAACGTCCCTCTGTGGAGTGCTTAAAATCATCATCAGTGTTAGGAAGATTTGTTTTCATTTGCTGTTTTCTAAACCAGAAGCTGATTACCCAGAAGCTAACTATCTGCTGTCTCATACAGCATTAAAATGTATGTTACACATGAATATAAATTCCAAGTAAAACTGGAAGCTGTGAGAGTTACTTTCACACTAGAGAACTTTAAAATAGAAGCACTGTCTTTTCCAGGTGTTAAAGATTCAGTTCTTACCGACAGTGAATGAAGTCAGGAACAGGATTATGCTGGCTAAAAGATGCTGCATCAAGATTCATGCAAATTTCCACATTGTCTCCAGCCATGATTCGTACTGCAGCTTTATTTTCATCCTCAAATGTCTGCCTTTGTAAGGATGCACAAAGCAGCAACATGAAATCATCTAGGAGAAAGCAGTGGTTGAAAGGAAAAATTCAGTCATTAACTTAGGTGTGGGAAGCAGTGGTGACATATTATAATGTAGCTACCAGACTGTTTTCCCAGACTTTGAAACTCCAACACTGTGCTATTTTCAAAGCATTTAATGCCTATTTGAATTTTATTAATGTATTAGGTTTTTTATCTGTCATCTTCTATGATTTTTATTGAAAAATAAATTACAAAATGGGAAATAATTCATATTTTTGATGATACATTATTAAAAAAGGGATAAGGAAAAAGATGTAGAAGTGACTAATTATTTCAATTTTTCTACTACGTACAAAGCCACACTTAGTATTCAATCTCCCACACAATATGCCAGCTTGCTACTAAAGAGTAACTAAAAGAGTGGCTTCAAATTACACTGTAGAGATGTTTTAAGCAAAGGATATGTAAACACTACACAATTATGCGCTATAATACTTACAGACAAGGAATACAGGGTTTGGTCTCACAATGAAGTCTGGAAAGTATAACCACTTTATGATGTTGGAGTTGAAGTTGGCATTACCACTTCTCCATGGATAGTCTGTATGACAGAAGCACGCAAAAATGCAATCAGTACTTTACGACAAATACTTCATCCTTTTCTTCTGAATATTTATCAGTTTTCCAGGACTTTTCTTTAAAAGCAAGCAGTGTTAATTGTCAGTAAAGAATAAGTGTCCTTACCTTTACAAGGAGCAGGTGGGATGCCAATGCAAAGGAAGTACTGGAATGTAATGATGCATGACAGAAAACAGCAGTATTTTGGCCAGATCTCTGCAATAGCTTTTCTTCTACGTCGATACAATACCGCAATCAGCCAGAAGGCATGAATCATGGCATAAAAATCCATTCGTTGACCAATTACATTCACAGATAGAAGAAAACAGGTCTGGAAAACAAGAAAAATAAGCAACATTTGCAACCTGATGGTTGGTCAATGAAACAGTGATAAGTTCCTTGGGGTCCTGACAAAACAATTGGACACATGCTGGGGCCGACTGTAGAAACTCTGTACAAAACAACATGCTAAACCAGATTGCATCTCTTCAACAGCAACCCCTCCCACCCCACTCCATCAACCAAAATTTTTGGTACTCTTCTATGAGTGTCAACTACGTGAATACAGCACTAAAGCAGGTTTCCATATCTAAAGATAAAGGATGGAAAGAGTGTTGTCACAGTAGCCTATATGTGAAATGTTCAATTGTTGCCAAGCAAAGCACATATTACACAGTCATAAATTTTGATAGCAGTTACAGATGTGAAAAAGAAGAGGAACTACTACGAATAACAACAACTAAAGTGTATCCTCATGCAGGAACCAGACAAAAAGAAAAGGGATTTAGACCATACAAACTGTATTGGGTATAGAAAAATCTAGTCAATTGCTGTAAGGCAGCTTTAGTTCCCCATTATTCTACAGGCTCTGCATCACAGAGCAATTCTGTTCTTTTGCACCATTTAAAGTAGTCCCTTCACTCAGTGCCATGAAGTATGTTTTCAAACTTAGTGAATAATTCATAGTGAATCATTTATTCAGTGCACTCCACTATTTTGTCCTCTCTCCTCAGATTAGGATGTGGTTAAACTTATTTCACAAAGGAAAAAGCTTGCTGATTAATTTTAATTTTCACTCATTCTCAATCTTCAGATTGGCTGTGAACAGCTTATTTATCAGTAGGAAGGGGTGGTTGTGTTTAATAAGTAGGTCAAGAGTACCATTATGATTAGATTTGTGATGCATTAGCCTTCTGCAGATAGCCACAGAAATTTTTGAAAACACTATTTCCGCAAACATTTTGGAAAGCACATTTCATGTGTTAATGAACAATTTAGGCAAGGGAAGAGATGAAGCTTTTTTTTTTTTTTTCAGCGCTTGTTCAGCAACAGCTTGTCTTCAAGGCAGGTTCAATTCTGACTGGGTGAATTGATGAGTGAATTGGTGAGTGAATTGTTGAATTCTGGATTGGGTGAAGCAGATAAAAGGAATACATCAGCTCAGCCTAAATCCCAGCAGTCTGGGACACTGTTGCTGGCAAAGAGATGAGCAGGTCTTTTGCTAAATAAGACACCTACCAGATATTTAGGATGCATCATGGATCTTCAGTAAAATCCCTTCACTTCTTTGTACCTGCCTCTCATAGTTCTCTATGTGTTTCTTGTCTACCAAAAATTTCTTTTTCAGTAGAACTATTTTGCAGAGAAAGAACTTACTAGTGTCTTACACTAGTGGCACAAAGCAGCAATAAATTTCACTGGAGCTCTTGCTCCTGTAAATTACTAACAGCTATAGTAACAAGTATAAAAAAGAAGAATGCATTTATGTAGCCTGAGGCAAAAGAAACTTAGAATTTTTTTAATAGAGACAATGGTCTGCTAGTCACCTGCTTTCTTCTTCTGCTCCTGAAGTCCCTGGACTCCTTTGTATGCATGTGCATGAGAGGGTATACCTCAATTCTGTCCCCTTTCCCATCTGTTATCCCTTTTGTTGAATCATAAATAAGGCATGCAAAGAAAAGGAAGAGGAAAAGCACTACTAGCAGATAGACAGCAACCATGGCAAGATTTAACATGAGCGATAACTGAGAACCATCGAGCTCTCAAACACAGTTCAAACTAATATTAAAAAATGACACAATCAAACCATTAGGAATGATAGTATAAAGAAAATTAACACATAGTGATTTACCTCCAAACCAAACTTGTAGAAGAAATAGTTTATGAAATACTTGACGCAGTTTACCAGCCCATCATCCAGATGTGCTCTTGTAATATCATGGAAAATAGTTTTAGTCACAGGCGCAGTAAGGTTATTTCGACATCTGTAGTACTCTTGATGACGGTAGATTGTAACTTCAAAAGCCAGAATAGCCAGCATCAGTAAGTTATTCTATGAGAGACATAATCAGAAGAATATTAAATAAAAATTAAAATCAAAACCACATGAAGCTGTAAAATTTTCTGATAGGCATAAACCCATGAATACACAAATGGATGTCAGCACTGAGCACTTCCGTACTCCAGGTTGCACTGGCACCTATTCCCAGCTACTATTACTGAAACAAAGCAAGGTTTCTACCACTTCTTGGATTTTGATTAAACATACTGACACTCAGTAGATACATGTAAAGACACTCATTTAAAAATACTATAAGGAACACCAGTCATAGAAAGGAAGGGGATCTGCCCTCTCAGAGAATAACAGAATCATAGAATCGTTTGGGTTGGAAGCAACCTCAAAGATGACCCAGTTCCAAACCCCTTGCCATGGTCAGGGACACCTCCCACTGGATCACGTTGCTCAAAGCCTCATCCAGCCTGGCCTTGAACACCTCCAGGGCTGAGGCACCCACAACTTCTCTGGGCAATCTATGCCAGTGCCTCACCACCCTCACAGTAAAAAAATTCTTCCTAATACCTAATTTAAATCTTCCCTGTTTCGGCTTTAAACCATTTCTCCTCATCCTGTCACCGCACTCCCTGATAAGGAGCCCCTCCACAGCTTTCCTGTAGCCCCCTTTAAGTACTAGAAGGCTTCCATAAGGTCGGGCCAGAGCTCTCTCTTCTCTAGGCTGAACAAGCCCAATGCTCTCAAGCCTGTCTTCAGATTGGACAAGCTCCAGCTCTCTGATCATATCTGCATCCCCCCTCTGGACTTGATCTAACAGATCTATGCCCTTCCTTTGCTGGGGACTCCAGAACTGAATGCAGTACTCCAGCTGAGGTCTCATGAGAGCAGAGTAAAAGGGAAGAATCACCTCCCCCAACCCGCTGGTCACATTTCTTTTGATGCAGCCCAGGATATGGTTGGCTTTCTGGGCTGCAAGTGCACACTGCCAGCTCATGATGAGCTTCTTATCCACCAGCACCCCCGAGTCCTTCTCTTCACAGCTAGTCTCAATCCATTCTCTGCCAGGCCTGTATTTGTGCTTGGGACTGTCCCCAACCCAGGTGCAGCACCTTTCACTTGACCTTCTTGAACTTAATGAGGTTTGCACAGGCCCATCTCTCAAGCCCATCAAGTTCCCTGTGGATGGCATCCCTTCCCTCCAGCTGGTTGCCCACACTACACAGCTTGGTGTCATTGGTAAACTTGCTGAGGGTGTACTCAATCCCACTGTCCGTGTCTCTGAGAAAGATGTTAAACAGTGCCAGTCTCAATACCCACCCTTGCAGAACACCACTCATCATTGGTTTCGATTTGGACATTAAGCCATCGACCACATCTATTTTACTGCTACCATCCAGACAATTTCTTATCCACTGAGTAGTTCATCCATCAAGTCCATGTCTCTACAATTTAGAGACAAGGATGTCGTGTGTAACAGTGTCGAATGCTTTGCGCAAGTCTAGGTAGATGATGTCAGTTACTCTTCCCTGATCCACCAATGCTGTAGCCCCATCATAGAAGGATACCAAATTCATCGGTCACAATTTGCCCTTAGTGAAGCTATGCTGGTTCCAGCAGAGTTCCCAGAAGAATCTGCTCCACGATCTTGCAGGGCACAGAGATGAGACTGATTGGTCTTTAGTTTCCCAGGGTCCTTTTTCCTTTTTTAGAAATAGGAGCGAGGTTTCCCATTTTCCAGTCAGTGGGAACTTCCCTGGACCGTCAAGGCTTCTCAAATATGATGGATAGTGGCTTAGCCCTTTCATCCACCAGTTCCCTCATCCACAGATGTATCTCACCAGGTCCCACACCTGATTCTCTCCTATAGTGGGCAGTTCTTCATCCTCCCAGTCCCTTTGTCTTCTGCGACTTGGGTGGTGTGTCTTGAGCCCTTGACAGTGCAGCTCATGATTCACAGCTTCTCTTAAGGTCTCACACTTTACTTTGCATGAGATAAGAGTATACAAGCATACAAAAAGTCACCTGCAAGAATTCAGCTGGCAAGTACTAGCTTCCTAAAACTGCAAGGGTGCTGGATAGTTTAAATATATCCCGAACACTCTTTTAAATGAACAGTCTATCTGCCAGTCTTCACTCAGGTACAGCTCCTTCTGTCCCAAAGCCAGATTAACTGCGATGCAATCTTGAGTGGCTCTGAAGTGCTTTTTTTTTATCTCAGGAGGGAAATCTGCCCTATGCACTATAGAAGAGAGGTATTAACTAACTCAAAGTGTTGGTTAAAAAGACTAGCCCAGAGAAAGTCTCTCAAGGAAGCCATAACTGAAGGTCAAGAGGCAGTCTCTAGGTCTCATTCATTGAGAAATATTTGTGACAAGAATGTTCTAAGACAGGTGCTACTGTTTTGGGTTTTTTTTGGTTCAGGTTTTGGCAGGTTTTGACAAGAAGTTATTCTTGCTTGCTGTCCCTGTGCTTCCTGTGTTTGTTGGGGAGAGTTTTACACAATCTGTCATAGATATGCTCCTCTCTTCAGCATCGTAGATACTTTGAATGACTTATTAAAGGGGCATAACAGATGCACATCAAGACTTGAAGCTTGGGACCTTCAGGTCTAACACTAAACTGAATTCCTCTATGTGGAAAAGACATTTTATTTGATAACTCAATGAAAAACCTTCTAGAATAATTTCTAATCCTGAAGAATTAACTATTTGTAGCTGTAAAGTTCCTAGTATCACGCCAGACACCACTAGGTAACTTCATTCTATGCAGAACTCTTGGATCAGTAATTGCTCTTCCCCATGTATATTCTTAACTGTGGGAGTTGCATGGCTGAGGGAGTGAAAGGCAGAGCCACTACCAGGACCTGACACGTTGACCTCCAGAGCTTGGGAGGTCTGCTCTACACAAAGAAAGCACACAGAGGTAAGCTGTCAGGCAAGAAATGAGGAACAGATCTAATAAGAAAAAAATTGCTGTTGTTCAGTCAACATATTTCCAACAACCTTGAATGGTGTATGCAAAATTTTTGAGAATCTTTAAATTAAGAAAAATACATGCAATGTTTGCCCCAGGAGTTAGCACATTTCTATTGTAAACAGGGTTTTTTAATCAAGACAAGAATAATAAAATATTGCTCATAGGCATCAAAAAAAAAACCAAGAAGAAAACCAGATGACATTCATTTACTGGTGTCTGAATGAATTATTCCCTTAACTCATATTTCCTAAGCTGTGGCTATGGAATAAGCACTTCAAAAAATTAACTGCTGATAGCATATGCTGTCATTCAAGGCAATTGCTCCAATTAGACCTATCAGTTCTTCGGCACTTAAAAGCTATATACCGCTTAATTACTAACAGTTCTTAAATATCACATTTTTTATAGTGCTTTTAACAGATGGCAGAGTCAGAGAGCCATACTTCTACATGCAGATTATCTTAATTACTACTGAATCCCTTCTGGTAATGTCCTGTGGAACAGATATTGCTTTCTGCTGTCTCTTCCCCTCTACACTTCCCTATGATCAATGGCTTGCATTACTTTTTTTTTTGTGTGTGTGGCAGATGTTTTGTTTCAAACACATTTACAATTTCATCATAAATAAGAAAATATATCAATACAGACAATTAAAGAAGTTACCCTTAAGTACACAAGCAGGGGATAAGACTTCCTCAATCCAACCCACTCTGCAGGATCAACTGGCCCACTGTAGAGGACTGAGGTTTTGAGTTCTTCTAAACTGACCTTAGTTTCATTCTCTCCTGGCTAAAAAGAAAATGCAACAGTTCATAAAAAAAGCAGTTTAAGGCTGATTGGGGAGGGAAACATAATCAATAACAATATATCAGGTGAACTGTAGTTTTCAGTACTTGATATGCTTCCTTTTGCTCTTCTTCATTAAGAAAGCAGCAGTCAATTTTTTTTTAATATGAACTTGTACTCACCAATGTACAGTTACTGGAAAAAGTGCTGGGATCAATAGATGTGAGCTGGTACAACATTTTGCAGACAATAATCACACATGTCCAAACAGTGCAGATACTTGATGCCAATGGGCGAAACTGAGCATATGGCAAAGCAAGAGCCCAGGCAATTAAAAACACAAAGTTAAACAGAGACACCTGAAAACACAAAAACAGTATGGAAATTACATGGAATAAGAGAATTAAGGAAGTCTGATCTCTTCCATAGTAATTAAAAAAAATCATACAAAAGAAAGTGACATACAGAAATGGTGAGTAAAATACTGAAAAGAATACAACAATATTCACAATAAGACAGACAAAAAGTGGTAAGAGAAGAAGGAAAAACTTAGTAGCTGGTTTAGGAAGGACCTTATCTCCTACATAAAATTAATACTATTAGACCCACAAAACTTCATTCCCACCCTACAAACAGACATGAAATACAAAGGACCACATGCTGGATCTGCTGCTTTAATACATGAGAAACAAAGAAGAGATGAGTCCTCTTGACTCTTTTCCTCAAAGATGTGAAAAAAAAGGACTTTTTTGGGGGGGAGGGAATCCTGTCCTGTCACCCTGATCAACAAATGGCTGTGTCAGGTAGAGAACTCACACTGCTCGCACCAGAGGCACAGCTAAAGGAATTGCTTCCCTTTTCTTTACGTGTAGTTCCACATTCCTGTTTCTTCAGCACCAGACTCAGTTTAAGTAACTTTCCTAAATATTCCTTCCCAAACTTTTTCCACACCCTTCATCCTAGGATGATGCCCACAGCCAGCTTGAGCAGGGGATGGATTATTTCTCTTGAGTCCAAAGGGTTAGACTAATAAAGCTTTAATATCTGGAGAAAAGGAGAGGGCTGAGACTATCGAGGCAGATAGAATATTATTGTGGAAGAAGACGTCAAGGCAAGTTCCTAGCAGCTGACAAATTCAGCTGTATCCCACAATTTCAGTGAGGACTTACATGAAAAAGCAACTCCCTATACTTGGGTGTGCCACTGCACAGCAGATGCTGACAAGCCTCCACCATGGCTAAGATTTTTGACAGCGATTATTTACTTGCCTCCTTCACTGTGACCCAGATGATGTAAGAGGAAACAATTTTGATGATGTGCAGCTCCAACAGCCACCATACAAAGACTTGCATCTTATGAAAATACTCCAGGAATTTCAAAAACAGCACTGTAAGGCGGTCAATCACCAGATGCCATTTGTTTCTTAAGTCTGTAGAGATGTTCAAGCAGAACCGTTGGGAGGAGAAAAACAGAAGATCTCTGTAAAAAGGAATGCACTCCACTAGACAACAACAAGCTTTTTACCTCTCTTCTAGGCCTTAAGAGTAAGACAAGAAGGAGGTTAAAGGTATGGCTCAATGGTTCAAATTCTGTTTTTATTCCTGTCTAGAAGAGCCCTTCTTGGGCTCCATTTTCCTCCAATATCTTTGGACCTAAGCTTTAGAGATTCCACCCAGGGACTAGATCTTTGTCCAGCTTGGAAAGAGCAGGATTTTGTTTGTTATTTGAAAGTCTTGGATCCAGACTGTTTTCAGAAAGCACAGACTACTGCTCTTCAGAAACATCTTCATCTGTGCACACTAGGAGTAGGATTCTTGTCACATGGGTCTAGACAGCTATACTATATATGTCTTCATATGTCAGTTATCTAAACTGACTTGGAAACAGCATATTCTCCTGGAGTGTGATTTGTGCCGTCCCAGAATAGATATCTAAAACAGGTGAGGTAAATTGCAGTCCAGTTTAATATTTCTCTCAGTTAAAAGGGAGCTTTAGTAAGCTGAGATCCTGAAGCTGGGTGAACATATCCCTTCATAGATAGTACTTGGCTAAAAAAGTCATGCTCCCAAATAATATGCCAGTGAGCAATCATGTGGCAACACCTACCACATATCAGTAGGTATGATAATACATATGCTGAATAGTGCTCTCAAAGTGACGTATTAGCTTGTGGGCTGCATAAAACTGTTACACCAGGCTGTTATAATTAGTATAAAGTCTTCACACTGTATTTGGGCTTTCAGAAGCACTTTGGAGGGTAGAAAGGATTTTGCAACTGTGAGAACATTCTTACAGTTAACATCAGAGATTGAAACATATGCTAATGACAGCAAAATACATCACTGTCTAACCTATAAAAATGTAAAGGAGATACCATATTCTCTATGTAATTATTTAAATTTAGCTGCTTTTTTATATATAAAGCAAAATGAGATGGTTCTTCAGTGCATATTTGTGTGAAAAAACATACACACATGTGTGAAAAAGCTGACTTTTGAATGCCTGACAAACAAATTCAACCTTTTTCCTTCTACCCTTATTCTACAACTACAACTTAGATAATGCTAATAAAAATGCTGAGTGGTGTAAATACCATGACTAAATAGTTAAATTTGACAAATTAATTAAGGTATAGAAATCTAGTCCTTCATGTGTGCTTTTATAAGCACAATAAGTGTATTTTCAGAAAGTGTTTATTTATAGAAGCTCTTACTCATTCTTTCATTGCATTTATTTTAATTTGCAATGTTACCATCATGTAAGGTATATCCAGGCAGCATCAGTTAAGCGGAACAGGGCAGGGAAGGTATTATAGCAAGCTCTGTCCAGCATGTCCAGGCACTATATGGGCAGGGGATACATGGCCAGTCACTTTCATTGAAAAACTGTACATCACTGTGTAATCCAGTCTGCACACATGAACATGTTAAAAAAATGTTAAAACTCCAGCCATATGGCTAAAGAAAAATGATACAACTCTTTAGTAGAAATAAATGCACATGCAGCTTAAAGATGGATCACACATGGCAAGCAGCACCTCATTCTACTGCCAAGTCCCATTCACTGCAGTGGGGAAGGGGGCCCAGGGAAAGGGATGCAGCTCCTCACTTCCCTGCTTGCATTTGTAGCTGAACAGGGTAACTTTCACCAGCTGGCCTCTTTCTCCAAAACAGCATGTAAGAATGGCCAGAGTGCAACTAACTCATCACTCCTTGAAGACCACATGAGAGATGGCCAAGAAAGTTTTCCATGGTCCACGAACGCCTCTGTGGGGGAAGATGTCCCAGTCAGGAAAGGTAAATAGTTTCAGCTCAGCTTCCCTCGGGCAGCTAAGCCAGATGCACTACCATTTTGTCTTGACAAAGACCCTGTCCCTAGTAATGTGTCACAGTCCTGTGAATACTGGCATGTACAACTAAATCTGTGGTATGACCACTTCCAAACAACACGACTTTCTGCGTTGTTAAATGCCCTTCCCTGGTTTTTGCTCATGGCACATATTCCAAACCGAGCAACGAAATAATTCATACTAGGAGTTCATCCTAGTACTATCAAGGATGACAATATCAGCCTTATCCATATCTGCCCTTAAGCATTTTTACGCTTATCTGGCATCAATTACACATTTCATATTCAGAAGTGAAAAATATGACACTAATGTGCACATGAATAATGAAACAAAGTCATTGGGACTTGTGGAGTGGAATGCCTTGAAAGCACGCAGTACCAAGATTAAATATGTATATGTATTTTCTTTATTATAAAGAAATTTCACTCGAAAAGAGTTCTTAGGATTTGGGGTAACCTCCTATTAATCCAACCCACACCAACTGGAAGAGTTGCCTCCTGAATAAAGAAGAGGGTACTTTTTGTTTTAATCTTCTCAGCACCCTTTAGAAACAGTATGATTTTTCCCTAGAAGAGTCCATGGCCTGTTGAATAATTGACAAGCAGCCATCTGCTCAATTCAGGCTCTTTTGGCAAAGACTATGCAAAATTAGAAGGAAAATCTGATAACTGAAGAGAGCAGGGATGAATCATCAATTGTCACTGTTAACTAAGGCTAAGGAAGGCAAAATTTGCAGTCTGTAAAGCTTACCTGTAGTTTCTTCTTCCTCTGATTCATCGTCTTCATCATCATCATCTTCCTTGTCCTCATCTTCCTTTTCTTCTTCTTTACCTTTTTCGACTCGCCCTTTCCCTCCCTCCCCCTCTGGCTCTTCCATTCTTTTCTCACCAGTCTCTTCCAGCATTTTATCCTCTTCCTTTTCTCTGCTGGCTGTTAAATTCATCATAGTTATGTCAGGCAGGCTTCCATCTTGATGTACCAGTCTGTTGGTAAACAGTAGCATGTCAGTAAACTGAGCAGTAATGACATCGTAGTCTTTTTCAAGATGTATAATTAGAAAAAATAAACTGTTCATGGAAAATGCCTTAGAAGTGGAAAAGTTAATGATTCTGGTACTTTCTTTGAACACACACTGCAAATTGAGTTGGAATATATTAGTAACTACTTCTCACTCAGATACTAATGGTTAGTTAGTAATGAGTGGTATTGTCACTTAAACTTGACATTTTCCCCTCTGGAGAAAATGGTCAGAGTTTAAGATGTAGAAGCATGAAATGACATTGTTTAAGAGGAAACATTTCATGACTTCATAGGGGACTTACTCATTTTGGTGGTTTGGTATTTTTTTCTTGAGGCTGCTCAAAGTAATTGGAATAGAAAGAAAAAGGGAGATGAGAACAGAGGGGTTACAGAAGAAGGTCATTGACAAACACTTCATGCTACATCACAAGTCATACAGCATTCTCCTGCTCCTTCTGATACCAAGAGCATGCCATCATGACATTCACAGGGTGATTCTATAAAGAAACATGGAATTGCAACACCGATGGAAAGGGGGCAACCTATTTGCACCAGTGCTAAACATGGGCAGTGCTGTATCAGTGCAGTAATGCAGTTGAATCAACGCAAGTATCTGAATGATTACTGTAAATATATTTCCACCTTCTTCCAATTGAAAGGAGTAGCTGGGAAGCCAAATAATTTGCAAGTATTCTTCCAGTGATATGTTTGAGAACAAATGAAAGCAAAAATTCCATGGCTGTAACTTCAGTATATTTTATCATCTCTGTCTTTGATAGGCGATTCATTCTCCCTCTTTTTTTTTTTTTGCATCTTACTGAGAATTTTACGTAAAATTATAGCTGTTTCTTATTAAATCTATTAGTAATTTTCAGACTACCAAAACTGAGATACACAGAAGTGGTATTTCGCTATTGCTATGGTGCCAATTTTTAAGCAATTTATTAAACATATATCCCTTCTTTATTGAGAAAAGCTACATTCACTTCTGGTTTCAGATATTTTCTTTCCCCCACCCGTGAGTTGCACTGTTGGAACTCACTTCTGATACTTGTAGAAACCTCACTTTTCCTAATTTCCTAATCGTATGATGTGCCTTGCTGAGCACAGTGTTTATAAATAGCCCCTTTGAATACGATGCCTTGCAGTGATGTCTCCCTATGGAAAGTGCATATCTATATGATCAGATCACTAAATGTTTAGTTATGCTATTGAAATTACTACACTCAGCATACTTCCAGGCATCCATTAGACTGTTCCTGGAGTAATGCAGGTAACTTTAATATGCTACAGTATTATATCAGGGCTTTATTTTCATGTTGAGAAACTCTGGTATATTATCTTTTAGAAAGGAAATTCTGGCAGTTTTAACTAAATCTTTTACAGTGAAAAAACCCTAAAAATCTAGATTTAACTATCTGATTATCAAAAAATAAGAGCACAGGGTAAGCAGTTAATAAGAAGGTCAAACAAGCATAACAGTTTTTCAAACATTTTGCAGGTGCAGTTTCGTCAAGATGGAAACTCTTGTGGCCCAAAAGAGGGAAAAGCTACAGAAACTTGATTAAACAACCCTAAAGTAGTAATATCGTACCAACTAAGAAAAAGCAGGAAAGGTGGCTTAAAAGCAGAAGTTTAACAAGACAGCCAAGCACCAAATAATCTCAATGAATAAAGACATTGATGAAAATGATTACCAAAATCCTTCATCATGGGTTGGGCTATGAACCTTTATTCAATAATCTAAAAATCTCTTATATTCAACAACATATTAAGTAGCTTCAGCTACTAAAACCAAGGCTTTTTGTCCAATATATTTTATTTTCATATTTAAGCTAGCAAATATACTAAAGACATATTCCAATCTTTTTAAAATGACTAAACAATAATACTCCCCAAAATGAAATAATCTAACTTAGCATATCTAGCTAAAACTCTCATAACGTACCAATAGAGGAGTCATGTATAAAGAAGAGAGAATGAATTCTGAGTTAAGTTCAAATGTTATGCAGGTTCCCGGTTACCATAAATCATTCCATTTAAAAAGCAACACTCCATGAAATGAAAGTATTCATATAACCAGACAGGTGTTGCAGACATGCAAGTGTATTGATTTTAATGATGTATCTTCCCAGCTGGCTTCTATAATGGAAAAATATACATTCACACTGGTGTAAATCAAGAACTTAAGGACTTACCCCTGCGTAAACTGGACAGAAGCACAGCAACACAGCAACCCTATAGGATTTTGTATGAGTGGACTCATCTGTCTCTTATTCATATAAACCCTATTTGTATCCAGGAGATCCAGAAGTTGATGGGATTATAAAGATAGGTGCATGCAACAGATATACCTGATAAAGCCTCAGTTTGAGCTTAGTTTTCAGGATGTTGGTGCTTAGTTCTACTGACTTCAGTAGGACTGAGCATGGGATCATGTGCTTACAAGATCCAAGGCCTGATATAAAGCCCTGCCTTCTATTCAAAAACTTACTCTACTTGGAATCTTTCTTCCCAAATTTCCTCATTTATCACTAGGGTCATTGTTTCTCTTTAATTTTTTTTTCACTACAATGATATCATGTAGCATGAGGTATGAGGACAATAAAAACTGCACTAGTTTAGAATATTGAGGCCAAGCTACCCATACAGGCTTCACAACCAATCAGGTGTAACTTCAAGTTGAAAAGCACATAACTAGTGGGAAATTATCAGAAATAAAACAAAGGTATTGTGTCTAATACTTTGGAAAAAAATAATTTACTAATAACACAAACAACAAGCCTTGACGGTACCCCATTAATGCTTTTCACTGAGAGCATTTCTCACCCTCAAATTCATTTAAATAGGGTTTCAATAAGAAGAACTATACTAGTTGATCTAGTTTTAGGCAGCAAAGTGATTTCAGAGGCACTAAAATCAGGCATGTGTCCCAGGTCCTTGCTGGACTCCTAGTACTTTCACCTATTTGTAATTTGTTAAAGCAGAAGATTAATAACAGCTTACTGGATGCATTAGGAAGCATATTTTGCCTTTGATATTTTTTTGCAGTTTATGAGCTCCTCTGGGAGCTGCTTTCATACTGAGGCTCCTATCCCTACTTTGCAACTGCACTACAGCTGTGCCTGTGACTGCTCCCATGCCTCCCTGACCTTCAGCCTGACACACAGACTGACTCCCATGCCTTCATCTCCAAACTGGATCACCTCTATGGACTTGCTGGCAGCTCCCAGGCTGTGGCTGACCCTTATTGCCACCTCCAGATCTGATCCTCACCCTCAGTTGCTTGTTCCCATTCCTGACTCCCTGGGGCAGAGAGCCCAGCCTTGCCTCCCAGCTATCCTGGCTTGCCTGACCTCACCAAGATGCCTGCCTTCACCACTCCCTGACAGAGAGGCTTCCTACAGACCATGTTTCCACGTCCAGTAAACTTTTAAGAACCCTGGCCTGAATTGCGTGATGACATTTGAAGAAGAAGCGTGAACTTGACAGATAAATTAACTTCTTGTTAGAGCAGGTAGTCACAAGTATCTAAACAACAGATTTCCTTGGCTTTTCTGTTTATATTCAGTAGTGACAACAAACACAGAAGCCCTTCTGATCTCAGAGCTGATTATACAAGAGCCCATATTTAGTCCAGTCAAATATTTTGAAAGAAATATTCTTTATGGAACTATTTTCAAGATGCCATTTATAAAAGGATGATGACGATGGCAATACAGGCTTTTGTGGTTTGGATCCTGCAGCACCAAACTCAGGCTGTGAATTAATATCTTTAGCATGCAGCAGTTTCAGTGTACAGCACATTCCATTTCTGTCTCCGAATCGGGAAATCTCAGTCTGTACAAACTCATAATATATACTGAACATTTAATTTACCCGATGCTCAAATTCCCTTCTTAGGTGCTTGTGAGGAAGACAAGGATGTGTGTCTGTGTGTGTCTGTGAGTATGAGTGCACATGCAAGCATGCATTTTTCCATGCACAAAGGGTAGATAAACGATCCTCCTCAACCAAATCTGTTGCCTGCAGCCAATTATAAACAGCACCAATTATTCCTGTATTGTTGCATGGGCAGAGTTTAAGAGAAGAACTCCCAGCTGGATAATGAACTCACAGTGTATACATATGCATAAGAGATGCATCACCATCTTTAGGAGACTACAATACCTGAACTGTCCCTGCTTACTTCATAGTACTGTGCAACAAGAACATACTTTGTTTTAAGACAATTACGAAGTAACAAAGAAGTTAAGGTATATTTGTTTTAAAGGAAAGGAAGAACTGAAGTACCCACCTATTAATTATTAGATAAACACGACCATTGACTTTGGCGTGGCTATGAGGTGGGAGATGAAAGCACAAGAATGCATGAGATGAAAATGAGAAATGAATTAGAGAGAGAAAAAAGGAAACTGTTAAATAGGAAAGAATGTACTTTTCTGTCTACAAAGAGAGACACATTGTCATAACAAAGCACAATTTGAAAGCTTAACATACACCATGCAGCGAAAAGTCTATGAAGCCTATAAATGCAATACTTGACATTTAGATTGTGTGCAACTTCAGTTACAACTGCAGGTTCTGCTGCTCTATCTCAAGCAAGCCATTGAATATTTTGCATAATTTAAAAAATAGCTACTTTGCTTCTATTCTTATTTAAAGGTTAAATGCAAACATAATACCATAGCTGCACATAGTAGTTCAGAGGCAGATGGAGGAACCGGAGTTGCTTTCCTGATTAATTTCATCACTAGCTCTCACCTGCTGTGGTCGTTTTAATAAATTTGCTATTAAAAGAAGTAAGTTTTGTCTGCTTACTCAAAGTTAAGGTTCAGTTTCTTTCCTTTTTTTTTTTTTGCTTCTTGCAGAAGAAGCAGCATAAAAGCAGCTTTGAAAGATAAAACTAGCTGTTGATTGAATGCTTGTGTTTTCAAAGCAAAATATTAAATGGAGTTTTAGTGGCTTTGTAAGAAATTGACACATACACATATGAGTCTTCAATCTGTGTTTTAATTGACCGTGCAACTTATTTCTATTGCTAGCATTACTGTTAAGCTCTTCACTTTACTTCAGTAAGGTCCAGAGCAACAACAAATGTCAACTTTCAGCACCCTATCTCAAGGCTGTTCACTCCTGGAAAATATGTCACTAACTGTTGATAAAACCTACATCCTACAATCTTCTCTTCTGATACTTGACTTTTCTTCACTTTCGTTTTTTTTTTACTTTCAACAGGACACTGAAAACATTTTGTGTCTTTAGTTTCAGTGGTTCCAACCTCCAAGAACAATGTGGCTTTAGTCACAGTGATTCTGTTCATGCCAGCATACAGTGAGTAAAAGCTAATATTTTGGTATCTTTCACGTCTAAGAGAAAGATCTGCAAGTAGTGGTTTCACAGAGACAGTGTATTATACCATGAACCCACTTAAATTCTGGGAGTGTCTCGAGGCTGGGGCCAGGGCTGGGGGTGTCCCATTTCCTGTCCTCTGGAACGCACTAAGAAAGAGCTTCCACCGCCCTCCATGTTACTCTCTGCAAGGGCAAAGTGACGGGCTACAAAAGAGCTTATGTAGCCCAGGAACAACCTGTCTTTCAGATCACTTATCTGGACTCTGTTTCAGGGTTTACCTGCCCAGTTCAGAGAAGTTTATATGCAATTTCTGCTGCACAAAAAGTCTGCTATGGGCAAAGAAGCTTTGCTCACAGGCCATTTCAAAGGGCCCTTGAATCTACCATCAGTTTGAGCAATTCAAGAAAAGCAAAAGGAAAAAATATTATGCAAACAGTAATTTTAAAAAGTAAGTACCCCTAACACTTTTAGGAAATTTTATCAAGTTTGTTTTGTTCTGGTTTTTTTTGCACCTTATTTAAAAACAAATCAGAAGCATTCTATAAAAGTAGAGCTTTTTCACATGCACTGCCAACCAGGAACACAAATGTACTATACATTGTAAAGTTGTTCCATGTTAAATTGAATGCATGAAAAATATCTGAAATACTTTTGTAGATGTAGCTCCTAGAGCAGAATTCTCTGGTAGATAAACCGTCATTATTCCTCAACACGCTGTGGTGTATGTGATGCAAGCCTCCATTCACAGAAGTGCAGCTGATTTACACTTACCATTGGACAGGTAAAGACTCTAAAAAGTGTCTAAATGCATTGTCTTCTTCAAAGAATCAGAGCAAATGTCATCACATAATATGACACTATGTGCTATGAGACCTTTTCTACCTCTTATACTCCTGGAGCAGGAACCTAGAATCATAGAATGACTTGGGCTGGAAGGGACCTTAAAGCTCATCCAATTCCAACCCCCCTGCCATGGGCAGGGACACCTCCCACTAGACCAGGTCAGATATGTTTTTATGAAAGAGAGATTGCTGAATGTCTCAAAGAGCTAGTATAGCCAAGGGTCAGTACATTAAAAAGTGACCACTTTTTTTTTCCATTTCTGAAGTTCAACTTTACAAAAAGGCCTAACTGTCTAATGCAAACATGGTATTTGCCTAAGATCTGCCAATCTTTTCTTAGCCCTCAAAATGACACTGAAAACCAGTCATATTTTCTATCATTGACAGGACTTACAAAAAGGCACACATAGCAATTAAACATTGGCTGGAGAGTAGTCAGGCAGAAAAGGACCTGGGAGTGCTGGTTGACAGGAAGCTCAACATGAGCCAGCAGTGTGCCCAGGTGGCCAAGAAGGCCAATGGCATTCTGGCCTGCATCAGGAATAGTGTAGTCAGCAGAACCAGAGAAGTTATCGTCCCCCTGTACTCGGCACTAGTCAGGCCTCATCTGGAATACTGTGTACAGTTCTGGGCACCCCAGTTTGGGAAAGATGTCAGGATACTGGAATGTGTCCAGAGGAGGGCAACGAAGATGGTAAAGGGGCTGGAGCACAAGCCCTACGAGGAGCGACTGAGGGAGTTGGGGCTGTTTAGTCTGAAGAAGAGGAGGCTCAGGGGAGACCTCATTGCTCTCTACAACTACCTAAAAGGAGGTTGTAGTCGGGCAGGGGTTGGTCTCTTCTCTCAGGTGACCAGTGACAGAACTAGAGGGCATGGACTCAAGCTTTGTCAGGGAAAGTTTAGGCTTGATGTGAGGAAGACGTTCTTTACTGATGGGTGATTGGCCATTGGAATGCGTTGCCCAGGGAGGTGGTGGAGTCGCCGACCCTGGAGGTGTTTAAGGGGAGATTGGATGTGGCACTGAGTGCCATGGTCTAGATGATGGTTGGTGTTAGTGTTGGGTTATAGGTTGGACTTGATGACCTCAGAGGTCCTTTCCAACCTTGTGATACTGTGATACTGTGATCTAACTCCCATTAAAGGTCAAAGACAATGAGATAAACAAGTATTATCAATACCTTTCAAAATGCACCCCAAAACGGAAAACTTCAATGTGTAGGGGAAAGTGGGGGAAGACAGATACTTGGTTTCTGGTTTGTTTAGCAGCGTTCTGGATACTAAGTGACGTTAATTATTTTCATTCCCTTCCTTTTAAACCAGGTAGTCATAGCAAAGGCAAGTAACATCTAATGAAAAGTAAACATTACAAGACAGTCGTAAAGCTCATTTTCGTACAGCTGATGAATAGCTCCATTTGCTTGTTTCTTTACCTGTAAATAGTGTTGTCCTGTTTGCTGGTTACAGCTTTTAAATCAGTGAGCTGGAGGAATCGGTCATGGAAATAGTGAAGGTGTAAGATACACGCCAGTAGGAAGGAGGTGGGGATAAAGATGCGTGTGAATAGCTCAGCCACAGAGAACTGTTTTAAGCCAAGGTCCGCTAGTCTGGAAAAAAAAGCAAGCCTCTAAGTCACTTTTTACACTGATAACTTTTCCTTGCTATGTGACGCTACTACCAGTAATTTGCAATGGGAAATAAGAGGCTGATACTTCTTACGTGGTTTTAGTTCTTTAAATTCTCCTAAACCAGCAAGTTTCACCATGAAAATACCTTGCTTTTGGACTCAGTAATGCAGAGAGATATTGTAAATATACAAATCTAAATGAATCAACCCTGCTACAGATATTTCGAACCAGATGAGTTGTCTCTAACCGAAACCCCTGCTCTGGAGATCCACTCATATTGCATATACTTTCTGACTTCAGCTCCTGTTGAGAAACATCCAGAAATACCCAACCCACCAAAAGAGGAAGAAATTCCCCCCTCCTCATTATCAGGAGGACAAGCCCACCTTCATCAGCTCAAGACACACTACAAATCTACCCTTAAAACTCTCACCAGATCCTACTCCCATGGTCAAAGACATAGAGAGAAGCATTGGCACTGTACTGGAAACCGGAGTGGTGCCCAGGCCTTGGTAGCAGATGGGAAGAAATACGGCTCTTAGAGCCGCTCTCATGTTCTTGCTGATCTCTATTGTTACACCAATAAATTGATAGCTTCAGAGCTGAATGCTTGAAATCAGCTATGCTTGGGGATGGTCTCATGATCTTTTTCCCTCACAAGAAGGAAGAGTGCTCTCAGACTATTCCACCCCACTGAACCCAGAAGTCCAGAGAAAAAAAATAAATAAAATGAAAACACTTACTTGTTTTCATCCAGGCCCGTCATGTTCTTCCACAACCCAGGGAACGACTCAAACTGGTACGTATAGATGAAGATAAGTACCAGCATCGTGTAAACAACCACTGACATCCAAAAATATTTTAAAATCTTTCTCCACCATTCATAGTGCACCTGAAATTTACACACTAAGGATGATGAAACAAGCCAAAGGCAAAGACACTGACAAAAATACTGACCCCACCGTACCGACAAAGACTAAGAATACCATTTGTCCTAGGCAGCTGGAAGTAAAAAATGCTTACCCATCAGCAGCAACAGTTCTTTCAGATACAGTTTTTATTGCTGATGCACTATACCCAAGTACAGACTTTTGTGTAAAAATGTCTGTTGGAACATGGCCACAGACGTAAAGACCAGGGACAGCTTCAGTCACTCAGATTCATCACCATGAGGTGATGGAAG
Organism: Dromococcyx pavoninus; assembly: GCA_033558185.1. Lineage (NCBI taxonomy): Eukaryota > Metazoa > Chordata > Aves > Cuculiformes > Neomorphidae > Dromococcyx > Dromococcyx pavoninus. The sequence goes on from JAUMJL010000887.1 coordinate 213,680, forward strand.
TCTAGGAGGAGAGGGACTGCACACTCACTGTGGGTGTGGAAGCTGTGTGGATAAGCTGTTACAGAAACTGGTGGCTGCATAGGATGTGCACAGACCCTGAATTTTCCCACATAGGTTCCACAGCTCACAGTGATATGGTGCGGAGTCCAAAAGCAGAGGTGTGTATTGTACACATCTGATTTATGTGCACCTTGTCTGTCATTATAATCAAAAGCCAAAGGAGAATTAGTCTTAAGTTAGTCTTCACCCTTTCAAATGATTTTATTACATTGTATCTAACTAAAGAACAAAGACACTGTTTATGAATACTTTATTACCAAGTTAAAGGTATGGACCATCATACTCAAATATAAAATTTAGTTAACACAGTTCTCACTTACCTGATAAAGAGCCACACAGAAGAGGAACAGTACCATATAGATGATTTTGTACATGACAATTCTACCCTCAAAGCTGACAAAGAAGAACATGCCACCGCAGACGTAAATCCAGTACTTGATGAACATAGCCATCACCAGCTTCCCCAGGACTTTCATAATATCCTGTTCATCCTCATCATCCTCTTCCTCCTCCTCCTTCTCCTTCTCTTTCTCTTCCTTCTCCTTCTCCTCCTCCTGTTCTTCTGCCACTTCACCCTCTTGCAACTCCTCTTCTGCAAATAGAGTCACATTTGGCCTGTGTCTGTTTTGACTTTTAGTATGATTTTAAATGGGTGGAAAGAAAAATCTCTGCACACAATATAGAAACTTAAAACATTACATTCACAATATTTACAACAGACTGTCTTTATGACTCATACATGCCTCTAGAGCAGGGGATAGTGTTTTAACTTCATATGAGCTTCAACCTGCTCCTAGAGCCACACAATGCATAGTTGTACATCGTTACCACACACTTGTCTTCACTTTGTCTGCAATGTAGGCAGCTGTAGCAGAAAATTACAACCTAAAGGTTGTATGATGGATAATATGCAAAACACTTTCCACAGCAATACCTATACTCCCGGGTAAGAAGTCTTTTAAAGTGGAAAACAAAGAAACCACCAGTACCACTAGAAACCTCTCATCTTGAGTTTAAAATTTAAACCCTAATCTTGAGTTTCGCCCTTTAGAGAATATTGTGGTTACCTCCAAAAACCACAAGTAAGAGAAAACATTAACATAAAACTAAGCAAGCTTAAAAAATACAAATACTGAACTAACACCGCTGTTTTTCAAAGAAACTACCACTTTTCCATCTGCTCCTACTGTATCTGAGCCATTGCAGAAAAGACAAGCTGGTTTTGCCTTATGAAGAGGTGAGGATTCCCCAATTATTAACTCGTGAGACTTGTGGAGGGCAGGGTAAGTGTTGTCCCAATAGCAAGTATACACATGCAGGTATTCAGATAACAGGGCTTGTCAAACTCATATCACATAGCTGTAATGCTTTTCTGATCATGTCTCTTCTCAGACTTTTGCCTTGCAAGTCCTTGCAGTGTTCAGCTCTCCAACTGATCAAATGTTTAATGAGAGAAATACTGTAGTGACTCCGATAGGAAGCTACATCACTGCTTCCCCAGGCTGGCTTTCTATTATTTCAGTGAGCTGAACTTGTTCAGATCAACGTCCAGAGAGATGGAAAAGGCAAGAAAGCTCAGTAGCAAAAGAGAGAACAGGTCACTGAGCTGTTAATTCAAACTGTAGCAGTAAACTTTGCTCTCAGGTATAGTTCTGATGAGGCCCTGCACTGAAAATATACATGCGTATTTTCCCATTGAAATTAGTAGTTTAACTTCTGATTTTATAGAATTGTTCATGTGTAACACAACTTCCAAGGCATTTAGCAACTGACTTTTCCTATGTAAATCCTTCTTTTCCTGTGATTAGACACTATGGCAATTAATCTGCTGGATTGAGTTTGGGACAAAGGAGTAAACTGATTATTTAGTTCCATTATTTTTCTCAAATGAGTAATTTCAATTATGTTTCTGGTTTTTGGTAGTTCAATAGTAAAGAGAATTTTTTTATTGGTATTTCTGAAGTTGAAAGGTGCTTTATTTTTATATCCTGAGAGAGAGCTGCACACAGATTCCATAATATCTTCCTTAGCAAATAACAGGTATCTTGCTAATTGCTTTCGGCATTACAGAAATGCAGTAACAGCAACTTCTGTCATGACTGAAGGACTAAATTTGAAGTGGCTTTACCTTTCTCTTCATTTTCTTCATCTCCAACTTTGACCTCAGATAAAGTAGCTTCTTTTAGCCGAAGCGCTTTTTGTTCAGTGAGGTGTTGCCTAAGCAGTAGCCAGAAAGTAATTGTGAAAAGAATCTGCAAACAAAAATCAAAACAAAAACAACAGACTAATTGTATATCCTATATCCTGCTAATGGATGCCTTTGTTTTCTCTGTACATCAGAAACAGCAACAATGTCATCAGTGTTAAAGTGCATCTATGTGGAAGTTAAGTCATTTTAATGCATGTCCTGTATTAAAAACAACTTTATTTCACTTGCACTCTTCCATTGAGTAATAACTTTTCATTCTGCATCTTTTCTTAAAGTCATTTACCTATACAGTTCTATTTTCCTGCATTCTATTCAGTTTTTAACTCCTGTCTTATAAGTTGAGGATCTTCTCATTGTATATTGATTTGTATAATTTCCATCTGTCCATTTTTATTCATTTTCCCCATTTTTTTTTCAGGGAAGAAGCACAGGCAGGTGAGTGTTTTGTGATTATTATATATTATCCTAATATCCTAAGTCTTTTGATTTAGGTGGTTTGATACTTCGGATGCTTAAACAGAATCAGTTTAAAAATCAAAAATTTCCTTGCATGTCTTTAAGTTACAAAAGACACAGTCAACTGAATATGCTTTGCATTTGGAGCAGTTACAAGAGTTAAGATGGCTCTTAATACTTTGAAGAGCTTTAAGATCTGATAATTCCATAACAGCAGGATACCTTAGAAATAAATAAATCTCTTTAATGAAGACTACATTTCTCTCTTTTGCAAAAAACTAAATTTAACGGCTTGAAATGCTGAGAGATGGCCCAAGTTCAGAAAAGAGCATGATGCCTATTCGTCACAAACTCAAAAGCTTCCACTGATTTCAGTAATGCAGAACAAGGGTTATTTCACTATTTCACAAGCTAGAAGAATAAAATATCAAATAGAACCATGTATGAGCCAAGTATTTTGCATACAATAGAATAACTAGGCCAGCAGTACAATGTAAAGAACTCCTGTTTTTCATCTAACATGCGAGTACTTCATGGGGAAAAGGAGAGGTCCCAGGCTAGCAACAGCTGTTTTCACTGACTCTGTGGCCAATGCTGAGCTGCAGCAGAAGATTGTCAGCCTGTGTGATTTGTCACAGCTTCTCCAGATACTTCCTCGAGCTCTGGCTTTTGCAACATAAACCACTGATACTGTAAAACATGGATTTGTTTTGCAGTGATTACCTTTGTCTCCTTGCTGCATTTACATCTTGTTCTCTTTGGCATTTCAAAAGCCAGAGCTGGCTCCAAGAAAGTCTTGTCAAGTTGCAGATCAAAGAAATGCTTTTAGTCTACCTTTTACAGTATCCATTTTATTTCCTTCTTAGATCAGGAAACACACAAAAAGCATGCAGAAAATTTTGCAGAAAGAATTACAGTACATTTCCTTCTATTTTTTTTCAGAATACACTATTCAATCCTTATTTCAAAGGGCTTCAAACTAGGAATAACAGGGAGGGACAGACTTAATAGCAGCCTTGAAAGGGAGTAATGGACATGGCAACAAGCAAAAGGCACCTAGTGTGATGTGAATGAAAGGAAACACATGGGCTCACCCATGTGGGGTGACCTCAAGCATTTCTATGTAAGCAAGGAAATTCTTTCAAAGCACCATTACAGGGAAATCTTCCCAATCTTTCTGAGAAATCAGCACACCGAGTGCCTCTCTGAAGGGCCTGTACACTATGCAATACACATGTGGAAAAAACACAAGGAATTAGAGATGTCTGTGCAGGGCTATGATTTTGTTGGAATCACAGAGACAGGGTGTGATGGCTTGCATAGCTGCAGTTGAGAGATATAGGCTCTTTAAGAAGCATGGGCCAGGAAGATGCAGACGTGGAGCAGCAATTTGCAGGACGACACAGCTGGAATGCACGGGCTCTGTCTGGGGATGGACAATGAGCCAGATAACCTGGGAGGAATATAGGGACGCTGGCCAAGCATGCAGTTAAACAGTTAGAAAAGCTAAGGCCTGAAGCTGAGTCTGGTAAGGCATGTGAAGAGCAATAGGAAGAGCTTCTGTAAGTACATAAGCAAAAAAAGAAAAGTACAAAATGCCTTATTTGCATCACTCTTTGCTATCAAGACCAGCCTTCAGGAATCACATGTCCCAGAGACCGCAGAAAAGTCTGAAGCAAGGAAGACACACCCTTGGTGGAAGAGGATCAGGTCAGGGAATCCTTAAGCAATCCAAGCAGTCCATGGGTTCTAAAGGGATGTGCCTATGAGTTCTGAGGATGCTGGTTGATATCACTGTAAAGTACTCTCAATAATCTTTGAGAGATTACAACTGGGAGACGTGCTGGAAGATGGCAGAAAAGCAAATGTCACTCCTATCTTCAAGAAGAAGGCTACAGACCGGTGAATCTCACCTCAATCCCTGTGAAGGGGAAGGTGGTAGGACACTGGAACAGGTTGCCTAGTTGCGGATGTCCCATCATTGGAAGTGGCCAAGGTTAGGCTGGACAGGGCTCTTAGCAACCTGACCTAGTGAAAGCTGTCCCTGCCTATTGCTCCCTGGAGGTTGGACTAGATGATCTTTAAAGGTCGCTTCTGACCCAAAACATTCCATGATTCTATGATTCTAAGGCGATAGAGCAGCTCATCCTGAAAACCATTTCCAGGCACATGAAGGACCAGAAAATCATCAAGAACAGTCAGCATTCACCCAGGGGAAGTAATGCTTGACCAACTTGACAAACTTCTACTATGAAATTAGTGGCTTGGTAGATGAAGGGAGAGCAGTGAATGTTATCTACCTAGACTTTACGAATGCTTTTGACACTGTCACAAGATCCTCACAGACAAGCTGATTAAGTATGGGCTGGATGAGCAGACAGTGAGGTAGATTGAAAACTGGCTAAACAGCTGAGCTCAGAGGGTGGTAATCAGTAGCATAAAGTGGGAAATGGGCGCAACCCAAAAACAGGAGGTTCCCTCTGAACATTAGAAAATGCTTTTTTATTGTGAGGGTGACTAAGCCCTGGCACGGGTTTCTCAGGGAGGCTGCAGAGCCTCTATTCTTGGGGATATTCAAAAGCCACCTGCGCATGGTCCTGGGCAATCAGCTCTAGATGGCCCTGCTCGAATAGATTGGATGAGCTCCAGAAGTCTCTTTCAACCTCAGCCATGCTGTGATTCTGTGAAATTTCCAGAGTGAATTATATTCAGCCTAAAAAACTCCATTAGACATCATCTATTAGTTTTACGGATGCTGCCAAATCATCACATACACAACAATTTCCTTTCTTGACACCAGCTAGTTTTAGATATTTGATGATACAACTAATAAGAAAAAATATCAAAGGGGCTGACATATTAAAATATTTAAAACTCCTTAGAGACTTATAAAATCATTGAAAGAAACTGTAGATCTTCTCTTGCAGAACCCCTTGAACTTTAGTTCTCTTACTAAACTAGCCTTACCTATACCAGAGAAGTAATACAGCATTCACTAATTTTCAAATGCATTAAAGACCCAGAAATGGTTTTCCAAAGGGCAGTGCCAACAAGGAAAATCACTTACAGAATCACCTTAAATGGTAATTAGGAGTAACAGGGGAAGTGATTCACTTAGCACAAGGGGAGCAGTGCCAACTAGATGCACACTCTGAGACACCCCTCTTGGGTGCTCTAGGAAACAACTTCCTGTTTATGCTCATTCCCTCCTCAAGAAGTAAACTTGCCAAAAAAACCCTATTCTGTAGAGCTTTCAAGACATCAGACATGAAATGGATGCCAACTCACGCTGCTTCAGGTGTGAGGATAAAGAACTAAAGCTCAGTCACAGCTTTGTACTGCTATTTATGCCTAATTATAATGGAGTGAGTAGTACTGGCAAGTGCAATAACACCACAGTTCCAGCTGCCATCATATTCAGAGGCAGACCTGATGTCCCATGAGTCTTAATCTAACAAATAACAACTAGTTTTGCATCCAGTTTATAAAAACAAATAAGTAAGCAATTTTCCATCCATTAAGAATTTTTTACAGAATTATTATGAAAATCTACAAAGATGTCTGAAACATTTTTTTTGGTATTAGGTTAACAAGCAAGAAACAATTTTCTGCATATTTTTTTAATGACATTGTAGAGCTGCTACTGGACAAGGTTATACGGAATACTGAGGTTTCACTCTTACAGAAATGCTGAGATTGACATTTTTTATCACAGTATGTTTTGTGGTTTCATAAATGAATCTCAGTTCTTTGTAACACCTACCTTTGATGCCAACTCCCCAGGGTCCTTTCTTTCTAAAAAACCCGATACCTGAGGAAGCTCATCATTCTTGAGCTCAATACTCCATATGTACTGCAACGTCAGCAGTAAATTTCCATAGAAAACCATAAATGGTGAACTGATCATGGCGTATTTCCTTCGGTCCCGAATCATCCACAATGTGCAAGACCAGATCAGTAACACAAAAGTCAACCAGCTGTGGTAAGTGATACTCCATGCCTTGTGGAATGAGCAAAAAGAGGAAAAAATGTTCACAGATGTACTCAGGAACAACACTGATGCATATTGCTAGTTACACTTATGCTTCTCTACTTAGCAAACGGTTTTATTGGTATGAGACTCTCACCCATATTAACCAGCTACTGGGCCAGCTACACTAAGCCCCTGGGGAATGTGCAGAAAGTGAATTCCTAAGAATTCCACAGCTGAGGGTGAACCCTGTTTTGTACACTAATTGCACCTTCGTAAGGTTTGTAAGCAGATGACTTATGCTACTTCTCTGTCCCCATATAAGAAAATAACTTACGCTGAGCTGTATTTGACTATGATGTGTGTGGAACATGCATCAGCTCACATAATAAATAAATCCATAAATGAATTTGGGTCATATTACATATGGATAAATCACTAAGAAAAAGGCTAGTTGTGTCTCAGCATTAGACCACAAAAAATCTATTCAAATACGTCTCCTTTGATATTGGGAGATATGACCTTAGAAATGAATTAAAAAGGCAATCAGATCATATGAAGCATATGAGTTTAAAAAACAGGAAAAAGAGGTATTGTGTCAATATGAAAACAACTACTCGCTAATGTCTCAGAATGCACAAGCTAGTTCCACATTCCGTACAAGATGTCTTCTTTAATTAGTTGAGAAACTTTCCTGTTAAAGGACAGCCAATAAAGATTGAAACTTTATGCAAACAAGAAGTAGCCAAGATAATTTTTTTTGCCATTTTTTTAACATAAAATTGGCCCAAGAAGCTTTATGGTTGACTTCATCACAGTTGAAACCATTCCAAAACAGTAAAACAAGGGCTTGCATTGGGAATATATAGATCTAACCATTGTGCTGAAAACTTGCTACAGGACAACTCAAGGTGTTTGCATCAAGTGGGCTTAAACATGGGAAAGAGAAATAAGGGTAATAAGTAAAACAATAGTAAAATCTTGCTTGGCACGAAGTTGTATTTTCATTAATTCCTCTCTATGTCAATACAGGAAATAAGGCTTTATAGATCTTTTCTTGTCGAAGAGTAACTGAACGCATGCTTCAACCTCAAACAGGAACTGGTTTTTTTAATTTTACTGTATCACTATGAAATGCTTAAATTTTGTAGGCAACGTTTTGCATGGAGCAAATTACAAGCCTGCTTATGCATAAGCTTTGGAATCAACTGAATACTAAGCCCCAGTGGTTTTCTAACATTCAGCAGAAAATTGAACCCAGGGCTCTCAGTCCTGGAAATCTGGAAATGTGATGCTTTACTCAGAACCCCCCATTTTATCCCATTTCTAGGTCTATAACATGCCTGGGAATTATGCATTAATAACCAAAAAGCAGACTCAAAATGATGCAGACACCATATTGATATTTTCTAACCCTAATGCAAACACTTACTGAAAACCAACCAATGAAATTGCTTTCAGGAAAACATTGGAAAGACACATTTCTTTGTAAAATTAATAGCATTATTTTTTTCTGTTGTTGCCAGTACTTACCATCATAGCTATCAGAGCACAAATGTAGCTTTGTTTCATGATAAATTGGAACACAGAGACCAGGGCATGTAATTTAACATTTTCTTTTTCCTCCTGAGTAACTTCCTCTTCCTCCTCCTCCTCCTCTTCCTTTTCTAAGTAGAAAAAGAAATTCTTATTTGCAATTCATGCTGGTCTAAAAGCAGTATATGCACTCTTTCCTGGAATGATTTCACTTGTAATTACTCTGATGGCTACTTCTACAGCAATCAGCAAGCTCAAGATGGGAGCCAAAGAAAATTTACTTTTGATCACAGTAAAGCAAGCAAAACTCACAGTCACTGTTTTGGTAGGCAAAGTATTTTGCATAATAAATGCCTATGGCCCAATGTACAAAATTGCTGTGTGGTAAGCCATCATTAACAGGCTAAAAAGCTTATCAAAATGAAAATAAATCCTAGAGACAGTGAATGGTGATACAGAGTAAGACAAAATATGGAACTAAGGGTAATTCCCAGGCAATTCACTACCTGACGTATCATCCGAAGGCTCCCATTTGTACTGTGGCATTGAGTAAATGTCTGCTTTGGCCGGACCATTTTCTAACGGCAGTGTGGGGTGGATGCTGTGATAGTCTGTAGGGTTCCCGTTCACTGTCACTAGCAGCACCTGCCAGGACAATGGAGAGAGGCAATATATTTAGGATCGTTCTTAGCATAATGTGACTCCTGCTTCTGTGTTTTGCTACTGTCAGATTGCCAATGCTAAAGGAGCTTAAGAAGTAACTGCAGTTACTTCCTTCCAAAGAAACTGATATATTATAGTCATGCGGCATGCAAAAATAACACATAACCGCTTCCAAAATTGTAACTGGCTTTTCATGCAATATCAAGAGAATTACAAATCGGTTTCAGCGAAGAAGTCTTTTAGCAACCAGTAAAATGCTGCTGTATCTTTGATCTTCTGTAAATATTTCCTTTAAAAGATCTCAAGTTTTTTTCTTTTCAAATTACCAGAATGTTATATTGCATTAGGTAACACTTCAATTTACACACAAGCAGTCTGAAAAGTAATAAAAGCATGGACACGCAAGCAAAAGCAATTAAGTTATTGCAGCCAACTGAGTCATGGTAAACAACTATTTGCATGCTCTTGTTCTGCCCTATCTATGAAATTAAACGGAAAAAAAAAAGAGTGTAAAGATGGACTAAATTAATACATCCATAGCTGGGGAAGCCTAAGGCTGACCGCATGGTTCAATGCACAAACTATAACTCAGCGAGCCCACGTGCAGACATCCTGACTTCGGCAGGATAAACTGCCTTTTTACTGCCAAGCTAAGGAAGTACCATTATATTGACTTTGTTTAAGTTACAGCTGTCATCAAAAATTCAGCCTCATGCTTACGCAAACTAATAAATTGAGATTTTCAGGCTTTAGTTCACATCTAATTATTTACTGTAGTTATTAAACTTGGTAGTACAATTCAGCACTCTTTCATTGCTTCATTTTTGCGATTAAAATTTCAGCCTTTTTGCTTGTTTGCAACCACAGTCATGAATATCTCTTGTATTGGCAAAAATTCACATGCAATTGGTTACTGATGGTAGTACATGCTGAAGACAGACTTCTGTGTAGGCCCTGAGATTGGAGCATATTTTACCAGTTAAAACTATCCACAGGCATGTGTGGACTGTTTCAGAATAGTATCTGGGTTATGTTCAGTTATATTCAACAGCCACATCAAGCACATGCTGTGAGGCACATTTAGATTTGGTTATAGATGCTCCCAAAGTTCATCTGCATCTCCATTCCTTCGTGCATGCTGAACACAAGGGATGTTCCTGCTTCTAGAGTCTGCTAGGGTCTGTACCAGTCAAGATAAATGGATGATTTGCTGTCTGTTCAAACAAAGACTTGGATTTTCTGTAATCTGTAAATTGAACTCATATGTGTTGTCAGTCATGTTTTAAGGGCCTCAGCATTTCAACATGAATGAAATAAAAAAATACAGTAAAGCTAAACCAAGTTTAAAGATGGTTTGCATTACGAAGCGTATTTTGATATCTCATTTAAACCCAATGAAAGAGCAAAGATCATTTGCCAGTTGGTGCTAGTACAAGTAGTTTAATTTCAAATGATCAATTTCAGTGGTTTCTCAGTGCAATTATTAACAAAGCAAAAGACAATTACATTTAGGATAATCAAGGCTATAGAGTAAATGGCAGGCTAACCAAAATAAAGTTTTAAAATGTCATCTAAGCTTTTATCTGTATATATCAGTGTAATCTATATTTAGACACATTAAGAACTACAGAATTATGAAGACTAGTAGTATACTAACATCCGACGACTTGTATTCATCTTGGGTCATTGACAGAAGCTGCAAAAAGCAATGTAAGGACAAATTATTAAGAAAGCATGGCTCAAGCACTAATAAGTAACTTTTTGAATACATGCATGCATATTTGCTGACTTTTGCAGATTTGCACTAAGAAATTCAGAAAGAAATCTTAAAAAGTCAGCAGCATTGTACGCTGTGCTCCATAAAATGATATTTCATGTGCCATAGCATTGACATAACTTTACTGTATGTTCCTATGAATTCTGATCCAAAATAGAGAATGGTGCATTGAAATTTCAGATACTAGGTGAAAGAATTAATCAGTATGGCATTATACTGATTAACTGCTTTCTAATATCTTTCTAATGATCCAATGCTTAAAAACTAAGTTTTCAAATTATCATTAGAATTACCATAATTAACCAAAATACTTCCAATGGAATGTTTATACTAATATAAAATGTGATACTTCATTCATCTGCCAGCTCATTTACAATCACTATTATTACAGCTGAGTTCTTGAGGCTTGAGGATATGTAGCTCAACAGAGGCTTTGTATATCCCAGATTTGAAATTTTGCACTGCAGCTGTTGAGGACAGATGGTAGAAAGCTGGACTTTTACAGGAGCTTTTACAACAACTGCCTTACCTGCCCTGCTATAAATATCCAACAAGGGTAACAGTATGCTTGGAGGAAGACCCCCCATTACCAATGGCAGTGCTAATTAGTAGATACAAGGCAGATCAGATGTTTACATCAGGACTTACCTCCCTATCAGACTTTCTAGTTGTTCTGCACAAAGATAACAGCCTCATGCCAAAAGCCGGGCCCTAAACTTCTCAAATGCGGAAGCTGAAAACATAGAGCACGCTCTTCTTCTACTTTCTTACACTGGCTCTTGTTTTTTTTTTATTAATTTTTACAAAATAGATTCCTGTTCTGCCACATAGCCTTGATATTATATCTGATTTATATAATCACACGTGCAATCTATATAATGCTGCTTCCCTTAATGTCAAAGTAACCATGGTAAAATTAACTGACTGACTGAAATCCATTCAAAGTGTAGACCCTTGCCCCTCCAGACTTACTTTTTTCTCATCAGTTGTATAGTGGCTTGCATACCACAGACTGCGTCTTCTCTCTGCTGTCATTGGAATTGGGCTGCAGGCTATTTCTTTGTCATCTTCCCTGCTAACAGATTTCTCTTCGTCAGGCATCTGCTAAACAATATAAATGACAAGACTAGTTGCCTCTCTCAATAATAATCTAACCAGAGTAATTGAAATTTTCCCCTAATTGACAGTCCTTTTGCAAAGTATGTCTGAAACATCTTTTAGTGTCTAATGCACTTGACCTATGACAGATGACTCCTACTGAGATGACGTTTTCAGAAGTTATGACACAGCTTTTCTATAATTGATAGTCAATGCCAAGATGTTTCCTGGTAGTTACAGACACCAGAATTACACAAACTTACACATCCTAGCTTACTATATAATCATACCTTAATTAGTATACAGAGGCTTAATTTACAAGGCAGTGTATTGAAAGAAAATTCACTCTTTTCATTTCTCTATATATGTGAAAAGATAATACTGCTTCACTAAACAACTGTTTAATTTAGCATAGATCAAAACCTTTTGAGCATACATATCTACTATCAAAGGCTAACCTAACTCACCAATCCATGCCTCAGTATGCAACAAAGTGGTCATCCATGTAGGTTCATATAGTCTAGCTTCTAAGTCAAGCCATAAAAACACCCCTGTGTGTTCATGCACAAATGTAGGACAAGATGATTGGTAAAATCCAATATGGATTTACAAAGGGTAATCTGATTGTTATTTATGCTTAAACAGGCTCAGTGGATGAAGGGAGAGCTCCAGCTATCAGTTACCTTGATTTTAGCAAGGTGTTTGACACAATGTCCCAAATCTTTGCTGACAAGCTGGTAAGATATGGACCACAAGATGGGTGGAGAAATGGCTAGAATGTTTTGCTCGAAGCGGGGAAATGGCTCAAAGTCAACATGATAGTCGGTCATGAGTGGAATTCCTCTGTGACTGACAGTAGGTCTGCTATTATTCAGTATCTTCAAAACTATCTGGATAGAATGCACCTGCACAAAGGTGAACTAGGAGATGAGACAGAGAGTGGCCAGAAGGAAGAGTCACCATACAGACACTAGAGATGGGCCAATGAAAAATGCAAAAGATTTACAAAGATCAATATAAAGTCTTGCATTTGCAATAGATGCCATAACAGTAAAGGTTCTGGACAGACTCTCCTGCTTCATAAAAATACCCCTATTCAGAAAAGTATACAAATGCTTGTGGAACTTGTAACAGTAGGTCTTAAGTGGAGACTCAGGAACTTTGCTGAGCTGCAGTCAAAAAACAGATTACACACCAGCTTTAGTTGTATTATTCTGAACTTACACTGTTATTAATTACAAAACAACTGGTCAAGTCAACTAATGGTCATATTTTATTTTAACCTGAATGGTCTGTTTCTAAAGGCTTAAAATTTTTGTCTTGCAAATTGTGGGTTTTTTTTTTCCTTTTCTACTTAGCATATGCTTATATTTGTGCTTCAGACTAAGTCTTAGTAAGCTGACTTTTGGTTTGCAACAGAAATATCCACCTGCCCTGGTACCTGCTGTTTTACTTAAAATATCTACTGCAAACAAAGAGATATCTCACGGTATAAAACCCAGTTTTTGTCTGAACTTGAGGTGCTTCAAAGACAGGGTCTCACACTAGGCTTTTAATGGGAACTAGATGGTGGTAAGTGGTCTCATTGCTTATGCAAAATCAGCTGTTGCAACAGAATAAGAACAAATCAGGACACTGGGAAGAGGCCTGCCAAGCTATCCATGGGAACAGGACATCCAAACATCCTAGCTGTTTTTGAAACTCTTTCCATTCCAATCCTAACAGTAAGGACCTATTTTTTTAAATCTTGACTTAGACAAACTATGGTTATTAATTTAGTTTTACTTCTCAGAGGCAATGGTAGCACTTCTACATATGATTGTGTATTTATATTCAACTGTGAAAGGGCATTCCTAGCCAAACTGTAAGATAAAATAAACCAATTCTGTGCTTAAAATACTCGCCATTGCCATTTGAAACTGTAATATAAATGTGGATCATAAAGAACAGTTTATCAACATCACTTAGTTTGGCACCAGGGTGACCCAAACAATACCAAAAGACCTAAGACGTAGACAATGATTTTACTAACAAAATTTTAGCCTAAGGGACTACAGGGAAGGATGGGAAATCTGTTTTCTTCTTTCACAGATGAGGAAGAAAACTTAGAAGACAGTACTAGTCATACGATTACCACTTGTGAGAGACTTGACTCTTCTACTTGTTCCAGTTCTTCCACTACCTGAGCACCTCTCATACTTCTTAATTCAAACAATTCTAAAAAATTATATAAGAGGACTCTGTTAAATTGCTGTAACTCAACAGACGTCTGTACTATCCCTTACCACTCACTGGACAGAATGAATGGGTTCTATTTATGTATTCAGTACCAGCAGTTACAACTATGAGCTGAAATCTCCAGAGGCATATTGCCTCTTCTTATTTACAAAGGTAGAATTTCACAAGACTCAACATCAGAACAAATCGGGATCCAAAACAGTGGGCATAAGAAAAGCAAAACTTCCACGACTGCCAAGGTTTTGCATGAGTAAAATCCATACAGAATCCCACACAGAGACATACACTGAAATCTCATACATGCAGTACTTTGACAGACACAAAACACTTCACCCTGAAACTCAAGTTTTGTAGTGGGCATTGTTCTTGTGAAATTCTTCATCAGTTGCAGTATTCAGACACATTCTCAAGAACATCTGTCTGAGAAAGAACTCCTGCTGCAATCCAGTAGGAATTTTGTCCACAGGAGGACCCTAAGATACAATTCACATGAGAAGGAGAAAACACCAGCTCTACAAGTCTTACTCTGACTTTAGAATTTGCTATGACAGTATTATATTTTGCTTATGTACATCTTTTTAGACTGAACAAGTATTTCCTTATACATAATTTATCCTACACATTTTGTTCAAAACAGGTTTTTTTCAAGAGATTCTTTTGAATAAAGTTTCTAAGATGAACCACATATTACTGTACATGGCTGCAGTATGCAGAGATCATATGCTTTACATTAAACAGCACATGGCATATTCTTTGCCATCCATCCAACTGTAGGCAGGCTAGCGGGGAGATCCTAAATATGGCATAACTTTGAAAGCACTGGGGACTGCAATGGCAGGTTATGTACTTAGTTCCATAATGAATCAAATGCACCTCAAATTCACAAGTCAAAAAACATTTCAATGAAGTCTTGAATACAATTATTTTCGGTTTTAAACAATGTAGAACAGAGTTTACAAGGAGAAAGCCAGTAATAGAAAGATTAATTCCTGTTCTATGGCACCACTAAAGGAAACCAAAATGCATCTCGACAACAAAAAGACCATAAGGAGAAAGTGTGTAAAAGATAGCAAATATTACAAATTTCAGTATCTCTTTCTAATGACAAATACTTGCATCACTACATCCTGTGCATAAAAAAAGAATGGGTATAATTTTCTTTACAATATTCTCTTTTTTAAGAGCCTGTTTATCTTTGGGCAGAAGCATCATTTCCATGGTATCTGAAGTTCCCATAGGAGTGCAAAGACTTTGTATTGCCTCTCATGTAGCAATGGGTTCTAAAGACATCAACTTATCTTAAATTAACCTCTTTCAATACTTACTCACTCTAGCTCAATCGCTTAGAAAGCATCTCTAATTTGAATTGTTTCCAGTTCTCAGAGACTGATTTTAGTGTCTTATGGGAATACCCATCTCAGACAACACAAGTAGTCTAAAAGAAAGAAAAGCAGACAAGTCCACTATAGTTCCTCTCTAGTCCCTGGAGTAACGTGCAGGATTCACGCTGTCCTGAGACAGACCGGCCCCTTTCTCCCCACTGAAAAAGTACAGTAACTAACTTAGACCCAGCACCAAATTTTAAGATACTGAAAAGTGGATGAAAACAACCTGGGTACTATAAATGAATTCCCAGAGAGGCTGAGATCACACAGCTCCCACTGACTACATTTTATATGTGGTTACTCCTCTGTGAGTAGTTCTCATGATTTTACTACGCAGTTTGTGAGATGTGAAGTTTTAGTTACAGCCCCAGTGCTAAAATCATATTATTATTTGGAAATCTCAATTTTCACTTAAGGAAAGAAAAAAAGCAAGTTTCCAGCTGCTGCAGCTGCAGAAAAAGAACTCAGTGCCAGAGGGCATTGGACCACAATCTTTTAAAATCTTGTCACTTTAGAAAAGCCTCTCTCAAGATTTCTGGAAACTTAAGACATGTTCTTTTAAATAACTCAAGGTGACAGTTCTGGAACCATTCACCTTTTATTATGAGGCCCAATATATGTAAACCCCAAACATCAGACATCTCAATTCAGAGGTGATGTATTTCGTCTGCCTTTTAAAATGTTAAACTGTTACATTATCTGTTATATGAAGAAACACCCTTATAATAAGAAAACTGTACACATTTTTACTCGCTACTACCAACTCCACTAATTCACACACACACACACACACACACACACACACAGAGTATCACACAGTATCATAAGGTTGGAAAGGACCTCTGAGATCATCAAGTCCAACCTATATCCCAACACTAACACCAACACTAACACCAACCATCATCTAAACCATGGCACTCAGTGCCTCATCCAGTCTCCCCTTCTAAACTTGAACTCTAAAGCTCATGTCAAGCCTCAGGTGATCAGGAGATTAGAAGAAATAATGCTTAAGATCATTCCCTTTGTATTTCCAGTTTCTAGGCTTTTAAGATAACTTTAGATTCTTACATTCCACTTTTTCCTCTGAAACAGGAAAAAGTAAAAATTTACTTTTTGTCTCCTTTTTCTCTTGCTCCTAAATGGAGCTGGGATTTTCACTCAGGTGCACAGGTTCGGGAGGAAAGGTTTTAAGAAAATTTTTCTCTATCTATGATGAAGTACCAAATCTCTGTCTGGTCTTGCAGTATCCTGTGCCAGCCTGTATCCTGCTTCAGTCCTGCTAGACAAGCCATCAGTGTTTGTCTTCCATTTGATAGAAGCCACACTACTTTGTATTGACACTGCCTTTCCAAATTAGAACAAGCACTAATGCTCTGCCATGATAGTCCCTACAAAAACCAGTGCTTCTGCCTTCAAGAAGATCCATGTAATTGCTGCAAAATCAGACTCTTGGAGACACTTAAACCCCAAATTTAAGGTACCAGCTTGCACTGTCTATTTCGCTTAACTTTTTTGAACGTTTGCATCTCTGTTAGCCAGTACGTACACTGCCCAGTCTCAAAGTCATCAGCGCTAAAAAACGAGGAGGAAGTTACCCTTACAATGGGCTCTTGTAGCCAAAGACGGATAAGAGTTGCGAGGGTGTAGTACATCACCAGCAGTAAGATCGGATTAGCATGGTGATACCAACGTAACTCTTGATTTTTGATGATCATCCAAGTGCTTGAGCAGTTTGTCTGAGTAAGAGAAGTCACACCAAACAACCTGTGGACATAAACCCAAAAGAATTAGACAATAAATACCAAATCTTACAATGTTTAAATTTTTTTTAAAATAATTTTGCTTGCATATAATATTGATTACTCTGTTCAAAACCAATATTTGTCATTATATCTAAAATGCAGTGAATATTTTAATTTCACAATATTTAGTGAAAAGGAATGGTTTTTACACTTGGTTTTCATCATAAAAAATGGGACTACATTATTACATCTCCCATGCCCAATGTGAAATCTTTCTATGATCTACACCCTGTAGGTCCAGAGCTACAGAAAAAGTGAAGACAAAATCTGTCCACAAGGCCATTTGGCAAATCACAGCAACATGACATTTCAGATTTAGTAAACTGACATACACCATTCCACTCACTCTGCCAGGACAGAGCTGTAAAGTACACCTCCTCAGCACATCAAATAGCTTACAGATTTATTGTTTTTTAAAAAAGCTAATACATTATTATTTGCTACCTAATTACACAAATACCTATAAACGTACAGAGCTGAATTCATAGCTGTTGTGAACAGAAAAGGAAACCATCCAGAAAGGCAATCGGTTTGGATGATCAAATAATTAAGAAAAAATATTAATTCCACTTGCAGTTTCAGTATTAATATCAATGATATGATACATTTAACTATTTTTGAAAAAACTGGGATCTCACAATATCTCTATCAAGTAAGAAACTTATGTTGGAAAAAACATTTAATAAAAAACCAAACCCTCCAACATTTTAAATTTAAGACAAGATGTTAGACGCTTTACAGATGTGTTAGATGCTGAAACAAAACTAGGAGGAAGTAAAAATCTATCTGGTTCTTGCAGTGTAAAATATTTTGCAGAGTTCAAGAGTGTAGAGGTACTAGTAGCATATGTTGGTATTCATTATATACAGTCCTGTTTCGTTGACAAAGCTTTTTCTTCCACAATGTGTATGAAAGTTTTCGGTGTTTAAAGAAAATAGATTTGATTCTAAAAGAAGTTTAAGGAGAACTATTTCTTCATTAAAAAAGAAACCCAAACCCAAAACTATTGTTACTCTGAAAAAGCAAACAAAATCCAGTTAAACAAAGGGCTTCTGCCAGGGGATTTACCCATAAGCAGTAAATGTCTAAAAGATGTCTTCTTCCTTTACCTAGTAAGTTCCCACATCAAAGGGTGAATGAATACAAAGATGAGATACAACAGAGATGGACTGCCGGAAATCTGCTCTTTAGATACTACAGAGTGAAAAGAATAAGAAAAAGAAGACATTATACCTGTTCATTCAAGGGGTTTGTGGCATGGATACAATACCATTAACTGCCAGAACTAGAGCTCTATAGCATTTTATTAAACAATTTATCAGCACTCACTGCTTGTTCTGATTGTCAACATGAGCCAAAGGCTATAAACTTTAAGACTTCTCAGAGCTTTTGGGTGGATCCAAGGTTGGAGAAGGGGGAAGGAAAAGATCTTGCATACAAAATAAATTGTTGTAACTTAAAGGACCTGACAGAACTGTTTGGAGTTGACCCAGATTCAAACTTCCATAGCATCCAAGCACATTCAGGGTTGGTGTTTGGCTCCATCTGACTGAAATTCACGCTGGATTGTATTCTGTTCATATTTCTATTAGCATAGGGAAACATCTTGTTTTATCTGTTTGCCTCTCTGCCAACTGACTTGTAATTTTTGCCTGTCAATGATCAGGGCTGTTGAGTTCCTGTTAGCTTTATCTGCTACCTCTATTTCACAACACATACCTCTATCTTTGGTTTGTTTTAACCTTTTTCTATGTAAGCACAGCACAAATCGCCCTATTGCTGTTTCACAAACATCAGAATCAAAGTGAAATCCAATTCTTACTGAAGTAAGAGGTCTTCCCACTGATAGTACATGATGAATATTTTTACAGAAATAAGGAAAAGATCAGTTTGTTAAGGTCCTCGGACCATTCTACCAAGCAGACAAGATCTTCATATTACATATTGCATTCCTATAGTACATAGCATTACGTACTATAACTATAAAGTCTCAATACTTTGTGTTTTACTTTTATCTCCACTGAAGTAACATTCCTCATAATCCTATCTGTTAGGAAATTTTATTGTGTTTCAGTTAAATCCTAATTTTGTTAGTTTCATTTGCTTACTTCAAATTACCCACACAGTAAACCATTGCACTTAATTCTGCTCCCTGTTGGTCTTGCATTCAACCAAATACTCATAAGTTACAATGCATCCCTTCCCTCTTAGTTGCCACCTGACCAGCCATGTATTTATTTAACCCATTTCACTTTGTCTCATAAATCACGAATACAGAGGAACAGCTCCTCATTTCTGAACTCTCCTTGGTTTTTGACACGTTAGTCACAATGATACTCAACATAACATTGAAAAAGCACTGACGTCTTGGGAATGCTCATTCTGTCTGTCTGGCCTCCAATAAGGTTATTAGTTGTTATTCATTCAATATTTATGATTCTTCATAATCTTCAATGAGAAGTGCTGGAGGGGAACATTTTTCAGAGACATAGAAACATCATCTCTTATTCAAAGATTTTAAATGCACAGGGATGACTGGTGGAGTCACCATCCTTGGAGGTGTTAAAAAAAATATGGATGTGGCACTTCGAGACATGATGTAGTAGGCACGGTCGTGTTGGGCTGACAGTTGGACAGGATGATCTTAGAGGTCTTTTCCAACCTCAGCGATTCTATGGTTTTATGACTACCACAAAACATATAAGAATTTACAGTAAGCAACATACATCTAGGTATTATTCAGTTCTGCATATTTCATTCCAAAAAGATGTCTTTACATTCAGCATTGATCATGATCAGCTATAATTGTGACCAACTCTGATCTTAGTGTGACTTTGTCTTAAACAACATACATGTATACAACCAGCAAAGTCAGAATGAGTCCTAAGTGGGAGAAATCAGTCGCTAACAAGACAAGCATATGCATGTGTGGATACAGAAGACAAAACAAATATTGAATGACCATTTACTAATGGAAATTGCTTTTCAGAAGACTGAATGTAATGTCAAAAATCATTGGAGGTTTGCAAGATGTAATAGATTAATCCTTCTATTCTTGCAAAGGAGTAAAAAATATATTTCTCAAAGTCCTCATAAGTATTCTGAAAAATGTATTTTACCAAAAAGAAAAATCATAGACATCATCAGGGAAATTTTAGAAACGTCTGACTAACGAATGTTCTGAAATAACAGTGAAAACCATTTCTTAAAATAAGTGATATCTTTTTGTTCAGTTCCCACTCTATAATATTGTTTCCCCAGCAAAGCTTCCTACTGATTCTGTGAATCTTCTTTCTGGTAGATGCACTTACATCTTTTGTTACTCCATGACAAAGCTGTAGACTGTAACCATAAATAAATTAAAAAAAAGGTTTTAAATCTATGTAGCATTGAAAATCAGAAAAACAATTTCAATTTATTTGAAAATAGAAAATCAAATTCCTTTTGCACTCACAGATATTTGACCTAAGGAACTACTGAAGCACCACATGTTTTATTACTTTATTATGTACACTCTTGCAACAGCGTGCATTATTTAATTATTAATTATAGTATAAGAATTGGTGTTAGTAATTAGTCATGCTATTAGTTATGAACCAAAATGGTAACATAAACAAAAAATATATATGTCCCATATATAGAATTATCAAACACAGTAATTGTTAGGTCAGTGAATTTTGCTTCCAGTAAAAATTATCTGGAATATTTTTACAAAGAATTTATTTATTTATCAGTTCAGATGCTGCTTGTATTGATGTTTTTAGGAGTTGATATCAGACCAGGATTTGACTCATTATTTCCAAGGCCAGGAAAGGAAGTAATAATTCTGACTTCCTGCACAATGTATGATACGCGATAATTCTTTAATTGAACAAATAACTTGTGGTTGAATTACACTTCATAGTTTAGAAAAGGCGTCCAATCTTGATCTCAAATGATAGTAAATCCTCTACTGTCTTATTGTTTTCTACTGCATTTAGTTTCTATAATAGTTTTGGCTAGATGAGATTTCCAGTTGCTGCATCTTCCTGCACATCTGTGTACTACTTTGCATACTACTTTTCACTGCACAACAGAGCAGGAGCAGTTTTCCTACAGCTCCGCTGAGCTTCACAATTTATAGTAACCTCATCCAATGATCCAGAACAAGCATACACAGTCCACCTCTACCACAATGGACAGCTTTCTCCTCTTTGTACAGCCTAAGGGTTACACTTGGACACAATCCAAAATATCAAGAGTAGAAGCCTGCATTTACATGGTTATCTAAATACATTAGGGTTCACTTTGACAGTTTTACATCAGTTAGGAAATAGGTGAAAGCTTTTTTATTGCTACAGTACTAGAACTGCAATTTCTAAACTGGACAGTGTGAAATCTTGATGCACTAATACACAAAGCCAAGGGGAAAAAAAAGCCAAGGACAATCAAGTTTCCTCTGTTTTTTTCTCCCAAGCAACCTTGCTACCTTGTCTTCCTAAGGAACTGTTTCATCTCTTTTGGCTTTCCGGCATTGAGTGAGCATGCTGGCTGGTTCCAAAACACATTCACAGAGGAGTATATGATAAAAATGGCACTAAATTCCTCCAAGTTACTTGAAAATGTCTGACTGATGAGAGAAGGTGATGGAGATGGAGATGGAGATGGAGATGGAGATGGAGATGGAGATGGAGATGGAGATGGAGATGGAGATGGAGGGAGGTGGAGAAAGGTTGAGAGAGGTGGAGAAAGAAGAAAAGAGACTTACTATATGACAGGTTTTGGAGGTGGAGAGAGAAATCCTGAATTCATAATGTTCAACACAACTATTTGGAGATTTAGAACATCTAATTTCAACGGAAGTGAACTTATTATCTTAGGGTACTTCTTTCACTTTAATTTACTTGAAAGAACTTGGGGTGAGACTGTGCTGAAATTCTGAGTTTGAGAGCTGTTTTATTTGTTTAAGGACTGGGAATAAAAATTATATAAATACTGCCACTTTAGTAACAGAAGCAATTGCCTTGCATACCGCAGTTATGAATATGCATCAAAATATATTAATATAACAAAAAAATACACATTTTCTGTACAAAGTCTCCAAGGTAATAAGTTACAATGTTTTACAGACTTATTTCGGGCTCACTAAGCAGAAGTAAAAGACATACAACAGATTTTCTTGTGAGTTCAACCTAACTCCTGACAATATGCAAACCACACATAAAAAATTCATTCTGTGCTTTCGATCAAAGAGGACATGAAGTGATTCACAGCGGCAGTAAAATGTCTGTTATCATGTCCTATTGATTACATTTCCTCAGAAGGGTCTGAGAGTGCAGTGGGTTCTCAGTCTCAATTTGCTAAACCTCAGTACATTAATTATCAATGCTCATGAGTTGCATGCTACTGTTTTATTCTTATATAGTCTAGCTATGTATCAATGTATAGTGACTGAAATTGTCTGGTTTTGCTTCACTGGAAAACATATAAGAGCTTAAAACTGCATGCAGATTTGTCAAACATTTTCCTAAACACCACTTATTACAAATCATTTGGTTAGAGGTGTTAAGACTATATCAGTACAACAACCGCGTATGTTAATATCATGATATAGTTTTAAATGCTCTTCATTCACAAAAGATAAGAAAAATAAACAGAATTTTGGATACCCTAAGAAATAATATAAGACTGCAGATAAGAAAGAAAGGAAGCAAGAGTTCTCCTAATACACTCGGTTTTCTGTTTTATATTCTTAAGCATCCTTTTTCAAGGTGATACGGCCACAAATCCAGAGTGAAACCAGCTAACTGGGTGCAAAAGGGAAGAAAGGAAATAGAAATCTGTACAGCTGTTCCTTGCAATGCTACATGATTTGTTAGAAAGTCAGAAGCTACTGTTCCCATAGGATGTAAAGGTAGGAAGTTTGAAATCCCAGTCGAAATGTGATCTTGCTATCTTTTATCAAGACAATGAATAACAATGTGCATCTTTATCAACAATTGCGTTACCAAGAATTATTTGTTTTAATCAGAAAGGAAAGTATATCCATAACAAGAGGAAAAACCTTGAGATTTTAGGCATAAGCATAATGTGTGTTGTAATGTATCTCTTTAAATACAACCATGCCAATTTCTTTAAGGTTACTAAATGTAGTTTTAGAGCCTGGCGGGGTTTAGGTGACATTCATTTGGAAATTGCAGATCTCACATTGTAGCTGTACCATACCACTGATTTTAATGGATAATTACAACACAGAATACTTGCAAGGTCTCACCTTTGCAGTTGTTTTGACAATGGGCAACAGAAAGGTACAGAGACCTGTCAGTATGAAAGGGTAATCCTTTTTTAACTTTCTCACACATAGCTGCTACTACCAGTACGTATACTGCACGAGTTAAGTGTAGTGCAATACAAGATCTGTAGTGTACAACAACTCAAAATCAAGCTGGACTTTGACAGCAGAGAACTTAAAATAAACTATGGTTTTAATAATGGACTTAGAACATGAACACACACAGGGGTTCGCAGAAAATTATCAAATCACAGATGATACCTTATAATTTCCAAGACTTTTTTTTACTACAAATATTCTTGTTACTGTATGAAACAGTTGCTCTTTATTCACAAGAAGCAGGATGTACATTACAAACACTGACTGATTTAAGCAGGAAGGATTATTTCACAGGGCTTGCTTCCTGTTTCAGGAAAAAATTTACCATAGACTAAAAATAAAATAAAACAACAATGCAAGTCTGCAACCCTTTGACATGCTAGCAGACTGCAAATTAAATCCAGAACAGGGCAATGAAGATTACAGTTTGAAGAAACGTCTGCATTAAGCCACTTCAGGATTTGCATTTCCTGACTTAGTATTTATGATTACAGGGTTTTTCTCTGGGCCCGGTACATATTGCATGGTTATACACAGCAATAGCATCAGAGACTTCTGCTGTGCTGGGATGGATTTAACGAATCCATATCTGTAGAGGTTCTGAATTTCTATTATATTTTATGAACTGCCAAATCTTTATGCCATCTGGATATCTTCTATTGCATACTTATTTCACTTTCCTCAAATGGAGGGGGAGGGGAGCAGTGCCTCTACGTCTAGGGTAGGAAACTATCAAGATTGACTGACATTTGAATGGCTTAGCCCTAAATGGAGATGCTAAAAGTGGCCAAAGAGGAGAGGAAAAGAAAACGGAAGAGGAGAGGTAAGAGAGAAAAAAGTTATAACAAAGTTTATTTATTAAAAAAAAGAGAAATTTAGCATCAGTAAATCCCCAGAAATGAGGAAATAAAAGGGTAGCCTTTTTTTGGGAGGGGGGGAGGGTGGTGATGATGGTGTTAGAAATCATCTTTTCTGTATTTGAACAGCAGATCTACACACAAGTTATGATCCATAAAATTATATCCATAAAATCTCTCCCAAGGGAATCCTGTGAGCCACCCTGCTCCCCCCAATATATCATTTGGCTACATGCCCAAAGAAATACACGCCATTGGAAAGGACTCAGACAGTCCTGTAGTACCTCCAGACCCATCCTTGCCTTCCAGAAGGTTGTTACTTTCTAGGCTATAGGCTAGGAATTCAGACCACACTGGGGCTAATGCTCTAGAGTATGCTGAAATGACACAACATTTTTACAAAACTAGCAGAACACAGGGACGAAAGAGGTGGGAAAGTTAGCTGAAATGCATTAAGCATACCAAAGAACTAGGGTTAAGATGAGCAGGAGGCATTTGGTTTCAATGGCTTTTTAAGGGGAAAAAAGAATGAATGGGAAAAACGGCATTTGCCTTTCCAAATCATGTTATTTATAAGATTCCACAGAGAAGAAGCTGATCCTCCATGCCTTCTCCTCAGCTCAGTAGGAGAGCTGTTCAGGGAGGAGATACTGCAACCTCTCTCCACAGCTGACTAAAGTTATTAAATTTATCCATTTTGGAGTGCTACAAGCTTTAAAAAGCATTGGAAGCATTTTCAGTGCTCAAAAGACCTAGACTGTGCTTTGGTTCAGACTTGGATAATTCAGGACTGGTTAAGTGGAGTTGTGCCATGTTAACAATAACACAAATATCTGATTGTTTGTACTGAGAAGTATTATAATACATTTCAGCTTAACAGTTAATAACTTTTTTTTGAAATATCTGAAAACATAGACTAAGACTGGAAGCGTTTTCATTCAGAGTGTTGCTATCACAACGCTATAATACAGACATACACACAGTGAATACAGGCTTGGTGGGTAAGTAAGTAGATCATTCTAACTTTCGTTTTAATGTCATCATATTTCTATAGCTCTTTAGCAGATGTCTATGTACTTTTTTTTCTCCTAAGTCTTGGTTTCCATAGCTTCTGTTGGATCAAAGCTTTTCTGGCAATGACAAAACCAGCCCTGGTATATCTCCCACCCTCTTCTGAACATTAGTGACTTTTAAAGGAAAACTAATTTAAAATGCACATCTATTGCATGAGAAACCTCATGAAAAAAATAAGTAATTTAAAATTTGTGTGATAATACCGCCAATATAATGAAGACAGAGAAATTATGAGCCATTAATCCAGGAAGCTGTAGAGGAGAAAGGATGGCTTTAAAGACTGTGAATTATAGAAAAGCTTGTATAAGCTATAAATACAACACAAATCTTAATTCAGGGAGAACAAAATGACCATATAAACAGCCGCAATAAAATCACAACTGAATTAACAACTTTAAAACAGGATGTTAAATAGTATCTGCTATATAACCTGGTTTTCTAAAGTAACCAGATAATGGAATTTTCTCTAAGACTATGTGACTGGAAGCTGTTAAGGACTGCACATCAATAAAAAATAGCCAAACTTCAGACATTCAAAAACTTCATATATCTGAAATAAACCAGCTGCCCTGAGGGGAATTTAAGTCTGAACATAAAGATTTGTGAGATATATACCACATTTTATCCAATAATTGAGCTTTGTACTGACTTTCTATTCCACAAGCTTGTTGTATGCTGTCATTGCCTTACAGGCAATAACTCCCCACTGTTATCACTAATAGTAGATTTGGGTCTATCAATACCTTGTTTACTGACAAAAACCTATCTTGAAAAGCCTGGCAAGAAGAAGATTTATTCTATCAGTGGATTTCTCTCTGGATTCCCAAACTGTTTCATTACCCATGACACAGTTCAGCTACACTCTGAATTTCTGTTTGGCGTTGATTTTGATGTTGTTCTTTTCAGCACATCAGTGAGCTATAAAGAACTAATGTTGCTGTAGCCTTCAGGTACTTTTGTCGGGACTTCCAGAGGTGATCATCTGACGAAGATACACATACTGAAGCAGTGACTCCAGTAACTTTTCATCCCATTTGAACAGCTGAGCACCTAGGAAAGGGTGTACCAACAGATAGGATGGCAAGAAGAAAGTGAAATGGGGATAAAACTGCAGAAAAAAAATATTTAGGGCCCCTGCTTGATACATTTGCTAAAGTGCCTACTTCAACACAATCCTTCCTCACCAAGACCAGCAGTGTCAGTGCTTTGACAGCAGCATCCTGGATCATGTGTTAGGTAGAGAGTTAGGTAGATATTTGTTCATTCTGTCACTATAATAAAAGTACTGTAAATGCAGAGGGTTTTTTTTTTCCCGAACAGTTTCAGCTACAAACCAGAGGCATCTCAGCGAGCATGGAGGCTGCAGGAGCTGAGGCCACACTGCTGGGATTAGAGATTGGAGAAAGAAAAGCCACCACAGCAGAGGCAGCTGGTTGCCACTGTGAGCAGTAGTTTGCCACCCACCTCCCTTCCTCACATACGCACACGTTCCCTGTGACTGTACAGGGGAATGAAAAGAAACTCACACTGAACAACACTGCCTAGGGAAGGATACCACCCAAATCATGCCAACAAAATTAAAAATTCATGGTGTCTAGTTGCATTTTCTACTCAGAGATGAAAACCATGAGAAAACAGGTCCAGATTTCTAAGGAGCCATATGGAAAGCGGGAAAGGGAAAACCAAAGACACGTTCAGAAAAATCCATGGGCACAAAGGCTTCCCCTTGCCGGAGGGTGAGTGGACACCTCAGCACACAGCAAGAGGCACAGCTTAATGACGTCTTTCCACACCAATTAGTAACTCGGGTTATTGGTTTTTCAAAGTGAGTTGGCAGAGCTGCTGCAAGGACAGCAGCCAACAGTCCCACCTAAGAAAGTCTCACACAGGCAGAGCAGGGGATGTGAAGGGAGGACAGTCTGATTGCAAAATTCAAGCAGGTAGTGCAGCCCAAAAATGGTCCTCTTGTCCTCAGTTCAGGTGCCGGGAGAAGGATGGATGAGTTTACACAGCTAGTCCATTGAGTATAAAGCTTCAGCAGAAACCATTTAGGAAAAGGAGACCACACTCAAATAACCCTGGTGAGCATGAGCATTTAGTGCGGTGGTGTTACTTGACCAGAACGTGCAAGCAATCTGGTACAACATCTAACCATACAACTGCCTGCCAGCTTAAGAGATTTACTGTTACCTCTTAGAATAACATATGTAGAAACACAGAAATTGTTTTCAAGTGTACCTGCATGCTACTTTTAACTTTGAGGTAAGTTGGTCTGTGATCTAGGAACCTAAGGACACAGATTGCAGCCAAAAAACTTCGGAATCTTATTCCAAGCTCTGCCTATCTGGGGGGATTATGGAATTCACCGAACTTTTCTGTTAGGGAATTTTTCCACCTCTGAAAGGGAATGATGATACTTTTCAGTCACACTGGGATAGTCTGCTAGGTTCAATGATGCATGCAGAGGATGAAGAGATTTTCCACTTACTCAGTTGGAAGTGAAATGGATTAAAAAAAAAAGCAACAGTGATTGATACCTAAATTAAGAGATTCTGTAGTAGAAAATATGAGCAAAAAAAGATATTCTTTTTTAGCAGAGAATGCTCTAAGGCAGAAATGCAAGCTATGATTCCCATTTGTTTTTAAGTAGAAAAAAAAAGAAGAAAATAACAAGATGTGGGAAAGAAGATTGTGGGATAATGAACAATAAGGCTTGGGAAATGCCCAATTAACTAATTTTAAAACCAAAGCTGTATAATACAGCTGATTAAATTGTTTATAAAATGTACCCAATAGGCTCTGTTTTATCAGTAAATTCCCAGCTTCAGCTAAATGAACATAAACAAGAGATTAAGCACATCCTCTCTGAGTGTTTAGAGAAACTGACAGAGACCTCCTCTTGCACAGGCAAAGACTAACTCCCGTGTGTGTGCTTGACTGAGGCTAGTCAGGACTGCCTTTTGTACTACCTCCAAAGAACGTGGGCTGATTCATTTGTCAACGTTTATACGCTGAGCTGAAAACACAGAGAACTACATAAGTGCTAAATATTTATCATCACAATTTCTGGGCATGTCAGAGCATAAAAATAAAGGTTGGTAAGCAGACCTCAGGAAAACAGTAGAGAAAAGCTTGCAATGCCAGGAGAAGTTTGCTAATTGTAATACGTCTTCTAATGCCACAAAGCAAGAACAATCCAAATCAAGTACGAGGGGAGGGGTTGAGGTCTCTCTGTCCCTTTTCTGTCCTTTCTTTCAGACACTCGCTCAATGATCAAAACATGCAGATCTGTGCTCTTTAAAAATACACAGAAAGAATACTAAAGGGTCACTTCTTTGCAGTCATCCTCTGCATGTCCACACAGGATAGCCTGCAATGGGCAGGGATTCCATATTCAAGGATCAGTGTGGGAATAAGATAGATGAGATACATGTGAGCAGATGCACACTGTGTATGGGGGAGCGGAGTGATTCAGCTCTCCCTAAGCATGAGCAGAGCTTTTGCTACCAGAGAGGTGCACTGATCCCACATGAATCAGCCGCCTAAGTGGATGCAAAAGTGGGAAGGCTCTGTTATGAGAGCAATTGCACACTTAACTCAGTTGAACCAGAACCATCAGGCAGGTTTTTCACAGTACATCAAGACTTTGAAAATCTGTCAGTTCCCTCTGTCCCTCTCACCCTGACATTTCAATGCAGCCCAAGAAAGACACATCTTCAGCTGTTCTTATGGTAGCACAGTTATCTGGGAGGCTGTAGACAGCAAGGAAGCGGCATTTTGCCAACATTATGTCATGCAATGGTGACTGACTTTTATGTTTGCAGCTTAGGCTTCGTTTCTGGGTACAGTGCACAGGTGGTTGGGAGCACCAAGGCTCTCCTCTCCCCATTAACGAGAACCACCTGTGGGCAGGGCTGGAGAGCTCACTGGTCGCAGGCTCACTGCTGCAGCAAAACATGGCTCAGAATCTGGTGTTTCCAGCGTGCAGAAACCTGTTGTTTTAAAAGGCCTTAGCATGTTTCTCAATTTACATATCTTTCAAGACAGAGGGATGTAAATTACCTGTGGTGCAATGCCAGTAATGTGAATAAAGTTGTGACCGCTTCTGCCAAGACTAAATTTGGCACTTCATGCAGGGCGGCAGTTACGGTGGAGGACAATGGCTCTGCTGTGGGGATGCAGAGATACCACTATACAGACTGCCAGGGAGGCTGGGAGGGCTGCTCTGACAAGGAAATTGTTGCAGTTTACTTACTAGTTCTTCTGTTACCTTTTTCAGAGAGTCAAACTTGCTGTAGATCCTGGCACTGATTTTAAAGAAGGACAGAAGGTCGCAAAAAGAAATGGGTATTAATAATCATGTAAAAACCAGCAAGGGCTACAAATTCTCCTTAGTTAAGCTGGGTAAGTTTACACTGACTTCCCTGTTGTCACCACTGGACTTCCACCAAAACCTGAGCTAACAATTTTAAATCAACATTGAGTACAACTCTGCTATAAAGTGAGCAGAGCATGGACATTTATTGCATGTCTGCTGATGAGTGAATCTCCAAGGATTCCCTCTGAATAAGTGTTGAAAGATATGAGTTCATTTTGAATGAATCTCTGAATGCCCATGTGGCAGAAACTAAGCTGGAAATCTCACAACAGTGAGTAGTTTCACAACATTTCCAAGACTTTCTTGTTACAACTGACTGGAAACTTCACCACTGGTTCTCCTGTCAGATTTGGATATTCCAGACAGTGCAATTAGAATGGTTAAAAGTGTGAAACTGAAACTAGTAAAAAATTATATTAACCTTTTTCAGTCTTGAAAAATATTTAATTCAGAATTTAATTACAAGTTGAACAAGTTCATTATAAGTTCTGAATTAAATAAGTTCATTAAATAAGACTCTTTCTTTCTCAGTCATCTCGAGCAGTTTCTGATACAAACCACACCAGATTGTTCCAATGAGGTAAGACACTAAAAGGGAACTAAAGAATAAGTGAGGCTTGATAACAACCAGCACACTTTCCTCCTCAGAAGGAGAAAAAAATGCGATGGAAGAAGTTAGAAGCTTTACTTTGAATTTGCCGGTATTCCTTAGTTCACCTATTTTCAACTCTTCTGCCATGCTGTCATGAATTCAGGTTATTGTCTGCTCACCAGCCCCAGCTATAGGTGTTTTTGGACACCACAAATGCATTATTAGGTAGTTATTAAAAATCAAAGAACACAGACTTTGCTGATTCAGCTGATAGCAAATTAACTGTTTATTATGCAGTACAGAAAAATTTCCCAGCATAATATTGAGAAACTTCCTTTGTATGGTGCACAAAACGCAGGGACAAAGCATCTGTTGTAGAGCTGTGCAATTCAGAAGGGCACTTAGTATCACAGAATGACAGAACAGCCCAGTTTGGAAGGGATCTCGCACGATCATCTAGCCACATCTTTCATGGGAATGGGAACCCAGATGAGCCCACCTACCTCACAGTTTAGAAAGACATTATGATAACAGCAGGGACGATTACTGTCTTTTGTCAACAGGAGTCTGATCTTGCCTTTCTAAGCTGTTAACGGAATCATTCACTGCCTTTGCAAAATATTTTTTTTTAAAAAAAGAAGCTGAAGATAACAGTCTAAAAAAGCACCCAGGCTAAAGTTGAATTAATGGTCTCCTAAGCTGCCAGAGCATTATATAGCTAAGACAAAAATCAGCTGCAAAAAAACCCCATAAGAATAAGGTTAGCTAACTCCTGTCCCTCCGTGAGAGAGAAACCTCAGCTCCCAAATATAATTTTGTCATAGTGACAAAGGTGGTGGCTGGTCTGGCGTGGTTTGCAGCATGCTCTGCATGTGCTTTTTCTCATAGAGGATGACGGAAACAGACGAAGGGCAGTGCAGTGTCCTTCTATGGCAGGGGAGTTGGAACGAGATGATCTTTAAGGTCCCCTCCAACCCAAACCATTCTATGATTCAATAATTCTACGTATGCAGAAGTCTCTGCCCTGGCAGCAGATGCTGCAGTGTCGTGGTACTAAGTGGCTTAAAAATTCAGGCATGGGGCAAAAAGCTGTTGCAGCTCAATACAGGATACACAAATGAACTTCAAATACTCCATCTTGCAAACACAGGCTTGTAATCATGACGCAGGGCAACTCCAAAAATCTCAGAAATTCATATGGGTGTAAGAATATTTTCCTTCTGAGAAGAAAGGCACCTTTGAGACAGGTGCCAAAGATGGTCTGCAGCAAGTGCTAACAGTGGCTGCAGCTCAGGTGAAACATATTGTCCAGTTCTCTGCTTCTGATAGAGCTACAAAGGCGGAAGGAGATCAATGCCTGGCCTTGCAGAGAGACAAGATTGCTAACAAGGTAACTGATTAGATGCATCTTAACTGTTTTGGCAATATCTGCTCTCCTGCTGAGATTTTACAAGCACATTTCACCTCTAATTTAGGAAAAAAAAATACAGCTGGATGTCCCACCTTGATCTGACAACTCCAGCCACAAGGCTGCAGGCCAAAATATGTAAATTCATCAGATTTCAAACTATCTCTTCCAAGAAAACTGCTTTCCTCTGGTGACAATGTTCAGTCACTTCTGGCAGTCACAAGTGCAGAATTTTGAGTGGAAGGCTCTTAAAAGGAAGGAGCAGCACAAGGATGATGCAAATCTTAGCTGAAGCAAACTGTTAAATTGAGAACTTTCCAGACTGTTTAGGTATAGTTTAACTATTTAGTCTGAAATCAATCAATACAGTGGTAAGCTAAATGCATTACTATTCAGAGACAACACAGTTTTTATTGATCAGAAGCAGCTTGTACCTTTCTTGTGAACTTGAGAACTCAAACCCAGAAACACTAACGTTAGCAGCTTTTTAAAATGCCAGCATTATGCTCTGCAGAGAGATATAACACTCACTAGCAGCTAAACAGAAGTCATTTTCACATCTGCCCTTGCATCTGAGGAGAGCTTAATCTGGGTAGTGAGCCCTCAAAACTTTACAGAGAAATAAAAGTCCTTCTTCCCTACGTTTCAGCTCCATTTCTTATACGGATAAAGACCCACTTGTGATGGCACTAAAGATAACACATGCAAATACAGATACCTGCTGTATTTTTTTTTTCAAACAGTGAGTTTATTGCAACTAAATAAGGAAGTGCCATACAACTGAGTAAGGATGAGAATGATCTGCTGTTCTCTGGTAAAAATACATTAAACAGCATATTCTGAGTGAAAGCAACAGAGAAGAATTTTGGGAATTGGATTCTTTTCTCAGCATATAATTTACCTGTGGAAGCCCTCCCCCCCAGTATTAATGGAAACTTTGTATATTTAGCTCTGCTTCAAATCAAGATGGTACATAAAATAGCAAGGTATAAAATACCTTCTAGGATGAAAACTGCTAAAATATTTTTCTGTACCATTCCAGCACATCTCTCATTTTCCTCCTCTAGCCACTGCTTATATACCAGTCCTACTCCAGTAATTAAAAATCATATTAGTGACTTTTCCACACACTAAAATTTGGATTTCCATAGCCAAACAGCTGAGAATTTTGAAGACATATTTTCTTTCTTTTTCAATACACAAAGTAATCCAAAGATTTTAGCATTTCAGCTACTTGATAGTAGAAATCACCCGTTCACCTCTAGGTGGCACAAAAGAACCTAAACTAAGCAGATCTTGTCTGATTTTTCAGGTAATGTTCTGCCCTCCCAATCAGCCTCCTCAAGTCAGTAATTCCAATATCACCAAACGCACATATATTAATATGTACTAAATAAAACGTCAAAATAAGAACTAAAGTACCAGCTACTGTAGCCAAGCAGTTCATTTTTTTTACTGCTTTTAATGAAGTGCATTGAGATGTAAATCATTAATTCATTCTCCTCAGTACATCTAACACCCTTTCACCTTCAATTTATCTTACTTAAAATGAACAACGGGCTTAATAGAAATGAAGTTAAGACTTACATTTAGTTTAATGTAAGGTTCACTATGGCCCCCCAAAATAAATACTGTAAAAATGATTTGCAATCATAACCCAGCAGAAAAAAATGTACTGATGAGTAAAATACATCCATTACTTCACCTTATTTTAGATCATAGTATAAAAGCATGTAAAAAATTAAAGGGTCATTGAAATCACATCCAATCAATATTTAGTGCAGCAGTAACTAGAAACGATGCTTTTTGGCTTAAGTGATGTAGCCGTGGATATGAACATAAGGTGGGCATGACGAGACAGAATTTTTATATTAACATTCTAATATAATGCACAGCAGTTGAAGTACCACGGCAGCCCTCCATCTCTGTACACAACGATGACACCACATATGCATTTTGCCCCAGTGAAGACAATATGGCATTAGCCCTCAGAGCATTTATTTTCCACTGCCAGAAAATGTGTATATGTACACTGCCCTTGCATCAATGCCACCACATTACTTCCTTTATCTCCCGTCTCAGCCAAATCAATCTCACTAAAATCTGAAGACCAGTCTGATGAAAACCAAAATCACCTTCCCCTCCTAACCTGCTCCAGCTCTCTGCAATATAATTGCCCAGGCGGGAATTTTACCACTCTATCATCATCCGAAATCATTCAGTCTGAAATGCTTCAACTCTTCCAATAATGATCATGAAGTTTTGCATAAAATTTGTCGGAAGTATTATGTGGAAGAGCATTTGCATCATCATGTGCCCACAATTAAACAGGAAAGGAATTTCTCTCACCTGGCATAGAAATCCTTTGGTGGAACAACCTCCTGAAAGAACTGTAGCTGGTACAGATAAAGTCCAATCAAGTGCCCTGCACTGAATATAGCCATTAATACACACAGACAGCTGAATATCAGCGGATCAAATGCTTGGCAACAGGACCACCATGTGCACAGGCCCAAAAATACAAAGAAGTACACAGCCGAGGTCAAGGACGGTACCATCATACCTGCAAAAATAAAAACACGGAGAGTTGGAAAAGCATGGGAAATATTATTATTTGTTAAACCTCTAACTCTGACAAGAAGTCTATTAAACAATTTAATCCAATTATTTTTTTATTACAATTACCTATTAGGACTGTTACTACCTTGGAGGCTAGAAGAAAATGACCTTCTTTTTCTTTTTGTTCCATTCATCCATGCCATACCTCTTTACTTTCTAAAGATGTTTAACAAAGCATGGAGAAAACCAGAACCGTGGCTGCAAGGGCAGAGTATCAGATTTCAAAATTAATTTTAAGTACAAGATGCTAAAATGGCATGATAGATGAACAGTGAAAAGCCTTCTCATAGAAATGTTGAGATACCCTGAAGTTATTAAAATAGAAAAAATCCTGACCCATATACTGAAAATAAAAATATATAGACAGAATATTCAGTAAATGTATGATTTTTTTTTCAAAACTAACTCTTAGAAACTTTTAATTTATATATGACAAAGATTCTGCTGTCTTACACATGTATACTGGTTTTCTTCTTGAACAGGTAGCAGTTTTTCACTTGTGAAAATGTCTTACTGGTAAAGGATGCTCGATGCTCTGTGGGTAGCCCACAAAAATAGAAAAGAAAGAGAGCTTACATCCAGCATACCAGCCTAGTAACAGTACTGAAATGAGTAGGGATATGCATCGATTTATTTTTATTTTTCACTAGTCTAAGAGGCACCTTCCCTCAGGACAGGTCTGCAGGCTCCTGGTGGCCTTGAGGCTCCAGTACGCCTC
Source organism: Dromococcyx pavoninus (assembly GCA_033558185.1). Taxonomy (NCBI): domain Eukaryota; kingdom Metazoa; phylum Chordata; class Aves; order Cuculiformes; family Neomorphidae; genus Dromococcyx; species Dromococcyx pavoninus. Next base: position 248,890 of record JAUMJL010000887.1, read on the forward strand.
CTGGCCCTGCAGCTGGACCTGCTACTCCTTGCCAGGTGCTTCCTTGCTGCGGGTTTTGGAATGTGCACTCTGTGGTCATCCCTGGCGGGTCTGAGTCCAGGCACTGCCCAGGTAGACATAGGACATGCCTGTATTGTGACCCTGCAGACCTCCACCCACAGCCCTTGCAGAGCTGTGGGAGGAAGGGGATTGGAAACATCTTGGAACACGGGGAGCTATGTAGTAGATTTTATTGGCAGAAGCTGCCAAAACCTGGCGTGGTCACAACCACGTGGTGCTTGGAAAAATATATGTACTGTAAGGACTTGTCCATTTTGCCTGAGCTTCATGATTACATTCTTTCATGTTGTACTTCAGACCAAGTCTTTAGACTATGGTGCTTTATCTCTGCTCCAGTGTATAAGCTGCTGATGTTTTCACAGACTTACAGATATAAAAGCATGACAGGACCACAGGGATTATCTCTTCTGACTCCCTCCGTGATGGGGCTTCACCCAGCAATTTCTGCCTTAAGCCTGTAACTATTTCCTTTCTTCTTTCAAAGAGGCACTTTGTCTTTATTTAAACACTTTAGGAGAAAGAGAATCCACTCCACCATAAATAAGTTGTTTATTGTGGCTAATTACTCTTTGTTGTGAAAAATTCAAAACTTATTTCTGGTCAGAAAGTGCCTAGGTTTGCCACTTAACTATTGGCTCATATTATCACTTCTACTGGAAGAGATGTCTATTAAAAAAATGGAGGCACTCTGTACCTTTGTCAGTGCTTCAAGGCTGTAATCTAAGCACCATTCATCTTTCTTCTTCTTGGCACAGTAAGTAAAGAAGTGTTTAACTAATTAGGCTTCAAGGCCTCTCTCTGGAATACAGGCTTCCCAGACCTCAACTCCATTTTGTAAGTCTCCTTTGAAGAACACCTCCTGGCACTCAGGATGAGTTGGAGCCTGGCAGACAAGCTGCCCATCACCACTGAGAAGAAAGTGATCCTGCCACTGCTGTGTGATCATATGGTAAGACTCCATTAAAATATGTGAGTAGGCAGGGAAATGCTAATTTACAATTGCACAATCCAATTTTGAATTCATTGACTCCAACCTACAGTAATTTTGTACGCTTCCATTCTGGCTACACCTGATTATGTCGTACTAAATCAGAAGTCTTATAAATGGGCTGGCTATATTACATGAAAACAGCTACTTTTGCCAACCACATAAAAAAATGACATGAAGTCTGCTCATCACACTTCTTACACACTACATGGTCAATCTATTAATAATTTTTTTTTAAAGGCCATGTGAATATAGTTCAATTTATACTTGGAAGTGACAGAATCAAATCTATGATTTCACATTATTTTACATGTACATAAAATATATAGTAACTTGTAATATGCAACTATTCACCATTTGGTTATAACAGCAACTGGGAAAGCCGTATGCAGAATGATAGGGCCACACAGTATTAGGATAAAAAAATTAAGCAGCTCAGCATATTCCAATGCCTGCCAAAAAGTTAATTTAAATAAAATCAGCAGCAATTTCTTTTCCCTTAAAAATTTCCATTGTTATTCCCTCAGGTGCCAATGCGCTGAAAACTCATTTGTTAAATGCATAATCTAATGGACTCTGGAGGAAATATTTCAAATGCACCAACCTGCTGAACCAAGTAAAATTGTAACAACAATTTTTCCAGTAGTGATTATCATATTGCCAATAAACTCCCGCAGTTTGGATGCTACAAAGGCAATTCTACGCAGCAGTTTTAATTTCATGGTTTCCTCAAATTCTTCTTCACCACAGTCTTCGTCATCCAGGTCTTCTTCATACATCAAAGCATCATCTGGCTCTAACTTTTCTCTTACAGCCTGAAGGTGGAGGGGGAAAAGAAAAAGAGAACACAAAAGAGAGAGACAGAGACACAAAAGAATGTGACATTCAAACTCACACATATATTATTTAACAGTTAAGTCATTTTACAAACTTTGACTATGTGCAAGAGTTATGAAAGATGTACTAAAGCTAGAGTTGTATGTTGATGGCTCCCACTTCAGATCTGTCTCAAGAAAAAAGGATGTAGGATGTAAAGGAATGCCTCTGAAAAAGACTTAAGTCCTTCTACATGTGCACAACAGGGTGCTTGTCTATTTCTACATGAAATTTGGTTTGGTTTGCTCAGCATTCTTTCCATCTTGCTATCTACTATTTGTTAAATTCCTCTTTGGTTCTATGTCTTCAGGTATAAGCTCCAGGCACTAAGAACAAGTACCTTCCTGTTTCATTTTCCTCACGTCTCACTTTTTAAACCCTTTCCCATGAACACTTTCTTGGACTTTAAATGCAAAACCTAGAATGAGGCAAGTAGGAATGATCTGAAACAGGGCAACAAGTGCTGAAATAAATGGACAGATAGATCATTGGTGACTGAAGGGCATTTGGGGAGAGAAAAAATACACTAAGCAGAGGCTTGAGGAAAGAATGAGAAATGGAGAGATCAGCTGATGGTGAAAGGGAGCAAGAGAGAACCAGTGAAAGTTTGAGTGATCTGCAACAATTTAGCAGGGAAAATGAGACCAGTAACTACACAACGGAAAAAGGAAAAGAAGGAAAAACGTAAAGATCCCTCATGCTTAAGCAGTTTGTTAGGATTTGGCAATGGCCTTCACCATCAAGTCTCCATTGTATCTTGGAGACCAGAAGTCATACACAGCTATTGAGTGATGCAGCCTATATCATCAGCCCATGGTGAGAATTTGCAGGATTAGCAGGAGGCCCACCCAGAGGTACAATTTATAGAAAAAGTAGTCAGTCACAGACATGTGGGGGCACATTTAACAAAAAATATATAGTTTGGAGCCAGGTTCTCACTTGGTGTAATACAGCATAACTTCTTTGGCACTAATCTGAAGTTGTATTAGCTAACGTTAGTTCTGGCCAAACAGTATATCTACATGTGAAAGTAAGAAAGAGAGACTATTGGTATTTTTCATTTTGGTGACTCTTGGCAGTAAAAAATCCCACACTGACAGATAAGATTACAGTAGGAACAGATGAACCCTCAGCCTACTTAACCAAATTCTTCGGTACCATTTTGTTATGTGGATTCCCAAAGGAAAAACATTCCCTGTAGACTCCTTCATTTCACCTCTATGCTTGGTGCCAACTTTCTCCTCTTACTTTGGAGCATTAACGATGTTGTGAATGCTCAGAAAAAGCCTGCTTATTCTCGAGGGTATCTATTTTACAGACAATGAAATACGTATTAAATACAGTAGGGCTGATCTGGGAAATCTACCTTTCTCTTGGACATATCCAGCTATTTCACTAGCTATATTCACTATAACCATTCACTTACATAGCTTGCAACATATGAATTATTAGATCCTCAAGCAAAATAATAGAGAGGAGATGGCAGCCCAAACATGCAGTCATCACATTTTGAGCCACATAGCACAAAGAGGTATTGTCTGTTCATCATTGCTGCTCATATCTCAGCTCCTATCTAAACAGCAGCTACGTAAATATTCAGGAACAATGCTGAGAGGACGCTGAATGATACATTATGCTCTTATACCACAGCTGTTTGAATGAGAAAGCCATACAAAGGGTAAAACTTATGATCATTTCTGCTTGTACTGTAATTATTAGATGAACCTGTTCCTCATGAAGCGGTTTTGGGCCCCGTACTGCTCCTCCTGGACTGGCTCTAGTGATCAGTTCTTTGAGCTTAATAAGATCAGTGAACCTTCCATAATGTTCATAGCCCATATGAATTAGAATGAGTGAGACTGCTATACATTTAAAGCTTACATTTAAATGGCACACCTACTACACATGTGTTTCTGTGAAAGAGACCCTTGTGTCTTCAGCTAGTGCTTCCAGTTTGCTGAAGACAATATGAATTAAAATGTGGAATTACTTATTAAATATTATAGGAATAATTTCAAAATAAATGTTATTTCATGGGAGACCGTCAGGACTCATCTCTATGAATACCATGAATCTATGCTGAACATGAAGACAAGATTCATATACTTATTGCAGCTTAAGCTGAATGTGAGTTCTGTCTAAATTGGTGAGATAGCACTTAATTTTACGTACGCAGGAACAGGAAATAAAAGTCTGAAGAGTCATAAAAGAAAATAATAAAATGTTATCCAAGTGGAAGCAGAAAACATTCTTGAGGGGAAAATGAACAAAACGAAAATATTTTTAGTATAAATTGGAGGAAAACTCATAAATTGGAGGAAAACTCATAAATTGGAGGAAAAAACTCATAGTACCTTCAAACAAAAAGAATAAAAAAGAGGACACAGAAGTAAGAAAACCACATAAAACCAGACCAATGAAAGGTGGAACTTGATATTCTCTTCGCTCTCTCTTCCTCCTACCTGCCTAACTCACCTCATTTTTTTTTTTCTGACACCAATTTGACACCTTTTTCTCCTCAAAATGGGTCTTTGGATTTTTCTATATTTTTTTAAACTTGACCAGGCTAATCACTACTGTTTCCTTGACCTGAAGGACATTTAGGTTACATTTTGTCTTAAGAGTTCAGTGTCAATAATCTAGTACTGACATATATGACACAGCGTGCCCAGGGAGAAGCACTAGGAAAAGGGATATTTCACTGGAACAGGATACAACTGAAAAGGAGATGACAGTCCAAAATTTCCATGGACTGAGGCTTACACACTTTAAATATAGCAAAAAAAGCTTGCAAACTGATGAGTTACCGAAGAAACTAACTTTCCTTGTATTTCCACTTTTATTTAGACATGAAAATAGGAATTCCAAGTTCTACAAAAAAGTTACGACCTTGCAAACACTCACAGGAAATTCAGAAGAACCTCCTTCTGGTGTTACTGAGGTCATCAACTGTCGGAAAGAAAATTACAGCATTCTGAACCTCAGCAAATACCAAACTAATTTCCTAAGTTTTCCTTCTAAAACTACAAATCTCTGTTTGGAGTTGGGTTTCTTCAACCACTTTCCCCAATTTACATACTATTCTGCAACTTTTCAGCACAGCCTGAATTATCAATGACATGCCTGTGCAAGCAGTTCTGGCTTCAGAGAGCAGGAGTTTGCACCAGCGTGCTCCCTGGAAGAGGTGGGTTAGCTTCCACATCTCTCTCTTCCCTATCTGCAAGTGCTTCTAAGGACGATACCTTAGACCTTAGCTTTATTCTATCAGCCTCCCAGTAGCGCCATTCACGATCCGCCCAATGATTATTTCAGTGAAAAGACTGACAGCTAAACAACTATAGGTTTGATATATTTCGTGTACAAAACACATCTGTTTGTAATTCAGTATCCAAGGTGAAGTCAAGTAGCTGAAAGGTCATGTTCCTTTCCTGAAGCAGATGAAAGGCCATTTTCCACTGTATGTCAAAAAGACAAACTTTGGATTCTCCTACTCTCATATTCACCATTTACCAATGAGACTATCTGGGATGGTCTTCTAGTTTCTCATAGTGAGCACTTCAAATTGCTGAAGGCAGGCAAATACTGAACAGTTTTTACATCCAACATGGTGATAATGTGCCTGTTGTTTTAACACTTTCTGACGATTAAATAGCCACACAAGTATGCGCTCATCACAGAACACCATTACTCCAGTCAGACTGCTTTGCAAAGCCCTTTTTACTATGTGGATTAGTGTAAAACTACAAACCCATGCTACATAGGTTACAGTTAGAAAAATACTTTTACTTCCATAATAAATTACTTATTATGCAATTACAGGATCCCTCTGGATGCTGATTAGATCAAATAAACTTCTCCATTCAAGGAGTACAGAGCATTTGTGAAGCCATAAACATGTGTTTCCATGACCTTTACTCTACAGAGCACGGCCCCAGGACTTTTTATAAACAAACTAAATGCAGCTTAGGTTTTTCAGCAATCATGTGGAAGTCTCGGGAGTATTTATTGTACAACACTTTTTTAAACTGCCAAATTGAGATAGAGAACAGGCAAGGAAACAGTATAGCCTCTGTGGCAGCTATGGCAGCTACTACTATGGCCAGGGCCAGAAAGTCCATTAGCTACTTTGGGGGTTGCTTTGTTAACATCCACCTTTTAAATGTTTCATCTGGTACAGTATAAACACTACTGCACAAAGATATTTGCTAGTCCCAAAGATGTATTTACTAACAGGAAGCCTTAACTCCAACCTAAAACCCATTTTGCTTCAGAAAGTATCCTTGCTTTGTACCTACGTTTAATGGTATTGGGCCTGTTAAAACAAATTGGCTCATTTATTGACTTTTTGATTCAAGAGAGGACATGAATGACAGTCTTTACAAATTCAAATAATGAGAGTAACAGAATTTAACTAACCAGAATTGCTACCACTAAGGATATACAAGTTTCAGCATGGACATGACTCCCAGCCCTGCGAACGCACTGTGTTAATTATAGGGACCTCTCAAGCGAGCAGAGCTAAGCTCACAAGAATAAGTTCTCATGAGAGTTCAGGTGCTTCCTCCTCCCAGTTGACTCATAAATACTGAACAAATAGCCTCTTTTGCAGTATTTTGACATTTCCTCCCAGACAGAACGAGGAAATGAAACAGAGAGGAGTGAGAAAATTAAATAAATAGGCCTGAGAAAAACAAGTATATGAAGTTCACAACTTTTTTTAGCATGTTGCTTCCAGAATTTTTCACAAAAGTTAAGAAGATACTGCTGTGTCAGCTCAACTTTGCAATTTATCTATGTATTATGAGGGCATTAAAAAAGTTAGAGATGCAGTGATGAGCCTCATTATCAAACAATATCGATATGACATTTTGTGTTTTCCAAGGGACTGGTCTGCAGGTGGCAGAAATGCAACCTGCAATTAGATTGCATGGCAGCGCTGCCATGCTCCCAAGACAACCTGTTTGTCATATGATTACACTCTGCAAAGCAACTCTGAGAAGCAAAGCCTGAAACAATCTCTTGAGAAGCAGTATGTATGTTCACTCATTTAAATGCATTCTTGTTGCCTCTAAATTTCTATTGGGGCTGGAGTGCTCATCCCAGCACTCAGCCACTTCCCAGAGCCTGCCCCTTCATGTGACACCCCACAGCAGAGTTACCCAAACAACTACAGGCACACAGGTTCAGCGCAAGGGCAGAGTTGTACATTGCAGCAGACCCTACTGTTTATTGCAAGTGATAACAGATAATCACTTTCAAAATCTAGATTAGCTTGAAGGTGTCTAGTTTGACTTGCAGAAAAGATAGGTGTACCCACTTTGTTAGGAGATGAGACCAAGAGGGATCACAATGCAGACTCCATGGTCTGACCTCTTTCTGGTAATTTTAATCAAGCTTTCCCAGAACTGCTCCAGCTGTAGCATCCCAGAGCTCAGGACAAACTCTCTCTCTCCTGGTAGCCACACCAATTTATTTAAAGAGAGCTGGATTGTCTTTATGCTACTCCGCAGTTTGAATGCCCTGAGGCACACATTCAGGGCCTCCTGCTGACACTGTTACCAAAAAAACGTGAGTCTCTCTTTGGTAGAAAATGAAGAAAGCATGTCCCATAGCTCTTTATTTCCCCTTAATTAGAGATCATATTTTTATTCCATACCTATGATACAGTAGCACAGATGCAAATTATTAGACGTCTTTAATAAGTCTGCCCAAGCTGTTACTATGTCCAAATTTCCGGACTTCCTTTTCCTTTTGAAAACCTCAACGCTTACATCAAAAGTTTGGGTTTAGGAATCACTTGAGAAAAGCTATTTGTTTCAACTGCTTTAATGCCAGAACTATAGAAACAGATTCTCTCTACTATCACATTGTTTTATTTCGATCTCCTCCACAGTGCCTAAGTTGGTGCATTCAATCTAGATAGAACATATCATAACATGACTGAGCTCCTCTTTTCAGGCTTGCTCATAAAGCCCTTTTTTTTTTCCCAAAAAAAGATCTTCAACTGTTATCTTTAAAACACAGGAGTAGGAATAATTCATTACCTACCAACCTTTAGGAGTGGCACATACTGTAAAAATGCATATAAATTAATCAAAATAACAAAATATTCTTTGACAGACGCAGCTGTCAACAAAAGCTGAAAAAGAAATTTAACTGCTACTTCTGTACCACCAAAGGAACTACAAGCCCTTAATTGGACATAAATAACTGAGGTTTTAAGCTGCAGTCATTACTAAACCAAGTTAAGACAATGTTATTGCATTCCAGTTTTGCAAGAAATTTAAGAACTCCACAGGTGTCCTGAAAGTGTCAGCATATGAGGAGTGTATTTCACTGCTTACTCTGACAGAATAGGTACAAAAACTCCCACACCAAGAATTCCCATGCCATTCCACTTTAGCTCTACAGAAATAAGGCTGCCTAGCAGAAGTATCTTCTTTAAAGTTATCGTGCTTAAGATACGTGTGGTGCTCAAAGGGAGGTCAGGCTGGTCTACAGAAAGCCAAACGAGAACATCACTCTATCCACACACAGAGGGTGCATGTGGAGGAAGGGCTGCAGACTCTAAACCAAGATAGAAAAATAAAATCAATCTCAGAGCTCAGCACTCTCATACTCGCAGGCACTCAGTGACTTAGGGGAAGGCCCTGCTAAATGAGTCAAACTCATCAAGTGTGAGACAATTGCAATGAACACTTCGGTACATGTGAAATTAAAGAGCCACAGGCATTTTGGAATTTGAACAGTATTAAAGAATTTATACTACATAACTGAACCACTGAAAAGAAAAAATCCTAATCGACTTTAAGTCCTATAGATCTTAATGAAAAATTTTATCACTGATACATCTAAAGTGTGCTAAAGCTTGGGTTAAATGCCTAAATAGTGTTAGATAAATACATCAGGAATGTACTATCAGAAACATTTCAGTGTGTTTGCAGTATTTGACAGTAATGAATGACATATAAATTCACAGTAAAATCTCCTGTGGAAAAGAGTCATTCATTGAAAAAAAAGATCAGCTTTTTACTGGAAGCACATAGGGACAGAGGCATTCAGCGATTCAGAGGAAATGAAAAATTAAAAAAAATGAAGGCAAGTCAAGCACAGTTCTGAAGCAGGATAACAAGAAGGCAACTCATTAAATCCTGTATACAATTGATATTGTACTGAGAGGGCCAAAGATTATTTCACTTCCCAATGTACGTAGCGCACCTGAGCAAACATCAAGTGATTTCAGCAAAAGACTTGGCTACTGTGGAAATACAGTTTCACATCTTGATTTCAAAAAGCTGTCAGGCACATAAGCCAAATGTAAAAGAGAGCGGAACTCACAGACAGAGCAGTGGTTTGGCCATAGATGATTAAACTCATTTTTTCAGTGAAAAGGAAATAGGAAGACTTGGGTTATGACTACAAGGCATAATTCAGCACCAACTCTAAACGAGCTAGTGCAGGTATGTGAAGCAGCACGACACCCATATAAAGTAATTCCTAGACCAAGAAATATACACATTGTGCCATTTTCCGTGTTACTAAGAAGGACGATAAACAGCCCAACTGGAGTGCTGTGGTTATTTGTAGCATTTCTTCAGAACATACAGAAGTGGCTAGGGTACTTGTCCAGTACCATCCTGAAGAGCAACAGATTACTGGGATGAACAGGAGAATGAGAAGTCTAATCTACAAGAGGATCCAACATTACATGACTTCTTTTGTCTTGTTTTGAATAAACCCATGTTTTTCCTCCCAAAATATCAGAGAAATAAACGCTAGGGAAGGAAATAGTTTATTAAATCAAAACAGCAGACAAACTGAAAAGGTTTTAATGTAGTTATGAATATATGTACAATCTAAATTACAGGTTTTCTAATCACTTGAGCACCAAAATTACAGAACAGGATCCTGTCAGGAGCAATGGGCTAAATAAAAATTGCCCTGTTTTCAAGACAGTGCTTCCTACTTTTCAGAGGCAATTGCATGATGCAGCTGCCTGCAACAGCAGCAGACTGAATTCCATGACCCAAGAGATTCCTTCTTGTACTGTGTAACTTATCACTTAGGCTGTCTGATGGCAATAATATTCCAGTATTTTCATCTCTTGGTTAACACCTCTGTATCTCAACCGTTAGAACTGAGGAGTGTTAGACGAGCAAACCAGTAAGCCCAGTGAAGAACTGTCGCAAGAATTTCATGATACATCTGTCATGTTTCTAACCAAAACAGGACAAGTGCATGCTAAATTTTCATGTTGAACAGGTTAACAGCACTCGGTTACATATACTGTATTGCACTGTTACATAATCTAGCTGAGGCACTGCTGTAGCATAATTACATATTTGTGTTCAGATTTATCCAAAGACATGTGTATCAAACCTAGCAGCCGACGTAACTTGTAAACTTTTGACCCTTGTTAAGATGAGATGCATTAGAGTTTTTACTGAGGGAGGCAGTAGGGTAAGGTCTGGCAAACTTCATCACTACAAGCACTGCAAGAAAAGCGATAAGGGAGCCTCATCTACTCTCTTTAAACACACAAATAAGGTATTAAAACCTACCTACACCACATTCAAAGAATGATAAGACCAGTTCGGCTTGGATCAGTTCTCCAGAAGTCAAAACCAAAGAAATATTTATAACCAATCAGAAAAGGTAGCCAAATGCCATGCTAAATCGAGATGCAAATTAAAAGAAATAAGAGCAAAAAAAGAGGTGCCATCAAGAAGGTAAAAGAAGTCCAGAAGTTCAAACCCTCTCTAGAGAAGCTCTTTTTTCCTCTTTATCACCTGTAATATTTCACATTTTTTCCCACAATAGCCATCATTTGCTAACTCTGAAGAGAAGCAAATACTGGAGGAGCAGAAGTTGCATATGGGAAGATGTTTAGGTAAGTGAGGGCTAGAGGGTCCCACATCAGTGAGAGCTAATTAAAGCAGGTGAATATTTGATACTGGTAAAAGGAAATTAAATGAAGATGCACACAAAACAATTAATAACCACTGTAAACGCCTCAAAGGAGATTTCCGCATTTGAAGGTAAGAAAATTGACATTGTGTTAGCAACTTGGAACACTTGGACATCTGCTTTTTCTCAGAGTCCTGCTCTAAGCAGAACTAATTATCCATATTTTATGGGATGTCCAGACATGTGATACACTAATAGAATCATTCAAACCAACCATCTCTGAATCTAACAATGAATGTCCTAATAGCATAATTCAAATCAACAACAAGACCTTACCTAAAATGCTGAGGCATTGATATTCTCCGTAGCTCAAGAGAATATTGCAGAACTACAGCTGATTCAGAAAAAAATAATGGAAACAAATGGGAAAAAAAACAGGGGTTGCTTACCTTTAAAAGGACAAATATGCAAGATTATAAATATATTTGCTTTCCCTTATATTATCTTGCTCTGTTTTATAAAATGTAATACAAGGGACCTTCCATAAAATTAAAGGTTGTTAAATTTAAAATAAAATCAGAGAACACTTACTAAACCATGGAAGACCTTGCTTCATGATATCACCAAAGCCAAGAAATTAATGAGGTTTTAAAAGGGTCTGGATAATTACATGTTTAACAAGATTATTCAGAGTAGCTATAATTAACAACAACAATTTTTGGAAGGGATTTGAAACCACAAGTTTTAGGACTAAAGCCAGTCTGCCACTAGCAGAGATCAGGATAAATTGTAATGTTGGTGATGAGAAAAAAGAATATTCCCTTACTTGCTTTTTGTCCTTATCCAGCAGGTACCAGCTACTTTTAGGACAAGAATACTCATCTACACGGACAATTTCTAGACTAGGAAGTCCTTGGACAAGGCACAACACGTGTGTAGCTCTCAGAGACTATCTACTCTATCCTGCACATTCTGCAGTCACGCTTGGAGACCTTGATCAAAAGAAAGCTCTCGACAAACTATGTACCCAATGTAGGCGTAGGACAAACAGTCCTGTCACTGTTTAGAAAGCCAAAGACAGGAAACTGAGCATTATGTCTGTTTCTATTTGCCAAGGGACACAGAATCTTAGAGACAAATGAACTAAATGGCTCAAGGACACAAACCAAGTTCGTAGCCAAAGTAAGAACTATGCTGGTTGTCCTGACTCCAGTCCAATGTCTTAACTGCAAACGAAGCTCTTCTCACATTTTTCTCAAACCTTAAATTATTTTAAAACAACTTCCTCTAAATCTCTCCCTTCTGCAGAAAAGAGGAGGGGTGGAGGTTCTGGGATCAAGCTTGCCTCAGATTATGGGACAAAGTAAAGGCCCAGTGGTCCCATTTGCTTTCTAGAAGAGCATGGATGAGAAATAAGCTTGAATGGGCAAGGTAGCAAGTGCTGTGGGAGGAAGTTGCTTTGAAGACTACAATTGTATATTTCAATTAAGATCAACAACACCTCTTCTAAAGTTTAGGTTATGCAACCTCCCAAGGATTTTCCTCCCCCTCACTATCTCTTACAATATTGAGCAATTCATCCACAGTCTCAAGAAAAAGCTACTTCCTTTCTAATACGTATCAGACTGTATATACTATATCTGCTTTTTGGCATATAAACCACCATCTGTACCAAATCAACAGTGTCATACTTTCAGCTGCAAAAGGGAGTTAACTGTTCTTTCTTATTTTCTTCCATCTTTTACACCTTGTGACTGGCATTGTGCGTTTCAGCATTTGCAATTTGGGCCTGTCTCCAGCTGAATTCACCTGCTTTAAATTTTCAGAGCCCTAATAAAAAAGGCCTGTAGACACGTTTGCTCCAAGTGTGCAACCATTTAGGGGTGGTAATGAGTTGGACTGCAGCCTGGTATCTGGCAGACCTTTCTATTTCATGACTCACTGTTAATTAAAACCACACTCTTTGCTTATTCCTGGGATAGCATTACTTACAAATTATTGAGAGTCTCACACTGCCCTACAGCCTCCTCCCCCAGTTCTGTTCTGAAGAATACACTTTTCTGATGGAGATCTGTTTCCCTTAAAGTTTGATGCAGTGTAATGAAGAAGGACATCCATTTTTCAATGAATCCTTACTGTCCCTAATTTGGATTCTTATATTTTTTCTTTTTTGAATCGTATTTCAATCCACGCGAAATCTTATTCATTGTACTGGTTTCTGGAGGCTATTGCCGTGACAGAGAACAGCGTAAAACTGAGTGTCACAAACTGTCACTCCAGGCATATTTTCAGCATGGCCACAGAACAACTGAAATGTGATGGATGCACACAGAGCTTTGAAAAATCACTCTTAGAAGTATTAAAAGTATTAATGCTTTAAAATACTTATAAAAGAAGTATTAAAACATTTAACAAGGAGGTTTATACATAAATTTTGGAAGGAATAGATAGATTAACCTTTCTTTTTTTTTAATTAAGCCTACCTCCATAGCATTTCACTCTCCTCCAAAGCAAAGAGATCTGAGAATCCCTCAATGTAAATTATGTCATGCAAAAAAGGTAAAACTGCAAGACAAACTCTTTGCTTTTGCCTTGAAGTAGCAGTGCTGATTTCTTAATTTATAAAGCCATTTGTAGCTAGGCATCTAGCAATCTGAAAAGTCACCTCTCCCATGGGTCTTTTGAGCCTGTTTGTATCAGCTGATGCATTCTTAACAAAATCTTATGCCACAGAACTCTGACTGGCGGCAGGGACTCTCAGGAAAAGCTCTTCAACACTATAACTGGCTACAGAGCTGGTCTAACAAACCCAGGACTATTTCCCTTGGATGCACAGTACCAAACTCAATACTTCTCCTGAAGCATTTGTTTGCAGGGCAGTTATTACTGTAAACCATTTCACGATTTCTCATTCAATGGAGTTACAGCATGAGTAGAAAGCCAGACCAAAATGAAGCCACAGGTATCAGTCAGCTAATGCACAATTCAAAGAGATGATCACTTACTTAGCTTTCCTTTTTTCCAGTGAACTCTACCAAGGAAGAACTGAAATTATCACCTGAAACCCACACACTTTGGACTCATTTTAAATCATGTCAATATTTTCCTAAATTCAGACATTCAGCTGTATGCTGTGCATATGCATTAGGTTCCTTACAGTCAGTCCTGCCAAATACATACTCCTAGCAGACTCGGCTGCTTCTAAAGACTTCTCCAAACTAGCAGAAATTATTCCAGGATGTTATATGCAGACACCTAAAAAGAGAAAGCTGAAATTTGGAAAGATGTATTTAATAGGTATTTAATTTTCTACTCTTCATCTCACTCCATTTTTAAAAAACAAGCAGGTTGTTCTGATGGAGAGTCATCATTTCAGCAGTCAATATCAGAAATTCTTAAAGCATTGGGGATCACCTCACAAAACAGCAACTATTATCCATTTTTAAAAAATAACCCTGTGACAGAGTTTTGAATGTCAGAAAAATCTAAACATAGCTGTTGTGTTCACTAAATATCCTATAATATATAGCATTTACAGAACACAAATAATATTCACTGGGTTTTAATGTGAAGAAGCAAAATATATTTACACAGATTTCTGTTTTCCCAGTATCAATATTTCTTTGTGGTCTTCTCCCCCACACTCTTCCTTTGTGGAATATTCTGGCCCATTTAGTTGCATTGGTGGATTGCCTTGAAGTAGCCAGTTTAGGACCAAGCCAATTTCAGGCTACACTCTGGGCTACGTAATCAGTGTTTGTTAGCTCAGTTTTTTCCCTTGCACTCCAGGCAAATGACTGTTGAACCCTGACTGGAAGCCAGCACCCATCTTCTTCAGGAGACTGAGCTCCTTTCAACCTGGACTCTAGGCTCCGGCTCACCTCCCAACCAAATAAAAAGTGAATACCTGAACGTCGCCATCTAGATTCAGAGGAACCTCAGTATGCCCTTTTGTTTTCCTTCTGAGTTTCTGCCACCAGATTACTCCTGGTTTTTATGCACCTGCATACTTTCTTTCTAGGAGATCAAGAAGTCTGCTAGAGCCCGTTTCAGTAAAATGTAACTCTTTCAAGAGAGATGGGCTGAACACAAAACATGCCAATTAGCCAGACTTATTAACACTTCAAACGTCTCCCTTTATGGGTATAGCCCAAGATTCTAGCCTGCTATTAAATCCATTTTGCATAGCTCAAACAATAAAGCAGATTTAAACCTGATAGAACCATCTTCCAGGCGACACAGCAAAACCATGCATACGCTCATCAGACTGACGCCTACACATCCCCCAACGTATAGTTAAAAGTTCCAGTCTTCAGGTAATCCTCACCTGCCAGGACAGCCCATAGAATTACAACTGCAACTGAGCATAAAGTGCAGTCCTAATACTGATCTCTCATGTCCTAGAAACTCAACCAGCTTCTGCCAATACCACAATTCATACAACATGGCAACATGCAGAGAGTTTTTTTCTTCTCTATAATGACACTAAAATGGGCAGCTGATCGACCTAAACACTTTACCTTCTTCAAAGCACATTTTCTATTTGAACAACGAGCAATTTGCAACTGTCTCCTCTATAAAAGGAGTTTCGAGACTAAAGAAAAAAACATTTCAACCATACATAAAGCAAGACAGAAAATGAGACCCAAGGCACACTAAACAGTCTGATAAAAAGCATGTTAAGATTACTAGTAGGAATTTTTATGCACCCTGGGCTAAATATCCACTGTGGCTTTTTATATTATAAAATTGTTTCCCTCTTTCTGTGGATTTTTCTGCGTTCGGTGTGTCTGCTATTCTTCCTCCCACTAGTAAAATACACAGCAAACACATCAACACTTCCAGCTAAGTCACTCCCCAAAATCATCCTCAAGATCACTCAGTATGACCACAGTTTTAGATAACTCCTTCCATAAATGTAATACATTCTCTCTCTTACCTTCCCCTAAGAGTAATTTCTGATAATCATTCAGATGTTGCTGTTATTCTTGGATAACAGCTTTGGAAATACGGATGCTATATAACAAATTGAGCAATGTATGTAGTAAAACAACCTTGTTGGACTTAACCACCAGCTCTGCTGAAAAAAAACCCAAAACTTGTGATTGACTCTCATGATCGTTCCTTAAGTCAAAATAATTTGCAAAATTCAGTAGCATATCTACCACTTTCCATATTCTTCTTTGTTTTCTCAAGATAATAACAACTGTAGCTTTTCAACTTTAAAAGCAACTGATTAAGTTCACTTTTTAACATACCCAGTCCTCATGAAACCATTTCAAAATACATCTCAGACAGGAATAGCAAAGCTCACTATTAGCTAAAAGCCATACAGATAAAATGTGTATTTGATACCATTTCCTCATTTTCAAATTGCATGTTGCACTGTGCTGCATCCTCAGTTACTGGTGTCTGGAACATGTTGCGGCAGAGGAGCCATATCGACAGACTAGCAATGAACATTCCAATATCTGGTACAAATAGTCTGATCACGTTGCCCGCATCTGCTCCTTTCACACTGTATGGGATGAAAAAAAAAAACAACAACAAATAAACATTTGTTACTTCTAATGATATTTTCAAGCGGAACAGAAAGTTAGCTCAAGGCAAAAAAAAGCACCCCAAAACCAAGCAATCAGAAAGCTACAGAATACTGGAAATATGAAGGAGCTCTAGACAGACATTTCTGCTCTCCAGAAGCACAGAATAACTGATCATTCAATGGGTGCTCACATATTCATATTTCAGTGATACTTGGTATTTTGACTTAACCAATTCTGATTTAAATTTCTGGAGAGCCACACAGGAGCAACCTTAAAATTCAATGAGAAAGATTTCAGCTGAGTTCCTAGAAGATCTATATGTGTAAATCACAATCTCTCTACTTTCATCCTTTACAAAGACAATACTTCCAGCTGCACCAACGAGGCCAGCGAAGACAAGCTAGCATTCATGTCATCCCTAAGTAGTGGGAGGAAGGGGGCATATGCCTTAACCATTCCCGGCACACAGATGAATAACCAAAAAGTCTGTTGTATTTTAATATGTTTTATTATGTTATCTGTTAATACATTTTATTCAATCAGAATTCTTAAATACCTTTCAGCTATTTGTGTAGAAGTTGTATGCAACTGCTGTAATTAACTACAGATCTAGAGCACTTACTTAAAAAGTCTCTAATGTGACTATGATACAACCACTCTAGGAATTTTGCTGGCCTACTCATATTTAATATCCTCATATCAAATCTTACATTTCCATCGCTGCTGCTGACTCAGTTTTTGACCAGAAAGCGAGTTTTAATGTTCATTACAACAGGTTCAAATGATTGTATCACAGGAAGCAGTGACCAGTGTTCAGGTCCTGTAGCATAGTTATGAAATAGACCCAGAAGTACTATTGAATTGGTTTCAAAACAGGAGAGGTAAAATTCAAGCTCTAGCTCTTCTCCCCACGCTCAGATATCAATGCAGAATAAATTGTTAAGGTGCTGCCTATGGAAAACAATTTAAGATTTTAAATTGCAGCTTCTTGTAAAAGGAAAAGAAAGAAAATGCAATTATGCAACCAGAAAACTTCCTTTTCTGATGATCTTTGCTGTTATAGACGATCCCTGAATGGTCATGCACTATATAGCAGCTAAGTAGCTTGAAAATATTTTGTTAATGGCTTCAAGTTGTACTGATGCAGAGAAAAAAAATTAAGTCACTGAAAGACTTGTAAAAGAGTTAGGTGGCAAAGTCCTTGCTGGATTGCTTGCATATTTCTTGTGCCACTGCTTCAAGCAAAGCATGCTGGGATAAGACAGCATAGCTGATCTGTTTAACATTACAGAAAATGCAGGCTTGATGTGTGTCAGTTCATTTTGCAGTACTGTAGATCATAGCGTCATGAAGATTAGCCAGTCAAGGCAGTGAAACTGCACTTTCTCCTTTGGCAGAAAGCAGTAAAAATTCATGTTTAATGAACCTAATTCACAACAATAGTGAACCCAGGATTCATAATAAGAATACTGAATTTCTTCCACTCATTCTGATCGTTATGCTGACACTTGCCTATTAAAGCCATTTTACTGAATAATGCAAAAAATCTGAATTCCCAATTCTGAAAGTATTACTCAGACATTTTTTTTGAAAGAGTTGATAAAAGCCCTGATTCTGGTATTAGTGTAGGAACAGTATAGATTTGCTAATCTAATACGGGAAAAAGGATCAGGTTATTTTTATGCAATACTTCTCTAAGTGAGCTATTTTTGTAAACAGATATAGAGTCCTATCTAAAACTAATTTTGCATCACTTCTGAACTTAAAGCACAAGTCCATCAGATTCAACCATTCACACACCAACAAATTAAAAGGTGGTAGCCTTCAAATACCAGCACTTCTTAGCTGCACCAGGTTCTCCTTCCTTGCACTGTACTCCCATGGAGCCACGCTGGGTCTTCCTGCACATATCCCACTCCTCAGAAGAACGGGAGACCCCAGCAGGAGCACTGCCTCTGTCATGGCTCACATTTCTTTCCACTAAGCCAAACCAAGTGCTTCTGATATTTCAAAATAAATCATTTAGGATGTTGTTGTGAACGATGTAATGTACAGTTCAGGCAAGCAACAGAGAGCCTGAACAGTGATACTTAACCACAGAGCAAGGAAAAATCTGCACATGAATAGTTTATTCATCAAAATCAGTCACAAATGCATGCTGTCCCCGTCTTCCCATGAAAATGAAAACAAATTGACCTCAGTGTGATAATTAAAAGATCACTTGAAAATAGAGAAATGTATATTCTTCTGTAAAGCAGAATAATAAACTGCTTCAATCAACCCCAAGTGATTTGCTCCCCAGTTTTTCACAGCAACAGCTAAAACAAAAATCAGTTATTCCTTCTTGTAATCTCTGGCAGTACAAAAAAGAATGGTAAATACTGCAATCATTCCAAAAACATTTCTCACTTTATTTACGCATACACACATGGTCTTATTTTGCATTTGATAACAGTCTATGCATTGTGCTCTTTGCTCCAAAAGAGGCTCTCTAACGACAAAGTTGAAACAGAAACACAGGAAACTTATTCAGGAAATCTCCTAGAAAAAAAAGGGGGGGTTAATCCCTACAAAAATCACAGTGTACAATGAATTGGCTATAGCCCTTGATCTACAGCTAGTATAGCATCATTTATTCAATTAAACTAATTTACCTACAGAGCAACTTTAATTGTAATAGATACCTCCGACTGAAGCTTATAACTCATCCAGAAACATGTTTGGAAATGCAATACAGTAAATGGCAGTTTTAGGATTATTTTGCCCTCTTTCTTTTTTTCTTACAGAATGCTGAAGAAAATAGGACACCCTCCCTGCACCAAAAAAAAGCAAACTAGGTCTTGAAATGTTTTTCTACCTTCCCTGGATGGACTAAATTACATTGTACATAGTTTTCAATACAAGGGACTACTACAGTTATAGCTGCAAGAGCTCACCTGTAAACAGAAATAAATTTTGTGGGACAAAAGCAATGTTATGACTTCTACACCAACACATGAAACTGCTTTATCATATCAATAGACCCCTAACACAGCAGTCTCCTCATCAATCTGTCTGGGTTCCCCTGTTGTTTTCAGCTGTATACTTTACATTTTAAACTACTTTAGAAAGAAAGTGTCTTCATTTTCTGTATTTATACAGATTTTTTTATAAAGCCTGTGTGATCTTGGTCCAATTCTTAAGTTCATTTGGGCTAAAGAAATTATGAGGAAAAATTTCCCAGTTTGTCTGCATTGAGAGAGTCAGCTGTGAACATAGAGGTTAAAACTGTCCCTTTATATTTCTTCTACACTCACCAGCAAACAAAAAACAAATGCCCTGAAGAAGCAAAGCCGGTATAATTTAAATGTTACATTCTTGCTTGGTGCTCTAGAAATCACCATGTAAATTTTCTGAAAATAAAATTTTCATTTTTTTCCCTTTCTAGAATAAACATTTCTCACAAATTAGATTTATTCATCCTTGACACCATGCACAAAGCTTTGGTGAACAGTGAAGCATTAATACTGTTTTATCCGGTCTGATTTCGTTTCTTTAGAATGGCAGACATATTACCTTCATCTTTCTTTCAGGTTTACAGTATAAGGCCAGAAAAGCAGCAGACCTATTAGAATTCAAATTACAATGGCTTCAAATACAAAATATATAGCAACACACATACAAAGCAACATGCATAATATTATACAAAGCAACATGCATAATATTACACAAAATACTCCACATATAGGATAAAAAGCAAGTTTTCAAATTCTAAATATTCAATATTTTGTTACAAACAAATAAAACTGGAAAAAAGAAAAATCACTCCCTATTAAACAGTTATGCTTACGTTAAATGATAAATCAAGCAATGCCTCCAGATGAAAGCCCTATAAAAAGCTTGGTTTTATATTAAATACTGGATAAAAAAAAGTATTTGTAACTATTTTTTATCATAGTTTTAAAATTTTCTCAAAAGTCTTATTTAGTGCACACTATACTATCTTTTCTCCCCTCAGGGGTTTTCTATAGCAACTTTTTAATTTCTAATTAATTGCTTAAATAAAACTGCAATTAGGTAACACTGTATTAACAGTTTACAGGTGATAAACTAGGGAAGAGATGCATGGATGCTAATACCTTCCACTCTTGTTGATTTAGTCACTGTGAGACATCTGGTATTTCCAAGTGGATCTAATACTTCATACTAATTTATGTGTCCCAATAGATGTTTACAGTACAATTCCCATTGGCTTCATCTGCAACTGTAATTTCTTGGATTCAAGGCAAATCAGGCCCAAGAATCATAAGCACAGTCCCCTCGAAACGTGGACTGGCAGTATCACCCAGGTGTTATGTGGTACTGTGAATGATTCATTTGTTTTATCACTGACATCCTCTATGTGGTCCAAAAATAGTGAAAACTTTGAGGGTACCAAAGGCTAGAAACTAGATTGCCTTAGAGATGTGCTTGCTGTTGGAAGTGGGTCATGGGGATGGCTGCAGCTGGAAACATGTTAAAGAGGTCCCTTGTCCTCTCTCAGTTTGAACTAAGAATGAAATGTTTGCTTCTCTACTTACTCTGCTGTGAAACACACTTAAATTGTCTGTGCCTGAGGACTAGGGACCCAGTCTGAGCCACAACCAGCAGTTCAGTGAACACAGCATGCTCACAGCCTGTATTTAGCTGGCATGACTTGTCCCTGGTGGTTCAAAAGACAAGTTAGATATGCTATTGGTTCATATGGCAACCTTGATATGATCCTTGGGGCAAATGGTCACCATGGGTAAAATATGCAAACTGCTCAGCACTGGTAGGTCTGACTTTAGTCCTTTCCTTACCTCATACTCATCCACAAATTGATAATAAATTATGTTAGAAAAAGAAAATACAAACTTAGTAAGGGCTGTGCATGATTGCTCTTGATCCTGAACTGCCTTAAGGTGACTGTCCTCTCGGTTTATGCAGAACAAGCCGTGTGTTTGACAAAAAATACCTGAAGCTGCACTTTGAGAAAATTTTGGTCATGCAAAGTAAAAGATCAAGAGGAAGACGGAAGCAAAAATGCATAAAGAACTACTCATAAAAATACTTAGCATGCACTGACCTACCAACATGCAAGTTCAAAAGGCTCCTGAAGTATTTGTAAAATCTTAATCACTGCTTACAAACTATGTCTGCATGGATTTAAAAACCAAAAGTACACTTTGGTTTTTCAGGAAAGATACCCTGCAATGAAGAACACTTTCTGTATTGCAAAAGTGCTTAACCACGTATTAACCAAACATTTGCTTTCCAAACACTGCTATATGCAGAGAGCTCACAGCTATTTGAAGCTCAGTGCACATTGCCAAGTTTTTGGTGCCTCATTGCTTGCATAAAACATTCAACATTAAGAAATTATGGATAAGTGCAATATGTAAAACATTTGTTCATGCCAATTTTTCTTTTTTAAAGCACCCACTGTTTCTTGTTGTTCATTGATCTTCTAATAAAGGGCAAATTTCATGTTGCCCAAGACAGCACTCAGAAGACATAAAATTTAGCTGCCAGACTCGTGACAGTACAACATCCAGCTTGCTTTGCCCATGTCCCGCAGTTCCAAATGTGGAGCAGAACTGATGTTGCACAGCCAAGGGGAAGTGAGCACATTCCTCTCCACACCCATGGCACTGTGCGTGCCAGCCCCCGCAGCGCTGTGGAAGTGGCAAGCCCATCCACAGGACAAATTATGTGAGATCAAAATGGAAATGTGATCCCAGATGCAGGCAGAGCCAAAGTGAGCAGAAGAGACCTGAGGACACCTCATCTGTAGGTGCATTTTGGTCTGAAATCTTCAAAGAGACTTTTGATTGTGAGTATATGCATTGCTTGCTTCTTGCTTGCACACACATCATATAGGGATTTGGCTAAAACACTAACTCGGTATTCATTGATCACTCCAAAACATTCACAGTTAAATCTGTCCAAAATACTTATTAATACTTGGTGACTGACAGCTAAGTGTTTACACAAAGGCACACACATATCCATATGTTTCACAATATTCCTGATTGAAAGAAAGTGCTGAAAAAACTGAAGCAGGCTAACTTTCAGTGATTATTTCAATACATTTGCTCCCCCTCTCTGCAGTTTTCACTGTTTGTGTCATGAACAGATCGTCATTTCAAACTACTTCTTTATTTCTTCATATAATATAACCACAGAAAATAAAAGAAACATCTACATTTTCCAGTCATCTGCAGATGAGGAGGGAGTAATATTTCCCCCAACTACAGTAAGTGACATTGTATATTACTGTCATTTTACCCTCAATAGAGAGGAGAGGCAAGCAGCCACTAGAAAATACCATGCTTTGAGATGGAGTGCCCATTGAACCTCAGCAACTGTAAGGGGACCTTCCATCCCTCACTCCCCCTTCCGAATTCAAAAATATCCAAGTGTCACACTTGCAGGGATGGGACCATTCACCAAGACCCTTAATGCTTCCACATGAAACATCTCCCACTCTGCCTTGTCTACTCTGGACGTGTCCATGCTTGTCTTTGTAGTGTCAAGCAGGACAGGGTGGAAGCAATGAGATCACCTTCCCTGCCATTACTTGCCCTAAAATCCCAATGGCTTGAGGCAAAAGGACATTGCAGAAAGCAGGTTCCAGTCATCACGGGGGTGGTTGCAGCCCCTCAGTGAGACAGGGTGCTCACGCAGCTCTCACTTCCCCACTCCCCAGCTGATCTCCATTAAAACTGGCCAGAAGAGACATCTTGATTTAGCCTTGGTGCACTTTGTTCAGTTCCACAGCATCAAGTCAAGAAAGAAGAGTCATGGAAAGCAGTGGCAAACTAAATGTCCCAATACCATCAGATGTTACTTCTTATTTTTCTTTAAATGGAGCACATGAAAGAGGTCCTTGGTGGCAAACACTCCATGTAAATGTGAGAAGGGAGAGGACTATTTCCCTGCATTGCCTGAGGGCACCTGCTTGATGGCTGGGATGTGTGGCCACCAAAGACCTCTCTCAGGTAAAGAAGAGGACTACGGCAGCATCTTACCGATGTGGGAGACCTTGGCAGAGGATTGAAAGGTCGAGATTGCTCAGATCCAAAAAGGGCAAAAAGGAGCCTAAGTTGAATGCTCCCGCTTTTACTTGCAAGCTGGATGCTCTTTCTCAGCACAATACAGCAGGCTGGTCAGACCCTATATATGATACATTAGTACTTCACCAGTCACAGGCTTCCTTGTGTTTCACGTGCCAATTGCTATATGGAGATCTCACATGATTTATTCATGAACATAAACCAACAAAAACTAAATAAAACACAAAGCCAAACAGTTATACATGCGTCCTAGAGAGCTTTTGGACACTGATTGCAATGCTGACTGCTCTCCAGATTAAAACAAAGACTGGCTCACATTCTGATGCTGGTGGGTTTACCACTGTATTGCTCCCAGCTACCACTGTACTGCAGGAGGCTGTGCCATGCCAAGAAAAACACTGACAACAGTCTCACAACTGAAGTGCTCCAACAACACAGGCCATAAAATATCTCCTATCAGATGTTTGTTTCCTTTGAATCCTTGGGTTAAAAGGCATGAGAAAAGTTAGCTGAAATTAATTTAGCTGAAAAGAAAATAAGCACAAGGGGCGGCAGGAAACGAGCAAGCTAAAAACCTAACGCAGTTGCACAAATGAGATTCCTACTGAATGGAGGGGACTTCTAAGAGGACACTATCACATTACTGAGGCAGCCAGGACCATTAGATCATCGTGACACAATTGCACGCACTTGAGAGGCGCAGGAACTCTACGTGGAAATTATACAATTGTCTGAGTGTAGAGAAAATTTCTCCTCACTTGCAGTTAGCACGGAGAACATATCTGAGGTATAAAATCTAACACTTAGTAACTACAAAGCCTCAGTCAGAAAGATTACTCTGTCATTACTTCCTTCCCTCAATTTCATGATATTCATTTACTTGCCATAGTGGGATAATGTCACTGTAGGATTTGATATTTTTCCTCCCACAAATACACAGTCAGTATAACACTCTTGTGGAGGGGCATGGCAGAGAAGTATCAGGATGAAAACAGGTGTAATGTGCTTTGCTAACATTTGCTACATTGATGACCCCCTTCTATAGCTCTAACTCTTGAAAATCTGTTTCTATGGAATGGAATGGAATGGAATGGAATGGAATGGAATGGAATGGAATGGAATGGAATGGAATGGAATGGAATGGAATGGAATGGAATGGAATGGAATGGAGCGGAACAGAATGGAACGGGACAGAACAATTGGAAGGGACAATGATCACATAGTTCAACCATCTGACCACTTCAAAGCTGGCCAAAAGTTAAAGCAAATTATTAAAGGCATTGCTTAAAATGCCTTTTAAACAATGACAGGCTGAGTCACTGATCACCCCTCTAGGAAACCCCTTCCAGTGTTTGACCACCCTCTGGGTAAAGAAATGCTTTTGTTTTGCAAACATGCATGAAATTGAAGCATGTTCCATGAAAAGCTGCCAAGTTAGAGCCTGTACCATTCCTGATGAGAGAGGAGTGGGAATGGCATAAAAAAGCATCCCTGACTCCTTCCGTTGGAATTGTACCAGTGACTTCTGCAAAACATCAGCATTGCCAGAGTAAGTCCCAGAGTGGAGACAGGATTAAAGGAGCAGCTGGAGTCAAGGGTCTGGTCTATGAGCATGATTTTGCAGACAGCTGCGGCAGCATATAGGTTATTTGCGTCTCAGGAACTGCTCTCCAGACGTCCTCTCCAAATACCTTCACTTAAAACATAGACTTGAAAAAAGCTGATACACTATGTAAAAAAATCATAATGACACTGCCTGTGATTAACAAAGCTGTATCTCAGCTCACATGGATTCCTAACGCAGTTTCCCAAGAAAACAAGGCTTACTACATGATGCCAAGCCTGCAAGTGGGTGGGTAACATAAGAACATAAACAACCCAGAAAGACAAAAGCATGGGAATCCAGAGATTTCATTATTCTGCTGCACACAGTGCAACTTGTTCAGTCTTGATCCTAAGACTTTTAGATGACTATTTAGAGAAAGTGGATCATTAAGCAAATTCACCTGATGATGCCAGTCCCTCTGACTATTTACCATTGCAGGAACCATGTCATATAGCCTGAAATAGATGTCAAAAGTGACACAGAGCTGCAGTGAGGCTTGAAAACACTTTGCCTCCTGTCTCTGAAGGCATACCAGAAATAATGAAAAGAGATTGACTAGGAGGATGTTTCAGAGACTTAATAAAAAATTAATAGAAATCTTTGTCTTTCAAAGTTTTCTCATCTCTTGGCCAGTAAATAGTAGGAGGATAAAGTTCTTTTCTCATTCATTTTGCCATGGAAAGAGAGAGACAGATGATCAGCTGATATAAATTATAAATTATTGGTCAAGATTACAAAAGGAAATGAAATATGGGGGCAGACTAATCTGATTTCAAGCCAGCGCTGAACTGGAGCAGATGTGAGCATCAAATCCCGCATCTCTTCTTTCCTCCCATATGTCTTTTTCTCCTCTGAATGGTAGCCCATGAAGGGAAATCTTGGCTTTCCAGTAAGTTCCCGCAATTCATCCACGTTTGACAATAACAGTATATATTCCTTTGCGTTCTGACAGTGTGCAGAGGCCACATGAGTCCCCAGTGAACCAGGGGTGTTAACTTCTGCTCCATTTTTCTCATCATACGCATATGGAAAAGAATACTTGTTGGCTGCTTTGAAAAGTCAGTACAGAACATTTACTCACGTCAAAAAAAAATGGGAAAACCCCTACACAATGGAGTTCTCTTCCCAGGTTAGATTAATTTTTCAACACAAATGTTATTTTCTGTGAAAAGGAAACCTCACTTATTTCCTCAATTTTTTTCATGATTACTTACTTACCAATTTACACTACTCTTTCACATTAGCTCACCATTTGGCCAGACCATTTAATTATAATCTTCCTTTTTAATACAGACAAAGCCTACTAAAGTTGTCTGTTCATTCGGCTACTTTACTTTTTGCACACAGAAAATGCCTTCATGTACCTCATTTTATTTCTCTTAGTTTTCTAGTCTCCATGAGCATTGCTGGAGCTCTCAAGAAGAAGAGTGTTTGGCCACACTTCAAATGCATTTTAGGGCTTGTGAACAGTGAGGCTTTTGTAACTAGTGTATCATGATGAACATTCTTCAGATACAGAACTAATCAGTTTTTTACTTAAGAAATAAGTTTTTCACTTCATTAGCTGGAAGACAATTATTAAATTAATGTGAAAGAATTATAACAGAGGATCTACAAATGTATTCTTTCACTTTTGTACCATATCAAGCTTTATTTTTATATCATAGTATGACTTCTTATCCTTGGTTTTTGCATTCATGTGTTTTATTCTCTTCACTGATGAGTTTGTAATTTAAAAGTTACAGCTGATTTGACTGTTCATTCACAACTGTATCTGCTATAGTAATGAATCTTTTGCTTGTGCAATCACTTCCCAATGTCATCACATAGCAGCGGGATGCAGTCTGATGGCAAACACACATATGCTTAAGCTGCAGGAAGACAGCATATAAATAAGAAGTAATCAAAGTAGGTTTTTACATGCTGAAGCAGAAGAAAGAAATTTTATGACACTGCAGTGACAGTGGGAGAGAAGGGACGAAGAGATGAGGGACACAGAAGAACATAGATATGCTGCCATTTGCAGCAATATGGAACAAATAAAAATTTCCACCCTGGCAGTTTGGTTGTCTGTAATTTATAGAATCAGATATCTGACAGTTGCTCAATTCTCATAGTGCAGAAGTCAGGCTGGCATATTGGAGGCAAGGCGGCTTAAAAACATTCCCCCTTTAAGACTGAGATGTAGTTACACAATCAGTGCTGCAAAAGGGTCTTTCACAGCTTAAACATTAACCTTGAGAGTTGCCAAAGTGTTACTGAGGATCCTATGTTTTCTTAAAGTTTCACCTTCTGCAGCCATGTGACTGTGAGAGTCACTAACTTTTCCTTACAAAGAATACATATATGCATTTCCAGCCCTCACAGCTATGAAGAAAAGCTTTGAAATGTGAAGAAATTTCACCCTTAAAGGTTAGAAACCTTGAAAAAAATAACATTGGTTTTAAATCATTCAACTTTGAAGCTTTTCATTATTATTTTTGGCATTTGTGTATTTTTATTTATTATTTTAGATTTGGTGATAACAAAAAATACTTCAGGGAGAGTATCTTTAGATCTGCAAAATAAGTAATCAATGTAGCAGGGAAAAGGAAGGTTATTATGTTCAACACTATGACATACTGAAATATACCTATCTTTGGTACCTTCATCTGAGTTAATCCAGTAGCAGACAAATCTTGCAGACAGGAGAAACAACAGCATATTGGAAAACACTCTCATTTTTCAAACAGGTCACAAACAAGGAGCCAAATTTTCAGAAATTTTAGACATTGACATTCTGTCTAGAAATGAAAATTTTCAGTTCTCCCGAAATTATGGATTTATATTGCCATGCTAAAAATTCAGCACTTCCCACCCCTAAATTGACATCTGTATGTGACGTCTGTCCTTAATTTAACATATAGAATTGCAAAGGCACTATGAATAGAGACAGTCCAAAGGTGCAACATTTCAGTTTCTGTTCTGATACAAATTGTCTTTGTAGACCTACTTTTAAGACTGGAAGCATGGAACAAGACCACATTCATTCCTATTTTGTCCTTGGCTTCTAAATACACCTTGGCTCTACTGTTTGAGAAACACTATGATGTATGTAAGCAATCTTCACCCATACTGGTAAATAAATAAGTTTCAGGTTTCTTTGAAAGACTTCTCCAAGTGAGGTGTATTTCAAAGTTGACTTTTCTTAAAGAACAACAGATAAAATGGGTACAAAAGCTACAATG
This sequence comes from Dromococcyx pavoninus, assembly GCA_033558185.1. NCBI lineage: Eukaryota > Metazoa > Chordata > Aves > Cuculiformes > Neomorphidae > Dromococcyx > Dromococcyx pavoninus. The sequence continues at coordinate 277,173 of JAUMJL010000887.1, forward strand.
CAAAGCCATGTAAAAGGTCATCTCCCCAGGGTGTAGTTTAAGAAAAAGGAATAACTATAAAGTTTCTATAATGCTTAACTACAGTACAGCTCAAGAGATGTAGTTTTATATGGATTTCTCCCCACTAGCATTTTCTATTTAAAATTTTATGCAAGCATGAAAGAAAGAAAGATAAATGAAGTAAAATTGTTATTTTATCAGGATCACACATATTAGGAAGCACGGGACTAAGGCAAGACTCTTTTCAGAAAAAAAAGTCAAAAAAAAAGTACAAGGAAAAGGATTAGTGAATTTTTGGCTTTTGAAATACTACAGTAGGAAGAGATCTGGGCAGCAATTTCATTTGGAAAATCAGAAGTGCAGTGCAGCTCAGTTCCCAGTACTTGCAACACAAAGATTACAGATAAAATGTTCAAGAGTCATAAGGATTCTTGAGTTACAAACCCAAGTCCCAAAGTGACTCAGGCACCTGAAAGACGTTATTTTGATGCTTTTAAACAGTTCAGAATGTTAAATTGTTTGATTTTAAAGTTCTCAGAATCCAAGAGTCCTCAATTTTAAAGAAAATATACTCTTCACAACTCTTGTGCCTAACAGCAAATTGGTCAAAACATACCCAGCATCGAGCAGTCCTGATATCACTGCAAGTCTCTGTAAGACAGAGTTTCTAGTGAGGAAGGAGGAACCCTGGAAAACGCATACTGACATTGCTAGTCCTCTATTAGATCTGGAGATAAATCCAATTTGATCTCTCAAGCCCAAAAGAAAACCCCTACTTATAAAAAACCCCAAATAATACATAAAAAGGGGGTGAACCTGCCTATTCATAAACTATCTTGTAATTAATAACACTGACGTGTTTCTTGTCTACACACAGCTAAGCTTGAGATTTATCACAGGCATGTCAAACGATTAAGACGTTCATTATTTGTAAGAGCTCTGCCTCCAGGACGTTTGCACACCACATCTTTCAGTGCTTGCACAGGAGCCAGAACAGGAAGCAGGACTGGCACACTTCCCATGAGTAAGTGGCTTCTTGACCTTTAGCAGAGGATTAAAACACAATGATCACACAACTGTGCTTTACTTCTATAACAGACAATTGATCTTCCTCTGGACTACCTGGTGTGGTGCCCACCTTGGATTTTATTACTGGAATTCTCTCTATGTTAGAGAATTTAGAATTCTAAACAGCTCAGAATGTTAAATTGCTTGATTTTAATGTTCTCAGAATCCAAGAGTCCTCATTTTTATTTAGAATTCCCTAAATTTATAAAAGTCAAATTTGAATTTAGAATTGTATAAATTATAGAAAATCTACTATATTCTCTAAAATCTAGCTTATTTATTTATGCCAGTAACAATCAATTTCCTCGTTGTTCCATAATGTTTAGTCTCATGCTATATACCCTTGAAGTCTACTGAGTTGCTCATTTAATCAAGGACTGTGTGTTCAGACATCTAGAAAATTCACTTTGCTGCTTTCAATGTTGTTTTAAAAAGAAGGTGTCAAAGAATCTGCAATCAATGCAGAGGGAATACCTTTCTTGGCATATTACAGTGATATACTCTAGAGAATAGCCATGATTACTATAATTATTTTAGGCAGATATTGCTTACATTACCATTAAAATAATTGCTTAAACAGAAAAATGGAGGATCAAAACCTAAAAAATCTCTTAAATATGCTCCAAACAAATGGAGTTGTTTCAGTGAAAGTTTATGTATTTCATGATAGACAGTTTTATCATTTTTTTTTAATTAAGGACAGCTCTAACAAAACCCAGTAAGTAAGGAAGCAATTACTAGTCTAAGTATTTTTAGCCATATGGTGATCATCTCATGAAAAGTTTCTATAAAACGTGTCATTTGATTGATCTCTCTTTACCGTCTCACAGGTGTGCAGCACAAAGGCTGCAAACCCATCACTAGTAATACATTTAAAAATGTTCTCTGACATGATTGTTAAGAAGAAACGTGTTTATTTTGCAAAAAGTAGGATAGCATATTGCAAAATATGCAAATCACAAAAGTCAAAAGTCAGCTTTTCTTATAACTAGCCTAAGTTTAAAAATTACCTTCAGCTTAAATAGTGCACTAAAAGGACCATTGGTAGAGGAAATACATAATAGAATAGAACAGGACGGAACAGTTGGAAGGGACCTACAACGATCATCTAGTCCAACTGCCTGAGCACTTCAAGGCTCACCAAAAATTAAAGCAAATTATTAAGGGCATTTTCCAAATGCCTCTTTAACACTGACAGCTGGGTCACTGATCATCTTTCTGGAAAGCCTGTTCTGTGCTTGACCACCCTCTCAGTAAATAAATGCTCCCTAATGTCCTTGCTAAACTTGCCCTGGTGCTGCTTTAAACCATTCCTATGGGTCCTATCACTGGATCTCACAGAGAAGAGATCAACACCTCCCTGTGCACATCCCCTCCTCAGGAAGCTGTAGAGAGCAATGAGGTTGCCCTTCAGCCTCCTTTTCTCCAAACTAGACAAACACAGGCACACTGTACAAACAAATTTCCTGTATCCAACAGCAGCCACTATTGTGGACTTTACTTTTCAATGTTCAAAACACCAAAGTAGGTACATATGAAGACATTTGAATCATAGGTTTTCTTGCTTCAAGACCCTTAGTTCATATACTGATTTAAAACAGGAATCTTTTAATACAAGGATGGGTGCAGTTCTGATGGGAATATCAGCATAGCATTTGAGTTCTGCTGTGGCATCAGATCATATGATGGGGCAAAGAAGTAAGAGGCCTAGATTTAAGGACCTAATAACACCCCTCTGGGTCTCCTCAGTACATCACCACCACAGCTATTATCTATTCTATCTCAATTAGACAAGTACAGGCATTCCTACATCCCTTTCACCAATTTTGTTACCTTCCTCTGAACGTGTTCAAGGACATTCACATCCTTCTTAAATTGCGGGGGCAAAACTACACACAGTACACGTAGTACTCAAAGTGAGACTGCACCGACACTGAATTCATACTTTCTAGGAAGTCTGTGCCAGTATTTGGCCGCCCTCTCAGTAAAGAGACGCTTCCTAATGTCCAGTCTAAACCTCCCCTGATGCAACTTCAAACCATTCCCATGCGTCCTGTTATTGCACCAAGGAGAAGAGATGAGCATTTCCCTCTCCACCTCCACTCCTCAGGAGGCTGTAGAGAGCATTGAGGCCACCCATCAGCCTCCTTTTCTCTAAACCAGACAAATCCAGAGTCCTTAGATGCTTCTCACAGGACATGTCTTTGAGCCCTTTCATCAGCTTTGTTGCCCTCCTTTGTGTGCATTCAAGGACCTCCACAGGCTTCTTAAATTGTGGGGCCTAGAACTGCACACAGTATTCAAGGTGTGGCTGCATCAATGCTGAATACAGCGGGATAATCGCCTCATTTGACCGACCGTTTATGCTGTGTTTGATGAACCCCAGGGTGTGGTTTGCCCTCTTGGCTGCCAGAACATACTACTCGCTCATTTTGAGCCTGCTGCTGACCGGCGTTCCCAGATCCCTTTCTGCAGAGCAAATTACAGAATAAAATCCATACCTTGGGATAAGCAGAATATTAATCAAATTCTAAGCAGGAGTCTCAGGAGCTAGCTGTGACAGATGATGGATTTTGCTGTGGAGAGTAGGGTACTTGCTCACCTGACACAGAAAGGGCTGGTACAAACATCCCTACGCTGCTGGGGAAAAAAACAAACCAAACACTGCAAAAACAAGCACCTGTAGGACAGATGGACCCTGAAGGCCTTCCACGCTGACCACCAAACCACACTGAAATGGGAATGGCTGGACTGCCTGACTTTATAGATGCAGCCTAGGGCTGGAGTTAAAAGCAGAAATTCTTTAAAGTCTACAGCTCTTAGGGCACCATGAAACACAAGTGGTAAATAGGATAATGGTCCAAAACAAGGGATTTATTAGTTCTGATCTCATTTCAGATCATGCTCACTGTAGGGGTGAGGGCGGCTGTTCTGAAATTATTTTCTTCTCAGTGGGAGCAACAGGATTAGGTTACTTCACAGGCTACTATGGCACGTCCAATACAGGCTATTGTTTGTTAACAGGCAACCAGAACAGTCTTTACTAACAGTAACTCGTGCCTGTGCTCACTGGACTGACTACACACTGCTTTCAGCAACATCAAAATAAAAATGGACATTGGAATAAAATCCACAAAGTTAAATTGGTTTAAAACTCGATTTAATGTATTTCTATTTAAGTATTTAATACTGACTAAAAGATTTCAGCTGACGCAAAAAAAACCCCTTCAGTTTTATTTGTATCTTTTTAAACAATTTTGTTCTTTTTTGTTCTTTATTTTTGCTCTTTGCAAATATAATTCAATTTTTATTCTGACTTTCTCTGTAACTTATTTCAAAGTCTCACTTTTTGTCAGAGCAGTAAAGAAAACTCAATTTAAGACAGAACCTCAGGCATGCAGTATATATTCCATGAAACTGAAAACACATTTCTTCCTCATTTACCACACTATAAACAATATGAATACTTCAGCACACACATGCACAAATTCCACAGTCTCAGCCACCATGAAGTAACAAAATGAGGTAAGCTTTGAAAACTAAATTAAAGCAACCTCAGTCCCCCTTGTCTTCCCAGGACTCAGGACCTTGTGCAGCCTTTTATGCAGACCAGCGCATATGCGTGAGAAGCCACTCTCACTCGCCTTCCATCACCTCTTGAGAAAAGAAGCAAAGCATTGCCGCTGGAAGGATACGAACGGGCCACTCTGATGTCTGCCCCCAGACACATAGATATCAATTAAGGAACAGCCAGACAGAGAAACAACTAAACTGAGATATCATCTGGAGAACAACAATTCTGTTATAAGCAATAAACTGCTCCTTTATTCACAGCCTTCCAAAGGAAGATGGGAAATTGGCCCCATGTCCTTAGCTCCCTACATTACATTTAGCTGCTATATTATTTAAAGAACATACATAATGGTAATCACTGTAGAATAAATTCACATTCATTAACTCCTACAGAAGTACGACGGGCATCATATATTAATACAAAAATGTGCCAGGAATGCTGAGGAAGGCTATAAACTAATCCTTGTCAAATGTGAGGACTGAGTGGGCATAGCAATAAAAAGTATAACTAAATATCTCTGATATAATGCAATTAAAGAACAGTACACTGTAAATGACAATCCTGCTGAAGTCAGAGGGTGTGCCTGGGTGCTGAAAACTTAGGCATTTGCTTAAGTGCTTTGTGGGGTAGGAGACCAAAACAGTCACGTAGGCTAGAATGGCTATTTTTTCCAAAACAGTGAAATAGGTGCCTGGCAGGGCTTTCCCCATGTCCTTCCAATTGCACCACTGCCCCTGTTTTTCCTTGTTTTCCCAGACACAAATTATTCCATATTTGCAAAAAAAAAATTCAGACTGCACTGCTTCTTTTAAAGAAAGCTCTCAAGGATCAGACCTTGCAGCCTCTTGCAGCCCCTGGCTGAGGCAATGCTCCCAAAATGATGTCAGTGGGAGCCTTGCCCAATAAAGGGCTATGGGGTTCAGCTGCATGTGAAGGGTTTAAAATTGTGGAACATGCTATCAGGATAAGACATTATATTTCAAACTCATATTTATTCTTTTTACTAAATCACTGAAGAGTGTAGGGAGGAGAGGGGGATGTCACTATAGAAAACCATATGGTACTTGGATTTCCAAGCCAGAATTGTGCATAATAAATATTTATAGAATCCAGTGGTATTCTCTTCTTTCTGTTTATTCTTTATATGTCACCCAGAGAAACCCTGGCCAAGCACCAGTCAAACATCCCAGCAAGTTACATGCAATCTAAGCATGGAAGAAAGAGAGAAAACAGATTGCCAGTGGGCTCGTAATTAGCAACCTAGACCTTGATGGAGTTGCTTGGGAAGTGCCTTTGATGCGTTTGGATTCCAGCTCTCACCACATGTCACAAGTGGGTTTGGAAATTGAGGTCTCAGTCTCTGCAAGGGGTAGGGAAGATATACACAATATTTTTGGCTAGACTGAGCAGGGGCATGTGTGGAGCAGCTGCAAAGGCAGACATCCATCTACTCTCAGACACCAACACAGGAACAAAAACGTATCTCAGCGCTGACAGCATCTTGCTCCTCACAACTACTGGGAAAGCTGTGTCTCCCTCCCTACAGCATGGGAAGCTGTTATGTTTATTTTGCCTCACACAAAAACAAGGCAGGTTGTCCTCCTTATCACCTTGTGATTAGAAAAGTAGTTGAAGGAGCTACTGAAATACACAGAAGATCCGAACTACATCTCAATAGAGGTCAATCTTCTTATCCAGGGTCTAGCCTTGACATAGCAATGTTATTTTAGTCTTTTCCTTTTTTTCTTGACTGTCTTATTCCTTTCCCTGCTCCTATATTCTTTCCCTTTCCTTTCCTTTCCTTCACATGTGAGAGCTACCGATTCCCAACTACCATTTTGTCCTTCAGAAAGTAAAAGGATTAAACAAAAAGCATAACAAGCCCACAAATACTTTACTAACAGAAGCAGCTTTCACTGTTGATGACATTTAGCGTGACTTTAGCCAGAACCTGTTACGTTGCACGTTGCACTTTCTAAATAAATATTGCTACTGTACGAATGGTGTAGTCATGTCATATTAGCATTATGTAGAGCAGGAGTCAGCTACTTTTGCACATATAAACTTAAAATCCGTAAGCAATCATTGTATACCACAAAAATAACTACTATTTCAGAAAGACTCTGAAACTATTAACCAGAAGTTAAGAGAAGTTATATCTTCAATACAGAAAACTCATTTTTATATGGATAATTGCATTTGACTAAGAAACTGCTGTTCAAAAGTTCCTTTCTGTCACTGAAACAGCCATTTACTATAAAAAACATACTTATCGAATGTTGCCAGAAGTGTAATCACCACACATCTGTTATTCTTCAAATACATATATATATTTAAAACAGTTGCTATTTACTTAATATATAATAACAGTTATTCTTAAGTGTTTTTTGTGGAATCGTAATGTAAAGCATTACATACATGATAGAAATACCATGGGAACAAACATAAAAAGGGGTCAGACGTGTTGTTACTAGCTGAGTAGTTACTAATCACATTAGAAATTACAACTCAGAGAAGAGCAGTAAGAACACTGAAAGTCTGGAAAACCTGCAGGACAATGAGTTTTAAGAGCTTCAACACAGTCCATTCAAAATTTTAAGATTATTAGATCATTTCTAGGTCAACAAACACATTGAAAATATGGAATACAGAAAACACATTTCTGTATTACTATTCAATCTACTAGACAAGGACATAAATTCCACCATCTGGCAGTACAAATTAGAGAAATTTAGATTTTTATAAAAGTCCTTCTTTGGCTTTTAATTTTCTGTAGTGTTGGCAGCAGTAATTTCCCCAATGCTGGCCCTGGGTCCTTCCAGGCTCTGCGCCGCAAGCCTCACCCAGCCGTGTCCTGGGAAGACCCCATGAACAGAAGATCAGCTCCATGACAGACCTTGTCCTCTTCCCTTTTGAATTTTAACAGACTTTTGCAATAAACTCTTTTTTAAATTGTCAGAGTAGCCAGGAAACAAGTGCAGTCACAGTTAATGGTTCATAACTATTTCACTTGAGAGTCTGAATGAGCCTTTTCCACTGGGACCTGCACGTGACTGAAAAAATCTTAAGGCAGTGAGATGAACAATGCCTTTTGAAACACAATTTTAGCCATATTTGGAACAAACTAGACTACTTTCCAGACATTTTGATGAATGTATGGGTATAATTTAACACCTACCAATAATGAACAATAATCCCCAGTTTAAGAGTAGCAAGAAAAGTTATCCTATTTATCCGCAAATCTACTTGCTTTGGCTTATTAAAGATTATTAAAGAATCCATGTAAGATGACCATTCACCTGATATGCAGGTATCACACATACTCAGCATTTTAAACCACATTTCTTGTACAACAGCTTAATACAAGCTAACATTTTTCATAATTCTCCAAATATCTGCAAAATGTTCTGCAGAAAATGCAAGTCAAGATCATCTTGAACAAATGTGACGGCTGCTACAGTATGTTACAATTAGCTTACTTGTAATCTTCTCTAAACCCAATCAATAACATAAAGATGGTCATTAAAATCTATCAAACCCACATATACTCCATTTAATTGAAAAGCTCTTAACTCCAGTCATTTCCTGGATATAAAGCTACTTTACTCAAGCTCCAGCATTTTTAATTTCCTTTGCACTGAAAAGCAGCATCCTCAGCTCACAAGTAATGCTTACATAAAAGCCTCACAGTCAGATCCCTTGGTGCCTCTATGTTTTTCAGGATATAAAGACAACAGCAATGTAAACACTCTACTATTGCAGAATAAACATCATGTAACCACAAAGCAGTGATGACATAACCTGTATATTATCTGGGCTTAATTTTCTGCAATGTAAGCCAAGTGAACACATCTCCTATGCTTCAATCCACTCTAAATCAGCCTGTTAAGAGGAACATTTCATATGAATTTTCCAGCTTTTAAGCAAAGACATATTCCACCTTAGGACATCACTTTGAATGTCTTTCCTGTTGTGTATCTAAAAATATTGCTTCCTCCTGAATAAGAATGTGCTTGCTCAAACAACACATCTAAACACTATAGATATTTCACAGCTGATTCAGGTGTGCCTAAGTATCTGCCTAGCTTGCAGATATTTTCTAATAGCAAAACATGTGCTGCTGCTGCTTTTCTTAGTGTTGAAATACTTAATACTCAAACAGCTGTAGGGGATCAGACCTAACACAGTTGCAACCCACTATCCTGTCTCTAATCGTGGCCATAAAGAGATGCCTACTGAAGAGAATAAGACTAGGGAAAGCATGTAGTGATACACCCCCAGAATAATCTCTCAGGTCTGAGAAATCTGCAGACCTGGGATCTGTACTTCTGTGTTAAGTGTACTTCCCAAATCAAAGTATTACCTATAGCAATGTCTAACCCTTTGTTTACTTTGGAAACCATTCCTTGAGGCGTAAGAAATACTGATCCGAAGCAACCATGTACAATACAATATTAAGCAAATATTGTAATAGAGACGTTAATACTGGACTTCATATATATGGTAGTCATGGGTTCTTTAGTCAACCATTTTGTTATTGCTGATATATTCACATCATACAAAAGCTTGTATTAAAAATACAGGTATGTTACTAAAAAGAAAACAAACCCAAACCTTAATTGTTCTACTCATTTAAAGGACTTTATTTTTGTTGTTTTCTCTTCTCCTGTTCTCTGAAAAAGCTCTTATAAAAAGCTTTTATAATTATGACAAGCCAAGTATATTCAAGACTTCATCCATCCACGCTAACTAATGTGATACTTCAATTAAAGTTACTCCAGGATAACAACCAATATCTTAAAGTGCAGAACTGCCATCTGAAAGCCTTCCTTCTTTTCAAACTAGATTGGCAATAATGGGATCCACACAGTAATCTCTTCTACACATATGCCTCCTCTCAGTCAGGCTTCTCAGCTGTCATCCAGTCTATTAAGAATTCTCCACGTTTCATGTCGTACACACATTGCACATACATAGCTAGTGTGGGTTCTCCTTGCTGGTTTGGAACACCTCACGATTTGGAAATTGCCACAAATAGAACTTCTAATGAATTCAGCTTACATAAATTCACCATTTTCCATTGGCAGCTTCAAACCGTAGACTCAAGGTATCAATTCATTCTAGCACCCCTCAAAACTACCTTTTTTTTTTCCATTCTGATGGAGACAAACAGCACCAGCAGGTGTTAGCTCATAATCTTAAAAGAAGAATGAGGTGATGAAAGAATCAATATTTTACTGTAGTGCCCTTCAGACATATATATCATGCTGAATGAAATGCCCCTCAAGAAATCAAATGTAACTTGAGAAAAAAGCACAACTTATTAAAAAAGAATCCCTCAATAATACCAAACTTAGCAACCGAGAGTGTGTGATTTTCACTAATATCCAACTTACAGTGCTGTTAAAAACAATTTAAATAGAAAACATCCAGTAATGTGTCACAGTCAAGAAACTTCTAGTCTGATTCTTGATTTGGCACTTTCTCAAGTTGAGGTTTATGAACCACAGCCCCTACTGTGATGTTGCACGAAAACAGAATAACAGTTTTCCCTTTCATCAATACTGTGCCTTTCGCTATCTACATTTGGGTTTAACAGAAACTACAGGTTAAATAGTACACTTAAATTCATGTTTGTTAAAATTGGTTTTTTTAAAAAATTTAAAACTGTTAATATTAAAAATTTGAAACAGAAACATTTTAAAATTAATTTTTCTCAGAAACCTATCCACAACTACTATGAAAGACCGCAATTTTCTACTTGGGTTGCCAATGTCACTAGGGCATTTTTAAGCTTATGAGGCAGTAGGAGAGATATTTTTATTTAGTGATCTGATTAAAGTTTTAACATATTTCTGACTGGTGAGAAGCTGGGAAATTAAAATGCCCATGTTTTCTCAGCTACAAAATAGTAAGTGTCCCATATTAGTCTGGATTTTTGAGTTCTGAAAATATATGGCAGCAAAATGGCTTTTTTATTTTTGTTTGAAAATGTTTGGCCAAAGTCTTTACAGAAATTACTCTACTGGCATTAAGAGACTTAAAACAGAAACAAATTTGACCTCTATATATTATTTCGTGGAGGAAACCATTTTTTATTTTTCTATAATATTTTACTTCTAAACTAACCCGAATCTGTAAAGCTACAAAAATATGTCTCTACCAATGAAAAGCTGAATTTCACCAAGATAGATCTTTGTGACATTCAAAAGTGATTTGCTTTTCTATGTTTCCTTTGAAGAACCAAAATAATATGTACCAACTTAAGATTTATCCTTATGTAAGGATGACAACAAAAAATAACATTTCCAAGCACTTCTATGTCTACTATGTTGTAATGAGCACTGTCCAATTTTTTCAAATGTAGTGTCTAACATAGAAATCTAATATATTTAACTGAATAAGTGAATCAGGTTGATCCTGTACATATTCATTGAGGATCATAACATAGATGCTTTCAAAATCGCCTTCTAAAGGAAAAGGACTATTAGTAATTACGACACTAGCATCTCCTTAGACACTTCAAAGAGACTTTCTTATAGAGATGGGTAACCACCTTTCAGAGACCACAGTTCCTGAAGAACTGAAAACTATTTAGAGACAGCCTTAATCCTTCTTCCAGGTGCCACATTTCTAGACAGAGATCAGAGAAAATCAATTTATTTTGTCAATTGGTGTTAGGTAAGCAGACTCCTCCTATAAAAGGATGATACAGAAAAAAGCATATATTGCTACAAAGATAGAATCTTAATTACAGGTAGGACTCAGGGTAATTAAACTTAAGTATTTGTCTTATAACAAATACTTGTTTTTTTTTTTTGTAATAAAAACTTTATGAAAAGGTCAGCAGAAGAACACAGCTTCCTTTCTGTTTATGAGAAAACAGTAATTAATTTTCTGTTTCATGTGATTTAAATCTGTCGACTTCAGAAAGGCCTGATTGACTGTTGGGTTTGCTGAAGTGCCCCAGGCAGTACGCACAGTGCGCACTTGTGCAACTTGGTGAAGAGAAACTCCCTGTGAACAGTGAACAGTGACCCAAGCACACTGGTGTACAACTGCAAACCAGACTATTAAGAGAAAACAGCAAAACTTCATTCAAGTGGAAAGCAGAATCTGTTTACCATTTTCAGAATAATCAACATGAGATTGAGTAGCCGAACCTCAACATCAGATCACTCGTTACTGGGCTTGGACTAGTTTAATTTCCAAGAGACACACTTCTGGTATGATGGCCTTGTGGTTAAGTTTGGCTCCAAGAAGTTATTGCACTTGAGGAATGCTGAATGCTGAATTTTCCTCTGATTCTAAATAGCTTTCTGCCAGCTTTGGTCCTCTTTCAACTTAATTTAATTTTGTCAACTAATACGTCACAGGTTAGAAGTTTCACGGAAAAAATAATATGAGGGAGAGCAGTATTTTCATTCATAAGTAAGACTTCTTTCCAAACAGTGTGTCACCTTTTTTTAATACTAACATGCTATATAGTTGCCAGTAAAAAACATTATGAGTCAAGTTCATACAGTGAATAAGTTGCTTCACATCGACCAGGGAAAGAGAAGAGGACATAAACTGAAAAGCTAAGCACATATGGGCATGACACCACGTAAGTCCCTTTCTAAATCGGAGGTCACAGATACATTTGATCAGCTAAAAATAATAATTCTGCAAACTTGCTCATGCAGTTTTCCTTCTTTTTTTTCTCAGTGATAAGGAATTAAATTTATGGCTTACCTTTCAAAACCAATCTGTCGTAATGTCTTCTCCCACGTTGAACCTACACAAAAAGGAGAAAAAACAAACACACTCAGTAAAGAGCCTTTATTGTATGAACACTCTTACTCTTCTCCTTTCCTTGTGCAGATGGGATCTGTATAGTAAGGTGATTTTTCCACCCATACAGAAGTACTTGTAAATAACCTGGTTTCACCAGAGTAAACAAACTGTTAAGAGTGGCTACCATCAGGTGACATAATCATGTGCAAGCCTATCAGCCTATGTAGCTCCTTTACATCGTAAAGCAGCTGGTCACTGCTACAGTTCACTGCAATTCCAAGGGTGGTCTCCTCTACTACAGCAACGTGGTCTGTACATGACTCCTGAAAGTGCTGAGCTGGCATCTCACATCATGCACTCTTCACATTTCAGCTTTTCATTTTACTATGGTGTTCATATGATTCTTGCTGAAAGCTTTACAGCTCCTTCTGAAATCTAGCCCTTTTATTTTGAAGCAAAAGCATGAAAATCTATTTCTGCTTTATCTTTAACCCTTCATACTCATACAGACAGCTGCAAAGTACTCTTCCTAAAAATGAGCCCCACGAACCACTCAAATGGGCAGACTCATCCAAAGAACTGCCCTCAATATTTCTGATATACCTAATACAATTTTCACCCACGTTTTCTAAAAAATACCACTGCTTCCTCCCAAACCCCCATCCCCAGCAAGCATTAGGTAATCAGTTTTAAGGTCCTGGTAGGTTTTTTGCTTATTTTCTGTCTCTTTCTTGCTGTCATTACATCCATTAAATGGTCATTATAGATATAGGCTAATAAGACCACAAATATATCAAGTCATGCAGATCTGCAAGGCAAATGTGTAAGAGGACATGAAGCTTGGTCACAGTTTGCTCTTTGCCTTTTTACACTCCTGTGGGAAATGTAACAGGACTGCATGCAATGTAAGCAACTATGGTTCTTTCTGAATGCTTCATTGTACTTAAACTGAAATCAGACAAGTGACAATAACTCCTGTTGCTGATGCGGTCCATCACCTAAAGGGAAATATAAATTAGGAACAAACAGATTCCCTGCGAGTGACATTTCTTGCATCAGAAAAACTCAGAGAAAAGAAGAAGTAACATTGCTGAGAAGTACTGAGAAAGAACAGAAAGATATGAAAAAGAGCAACTTTGTCTGATATAAAACTGGAGGATTTTAGGTTTGAATACATATTGTGCAGTGAGTGCCCCTAAAAAGACTATATGGCTTAGATTCTTAGACAATCCAAGTCCTACTTGCCAAATTAGTATGGGAAAAGTGGTGACATAATATTATCAGTCAGAAAAACCTCTGCATATGTGTCTTTTACAATAATTACCTTTCAATTTTATTATTTTCAGCTTAGAAATCAATGACCTGCCGAGTTTGTAGTATGATATTCATGTCTAACATGCAACATGTTAAATATTTGAATAAGACCTAATAGATGCTTTTCATCTTGATTTTGGGACACTTACTGCCAATCTAGATAAGAACCTAAAAACTCAGCTTTCTAAAAGTTTTGGGTTTGAGGGTTTGTTATTTTCTTTTGGTTTGCGTTGTGGTTTTTTTTTTTTTTAAATCTAGCAACAGAATTCTTGCTACTCAATCAACTAAACTTTCCCATTCAGCCCAAGGAGAATGTGGTAAGCTTCTAAAGTAATGATACAATTCTTCTGTAAAACATTATCTCATATCTGTCTGATTTTCAAATGACAGACTAAACAAATAAAAACTGAAATTAATAAAACCCAAAAAGTTAATTTCCTTATAGGCCTGTGCTGTGCAAGGCTCCTTCACAGTTCCTAACTGGACAGCCAAAGAACAAAGTTAACATGGGCTTGCGGAAAATATATTGCTTGTATTAATCTCTGGTTTTCAGAAAGTGGAAAAGAAACTACATTAAAGTATACACTCCTAAAGTCAACCAAAGTCTGACATTTCACTCCATAAACAAAAGATTTGGTTGGCTATGGGGGAGGTGCACAGCTGGTTCCACACATAGTCAGTATACCACATTATACTCTTCTGGAACCCCTACTTCATTCATCTTGTCACTGCCAGTTAGTTCAAACTTCAGTCACATATATGTTCAGTGAAAGTCTCCAAAAACCTTTTCTAATGATACTTTAGGACAATGGACACATAGCTTATCTGTTCGGGAGTGTTACAGCTACAGCCAGAGAACAGTGTAAAAAACTTTTAATCATTCCTATTCAGTCCAAAGCAGGCAGGGATTTCAGGCCCACATCCAGTGGAGTACACAGCAATAAGAGGCTTCAAAACTGAGGTGGAAAAAGCTCTACGTTCACTTTATGGAAAAAATGAGTTAAGTTCTGTTCTGAAATAACTGAACAATGTGCATTATTTGAGCAGTAAAGGGAGCTTCTACTATAGCACCTGTATTTGCCTGAGGTTAGGCAAGACTTCCGCCTGCACAGCTACCGATACACTTAGTTCATATTTTTAAAAGGAAGTCTTCCAAAGACATCTTTAAAGCAGAACCAACAATCTCGCCCACATTTATTTCAAATAAACATGAAAACCAAAAATCACCTGTCGGACAATAAAGAGGCAGCATTTCATTAAGATAAAAAAAATCACTTCATTAACATTTCCTATTATGAGTTATCCCACAAACCCACCACTTTCTATATGCCCCTGGAGTATATTCGATTTCATGTTGCACTGATGAATCAAGTCACTGCTAAAAGGATGACCATGCCACTCCAAAGGTGAGTGCAGGGCAGATACAAGCAATTCTTAATACAGTTTATGCAGCTCTGGTGGCTCTGAAAAAGTATTCAACAGTTTTTGAAGTTTGAAGATTTGAAGAGTGTTGAAGAAAAGAAATCTCAACAGTACTTCTTAAAGCACAGAGCAGTACTGGCATCTTTAGTCAGTGTTTCTATGCTTTCCACTGTTGCGTGTATTAGTTTTATGAATTCACCCCATGACTGGCTAGAGCTCAGTTATATGATATATAGAGAGTCCTACAGAAGAGGGTAAGGGGGCAGAGGGGAAGTAAAAAAGAAAAAGAAATTTGGTCTCCACTGGTTTGAAATAATCTTTTGGCTTCAGTCATCTAGCAGAACGCTCTGAAAAAAAAACATGTGAATCCTCTGAAGCAAAGCCTGCCAAGAACTCAACTAACATTTCATATTAAAAAAATATACATCTTTTTTATGGAGTCTTATTTTAAAATGTTTATGATCTAAACATTCTGTTTTAAGAGTTGCCAAATCCAGAAGCATCAACTTCTACACTGCACTAACAGCCAAAAGTAAATATCCTGAGGTAACAGCAGCACTAAGAAGGATAGCACTACTAAACGTCTAGAAAATGTATTATTTGATTTTAACCTTTCCCAGTGCTTCCAAAACATTAAACAAGATTTAAGTCACGTAACTCTCATTAAAATCAAAACAGGAGTTTTTCACAAATTTAAGACTTGATCCTGCTCCCAAAGAAATCAATAGGAATTTGGCTTTTCATTTCAGTCTTTCTCTCTGCTGGGGCTACGGGACACATTCACCTGTTGATTTTCAGAATCAATCCACAGCTACGCTTTGATTGCTAAGTTAATTTGGCTTCTTTTGCTTTCTGTTTTTTTACCACCATGTCAAAAATACAAAAACTTTTTATAAAAATCTACCCATGAAATTAGCTTTTGTTCCAAATATTTGCTCCAGTGTGTCTGTCCATTCCCATCTGTCACAAAGATTCTGTTTCATATTAGCAGTGTTAGCTTTAAAATTTTTCATAAAGATGGAGGATAATGTACTTCCAGAATTACGGCTCATTTTAATCGGAAAAATGGTAAAATGCACATCATGTTCACATATGAACTCAATGAAATCCTAGCATAAGAATGAGAGAGTAAGAATATGAAATTTATTAAGATAGAATGAAAAACATCTTTCTGAAATGAAGAGTTGTCTTCTTTGACAGGTAGGCTTTCATTTATGTGCCAGTTTCTGTATTTGGCTTGGTTTGGTTACAACTTTCTGCTTACTATGAACTTACTGTGAATGAGAGGACTCCTAATCCACTGCTAGGCTGCTCACCTTTACAAACCATGAGGTTGCCTAGCTGCTAAACTTGGTAGGCTTAGGAAAAATGAAAAATTACACATTCACAGAATAACAGAATACCAGGTTGGAAGGGACCTCACGGATCATCTGCTCCAATCTTTCTTGGCAGAAGCATGGTCTAGAAAAGATGGCCCAGCACCCTGTCCAGCTGAATCTTAGAAGTGTCCAATATTGGGGAAAAATATTGGTAAGTGATTTTCAGCCATTCAAAGAGGTTGCACAACTATGAATTTTGAGTCATATCATGCCTTATATGTCAGAGTACAGCAGACGTCTGTAGCTGCACAGGGACAAGTCTGCTGTGCACTGTAAATGCACAGCAAAAATACGTCTCCTATACCAGCCCCGTGCAGGTATGCATGAAGATTGCTACGGATCTTGTGGTCCCTATGACCATGTACAGTGATTAAACACAGCTCTCCTGCCTTCTCACTTCTCCAGAGTTAGTGGCTACTTTAAGAACTACATGCCTGTTCTGGCTCTGATCTCTGAAGGAACTAGGAAGGAATCAGGCATAACACAGACTCTTAGCTCATAAGAGTCATGTGCAGGCATGACCTAAACAACCCTGTAACGATATGTTAGAAACAAATAGATATTCCTGGAATAGTAACTGCATTGATCTTTTGTCTAACATTTTGAAGTAAAAGAGTTTTAGACGAACTGTTGATTTTGTACTGGTCAGGATATTCCTATCAATTTCAAAACTTTGATCTGAAGCCTGTAACACTTACTAGTATTTGCCAAACCAGAAAAACAAAACAAAAAAAAAAAAAACAAAACAAAAAACAACAACAAAAAAACAAACAAAAAGCCCCAATCCAAACCAAAACAAGAAAAAACAACCCAACCTTTCACATATTCAAGAGATACAAAACAGTGACACAAAATACTCCAGAATCAAAAGAAACACTTAGCTAAACCTTTCCACTGCAGGTATCTCTTTTCCACTCTTTTTCTCAAATAACTTAGCAATAACAGAGCAGAAGTTCACAGTCTAGCGCAGCTGGACTTGTAGGGGACCCAAATATCTGAATCCACACCTAAAAACTCTCAAAGAACTGTAAAAACACACTGGCTTAGGACAAGTCAGAGCTTCTCTTTCAGTAAAGACAAATGTAGCATATAAATAGTTTGAAGTTTTGTAGTCTATTTTCAGTGCATATGGGAATATTGCTCTGCTATACATACTCCCTCATCACCTTGGTACTTATTAAACAGTTACTAAAGAGTACTACTAACTAGCTTAAATGTACACAATTGATAAAAACTGCCATGTTTGAAATTTGTTGGTTTCAGTGACTTTATATATTATTAACAGTCTTTCCAGTTGCTTGTTCCCAGTAGCATACTACTACCTTTTCCCAAAATAAATAAATAAATAATGTTTTCTCAGAAATCCTACTTTTTTTTTGTTTTAATCAATATAGAACCACTGGTTTTATGAGACAGACTAGTAGTTTTGACCACAGAAATGCATGCGACATAGGAAAAACCTTTTTCTTACTTGTTCCACAGTACCATAAAGATATTATCAGCAATTACTTACCTGTACATTGGCTATCCAATAGCTAATTACACACAACATACATTTTACAGATATCACATAGTCACAGAATCATTTAGGTTGGAAAGACCTTCAAGATGATCAAGTCCAATGGTAAACATAACACTGCCAAGTTCTCCACTAAACCATGTCCCTAAGTGCCACATCTACATGCCTTTTAAATACCTCCAGTGACTCAACAGCTTCCCTGGTACTCCAATGCCTGAAACCCTTTCAGTTGAGAATTTTTTCCTAATATCTCATCTAAACCTCCCCGGCACAACTTGAAGCCATTTCCTCCCGTCCCATCACTGTTACTCGGGAGAAGAGACCAACACCCATATCTCTACAACCTCCTTTCATGTAGTTGTAGAGAGTAACAAGGTCTCCCCTCAGCCTCCTCTTCTCCAGACTAAACGCCCATACTTCCCTCAGATGCTACTCATAAGACTTGTGCTCCAGACCTTTCACCAGCTGTGTTACCCTTCTTTGGACACTCTCCAGCACCAAAATGTTTTTCTTGTAGTGTGGAGCCCAAAACTGAACACAGTATTTGAGGTGAGGCCCCACCAGTGCCAAGAACATGGGGAGAAATAATTTCTCTCATGTGAAGTGGCATCAGAAAATACTACCTTAGCATTTAGCATCTATCTGTCCATTTGGAGAAATAAATGTCTCTTTCGCTTCCTTTTCCTTTGACTGAGACCACCTAGGCTGCATCCTGCACTCATCACTTTGTAATTTGATCAAACAGTACATCATCTGGGATAATGACATGACTTTCCTTTAAAATTAGATCTCTTAATATGGCACAATACTACTCTGCTGTGTCCACGCTGGTGCTTGAATTCAGATCATGAGAGTATTTCGGGAGCAAATCTTTTACTATGCTTTGGTTTGCATGACAGAGTGATCTCCGAATGCACAAAATAGATTCCTTTCAAATTAAACTAAACCACACCACACAGACACGAGTGTCGTGTTTCAACCACTAATGGGCATTCGGTCCCCATGGCCAGACCAGGGCTAATCCACAATAAACTCCACACAAAACACAGATCTTGTGGCAGCCAAGGACTCTGCACTAACTGCTTCACTGCTGTGCTCCTTGCTAAGGCAAATGCAGATGCAGTTTACACCATCACTCCCTATTCCAGTCCTGGAGTGTCCCCAGAAAAGCTTTACAGTTACAGTCACCTCAAGGGAGGAAGGAGAAGGTCAGCGAGCTCACCCTTAGGACTGTTCTCTAGGCTGTATCCCATCTGCTACAGTGAGCAAGAGCCTTTCTACTGCCCTAATGTACAAGCAGTGTCAGACTGGATGCTCAGCAGAGCCACACTGCCCACAAAAACTGAGAGCCAGTTCTAGAAAGCACAACAGCATGTTAATTCATTTTTAACACAACTTCTCAAGGAAATGGAATAAGGGAAAATCTGGGCTGTTCTGGTCTGCTGTGCATACTGAACAGACTAAAACCACCAGTAAAAGAGAAGTGGAGGTCCAATGGTCTAGGATTCTATCCAGATGAAAAATGTGATTACTGAATACATACCAAGAAAGAAGTCATATCAACAAAAACGACCAGACATCACAAGCCTTTATTTGCCTTCCACTCATACCAGCTTTCAACAAAAATAAGACTGAATAAGAGTATAAATTTGATGCCAACACGATAATGTCATGGGAAAGATTTATTGTGTATTTTCTCCTGTGAGGGAAATATTAAATTAATATCATGAGATACAAAATCTGGTTTCCTATTAAAGAAAAAAATCTTGACTCATTCCATGTTAACTGGAAAAAAAGTAATAATCAAAACCCACTCTTTCTCCTCGAAGGAGATTTTAATGAGTAGGAACTTTTACTAAGAAAATGAGCAGAGTAGGAATTTAGAGCGAAGTGCAATTGTACTGACACTATGTTTGTGTGTGCGTACAGAGATGCATATTGACTTAATGTAAGTATTAAGAAGAGAACAGCTATGGTATCACCTCTTCCAGGTTGAGCCTTCCTTCATAGCTTTGAGAGCCCAGAAGGTTCAGCAAAGCTCCCACAGATAAGCAAGGACTTTAAACGCAGCTGCTCCACAGGCCTAATACATATTCTTTGTTCTGATCTTGATTAGCACCAGAATTGGAGGCCTGAGGCAAGAAGGGTTTTAAAATTGATAATTTAACTTCAGGTAGATAACATGATGTGGAATACTCTCCAGTGTACCTGGGACATAAATGATCCAGCATCTTGCTGCTCGCTGGTCAGATCATGTCAAATGGAGGCAGGGACAGAATCCATCTCACTTTATGTGATGTGAAGAGCAGTATCTCTGAGCCTGGTTCAAATTCTATAGAAATAACTGGAAAGATTTGCATTGAGTTAACAGACTTCATAATCTGTTTGAAATGGAAACAAATAGCAATAAGGAATAGTAAAAAAATTAGTCTGTTATTCATTAGCATAAACCCCAGCTATTATTTCTACCCCAGTAACAAATTACTGAGGTGCAGTGTTGTGTGGATAATTCATTTGGGGAGAATGGGAGCAAAGGAAGAAAAACTTTCAGAATTTAAAACATTAAATGGGACACAGCTTGTTTTAAATGTGAAATTTATGTAATTTTATATGAGAATCACACATATAAATTTATATGTAAAGATGACTCACTAATAAAACAGTAGGTTAAGAGATGTGTGGAAGAAACAATAACTTGGAAAAAGAAAATTTGGGAAAGCACTTTCTACATTTTTTCTTCCATGTCAGATTTGTTTAAAATGATACACAGGCAATAAAGACAATTTAAATTTGCTGAATGGTTTCACCTTGTTTTTCATTCTGCTTTTTCACAAGGATGACAGGTTCCATAGTTTTTATAAGAATAATGATTTCTTTTGTCTGCTTAGATATAGTATATCAGAACCACTTATAGGAAATCTTCCCCTGCAACACACACATGCACTTAAAACCACTCTTAATTTAACTTCATTTCATTTCAAATTTGTTTCTTGACCAAGACTGCCAAACAGCAAAACCCACCACACTAGAGAATCTTTGGGGAATGTGCTTCAGATGAAACCTGACACAGCTGGTTAATGGAAAGCTTTTTGTTGTTGTTTATTATTTGATTGCACAGAATCACACTGCAGGAATAAAGTGGGAAAGAATTGGACGATACATAGATATAACTGATCTCTGACTCTTTTTTTTACAGCAGAAAAGGGTGTCAGGGTTCTGAGGAGCAGCCCTGAATGAAGGCAACATTTCCTGACATTGTCATGGGGGATGCCAACCTCAAGTTAGTGAGCTTAAGAGCAACAAAGTTCTGCTCCAGACCTTATGAAAGGAAGCAAAATAATAACTAAATGGGCTATTTTTCAAATATGGAAGACTGGCTTTGCTTTGGTTTTCAAAGTAAAAGCAAAAGAACTTAAAGAAAACTTGCAATAAGTTTTATTTTTCATAAACCTGAAGAAAATGAGATTTTTCTCCATTTTCATTGGCAGAGAAATTCTCTCCCCTCCCACCCCAACCAACACTGTTCCGTCTGCTAAATAGTATCTTAGAGGTAAGGTTTTAACTTCAGAGTGTAATTAATGGGAATCCTTCCAATTTCTAGAGCTACCCTCTGCTTAGTTTTATTGTAACTTAATATACTGTTATGAATAATAATGTCAACCTAGTTTCTTGCAGTGATGAATGTGTGCAGTGTGCCAATGCAAGGAATTTGCTTTTCATTGTCTTATGGTCTCTTTTTGTCTCATCAGGAGAAGGGCGGGCAAACGTTCCTTCCTGAATTGTGCAGCATAGACACATAGGAAGGGAGAGTAACAAGTATGTCTTCAGTAGCACATCCATATACAAGAAATTACAGATGAGACAAATAAGGATAGGAAAGTAGGCAATCTTGTATAGAAACAGGAGGAACATTAAGATGACAGAAAACTAGCATTCTTTAAATCCATTAACATGTTGTAATGCATGCCTTTTCTCTGAAATTGCTTTTTTTAACATAGCATTTTCTAAAAACAATAAAAAATAATGTCATTCACATTATTTATCTCACAGATTAAGGAAACAGTCACACAGTACGATGAAGACAGCAACTCATTGGTAGGCCTGAGAACTCTCCCATATTCAAATTTTTCAGCAAACCATGCCAAATTGTTTCAGTGGCTAAAATGACACTAAATGCAAAGACCGGAAGCGATATGTGAAAGGTGATACCCAGAAAACTGGCCTGAGATGTGTACAACCTTAGCACACCACCTTCCACAGAAGCAGAAAACAGCACTTTCAAACTCTCCTACTTAGAGATGTGATTTAAAGACGGCAGCAATGACTGCACCAGGTAGCAAAGACATTTGGGGCACGAAAGCTGACTCACTCCCAGAAATCTCTTCAGCAGAGAAATCTGGATTCAAGAAGGACATGTTCCTCGGGGTAGTAGCGTGAAGCGGACACAAAGAATCGAACAACTGGGGAGAGGGTAAAGCTTACCAACAGATGTTATTTTTCCCCCCTAGCAAATATAAATATATGCACTACACAAAGAGTTTCTTTTAGTTTTAATTTTCTTTGTCTTTGCCAAGCTTACAACTTTGTGATTTCTCTCAAATTTTCCCAAATCCTTCCAGTCTCTGAGAACTATTAAAGGGTGAAGCTCACTCACTTTCCAGCTCCCAGCCCTGTCAAGGAACCGCTGATCGCGCAGCTATTAAGCTGCTTGGGGAAAATGGAACAGGCAAAAGAATTGGGGAAAACAAAGGGTGGTAAGGGGCCAGTCACAGACTCAGACTCATCCTTCACTTCTAGACATTCTAAAACACTGCTGCCACTTCCTGGATGGGGTGTCCACAAGACAAGGGGGTTGGAAGGAGGAGTTCAGGGAGTTGGATTTTGACCAAGGCCCCAAAGGGGCATAAGGGAGATGCACCAGCAGCAGAGAGACTCCACTCACCCCCAACTCTCCCCTCCCAACTCACGAGCAAAAACATTTCAGAATCCTCTGCAAAGTCAGGAGAGACCAATGTCACAGGCTTTGCCTCCTGCAACTTATTCCCCTGCACACCTGGAACATCTGCTGGATTTTACTGCCCTTGGCAGAGAATAAGAGCCGCAGGTAAGCATTACTGATCTGTGCTCTGCTCATGACCCGTGAAATAGCTGCAAATAAAGCCATTAGAAGTGCCTGGACAGATTTCACAGGGATCCAAGGCTATGTGATCGTGTTCAGTTTCCTCTGTAATAGGCTGCAGAACTGCATCCAGTGTACTAGCAGATCACTTCACAACACTTAATTAGTTTTCATCAGAATGCAGCAAATAACATAAGCACTATCAACAAATTAAAGAAATCATCAGGTTGCTTAATCATTCCCATTTTCAAAAGCACTCCGTGCTTTTTATCTCACATGCTTCAAATAGTTTACATATAGTTTGCTCTTTCTACAGTTACATGCTTAATTAAACACAATAGGAGCAATTTCTCCCCATTTAGTTTGGCTAAATCTAAGCAAAAAAACCCAGACAAGTTCTGAAACTTTTGCCAGTCTCATAAGTAAATAGATTACAAGAGTATTCTCACACTTACTTAAAGTGTGCTTATTTAGTCCTCACTGGAATGTGTTTTATTTAAGCGCTTCATTAGGGTATTGATAGAGTCATACCTTTTGAGTAAATCCTGAAGAGGATGATAAGCAGTAAAAATTTCCTACTCAGGAGGCATTTTCATATTACAGAAATCATGGGCAATTTAGACAGGAGTCTCAAATGCATTTTTAAATCAGGTATTTTATTTAATCACGTGTTGCTTCATTGCCTTTAGAAGTGATATTACATCAAGCCTAATAGGAAAGGGACAAATACCTCTCTGTGTTGTTCACTTTCTTTCAAAGACACATGGCCAACAACAGCAAAGCTTTAAAGCTAGCACCAGTTAGCAAGTTCTCCCAGTCCAAGCAGATCTGAAGAACTGAAAGGTCCCAGAGCAGGATCAGGTGATGGAGCACAGGTGCAATAAATAACTCTAGAGAATAAGTAGCTTACAAAGCATCTTCATGGGTCTGCTCAAATAAGACACACCAAAAACGCTACAGTTCAAGACAACTTGGTATGAAGGATACCGGTCCAATTTCTGAAACTATTTGTTTCATCCCAAACATTTCTTGGCATCAATTTAAAAAAACTACTCATACTGAATATAGAAATCAGGGCGTGTTGGCAAGATTTTCTGCAAGGTAAAAAGCCCATCAAATTTTCTTGTCTTTGCCAGCTGGAATGAATTTAGTATATTTTATGTGGTTGCAAATGTCAGCTATTCACAGCAGAGGCGAACACTGTACCTGCTGTAGGCTGAAAGAGCAGTGATGAAGATGAAGGAGAGAAAAATATATTCAATAGGAAAAGTGGCTAAAAAATATAAAAGATATCATTTTCTAGCAAAGAACAAGTCATATATAAACCCATTGATTTATATTGGAAAGCAGCAAAACCACCAAATTCTGCACTAAATCTAAATTTAATTTCGATCTAAATTAATCTAAACTTTACAGGAGAAAAAAATAATTAACTCACAATCTAAAACCTTCACATCACCTCTTCTAATTAGTATTCTGTAAAGGAGGTTTAGTGATAAATTACTTTTTTTTCTGTGTTAATAATCCATGTTTCTATTTCATATCAACACTTTGGTATATTTCTTTTTTAAAATCAGTGGATGTAAAGTAATAAGACTTCACTGGGGTTCTCAGTAATATTTCATTCAGCTTTAAAAATATTTTATAAGGTGGATTTCCTGGAGTTTTCACACCTTTGACAGCATCACCATACCTGCATAGGGCAGAAGGACAAAATGCTGCCTAACCGATCCTGCTTATGGGGGGAGAGGTCTCTAGAAAAAAGGGCAGAGGGCTCCACGTATTAATAACTATGCACATGGAGATACAAGGGGAGCTCACTTCAAAAGGATGCTGCAATTGTTTGTCACTTGCAGATGTTTGTGCTAAAACACCTCACCTCCAAAATCAGGCTGCAAAGCAGATGATACTGAATCACAGTCAGGATCCCACCCCTCATTCCAGCTCAGATTATACCAAGCTGCAATGCTAGCCACGTCTATACGCAGCCAGGTATGCACCTACTGGCACATCAGTGGAGGCCTGCTGACAAGCAGCTCCAGACCTCAAGCACTTCCCATCCCCCCCGTGAAGAGGACCAGCAGGAGGATAAACAATTTATGGAGAGACTGCTCCAGTTTGAACTGGACAGCTGCGTTGGGAGGGCCA
This sequence comes from Dromococcyx pavoninus, assembly GCA_033558185.1. Taxonomy (NCBI): domain Eukaryota; kingdom Metazoa; phylum Chordata; class Aves; order Cuculiformes; family Neomorphidae; genus Dromococcyx; species Dromococcyx pavoninus. The sequence goes on from JAUMJL010000887.1 coordinate 302,492, forward strand.
TCTCTCTCCAGCAGGTACACAACCTGTCCCCATCAGAAAAAAAAACCACCAGCCGAGCACAGTCCAAAAGGTCAAAACTCATAGATAAAAATAGACTACAGCTATCCATTATCAACCTCCCTGGTTTTGATAGTGCACTTTTACTAACGCATGTGTCCATAACTCTTGTTTAAGGTTTTTTCTGTAGAAAAGCTAATCTGAAAAAATGTGCCTTGTTTCTAAGCAGTTGAGAACTGATGAGATATACAATACCTCATCAGAGGTCTTGGCTGGTGACAGTCAGCCTGGGACATATCGGAGCATCAGCTTTTAGATAAATAGTCTGTGCATTGCCCTCTACTGCAGTGTAAATCAAGCATGACAACTAGTCCCACACACATGGCTAACTGGAGTATCCTCACTGACAGAACAAAAATTGTATCATCAGGCCAAGCACTCAGAAAATTGAAACCACAGGAATTACATGGAACAAAGTAAATCTAGCTTGTGTGATATCTTCACAGCATACAGAAATCTGTAATCATACGTGCCTTCAACTTGCATAGATATTCTTCTAATTTTAGAAGTTTCAATTTTATTATAATTTTACTTATCCTTAACAACACAGCAATATACAATAAAAGGGCTGGTGGATAGCTTGACAAATACCGAATACAGGAAAGCTTGCAAGCTACTGATCAGACGAGAAAAGTAGTGACCAAAAGCAGTTACTACTTGACAGATATTTGGAGACCTCTCTGACACCTCCTGCCTGCTCCTGCATTTTTTTAAATGCCAGTTTTACTATGCACTGTGTACACCAGGAAAGGCACTCAAAGAAGCAGCAAATCTCACTGCCCAACTTAACGGGACCCAATTTTATGACCTGAACATTTGGTCTTTTTATAAAGAGGGAAACCTGTCGCTTTAAAAAATACAGTCAAATTCACCTTACATCATCTAAGATTTCAGTGAATCACATCACTAATAAAAGAGGCAAGTCCTTCCTCCTACTGTTACTTGCCCTTTACAGGAAAACAATGAAATCTTAGTGGCTTTTCAACCCACAGAAGAGCAAACTGCACTCCTACTCATGCTCCGCCTCCTACTCATCTTCCAGTGGTGCTCAGCCCACTCTAATATTCCTCCCCATAGTGGGAGGGAAAATTTGGACTCCTCATGACCCTGACTTGAAACACTCTTCATGCCAAAAACTTCAAAGAGCCAAAAGTCTGGAAGTAAGCAAGGCCAAATCTTCAGAAGTAAAACATGGAGGAACCTCAAGAATAGTCCACAAATGTCAGAAGAAATTCCTTACACCATTAAGGTTGGATATGCAAGTAAAGAAACACAGGAGACATTGTTTATTTTCTATATCCCTGTTCTCTACCTCTATCCAAGGACAAAGATGATGACTAAGTCAAAGTCCTTGCACTAAGCCAGCTCCACCACCAAGCATTCATTGCAGCTGTGGAAGTGGAGCTCTACTTAAATTGCTCAAGAATTTTGCTTCTGTCTCAAGAGGTAAAAACTGTCCACTCTAGTTTAAGAAAAGAAAAAAATAAAAAGCCAAACAAACAAACAAACAAATCTTCAAAACAACTTCTAAACAGGATAAGAAGACATAGCCCTGCAGGTTATTCATTGTTAATCCAACTTATTTTCTCACATGGCATTAGTTACACGTTACTTGAGATTTATAAGCAATTTCTAGTTTTAAGTAAATATCTGCTCAAGTCAAAATTATGTACAGAATTAAAGGTTAATTCACAAGAGAGATTTTATATTTCAAGTAATTTTTTTCCTATTAGTGCTTCATAACGAAGTAATTGTTGAATTAGTAACACATTTGTCAATCCCAGAAAGCAATTATAGCTAATACCTGTAAAAAAAATTACTGCTCCATTTCAGAATGTGAATAGCAAAAGTTTGGCATGAGGTTCTAATTATCTACTGAATGTGAGTCATGACAAAACCAGTGGGGCCAACTGTATCTTAACTCCTAATGCTAATGGAACCCCGCTGAATACCGCTTCCCTGCATTGTGGCACCAACCCCGAGAGCAGAGCACCCAGTGGGATTCATACAGGTGCAACAGCTGGCCCACGTTCGCAAAAAGTTAAAGGGTAAGGCTGTAAACTGCAAAATGAGAACAAATGCAACAAGCCAGCTCAAGCAATTCAGCTGAGGGGGTCAAACCTCTAACAGAAATAACTAACAGCTTCTTTTCTACACCATAGCAAACAGATAAATATGCATACTACAAAAATAATACCTTATATTCCATACTTACCAGAAGAGAGATATAATGAGCGACTTTGAGTTAACAGGTTTCCATACATGAACTATGGACCCTGAAAGACGATAGACACCCCAACCGTCTAGTAACTCAGTGAAAAGGAGAAGGACTGACACCGGAGAATTTTTTCCCAACCTATTAAATAATTCAGGGCTTTATCTCTCATGCAGCTGTTCTTCAACAGTTTTCATGGAGTGATATGAGTCCTGTGGGCAGAATTAGCTCTTAGCTTTGTGAGGTGAACATAACTTTCTATTACATGGAACACCAAAAATTATGCATTAAAGCTTGTCAGAAGGCAAATGGACACAAATACTGAATTGCCCAGGAAACAGTGAAGAATTAAATGTACGAAAAGGAAGATAAAGAGTTATTTTAATATGTTTCTAACACACATGTCAAAGGGAAACCGAGAAACAAATTCTGTGCTTTGATTTATGCACAAACTCATTAGGGTTCTAAATGACATGTCTTAAGATATCTTGCATTTTATGCATTCCTCTGCCTGGAACTAAATTCTCTAAACTCATTTTCTAAATAAAAGTAAAATGTCTTTTCTGGTGGATTTGCTGGCATCAACACTGTCTAAGGCCCAGGCAACAGTGGGATCCAGCTGGGCTGGAAGCTGTAAAAACACAGAAGAGCACAGACAGTGCTTGCCTTGAAAAATCTGCAATCCAGACAGAAAAAAAAGTTGAGGACATTGTTAACATCTAGCACATCAGGAAAGGTTCAGAGAAAAGTAGGGGTTTAGTTGTACAGAGCCTAGGCACGAAATTGAATCACTGCGTTCAGTACCATACTTCTGCAGCTTCTGATCTTTCGTCAGATGGCTAGAAGTTTCTCTTTAGGTAGCTCTCAAGTGAAAGAGCCACTGTTCATCTCCTCTGGTATCAGGCCCAAAAAATCTATATATATCTCAAATATTCTCCTCTTGTTCTTTCCTCATTGAAATTGGTCTAACAGAAGGGCTGTGGATGATGGGTTTTGTCCTGGAATATTTCCTCTACCTGCATGCAAATCCCATATAAAATAAGAAAATTAATAAATAGTGACTTCTTGATTTAGAGTATACCACATCTCTCCCTCTCTCCATCCTATTTGCACCATTAGTACTGGAAGCTACTGAAGAAGAGAAGTTGTTTCACTGATGTTTCCAAGTGCCTCAAACACTGACAAGAGAAACCTCCATATAGATCTAAAAAATACCAGAGCTTCTGGCAATTGGATGTGTCCTAAGAGATTTTACAGTGAGCTGTTGGCACACGTGCCTGAAAAAGTGGATTTGCCAAGCAGTGATATCAGATTATGAAACTCAAATTACTTAACAAAACAGCATTTTATTTTTTATTTTGTTTTCAAGAGATTCATTCAGTGTCAACAGAGAGGGGTCACACCACAAATATGCAGGCCAGATGCTTAGGTGACAAACTGGTTAGCAATGGCTTTTCCAACTCTGCAAGAAGCGTTAATGTTAGGAGACCTCCTGCTGATCTCAGGAAGCAAGAACCAGGAAGCGTACTTAGAAGTGTAAGCAAAAGGAGAGTTCAGCGTGACTGAAAAATAAGGTGTTCAATTATTGCTAAAAAGCCAAAGGATATCTGTAGCCAAAGGACTAGGGAGGGTCTACACAGGATATATGTGGTACTGCAAGAGGAAATTTACCATAGAAGAAATCCAAATACAGCATATAAAGATATGCTGGGCTAAGTGAACATAAATGGAGCCAATGAATAACACTACCATGGAGGCTGATGCATGCTACACATATGGATAAAACAATTAGCCAACTGAGAAAATTACGTTAGATGACAAGAAATAATACTGGTACAATTTAGTCGAATAGAACTGATTTTCAGATATGAAAGGAAACCCTAGCCTGGCTTCTGTGGATTGAGGCTGCTGAATTGGACCCTGCTGTACTCCGTACATCATACTACAGCTGTCACTACACTGCCCTACAGTGAACGAACATGAATGAGGATAACAATCCTGTATCAAGATTTATACCTGATAAAAGCTAAATAAGCTGAAAAAATTCAATTAGTCACCAGATTTAGGGACTGGAAACTGACCCTGGAGAAAACATCACTGTGTCTGATGCTCAGGGGGCATCACCTTACTGGGTCAGTTGTGGTTCCTAGCATGCTGGCAGCCATCAGCAGGTGAACGGTGAAGGAAGGAGACAGGAAAGCCAGCAGGAGCTCCCCACTCATGATGATCGTTAACGTGACAGTCTCACTGGAAGCCCTGCACAACTACAAAGATGAAGCTGCTGTTTAAGAAAGACCATAATCTTTGCTAGCAGCATATTAGATCCAAGCTGAGAACCTCTACAGATAGATATTTCAGGTAAAATTCTATAATGATTATTCAGTTCATTAAATGTTTACATTATTGGAACTTTAATGCTTGATTTTTTTAATGTATCACAGTAAGTCTTTTGTAGAGAAAAATCCTATTAGTTTTTTGCATTGATGAAGAGTACACTTTCTACTACAAAAAAAACACTGAGCAAGAGAGAAAACTAGAACATGATTAATTAAAGGGGCCGTCTGCAAGAAGATCCCTGATATAGCTCTATGAAATCTGCTCCTGAAGGGACCAATAGAAGCATCAGGGTAAATAAACCTGGAAAGTGGATCACTGTTCGTCCGTTTTGAAATAAATACACATATGCAGAAAAGTTTCCTCACAAGGCCTGGCAGACAAGGTATGCTCAGGGCTAGGTGGTTGGTGGACTGCAATATGAAAAAGCAGTTCATGCAGGGAAACTTATAAATCTTTTTGTTCCAGCACTGGTCAATCTCTTGTGCACCAAGGAATATTAACTCTCCACGGTCAAAGCACAACAATCCTGAGTTAATGTGTTCTTCTGTCACCTCGAGGTATCTGCACAACCATGATGATACTTGCCAACAAAATCCAATCTGACTTATTAAGAGCTGGACCACATCCAATCCTGGTCACTGTTTATGTCATTTGTATAACATGATCTCAGACCTTTGCCTTTGATATATGTTGAGCACAATTTAGTTGTTACTGTGCTCAAAGAAACCTTCTAATAATGGCTTCAGAAATTTATTTACGTAGATATTTCATGCTCATCTTCGCCTTTACAAACAGGATGCAGTGACTGAGGAATGCAATACAGTTCCTGGAGATATCGATAAAGACTTGATAGCAAGGAAGTGAAATTGTCGCAAACTCGAAGAAAAACAACTACAAATGGATGTATCTTGACTGAATGCCAATTGTTTAAACAGGAAAGCGACATCCAATTCCCAAGACAGAGCAACAGCAGAGACAAACCAGTCACAGAGGTCTCTCAAAATAGCTCAGGGTACAGATGTAGTCACGCAAATGCTTCTAACATAAGAGACGTTTAGCTTGCATAAACTTAATGAAGTTTAAAACAGAAGCATCAAGTAAGACTTTGTCATACCAATTAATACAAATATCCAGGTGAAATGGATGTGAATGTACGAAAACATATGAAACATATGTGAATGTTGAGAATGTACATGAACACTGTTCATTTCAAAGCCTCTATTTGACTCTACCCTACATAAAGATGCACAACATTTCCAGTAACAGAGATCATCATTCAAAGCCTAACCAAACACTGGAAAATATCCAGAGAGATTATGACCTAACTATCCACATCCTGGACTAAGAATTTCAAAACAAAAAAAAAGCTACTCACATTGTTATTTATGCTGAAATATTACCCAGCTTTTCTACCACTTCTGAGTTCCAAAATATACTAATGCTCTTCATAGGAATACATTATTTATTTCATTTTAACAGCTTTTATATACAACTTCCAACTGAGCAAGGAATAATGAACAAAAACATGTTAGGATAAAGTATCTAAAGAACAGAGCACTCCTCATGGGTTTGATTTACATCTGAATGGATTTAGCATCAGCATTTGGAAACTGCAAAAGTCTATATTCCCCTCTCCAAACTCAATTTTTTCAGCTCATAAACCTTTTTGGGCTTTATAACAGCTTGCTTTTCAGTGTCTTCCGCATCCCATATGCTAGGGGGATGGGTTTTATTAATATTAATAGAAAATTATAGAAGCCAAACTTTGGGAGCACTGACCCAGCTATAGAGGATACTAGCTCATTATTAAATACATGCCAAAAAAAGGTACAACTCCAAGGTGGAAGTAGCTCTTTGTATCACAAACACTAACACAAACAAAAAAAAACCCGCTCTCTAAACATGTGATCACTTTGGCAGTGGTCCTAACTCAGAGAAGAGAACATGACAGTGAAGGTTTCAGAGATGAATGCAGTCACTGTGTGACATGTAGAAGGCAGTGGGGGAAGCAGAACAAGTAAGTGAGAAATATTTTTCCCATTTTCAATAACCTGTTGGGTTTTTTCTCGTACGTAAGACATCAAAACCCTATCGCCAAATCTTACGTGACCTAGCATAACGTCATGTAAGTCTGATACTCAGCTTTTATTCCTTCTCAGAGTATTCTTCATGTATTTTTGAAGAAAGAACAGAAAGCAAGCTTCTGTGGCTGCTTTTGCTAATTATTTCTTGCAAAACATGGGCAGATACCTTGCTAAGCCTTGAAACAGCCTAAAAACGTGCCTTCTACCTGCTCATGTAAAAGAGAACTGCAGTTACATACCTCAAAGTTTCAGAAGCAAAAAAAGAAATCTAGTGTATTTAGGAACACTGAGCTACCAACTGCAGGCAGTTCCCTTTCACTAGCTCAGCATCAGTAATACATCACTGAAGTACATGCAACAGCTTAGCTGTAGCACCAGCAATGATAAGGGCAGGATTACTTTTATGACTTTTAAGTCACGTCAATCAATCAACACTAATGAGACGTCCATATAAAATCAAGTATCCTTTACATGAATTAAAATCCTAATGAAGTGTAAACACTGTGAAGTAACTGTATTACTGTACAAAAAAGTAATTCTGTAAAAAAGGAATAACTGAATTTCATGATGTTGCTGATGCTCAGTATCTCCAAAATAGCAAAACTGATACTTAGAGCAGGTTTTGAGGTCTCTGAAATCAAGAGCTGTCACTATTTAAAAAGTAAATTTTTTTCTCTTCAAATAATAATGTAAATTTTTACCTTTTGAATAAATACATCAGCTGCCAATTCAATACAATATGTTGTAGAACCTTTCACTCTTTGTAGTAGCTGCAAAATAAAAAAGGCTACAGGAACTACTGTGAGCAGTGAAGAGGAAATGTGATATCATTTTCTTATTGTTATCCAGAATGACACAGGATAGATGTGGAAACCCATCTTTGATTTTTTCCAGATGTCTGTGTAACTGTATCAGCATTCCAGCTTTGTTTTATGTGCATATTCTGTGATCTTCCATGCTCAGGATTTTCTTTTTTAAGGTATATAAAAGAATTTTGACAATACTTCAATGAGGACATGAAAAGTCATAAAAATAATTTTTAAAATCATGATTATAGGTTTTATGTAATCTAACTTGTGGAAAGGCTGTTGAGAAAATGTGATGGCAATGAACAGGTGGAATTTCACTCTCAAGCCAATGTAACTTCATGAGCTAAAATTTATTTTGCTTAAAAATCCTCATAAAACTATGATACGATGACAGTACAGTAGCAGAAGATAGAGCCAGCCCTACATTCGCTGCAAAACTGGACAGAACCATGGCTCACATCTATATGTCAACAAGACAAATGTGATCTCAAACAATCCCCAAAAGATTTCATTTACAAACTGCATAAAATTCTTGATGACACTTAAGCAGGACTGGAAAGTGGTTTATTTGAATCTGCACCGTGACTAAAAAATTATTCCTATATGTCAATTCCCTATCCCAAATCTTGCTGAGGCAACAGCTGCACGAATAACAGCCTCAAGGACTGCAGAAAAGCAAGCCTGCCATGGACTGTGAGCTGCTTAACAAGAGATTGGTGGACAATATGCACGTACATCTGCTAACTTTCCCCCTGGATTCATGCACCCTTTCCTCCTGCACATTTCATGGCTATTAAGCATCTGATCAAGAAGTGCAAGTTCAACAAATCACTGATGCTCAGTATCTTTGTTCTGCAGATAACAGTGATTTACTATGTCACAAATACATGTACTATGGATAACAACAGTAAAACTATTTCCATTTTGTTAATAAAACCACTGACTTCTTTTTTTTTTCAGCTACATTTCAGTGTTGTATCCCCTGCAATCTTTCTTGTTTTATACTTCCTTGCAGATTTTTAGAAGCACCCATACACGGAGTAAAAGAAGTTGACCTTCTATGCCGTTGTCCACTACAGAGCACTGTCATTCCTCACTCGTACTTGCAGTTTTGGACAATTTGATGAAATTCAATTTTATTATTGAAAAAAACACTGCTGAAATGTCCTCCTCCCCCGTGCTTGGTAAGGTTGCCTCATTAGGTAATTCAATAATCCCGATTCCTGAAATTGCACAGATTGCTGTGCAGTACTAAAACTTAATTATCACAGAAAGTTCTTGCTGTAAAGAATGAGGTCCCTGAAGATGAAAAGGTGTGGGCTTATGTAAACGGAAAGAAAGTGAGCATAATCAGAGAGGAGTTTGAAAGGCATCCCTTGACCCCTGAATACAGCAGAGATTGTTAGTGTTTCTGCCACTGTTGTAGTGGATTCTTAGGCAAGCATAAAACATCAGATAGCCAAGAATAAGGCTAAAAGATAATTATGAAATAATGAGAACTGGGAGACCATGTGTTACAAAGTTGTAACTATTGCCATCACAACAATACCTCCGATTATTTTTGACTCTCACAACGTTTGTCTGGGATATCAGTTGCAGCCTGGGAGAGTCCCTATTGCACATCTGCATGTATACAGAAAAAGACAGCCACAAAAAAAAAAAAGTATTTGAAATCTCCTTTCTATTCAAACAGATGGGGAAAAAAATCCAGGCTTAGAAATAAGCCTTTCAGTGGTATATTTGTGATTCCCCAAGTTTTATACTGCACCTGTGTTTAATCAGCACTAGACCACCACACCCTCCAGGTGGATGTAAGATTTTTAGGGCCATTAATATTCAACTGGGCACCAAAACTAAGGACTGTAATTCTAAGAAAGACGGTAAGTTGCTAAACTCTACAATGGAGCCTGTTCTGGGTGTAATTTGAGTCCTTCAACACTTCTGTGGTGGAGGTAAGAACACAGGTTCTCTCATGAAACACTACATTATTCACAGACAAACCTGTGGTGTCCAGAAAAAGCAGGGATTTCCTGGAACCATGTAGCCACCTGTGGCATTGCCAACAAACTGCAGGGACACAATCCATTACTAGGTCAAACTCTGCTGGTTCTAACAGGTGAATTAAAAATCACTCTTTTGCATTTCAACATTCTAAACTTGTGTGCCAAAAAGACCCTGAAAAAGAATTTGCTATACAACATTTCTTGACCATAATGGCTTTGTAACTAAGGTGACGCATGAACCAAAACTGCATAAAACATTACCAATTCTTATCAGTGTCCTTTGTACTGGGGGCTGGCTGACATCTTTTGAAATGTATGACTACATAAATAACATAAATATACTAGTAGGATCTTTTACTACTTAATGTACCCCTGAATTACATTACTCCTGATTCCTTTCAGGAGCTACATTTTATATACTTTTCTACACCCCAAAAAGCTTGAGAAAACTCTTATTGCCACTGGCTGGAGAACATCATAAATGCTTTTCAGTGTTCCATGCTACTTCAGTATGAAAACAGTGTTAAATTTATTTTCCATTTTAAAATAGGCATTTGGTACCACTGAGAATATCTGAAAACCAAATTCATTCTCTAGTCTCTTGACTTTGAAAGACAGTGTGTTCTGCTCTCCTCTAGACAAATAAAAATAGGACTACAGTTTTGTCCTGAAATATTTTTCAATTACTACAACTGTCACTGATGCTGTTGAAAATCATTCTGGTTTTAGTCTAGATGATGACTTTAACATCTCTGAAATTCAGTTTATTGATTCCTTTAAACAAATCCCTAACAGAATGTGGTATGACAAAATTCAGCAGTAAACATAGTTTATATGGATGGAAATGGTGCAATGCTCCAGATCTAGAGATCAGGAAAATGCTAGAGTTGTAATGAAATGAGATGATAGGGATTTTTATGATTTTGGAAATCAAGTTTACTCTTCTAAATTCATCTAATGAGTTTTCTTCCTGCCAAAGATAAGAAAGGTATTTCTTCTTCTTCTGTGAGTGTTAAGGATTTTTTCTTATTTATTTTGCTCCGTACTAAACACAAGCACGACAGATGTCCTGCACATTGTTTACGCAAAAGGTGCAAGGTACAGCACCTTCTCACATACTGCTTATTGATTCAGACTCATGCATCTGGCAGATTTCCATTTGGAAGCAAGCTTAAAGCATGTGAGTTAACATTGTATTTGACCTAGGTTTAGGACTATGTTCTAATACCCTGACACAGAAGAGCCCACCAAGGCATTTCAAGTCCAAGTCTGTGAAGAAAACGGTTTTTTTCCCAGATGGCTTTGAGCCACATTTATGTGAGCAACACTTCTTGCTTTTTTTCATATGGTGATTTGTTTATGCCATAGATTCCACAGAACAGCCCAGTAAACCCAATCATTTCCACTAAAGGGTAACCTCAAGTTAAGACCTAGTTTTTGTCCTGAGCAGGCTCCAGCCCACATTGCCCAGGCGAGCCCACCCACCAGAGAATCTGCACTGCAAGGGCTGGCCCTTTGTAGCTGCCACCCAGGCACAACACCTCACCTGTGCTCACGGCTGAGATGCCCAATGAGTGTAAGAATGGCTCTGGTAAGCAGCTGTCATCATCTCAACTCAATCTTGCTCTTTGCTTCCCAGCTGAGACCCAGGTCATGCTGCCAATGTAAAGCATGAGAAGACACAGCTGGCTCAAACCCAAGGGCTTACACTCTGGCACCAAAATCTCCTCAGCGTGGGGCACAGACCCATGCAAAGGCTCATAGTATCACACTAACGAATCAGGTTTTCTAGAAATACTCAAAATGATTACGTGATGAAAAGCAATACATAAAGATGTAAACACCCAAACAGTAGAGACAAATGCTCATAAATAAAGTGAAATATTTATTCTCAGTGGAAAGCATTTGTCTAAACAGTGTCCAACACACACAAATATATAGTTTCCTATTCCTGAACAGTTATTCTACAGTGAGATTTAAAATATTTATGTTAGTGATCTGAATGATTAACAAGGCAACATTTCAACATGGTGCTCCACACCCAGAGATGCTGGTTGCTAAAAGCACTGTAGTGTTGGTCCTTACATATCCCATACTACTACACCAAACGTCGCCACCGAGCCAAGATAACCACTGTAACAGAACAGCTGGTGTCAGTATGAAGGTCTAACCCTGTAGGCAAGTTTTATCACTGCAACCATGTAAGCAGACTGTTTCTGACTTTGCTGGTCTTCAAAAACTTTTCACAACATGGGAAACAGGCTTTCTAGTAACTTGGAAGTTAGCATTGCATACTCTCTGACAAGATTTTCATAAGAAGGTTAAGCATATAACTAAAGGACAAGTGAGAAAGTGGCTACTTAAAAAAATGTAGAAGGTTCCTCTTTGCATGTTTGCTTCTTAGTTTACCAAGAGCACTATCCAAGAGTACAAACCAATAGAACAGTTCCTCTCTTCTGCTTTCATTTCCTCCACACATATATTTTACTCTGCTCTCTGCTATTCAAGTTTTATTAAGTACCTTCTCCTTCACAGCTGGCCTTGATTTATTCCTTACATTTTCTACTTTACCTCCTGCCCTTAAGAGGACAAAGGGAGACGCTCAACAGCTACTTGATCACTACTACCAACAAGGTGATGGTGACGGTCACTCTTCTATTATCCAGCAGTTAGATGTACTCATCCTCACTACAGCTGGGACACAAAAAGGATAGCTGCCCAAGTCCACATCATAGCATCAACAGGAGTGCTAGGTGTTGCCTCAGAAGCAATGTAAGAATACCTTTGGAAGTCCATCTGCCTCAGAAACAAGCTGTACAACCCATAGGCCACCCAGCAGTTTCCCAGCTCTTCTCTCCAACGCAAATTCTCTTAAATGAAGGAACACAAATGAGCATAGGTATATATGTTATACAGAAGGTGTTATATATCGGGGCCAAAAAATCAATATTTAGAATACTGCTCAGCTTTCACATGGCAGTATTTTGAGTACAGAAACAACGGCTCCATAACTGCAATAAGCACCAACTTCCCAAACTGCCCGCAGGAAATAAAGCAGAATTTATCATACATGCCTAAGAAGCAATTAGAGAAGCTTCTGTTTCCCCTGTCATAAATTTCCCGGCCGCATAAAGTTGCACTAAAACCATTGAAGAAATGTTGACATTCAACATGTGATGAACTAAAGGAAAATTCACTTTCATGTCTTTTTTTCAACTCACATGGGCAGATGGAAGTACCACAAAGAGACAGTCTTACTGCTTGGGATAAGAAGAATAAAATCCATATATTGACTTTGAACAAAGAACAAAGGTTTTTACAGTTGCCTTTCATTTTTAGAAAGTTATGTTAACTTGCATTCTGGAACTGTTTTCAGCTTCTCATATGCTCGGCCTTTAGTATCTTGCTAATAATACAAGCAACAAAGCTTCAGATAGATTAGTGAGGACATACCACAAAGCCAAAACACACAAAAAATTCTCTCACAAAAACTTAACAAAAAGTTTTTTCAGGTAACTAGCTGACTAAAGACTGAAACTCAGAACTTCAAAAATATGTAGGCATCTGAATTCCATTAAAACTACACTTTTGTAATTTGGGATTTAGTTTTGTCAGTCTCACATAGGTGCCAGAGAGCATGCAGAACCTATACAAACTCATTTTTTTAAATATTAGCATATAGGTTGGGTTTTTTACCGCCTAACACTGAAATTTTGTACTCTGTTTGCTGTAGTAGACGTCACAGACTTAGACAATGCCAAGTTCAACACATATATCCCCTCAATGAAATGTTAATCTGAATCTTCTGTAGTGCTATAGCTGGTTGTTTCATCCTACAAAAACTCTTCTATACAGGATATTCCACAGTTGTTCCTGAAACACGAGTTCATTTCTGAACCATCTACTCTTGTTTCTCACAAGGTCAACCTGACAACTTCTGTGATAATAAAAAGAACTGTTTCTGAAACTCTTAATGGCATTTTTTTTTAACACAGACTTTGGCCAAGATTATAATCTTTGAGACAACACACAAAAATATGATTAAAATGCAGATATTCTGCAAGATACTGCCCACTCTTAAGGGAACAAAGGTTTGCTTTTAAACATAAGTTTTCAATCTGAGATAAGCTTACAGATGACATCCAGTTTCAACTACAACAGCCCAAGGCAATTGCTAAAGAGACTAAACACTTCACTCTCTACGTATCTCAGAATAAAAAAATGTGATAAAATGCAGGTATGAGGTCATATGAGGGCTCAGATTTGAGGTAGGCACTTGAATGCTGAAGATTTCATTAAACAAAAAAAGGAAGAATATATTACACATATGGTGGATGTGACTGAAGATCTCACAACTTCGTAGCTAAAGCAGTTGTTTGGAAGGCACCCTGAGTGTCTGCCTGGTCAGTGAGAAATGGATGTGCTTGTTAGGGAAAAATGAGCTGGTTTGCCTGGGATGCAAGTGCTTAAGTAGTGTTTAATGTGGGTAATGGTTGCCTTCGATTTTGGTAAGCAATACCCTTCCAGAGGACATAGGGGCTTTTTCAGTATTAAAATCAAGTGTTTACTTTGCTATGACTTCTGCTCAGAAGCAGAAACTTCTTATGTAAACTTACTAGTTTTCTTGGTGTCATTGGGATTTACTTAATTTGTTATTAAGTAAAATTTTTTAAATTAAGTCATGGTATTTGAAAGAACTGCATGCATCTGTCTCTCTCTTCTGAATTGGAAATATGAAACCCTGTATGACATCTCTTAGTCTTTTACCCCTTCGTAAGTAAAACCAGTATTTTTATTTCCAACAAGTTAATAAATCCAACTACAAATACAATAGCCTTTACGGACGCAGAATTTCTCAAAATCAGTGCAACCTTACTCAGGAGGATATAAAAGACATGAAATTTCACCAGGTATAAAGGAAAAAGTAATTATTCATTCCTACAAAAGGTCAGCTGAAGTCCTGTGTCTGAGCTTTCAATAAATGGTGAAACCTAATTTATTTGTACCGGGTATTGCTGCTTCCGAATATAACCCAAGACCTCCGGGACATTCTGGTAGTAATGCAAACACCGGATGATCTTTTAGCCAAAAAATAATTTCAAAATTTATCTAAAGCAGAAAGTTATTATGATTCCATAATGGTGGCATGCATTTGTTTGACATTCACTACAGCATACTGAGGACAGAGAAGCATCTGAATTTAGTTCCCATGATCTAACAGAGAAGCTATCTAGGCAACATGGTGCTTTAAGCCTGTTCTCACTTTTTCTTCACATAACCATTTTGTAAATAAAGCACCCACACTATACACAGTAACAAATGCAGAGATTCACAGAAAGTCTTTAGAAGTATTCTAAGGTATCTATTTCAGCTCCAACGGTTCTATTATTTGATGCTTAAGAAAAATATTGAGAAATAACTTATATTGCTATTCTAACAAACACTGAATACAAACTTAATTATTGAATAGTTGAACTATTCTAAGTTGCACTTCTCATGGACAAAAATACTGTTCTGAAAGATTAAGTGTTTCAGTAGATCCATTTGCAGAATTGAAGACCAAGAAGTGGCAGAGTCAACACAAAATAAAAACGGATGTACACCACTACAACCAAGAGGAAAAGAAACTCGAGTATTTTTACAGATTGACTAAACAAAAGATGAGAATACGCTTACAGAGGACTAGCATGATGAGGAATAACACACTAATTTATTGGAAGTAAAGTTTAAAATTAACACCATAAAAAACATTCCTGCTGGTCAAAATGCCATTTTTAAAGATACTTAAAATTAGTCCTAGCAAAGAACTATAGTGTGCATACAGAGGAATGAGACTCTATATTATGTGGTGATCTAATTTCCAATTGTCTGTCTCTCAGATTCTATACTCAAAAGATGTTACCTGAACTAATAACCAGATTTTTATTCCAGCAGAAGTACAAACTTAATACAGAAATTGTATTACTGCATGAATACATCTCAAAATCAGGTTCTGTGTTATATGGAGATACCTTCAGTGAAAAAAAGACTGATTACCCAGCTCCTGATGGCTTAAGAAGATTAGCTCAGCTCATCCTTTCTATATTTATTCCTTTCCTTTCCTATATGAACACTGATTATAAAATAAACTATCCAGGAGATATTCAATGTTAGTTCCATATAATGCAGCTGTGGCTAATCAGAAATCCTTCATTAAGCTAAAAACTGAGTTCTAACAACAAAATTTTATTGGTGCTAGGCAATACCCACAAGGCTCTGAAGGAACAAAACCCCTCTGTTGGCTAAACATTTTTAAGCAAATCTACCAACATACGTCTCCTATACAACTTAGGGAACGCTGCAGTATTTTGTAGCCATCCTTAAAGAGGAGGTATATGAGCTTTAAAAGAGGAAGCCAATGAAAAAAATAACAAACTGAAGAAGCTAAGTATCCCAGGACTTATCCTAAATACTATCCATCAGCTGATTTTTAATAACATTAAGTCCAGGATAAGAGCAGAATATTTTGAAATGAGCCTAAAATTCTACGTCTGCTTTGCTCTTGCAGATGGCCCTAATTAAACTACTTCTAGATGTAAAAGATAAAGGGATGGTTGTTCTTCATTTCCAAAATGAAACTATAACTGTTTAAGGTTTAAGAGGTGATAGTCTGTATCACACCTCTAATTTAAACATTTCTCAAGTGTTTTTATTACCAAAATGGAAATATTTTCAGAGACTTTAATACAGCAGTGTGAAAAGCATAAAACAAAACCAGAAAATGATCTTTTGATTCAGAAGTTGGCATTTCAACATACTGAGACAAACTAACCTACAGAATTTGAAGACAAAGGTATACCTATCTCCCATCCATTTCTGAAACTGTCAGGAGTTAGTTTATTAACTACACAAAGGAAAAAATTCTAAAAAATACAGAATTAAGTTGAAACACCTATTCATTCATTTCTGGAGTTGTAGAATCAGCTTTAATTTCTCTGCAGGATGAAAACAAGAGAGGGAATAACAACCATAGGAACATATGAAAATTTCACATAATTTATCATAGCAAAAATAAACAATTAATTATAAATCAAAATAATTACAAAGTCTTTCTTCCTTCTGCTATTACTTTCCCCCCCTTTCTCCTTGTATTGTCTTTTTACTCAGCCTAGAAAGCAGTGCACTGAAAGCAAACATTTACAGCACTTGCTCTCACCTCATTTACATGAGAGCAAAATATAGAATAGAACAGAATAGAAAAAAACAGACTATTTCAGTTGGAAGGGACCTAAAACTATCATCTACTCCAACTCCCTGACTACTTCAAGGCCAACCAAAAGTTAAAGCATGGCTTTAAGCATATTGTCCAAATGCCTCTTAAACAATGACACACTTGGGACTTCAGCCACCTTTCTAGGAAGTCTGTGCCAGTATTTGGCCGCCCTCTCAGAAAGAAATGCTTCCTAATGTCCAGTCTAAATCTCCCCTGATGCAACTTCAAACCACTACCATGCATCCTGTCATTGTACCAAGGAGAAGAGATGAGCATTTCCCTCTCCACCTCCACTCCTCAGGAGGCTGCAGAGAACATTGAGGCCACCCATCAGCCTCTTTTTCTCTAAACCAGACAAATCCAGAGTCCTTAGATGCTTCTCACAGGACATGTCTTTGAGCCCTTTCACCAGCTTTGTTGCCCTCCTCTGGATGTATTCAAAGACCTTCACAGGCTTCTTAAATTGTGGGGCCTAGAACTACACACCATATTTGAGGTGTGGCTGCACCAACGCTGAATACAGCGTCATAATCACCTCATTTGACTGACTGTTTATGCTGTGCTTGATGCACCCCAGGGTGTGGTTTGCCCTCTTGGCTGCCAGAGCACACTGCTGGCTCATATTGTGCCTGCTGCTGACCAGCATTCCAGATCCCTTTCTGCAGAGCTGCTCTCCAGCCACTCATCTCCCATTTTATACTTGTGTCCAGTGTTACTCCATTCTAGGTTCAGAATCTGGCATTTGGACTTGCCAGATTTCTTCCCATTAATCACTGTCCAATGTTCCAATCTGTCCAGATCTCTCTGTGAGGTATCTTGTGCCTCAAAAAAGTCAACAGCACCACCAAGTTTGTTATTGTCAGCAAACTTGTTAATGGTGCATTAAAATCCTGCATCCAGATCATTATAAATATATTGAACAGAACTGGCCCTAGAATTGAACCCTGAGGAATGCCACTGGTGATTTGAGCCAGTCAGATATAGCCCCATTCACTACAACTCCTTGCGCTCTGCCCTTCAGCCCATTCTTCAATTCATACACTGTGAACCTGCTCACCTCACAGCTGGACAACTTGTCCAGAAGGATGCTGTGAAGGACAGCTTCAAAAGCCTTACTAAAATCCAGAAAAACTACATCCAAAACCCTCCCTTCATCCACTGGGTGGTAACCTTATCATAGTAGGGTATCAAACTATTTAAACATGATTTTCTCTTTGTGAACTCACATTGATTGTGCCTGATAACTGCATTATTCTTTAAATGCCTTTCAATAATATCCAATATAATATTCTCCATAATTTTTCCAGGAACTGAGGTTAGACAGGTCTGTAGTTCCCTGGGCCTTCCCTCATGCCCTTTTTGTAAACTGGAATAACCCTGGCTAGCACTCAGTCAGCAGGGTCCTCCCCAGACTCTCAAGACCTTTTGTAAACAATCAAGAGGGGTCCTGCCATAACATCCGCTATCTCTTTTAGTACTCTAGGATTTTATTTATTTAAATTCAGGGAGATACTTAAATTCTAGAAAAATCTAAACAAAGATCAAATGTAAAGAAAAAAATCAAATATTTTAGTACATCCAAAATCCCTTGAAGGTGGTATTTGCTGACAGCACCTATAAGAGGGGCCACAATCAAACTGGGAGACAGAATTCAGAACAGTCTTGATATATAATCTATAAAACCATTTTGGAAAAAAAATGGGCAAACATAGATTTCCATTATAATTTATGAATACTCATCTACATAAATATGGGATTAGAAAAAATGGTCTGTTCTGAAGAAAAGGATTTGTAGATGACAGCAAAAAGGATTTTTAGGTGACACCAAATCACAAATAAAGTGTGATACAATGCTACTGTTGCAAAAAGTACAATAAACTAATACATAAACAAGGAGTGTTACTTGCAGTTCTTGAATAATTGTTATACTTCAGTACATGCTAGGAAATTTTCAGCTGAAATATTGCCTAGCTTTGAGCACTGAACTTCAAGAAATATCTGGAACACTTGGAAAAAAGAGAAGTAGACCAAAACCAATAAGACTAGTCCTCCTAGGAAACAGGACTCATGAAGAAAGTCTGTAGGGATTGAAGTTGTGTAAAGAGAAGAGTACATAGGACCAACACGACTGCAGCCCCCAAACCCCCAAATACCTAACAGGTTACCATAAAGACTAACAGAAAGTTTTTCTCCATTTCCACATCAGGTTGAAGGAGGAAGACAGGATATTTTGACTAACAGGACAAAAATTTCAAAATGATAAACATAAGAAGAGACTGCAGAATATTTCCAGTGGGGCACACAGGGCTTAAGAATAAAACAAACAGTGGTAAAAAAATGTTATATTAATAGTTGATGTGGATCTGGGTAGGGAAATAGAAAACTCCAGTCTTCCAGTCTACACTTCTGTACTTCTTATCGAGTGAGAAGAGCTGAATAAACATTAACAACTAACTCTAAAATGCAGAAATCATAACACTGTTGTAAATACTATGGGCACATTGCTTAAGTTTCTCCAGATATGGCTCAGCACACTGTTGTAGTCAATTTTGCAAAGTATCACTCATATAACTGGGGAATAGGAAATGCAGTGGGGCTATGTCACCAAATAATTACAAGCAGAAGTACTACCAAGGTATTTTCTGGAGCAGGAATCCTGTCTTCTCCTCACCTACACAGTATCATGTATACTCTGGTGCCATTTAATGACAGTAATTCATCTTAGTGCCTGATCTAGCAAAGGCCTTGCTTGGCCTTTTCTGCCCACTTCATTCACAGCCATCTCTATACCTTCTTTAATTTCTTCTTCAGCACCCTGGGGGTCCAGCATTCATAATGCCAGTATGATATTCCCCTCTTCATTAGCTTTACCTGGAGCTCGCTGACTCCAGCCATACCAGTGAACCAGATGGTGCCAGTTTACTCCGCAAACATATTCAGGCACTGAAATTCAACAACTGAATTTTTCATATTGCTAAACAGTTTAAACAACCTCAGAACAACTTTGGTTCTCTCCCAAACAACTCAAGCACAGTTTGGGAGTTCCTCAGGGACAAATATGATTCCCAACAGGCAACTTCATCCCACACTCTGGGCCCAGGAACTTAATAGTGAGGACACAGGCCATCCAACGACAACTGGCCCCAGTTTCAGAGTACAATCTGAGGCACATTTAACGTACTGCTACAGCCATACCCACTCTACTGAGAGGCCCCAAGTAAGGAAATCATTATTAAAGCAGCTAGAACCAAAGCTGTTGCATCAGCAGTAGCTAATAAACAAACAGAAATCGTACATTGTCTCTGCTTCTTCAGAAGTGGACTCTTCAGGATGAAGCAATTTTTTTAATCATTTCTGACAGCAGACCCCCATTCCTGCCACAGGAGGAAGAAAACAGCCAATGGCTGCATCTCTGTCTTGGACAGTTAGGACCTCTCTACTCATACAAGCAGCGTCTAGCTGATACAGTTACTCTAATCTAAGTAAAAATAATATATTTTTAGTCATAAGAATATTAAAAAGATATAGAAAAGCAACTCATCCAGTTCACTCAATCAATAATATACATTTTTGAAAACAAGAAAATATATTTTTAGACTCTGAAGGTCTAATTTGAACTGTAAAAACCCAAGACATTCTGGTTTAAACTGATATTTCACAAAAACAATTATGCCTTTCACTTTAAGAAATAGTTTGAGATAAAGGTGAATGGTAAGGCTCACTCCAAGTTTCCTCAGGATTTTGTTACTTTAAGTCAAATGCTTTACTTCACATAAGGTTTCTGGTGTGGAATTGTAGTACAACTGTTTACTCAAGTAGCAGCAGTATACTCTGTGATAAATCAGATGGACATTTATCAAAGGTAAGTTGGCAGGTTTAAATGTTAAATGTAAGCACTGCAAGACAAGTACAAATAGTTTCTACCTGGAGATTACATATCCAGATCACTTGATAGATATTTTAATTAACTTCTGCAAAATAAAGAACATTTGCTTCTGAATTATTGAAGAATATTTCCTGAGAGATGAAGATACAAAATGTCACGCAATATATTTTTAAATAGTGTTTACATATAAATAAAAATTGACAAGCCTTCTTCCCATACAACATGGGCAAGAAAGAGACAAATATTGTCTATGAACATCAATCCTGGGGTCAAGATTTAAAGTTAAATAAAACAAACAACTTCAGAGAGTTCCATCATACAGAGATGGGTAGAGGGGTTTTCATTACTATATCTCATTTTAATACATTGAATTATGATCTGATAACACTAACACGTAGCCACCTCAGGTTCTGAGGGAATTATGAAAAAGCCTAAAAGATGGAGACATACAACAATTAGTGCTAAACCCAAGGAAAATATATCTCTGGTTGGAACAAAATAGTTCATGCACTTCTCTCATTTCTTAAACCCACCTCGTCTTCTTGCTCTACTAAAAGTGACTTAAGGAAACACGCTGGGAAACATAAGCAAGCTGCAAACCCACAAAAGCACAATGCTAAGTGCCTTCTCATCAACACTTCATCTTGCAACCCCCTGAAGCATTTGGACAGTTAAAATGTTAATAAAAACTAAAAGGTTTTACTCACAGTTAAAACCAGGTGCAATAGTTTTTCCAGCTTCGAGACTGTTTATTGTAATCTGAAAGATGATGTGCAGCAGCAGAAATGATAGACTGGTGAAACACAGAGATTTTAATAGCCGTCCTGTATGCCCTAAAAGACAAGATACACATACATATAGTTGGTGAATTTCTAAACACTGCCTAAAAGTTTTCAGTATAAAGCCAGTAGAAATATCCTGACCAAGGATATTTCTACAATTCAGATGCACATTACTCATGACTGCTCTTTAAGAGTCATCATAGCAAAAAAATACTTTAATTATAGTGTCTTTGAGTACTCTTTAATCACAAAACCCAATGATTGTTATTACTGATATTTCCTTTCACTTTCTGGATTAAGGTAAAAAAACATTTCTTAAGTCTCCAGATAGCAATTTTAGACCGATAGTAACATTGTGATGTTGCCTGGTACAAAGACAAAATACGAATGATACTTCCAATACTGCAAAAATAAAAACCTGTTCACCTAATAACCCTTTCCAAAATGAATTACATGAGAGAAGGGATAAAAACACAAAATTGTAAGTTTGGCTCAGGAGCACATACGTACTTTCAAATGAATGCTCTGCTTTGTGCAGACTGCCCTCTTTCTCTTTCTTTAGAAGTTTTTGAAAATAATTTTCAGTACACATTGAAGAATCCTGTGCCAGATACACTTGGTCATAGTTCCTCTACGATTTATTGGATATCTGTAGCCAAAAGCCAATAGAAAATGTTTGATGAAGACCTAGAAAATGCCTTATAAATCTTCTAGAAAACACTCAGCTTAATGATAGGCAGCCAAACTTCCAAGGTATGAATAAATAAAGTAAACCATTAATATTTCAGAAAATATGCATCTTCAAGACTAAGCTGTATTGCTGATACAAGACATTTAGTATCACCCTGCCTGACCTACCTGCAGTTAAAGTTCTATTTGCAAAGTATTTTATACCTAGATTTTACACATTTTTACATGCTTCTATCATTCCAGGGTAATTTTTTTATTTACACATTATAAAAATGTGCTGCTGGAATTCTTACCCAAGATTACAAATAAAGCCATGGCTATGGAAGATAGAACTAGTACAGTATACTTGGGAAATGTTCACTTTACATGCAGCTTATTTTGTTCATATTTATGCGTCTGTTATAAGTAACTACCAGAAAGAAGGTAACACAGTTCACATTCTGTACCCAGCCACTAAATCAGCTTTTTGCTTTATATTTGTTATAGTTCAAGCACAATGGCCCGAATGGTAGTTTATAAAGCAAAGAATCAGATAAACATGACTCAAGAACTTTAGAAAAAGTTACAGCTTATCTCACTCCATCAGACACCAAACCTTTGTTATATCACCACTATTTTGATGGCAAATTTTGAATACCAAATGCCTGTAATGAATTAACTTCCCTATTTTTTTAATAAAATGATTATACAGTTCAAATAAAATGAAAACTGGCAAGCGTGAGCCTACGTATGAATTTCTGTAATCTGAAAAGAAACATATATTCGCTAGATATGTGCTTTGTATGACATATTCACAGGTCTTTAGTGGCAAGACACCGGAGCCCACACAGAAAGCAGACAACCTGGGCTGCAGAGCATTAAAAAAAAAAATACTACATTTTAATATTTTTTGGATCAGATCCCTTTTATTTTCCTCTTCTGTAGAAGCTGGCCTTGTGTCCTGGCTTAGGACAACCTCCTCTAAGCACAATAAAAGCATAAATAACAAAATAACTCATATTTTCAAAATCATTAGAAGAATAAACATATGACAAGTTAAAATAGAATTGTTTCAGTCAGTCTCCAAAGGAAAAGAATGCAATACAATTAGCCAACACACATTCATTTTCCAAACTCTGTCCACATAAAGAAATAAAACTATTACAAATCTTGGGTTCATCTTTCAGTATTTCAATTGTCATGTGTCTCAAAAATATACCTCAATTTTAGACTCGACTTCATTTTTTAAAGCTTAAAAATAAACATATTGTAGATTGAATAAAACATTTCTTTAACAAAACCTTAACTTTTGCAATTGTTTTTCTTTTAGGAACTGCAGAAAATGTTGAAAAATATACTTCTTGAAATGCTGAAATGTTGAAAAAAGATCTCCTTCTGCACAAAGCTATGGAAAATTTTAGAGGACTATTAACACCCATGATAATAAACAGTGCCTCGATGTACTGGTAAATATGGCAGGGGAAATACACAGCTGGAAGGCAGCTATTCAGTGCAGGGTACAGTATTCCTCAAGGGCTGCTCTCTTCATGACCATCAGTGGAAAAAGACAACCATTGATTGGATCCTGCTGAGCAGAAGCCCTTTGCCTGCATTGCATTCTGTGCCAGCAGAAACTAGATGCAAGAAGTACTTGGAGAAAATTAAGAAATACTATGCCCCTAATTTCAAAAGTTTTGGAGAGAAATCAACAACTTGGGAGAAATAGGAGTGCTAAAAATCAGTGAATTACTGGATACATAATTCATGCCAAGGAAGAAGTGACAGATTTGGATAAGGGATGAGTTTCAATTTATAGTGGGGTTTGGATAAACCCATTGACTGTATTTTTACTTACTTTTTTTTTCTCCTAGAAACTTAGTTCTAAACTACACACACACACACAACTTAACTGTATGTGTACAGATCTGAGATGGTGAAAAAAGAGACAGCTGAAATTAAACTCCTGAAATAAGAGAGCTTCTTATGATAAGGAAGAAAGATTTTTGTCATCCTTCTTTGATTTTTAGTTATTCTAATCCACTCATAGTTACAATCCTTTTGCTAAAATCAGTTGTCCTAACATGCAAGTCCTTGGGGACATGAATGGAAACTAGCTGTCCCACAGAGAAGGAAATACATATTGTTCAGAAAGCTGTGTGGACAGAATGGACACACAAGAGAACACTGCCTCAGCCCACACCAGAAATCAGAACACTAATTCCTCAATTTTTTTCTTATATGTGTAGATTTGTGTGTGTCCATCAAGACTAAAATAAAATGAGTCTTCTGGAAAATTACCTGGGTTTGTAGCTTAAGCACTGTGTTCTGATTTTACGCACACCTGCACAGTGTCACCAACTTCAGCAGACTGTGGTGGATGGAAAGAATTAAGAAAATTTGCCTTAGAACTGGACTTAACTAAGAAAAGTGGGTTTGCTTTCAGGTGCAGTGTGTCATTCCTAATGATACTCCGTGGGACCAAAACCTGCCTTTTTTTTTCTCTTCTTCTGATCTATTGGATGGGGCACAACAAAAAACTGGTTGTGTCTCTAACAAAGTTAACACTGCCAACGATTTATCCTGATTTTTCAATAGGTAGTACTAAGCACCTATACACAGAAGGTGGTAAGTTCAAAAGGTCTGTATTCATTCTGCATACAATAATGATAACAGGAAAGAGAAAACAGAGAAGGAAAATAATGGATTCTAAAAATTAATTTAAGATTATTTACTATTGCAACAGTATAATTCCTTCATCATGATC
Organism: Dromococcyx pavoninus; assembly: GCA_033558185.1. Taxonomy (NCBI): domain Eukaryota; kingdom Metazoa; phylum Chordata; class Aves; order Cuculiformes; family Neomorphidae; genus Dromococcyx; species Dromococcyx pavoninus. Next base: position 327,350 of record JAUMJL010000887.1, read on the forward strand.
GTACGTATGCTACTTGGTTTCACCTTTTAGAGTGTTTTGTTGTCTTATTTGAAGCTTTTATTACTTTGCACCGGGATTTTTTTTAAATCTAACCTTAGTGTTGAATTTTTTGAAGTCAGTTGGGTTTTGGATAATTATAACATGTCTTTAGCCATAAATTGCCGCCCAAACTGCTGCAACACTTTCAACTCTACTTTAAATGCTTTGCTTGGGTTTTGTTTTTTTTTTTTACACAACCCATTTTATTCAGATCACAGCAGATGAAATACCAAAGCCCAAGTCATTTCTCATGCAATCTTTGATAGCGTACCATGAGTAATAAATATTAATGTGCATTTATATCCTGAACTAGTGACACTTCAATTAATAAAGATACTCTATTACATCCATTCAGGATTTAGTTTTTAATAAACCACTTCATCAGTATGTGACAAACATAAAACTAAAGAGTGCGGAGGACGAAGCTTGGTTGCAGTTAATTTCTGTCACACAGATGCGGTCAGTCCCACAGAATTTGTTTCAGCCAGAAATCTTAACTTCTTGATTTTCCATGAGGAAACCTAACTTCACCTCGGAGTCTAGCTGGAACCAGGTTCCCAAGACTTTAGTCTCCTGCTTGATGGTTCCAAATAGGAATATGTCAACATCACCTATTCTGTAGATTGGGGCAGCTGGGGGCAGGAAGTAAAGAAAACATTTAATTCAAAACATTTGTCCTTTGGAAAAATCTGGAAGTTTGAGGGCTATAAGAGATTAACAAAAAAAATACCAAAACATCATAATTTCCCAAATAAAAGGAATCCCACCTTTGATCAGCTCTGTGTCTCAAGATATCATGACTGAGATAAATGCAAGAAAAGATTTCCAATTTGAATTTTGTTTCTGCCAAAGTTTCAGAAATGATTAAAAAAAGAGTTGGTTCCAGTTAATTATCAGAAAAATGTCATCACTGAGTCCAGTACAAAAATCTGCTGCATTGGCCACAAGTGTCAAACATAAGTTTACACATTTAAACGTGAAATTTAATAATGAAATTTTAGAAATGTGAAATAAGCACTGATATATCCACCCTCCATTTGACAGGGAAACCTTGTATTTCATTATGGTCCATCAGCAACACTGAAGAATATGGGCCAGTCCACTCTTCTGAATTCGTCAGTACTATCACACACTAACTGATGCTTAACACAGCAGGATACCTTCTGATAATCACAGCAAATGAAGAAAGGGTTCAAATACAAGTTCTAAATTCAGCTGAGATTTTCAGTAATGTTAAGGGTAAAATTCGCAAAGGCACAAAGCAATTCAGCTCTGTCCTAGAAAGCACTTAAGCACATCTTTGAGCATGATCAGGGTCGGAAGGGCTCTCAATGTTGCATAAAATGTTGATAAAGTAAGACTGACTGCTTCACTACTAGGGTATTGATAGTTGGTGTGACCCAGCCTGAAAGCACACAGCTTGCAAGTCAGTGTAATTCAAAACCTTTTAGATATCTCTATACTATATCCATTGTTCAAACCGATGCTCTGCAGAAGCTAGATTTCTCTATTTCTCCTTACATTTATGATGTGTATTTATGTCTGAGTGTGCAAAGCAGGCATAACCTCAGTGTTTTCAACTCTTCTCTTTCCTGTGCAGTTTTGGAGGTTCAGGGAGACAGTTCTCTCCAGATTCAGGTTCGGAAAGAACAACGCTAGATGTTTGCTAGTACCAGTTATACCTATTATTAAACAATCTTTACTAAAAGTAAAATAGCTGTAGTATTTCTACATGCACAGTATAACTGTGCTTACAGGTTTGGCATCTTGAGTGCTGAAACACATTGGGACAAAGCTATGAACAAGGGATAGAGGAAGGCAATTTTTTGGAAGGACTACACTAAGAAATTTGATAACGGTGTGCCATGTACACTGTATGTTGTGCTATGGCAAGCCATTGATCTACTAAGTAAGATAATTGCATACTAGCTCCTGTTCACCAAGTCTTAAACATACCTCTTAAGTGGATTCAAAAAAGAGAATGCTTAGATCATCCTGAAGCTATCAGAAATTATTTTAATGGTTAAAGAAGTGGTATGATTTTCTATCCAAAATAAAACCAAAACTTACTTCCTCCTTTCTTGAAAGCACTGCCATCCTTCCACTGCACAGTTATTGGTACATCTGTATTCAGCGTAATATAAAAACGCGTTATATTTTTCCCCCCAAAGAGAATCTTAGATTTCAACATCACTTTCTACCCAGAGGATTCTGAGCTTACAAGAGCCTTAAACAGTGGGCAGTCATCACCACTGAAAAAAATACAAACCCACTCACTGGATTTCCAGCAGCAAGACGAAAATAGAGAGCAATTAACTAATGCCATGATCTATGCTGTGCCTGCCTAGGCCCAAGCCTTAAAATGTGTATACACAAACAACAGCCCAAGATTTCATGTTATTATTTTTAGCTATGTTTAAAACTACGTGCTCAAGCAGCCACAGTGAAATCCAGACCAGAGAAGTAAAAGATGTTAGATTTACAGTTTCCAGCAAAAGTTTCCCAATGTTTGAACAGTTTTGACCATAGTTTCTTGAATATGCCGGTTATTCACATACATAGCCAAATGTCGCAATCTACAACTGTGCCCAAGAGAAAAATTTACTAATAAATTTAAAAAAAGGCATGATTCAAGCACCTTTTTACACTACAATGTACTCCTTTGCATTTCAAATTATATTATTTCTTAGATAATAAAACCCCAAGAATTTGTATCACAAAATATGTAATTACTTAAAATTTTTACATTATTTTTAAAGCAAAATAAAAGACACTGTTCCATGTTGTGTATCTGCATGTAAAATGCAGATTCTTTTATATTCTCTCATATAATATATTTTCTTACATTCCCTTTCTGTCTCTTTTTAAAATATTTTAGAATTCTAAGAAGGGAAAAAAGTCAGTTCAGAGATAGACACATGGCAGGAATGCCAAATAGGCTTGGGTAAACACAGTCAAAAATGTTATGTGCAATTAAAAAAAAACCGATTTAGAAATGAAAACATAAAAAGGACTGCATAGGATAATAAATGCCTACTTACTCTAGCTTTTTGCAGGATTTCCTGTTTTTCCTAGAAGTTTTCATGCCCAGAATACTACCAGAACTAAGCTGTATCCTCTGCATCAATAGACAATACCATCGTTCAAGCTAGTCATAATCTCTGACTTGCAAGCTTATACAGGCAATTTACCCATTTTGTTAACAAAATATTTTGACAGACAAGACTCAGCACTTAACCATTCATTTTTTTTCCAGATGATACTCATAAGCTTTCAAAGCAAACAACAGTTGCTGATGTCTGCTTCCTAATTTGACAGGTGACTGTACCAAGCCAAATACAGGAAATAAATATCATCTCAGATACCAGTGCACATGAACATTGCGCAATTTTAAGCCAGACGTGTTCTTTCAGAAGAGAATTTGAGGCTTTTAATACAGAGTTCCAGCTACTTGCCTTGAGGAACCAGACTATCCATGTTTGCTACTAACAGATAATATTCATATTGAATTCAAAATAATTCAGCCATTATTATCTCTGCTTGCAGATAAAAATGAAGTGTTTGAAGAACACTTCTTCAAACAAAGAAGCAGTGCTTGCAACTTACTTTCCTTGTTCCTCTGTCATGGTCACAAAGAGCAGGTAACTCTATCCAGTACTAAGTTCCTTCAGCAACAGAGAGTCCAAACAACTCCCAAATAATGGGAGATGACAGTAAGTCATGAACTACATACCTGAAACATATTTTTTTAAAAATCTGTACTTACTAGGAGGCAAATAAATTTCTGCATTGAACACCTACCCACATATGTTCATAAGTGACAAACAAATTCGATGCAAGGCAGAGTGAGAAAGGAAGCTATGTAAATAAGACTAATACAGCTATGGCAAACCAAACCCCACACCACGATGTTTTCACAAGGCAGTAATTGTGCATAAGTATGTGTACTGAACTCACAGTGGAAGCTGTGCTATGAATTTCTACCATTGGCAAAACTTTCCCAAGAACCTCTAGAGGTTGCCTCAGCTCAGGCAGAAATCTTGTAGAGTTTAACATCTTTCTAAAGAATTGGATTATTATCTCTGAACAAGATAATGCAGCTCATGACCCAGCAGAAGTGCCCCAGAGTCGAAATGCATTGACATTTCAACTTCAACTTGCATTTCAAAAATGCAATTATCTGAACTCCTAAGACCCCCTGTCTACACAGAGCTGAAGTAACCTATGCAAGGGCGTAGCTTCATTCCTTCTTTATCAGAGGTGCTTAGGGAAGAAGAGAGACAAGATGGAAAAGTAAATTATTTATCAAAGAAATTTGGTTCTAAAAGTTTCCTGGCATTTGAAGAACATACTATGATGCTAGTGTGCCACACGGCCATGAAAATTTTTTCTTTCTGAAAAAAATATTGCTTTCAGAAAACCTATTCCAATGGGCAAATGGAAGAGGACTAGATAGCTTCCTGTAAACAATAGTAGTCTCCTTTCACCAAAATCAGGTGGTTCTCTAAAGAGATTAAAATACTAACTTCCCAAGAAACCAAATCTTGTAAAATTCTGTAGAGAAATAGAATACAGGAAGTCAGAGAACCACAGACCAATAAATCCAATTTGCACATTGGCAAACTGGTGAAAACTGTAACACAGCTGAGAATTAGACAGCTGGGGAAAGACCATACACTGAGGAGGAGTCCAGGTAGTTGATGCAGAAGGTCATGCCTAACGAATCTTAAAAAACTTTGTGGAAATCACAGAATATGTGTATAAGGAGATTTTAGATGACACAGCAGTTTTCAATAAACTGCAGAGTATTTCAGAAGAACAAATTTCTGTCAAAGGCTCTTACAGGAAATTATCTATTTGGGAAATGAAGGAAATGTCATTTTGGGACATACCAGCTTTGGCTGATGGTAATTTTTGATTTACCTCTCAGTCCAGTTGCAACAGGTTCAAAACAAAAATACTTTTTTTTTCCATGTTAATGACAGAATTCATTTTGTTTGCCACATTCCGCCTAGTATTCATGCGTGGAATTAACGGCATGTAGAGTACTGCTTTTGGCTGGTATAGAGTTAATTTTCTTCATAGTAGCTAGTATGAGGTTATGTTTTGGATTTGTGAGGAAAACAGTGTTGATAACACACTGATGTTTTAGTTATTGCTGAGCAGCACTTTACACAGAGTTAAGGCCTTCTCACATTGCCCCATCAGTGAGTAGGCTACGGGCACATAAGAAGTCAAGAAGGGACATAGCTGGGACAGCTGACTCCAACTGACTAAAGGAATATCCCATACCACACGACATCATGTTCAGTAACAAAAGCTCACAGAAGAAGGAGGAATGGAGGGACATTCGGAGTGATGGCATCATGCATGATGGTGCCCTGCATTCCTGGAGACGGCTGAAGACCTGTCTGCCAATGGGAGGTAGTGAATGAATTCCTTATTTCACTTTGCTTCTGCCCAGGGCTCTTGCTTTACCTACTAAACTGTCTTTATCTTAACCCACAAGTTTTTGCATCTACCCTTCTGATTTTCTTCCTCATCCCATTAGGAGGAAGTGAGCTAGTGACTGTGTGGTGCTTAGCTGCCAGTTGGGGTTAAACCATGGCAGCAGAAATCTGAACATCAAAGAACTCACCTATGCTTGAAAAAATAATTGATTTGTTCAGCAGAATAAATCTCAACATTTCTCAATATTGCAGAAAATGCTTACACTAAGTGAAGTGTAACCTAACACTACCTGTTTTCTTGCAAATAGTATGCAAATGCCATTCATCAGAACATCCTGCAAACCAAGCGGAGAACAACAACTAGATCTGTATTATCACTGGTATATCAATTTCATGTGTGCATACACAACAGTCCTCCCCTCTTAAACCTCTCTGTATGTAAAAACATAGCGGTAATATTGTCTATTATGTTCTAGGTAGATCAGACAAAGGAATTTTGCACAAATAATTCATTACTTTCAACAGCAAAATATTTACTATGCAGTTTCCTTGAGAAGCCTACATACCATAAATAAGCCATCACATTTCCATATGAAGATTCTTGTTAAATTTTTTGGACAAAAATTTTCAAACAATAATTTCGACAAATAATTTTCACCCAATTATATGCATCCTGCATTTTGCATAGTGGAAAAAGGTGGCCAACATTATAGTAAGTTGAGTCCAGACTTGTACAGTGTCATTCAAATAAATGTATGGTTGAGTAATGAATCAACATGATGCCTTTCCTTCCTAGGATGGTTTCTACCATGGGCTAGGCATTTGGTGGCAGCAGTCCAAATACTTACAGGCTAGAAGACAGAATCCATACCATGTTATCAACACTGAAATCTTAAATTACTTCTGTGAAAAAAATGAATAGTTACTACTATGAACGCAGGTAAGGAAAGCTTAAGAGTTGTGCATCAGTACAGAAATCTGGGAGGAAGACATTTACTGATTAGTTTTTAATTATCCCCTTAATGCAAAGGCTATGAATGGAGACACGGATTTAACAAGTCCAAGACTAGAAGAGGGAAAATTTCTCTCTGAATTTTCAGAATTATTTTTAAGCAGTTGGGGGAAGTTCAATTTCTAACAAAACAAAAATTCAAGAAAAGGAAATTAAAAAGAGAGAGATGTCTAAGGGTAAAAAGCAACAGTGGAACTGACTCGTAATCTAGAAATTCCATCATCCTACACTCTACTGTTAAAATATTGAAAACCGTGAACATCAAAGAAGCTAAGAAGGTCTGCATCTACATTGGTACAAACTGAAAGTCCATTCTCACCAGTAATAAGTAGCGGCTATAAGATGATGTCTGGGGAAGCATACAAGAAGATTAATACTCTCTCCAAGCCTCTAACCTTTTTCAGATTGCTTGAACCAGATCTGTTTGGTAAACTTCTCCTCCATGAACTTCCCTAGTCTTACTCTCAGCCAATGCAAATTTTCAGCATACACATTATCCTTCAGCAGGAATTGCCACAGGTCAACTGTTCACTGTATGAACATCCTTTTACTTGTTCCCAGTTCTCACATTATGAGAAAAAGAACAATCTGTCACTATCCATTCTTTCCCCATCACTCATGACTTTGTACCTCTCAATTATACAGTCTTTCACTTTCATCTCTTCCCAGCTATAGCTCTTGCATATTTATCTATTCCTCTGACACTGCTGCATACACTTCAGCTATCCTCATCAACCATCTCTGAACTCTTTCCCAGTTATACTACATTCCCTTCAGGGCAGGGTGTCACTATCACTACAAAATACAGTCACAACACAGCTTTATACAGCAGTACGACGTTGTTCTGTCTTATTCCTCTACATTCACATCTCTTCTTTCAGCCCCAGCTGAGGCTCTGAACTAAAGTTTCCATGAATGTATGTATGTATCATAAGCCATGGACTGCATTCCTCAGGGGCAATGTCAGCTCATTTATTTTATTTTTTATTTTTCAAACTTTACATTTATATAAACTTGTCCAGAAGTGGGGGAAAAGGAAACCAGTACCTTCAGTGACTGAAGGGATCATCTTTTTTCCTTAGAGATGCAGCCAGATGCATGCCTTTTTAAACAGTCAGAAATTCCACCGATCTCCACTACGGCAAATACACTTCAAAATTCTCTTGTCATATCAGACACTTTCAAAGACTAAGTTTCATCTGCTTGCTTCTATAAATCAATTCTCTCTCAAAAAAAAAATTATTCTAGTGCCTAGAAATAAGGAAGACTGCCTAGAACAAAATCAAGTTTCTCGTAGACCGACTTATTTCAACCACACATCAAAAACTACCTCAAGGAAACTATGTGCAGTCTTCAAAGATAAATACTTCAGTTCTGTTCTGTAGCCCTGCATAATTTTATCAAGGCTTTTCAAAATAGGTATATTCTTCCATTAAGGATAACCAATTATCAAGCATTCACTGCAAGATATTGGTTGAGTAATGTTCGTGTCCAACTAGACCGAATATATCTGGCATTTTGTCCTCTGGGGTAGACATAAAAGGATCAGTAGTTTCATTCTTTCACGTACAACAAAAATTATGGGGATCCTGCAGCCAAATGTAGTAAAACTGCTTCAACATACTGAAGCTGAATTTGGCATCAAGTGCTCTGCACACATGTAGTCCAATTGTTGTCCAAGCAGCATTTCAGGATCCAAGAGGCCTCTGGAGTGGTATATGAGACATTGCTGTGATTCAGCTGGGATTTTTCACACATCTGCCTTTCTGGTAGAAGGATTTGGAATCATCCCCTGGACAACAGTAGGGCCAGTGGGACAACAACCTCAGACAACTCTTGCAAAAAGCACTAGGACTGGAACAGAGACCTACGCTATTTACACCTCTTCTTGTGGATGTTTGTTAGAAAGGTTGCTGCTTGAGCACTTTTAAATACTTTTCCCTGTGGTAAGAGATCTAGGTGAGGAACAAGAAAGCCCATATATACAGACAGTAACAATACAGAAATAATATGTAAGATGATGGATTGGAATACATGTACTACCATGTTTCTCAGGGTATGGTTTTAGCATTCTGGAAAGCAAGGGAGCACAATGGAACAGCTTGCTATTTTCATGGGCTGGATTTTTAAATGATTACTGATGTTGCCTTTGGAGACAAAAAAAACCCACAAACCGCATCAAAAAAAAAAAGAAACCAAAAAACAAAGAGTATGTGTGGAAATCATGGAGGAAAAGAGGGATGAAGGTATTCCTGTGCTCTTTACAACTAATCTAAGTGGTGTTTCAGTTCTTTACCATGGATTGTGAGCTGCAAGTCTCGAGCTGGAGAAAGGACCAGAAAACTTATCCCCACCATTCTCAGAGACTATGCAGGAAGAGGAGCAAAGTATACCTTTAAGGAATACTTCAGTGTTTTTAATCACCCAAAAGGTTATTCAACAGTCAAAGAATTTTCAACACTGTAATTATCAGCTGGAAGCTGCCAAAGTGCCCAAAACAGCCAAACACTTTGTGCTTTTTGTTGAATGTCAAAGGGCTCTAGAGGCTTCAGGTACAGTCTTCAAAAGTCTCTGACAGCCTGGGCCTAGCTGCAGAAAATACTTATTTCTCCTATCTCTGCAATTCTAAAATGACAAGCAATCAAAGAAGTGACTTTCATATCTGGAGATTCAAGTGTGGAAGATAAGAAAAAAACTGTTGTTTGGATATATGAACTCTGAATGGTCCTCTAAGTCACTGCAGTTAGCACAATTTCATTATCATGACTACTGTTATGACTATTGAGGCAAAATTCAACAAAAAATTGCCTGAAAGATATTAATACAGCATTTTTGTGATTTGGAGAGTATGAGTACACTTCTAATATGAAAGAAAATTAAACATAAAACACGTTCACCTCCATATAGATTGGTCTTTACTTTTGGATAACCTCAAAAATATTGCTATGAAATAAGAAACAAAGTTTGATTTTGAAATTATTATGGAGACAAGAATAGACATAATTCTCTTCAGCAGTATGTGTGTACATACATACTTGCTGTGTAGATACAGGAGTACACAACATACTGGCCACATAAATACATGCTAAAGACAACCTTTTCTCAGCTCACAGCACAATTTGTTGTCTCACTTGTATGCTGAAAGGTAACAGTATGCAAAATCTGTCTTGTCATCTAGATTCAGCCTTATAAAAAAAACGTGTGCTTCAACATTTCTAGCAGTGTGTGCTGCACAGCAGGAAAGGAAAGATATTGCTTTGTACAGCATTATCTCAATACAAAAGCCAGAACCAAATGCAAATATTATCCGGCTATATTTCATGTTAATATATGTAACATAAAACCCCTTTTAAATTTAAATAATTTTCTCTTTTCCATATTCTTGCATATTATACTTTGCTACTTGTCTGTAAGAATAAAGTAGAACTGTGTAATTTACAATGAAGAAATTCAGATTCCAATAAGGTGTGTTACTGAGTGTACGAGATCTGACAAAAAAAACCCAAAAACCAACCCAAGATCGTGCTGTAACTCTTTTTATTTAATAAATTAAGGAAATCATCTATGATCCCATTCAAAATAGTTCCTTTCTGAGGTGATGTATAGCTGCATACGATGCTGCCAATGTTCAATACAATTCTACAGATCATTTTCTGAAAGGCTGTTGAGGATCTCCATTATTTTTGCTTTCACGCCTTCTACTGACAAAATGAGTTCCTTTGAGTACCAACTTGATCTTTGGGATGAGGCAGTTATTAGCTAAAGCTGCTTTACAAAGTGTTGTAGGCTGACATATTGTTTTGATGTTAACTCACTGTTCACTCTTGCACACCGATATTTTCTGACCAAAGGTAAGAAAACATCTATATTTGAAGACGTCCACTTGCATGAAGCAACAGAGCCTTGTCTCACTGTGACAGGTTAGAACACATTCTATAACCATCTCTTTGTCTCTCTTCTGCCACTCTTGGTTCCCAAGTTACAGGGTTAGTGAACTGTCAAAATGAATCATACTTCTGTGAATCCTGTAGGATAACTACAATTCAAAAAGTATTTAACTGAAGTGCAATAATGAAGGGGAAAATGTGTATTTGATGTTATACTCCAGTACCCCAACTAAAACACTGGAGTCCAGTGTTAAAACAGAAAATAGCCATATGTCTTACAAATATACGCTCCTGGTGTAAAACACATCTGTGTTCAGTACAGAGTCAGTAGCCTAAGCTATTTTCCAGTCAGACAAATTCAGACCTTTGCTCAGTCTACAGCATACTAAAAATATTTAGTATGAAGCGATGTTCACAAAGCCCACAAAAGTGGAAGTCTGACTATTTTTGATTGCCAGCGTTTAATAATACAGGCCAAAATTCAAGTTGCTAAAGGATCTTTTACAACACTTGGCAAGAGGGATGAAATGCCACTGTTCAGCTCAAGGAATCAAAAATGCAATTGTTTAGCTTGAACTTACCAAAGCTTAGATATTTTCTTTGTATTTTTTTCAACCATAGCAAAGTGAAGAATTCCCACTCCAGGAAATATCAACATTTCCTCACAAAAAAACCCCTACTGATACTGTTGCAGCACTTACTCCTCCTTCAAAGGGGCATTCAAATTAATAACAGTTCACTAGGAATTTTTCATAGAAAGTTATGAAATCACAGAAAGACAAAGGATGTTGAGAAAGAACAGCAACAATACACTGCACTAGCAAGCACCCTCTGAAGTGTTAGTGACACTTCAAAGCAACACAGAATTGGCTGTTTTCATAAAGGCATGGGGTTTGTGTAATACATGATAGCAAGGGCTGCTACAAAGATGTCAGGGCCATTTGTTGGGTATAACCTCTGGAACACATTCAGGGCTTTTTGTCACATGGAAATGATGCAGCGTTGCAAACCCATGCTAATATAACCATGGTTGTGTTTATAAACCACCACGGCAACATTTGATCTCTCTCGATAACAGAGAGCTTTCTCTGTAACATATGCCTGAGCATACTTGTGCATGCACAGTTATATTAGCATAATTTTAAGTTTATGCTGTCCCACACCTAAAAGCTGGGACATTAAAAGCCAACTAAAACTTCAACTTGGCCCCACTGCAAAAACACTTCACCAGACACTCCAGCAGGGAGATGCACAACCCCCCACCTGCTGCCCACATTACCCAGCACTAGGGGAGACAGACCATACCATCCTGGTCTACCTCAGCATCCCACAAGGGGCACACTTCCCCATCCCTGACAGCTGGGCTCTGCTCTGTTGTCGACATAAGCTGAGTTTCCAGCAGTGCAATACAGATATTTCACTCCCTGACCTTCTGCTGACATCCAACACAAATATTGTGAGCGCAACAGTCTGCCACTGCAGTAGTTGAAGAGCTCTCTGGGTTTTTGCTCTCCTCAAACACAGGGAGAAGTAGTAGTCTCCTTTATTATTATACCACGTTTCCTTGTGTATGTCATCCGTTCCTTGGTTACAGAGAACTGCACTCTTTCCAGACAACTGTAATGAATCTTTAGAAAAGGAGTAATTTTTTTTTAAGTATTTTAAAGAAACTCCCAGAAGGATTTAATGTTTTTATTTACAGCCTTGTCTGCTCAGATGTGAACGCATTACTATGTAGACAACTCATGGTAGCATATCCTAGCCATCTTGTAATGAAATTATTGTGAATGTATCAGCAAGACATGATCCCACATATTTAAGTCATTACAAAAAACTTTGGCATGGATCAAAGTACATTAGTTATTTTAATTACAGCTGAGTCAATCTCTATTAGGTATGATTAACATTTGGCCTAGCTTTTCTCTGCCTTGAAGCTAAAGGAGCGTTCTTTAAAGTTCAAGATTAAGCTAAGGTTTTTGAGGTTTACGCAATTATTCCAACTCTGGCTCAACTTTCACACTACCATCTTGTTTAGGTCAAATAAAAAGAAATATAGAACAAGACAGAACTCAGTGTGACCAACGTTTGTGTCTTAGACCAAGATAATACCTAATGACTAGCACACGTATGATAAAAGATTAAGAAGTTCCCATCTGCAGTATTTTGAAGATGACATTTTTCAGACAGGTCAGACAAGATCTCTACAGAGACTTTTCTAGAAAATACTTTTCTAGAGAACTACAGATGAGGTGCAAGATGTTATAGTGTTGATGCACCTTGACTGGCAATCCTCTACAAATCACTGCAAGCTCTGTGGGACCTTTAAGAAAGTGTAAGTGGAAAATGAAAAAAAGAACTGAGAGAACTGCACTGACAATACTAGCCTCATTTTGTCACTTCAGTCCTCCAAAATGTTCTTTATAGGTGTTTCGGTGATCACATTTACTTGCCAAGATGCTGTCAAATAATTTTAAGCTTTATTCCACTGCTGTTGATAGTGAGACCTTGTTATCATATCATATGCAAAAAGGGAGCACATCAGGGACAAATAGGCTCACATGGTGCTTGACGAGGGGATGCTTAATCCCCAGTAGGGCTGCCCAGCAACACATCTTATCCACTACCAGTGCTCGTCCTCTGGGATGCCAGAGCATCCACCTCTCTGGTAAGAACACGTTTGTTTTGAAAGGTAACTCTGCCTCATCTTCCTCCATCACCCAGAGATTCAGACCCCATTGCCCAGTGCATCACCATCAGAGACTGCTGACTCAGCCTATCCAGACCTCCGATTCTGTCCAGCTCTAACAGGAGCTACAGAGTGGTCAGATGAACGGCACAGTCCTCAACCCCAGCTCTCCTCACTTCCCCATGCCATAAACCACTAACCCAAGTACCGTATCCTATTGTTGTCTCTGAACCTACTAATTTTGGACCTTGTAGAGCACACACAAAGGCATGAACCTGTGCCTTTCAATGGCTATGACACTGATACTGAACAACTCAACCTTGCCAAGCCAAACTGGGGAATGTTGCTGGAGATAGTTCACCTATTATGAATTTGAGATACTCAAGATTAGCTTGCAGCTGGTCAGAGATTCTGACTAGACAGTGGTTTTATTTGGACATCTAAAATGGACTAAGCATCTAATTGCTGCTGCCACTCTACTTTCCCACCCTGAAGTCCTTCAGAAATGCCTTGTCCCAAGAATGACCTTTCACACAGTTCCTTCCACAGCTGCACTTATAGAGCTCTAATGCACAAGCTCTTCTGTGAATCAGTGAGTCCTGTGGTAGCTTAGAAATTTCTAGAGCTGATATTTGGACAAAGGGAGGGGAGGAAGGAGGAAGTTATTCCATACTTTAAAAAATACTCATTAATCTTAATCTTCCACCTCTCGCTCAATCACTCCCAGTTCCCGAAATATTTCCTAAAAACTTACTAAGGCCAGTCAAGGAACAGACGCACCTTCACACAAGTAGTATAATCGTTCTAAAGAGCCTCAAAGGAAATAATGACTAACAAGCCACAAAGCCAAATCCTGAATTATGAAAATGATGAGCAGCTTTCAAGGGGTGTTTAATGATGCTATCACTGCTCCTTTCCCAAATAAAAATCGTGTTTAGGAAATCACATGTTTAGGTCCTCACAAGCATCTAGAGTAAGCACACACAAGACTCCAGTAATTAGGAAAGGTTCCAGATGACTACGCGCTGAAGTATTTATATTCTGCTTTATTGAAAGCTTAAAAAACATTATTCTTCCTTTAATTACCTCTGTACCTCGTGAGTGGGCATTTATGGTACCATGAACATTTGTACTGTATCAGAACCAGTATAGTATCTGTTGTCCTACCACAACTGTAGAACTTAACGTATTCAGAGGGGATCCCAACCTTGACAGACCAATGGAAGCACAGACGAAGAGACTTAGCAATGACTCTGGCTTGTGCAAACGTATTTTGAGACATGTAAGAGGATATATGAAGTAACCTGACACAGTGTTGTTAAAGGTTACTGATGTTAACAGTTTAGTGTCAGTACAGAAGCAGGCTGTGAAAGGATTCAAGGAATACAGCAGTTCATCACAGAAGTGAACTTTAGGCTGAAGAATTGCAAAGACAAGGTGGAAAAACTGCCATGCACATGGATGTGTGCTTACCTCCTCCAATCCCCAAAACTCCAGCAGAATGAATGTAAAAGGAAAAAGGAATAAACAAACAGCAAGTAAGGACACTAAGTCACTTTATGATAGGTGAATAAAGCACTAGAAAAAAGGTCTGAATAAAAACACAATATTTAAACAAAAATAAAGAAGTAAAAACAGATCTGTGCCATGCAGAAGAAATGGTATGGTAAATTAAAAAGGCCCTTTTCATACCTGGAAATTACAGGCTACCGAATGCAGGAGAAGGGAAACGTTCTGGAATTTGAAATATGCTTTAAAAGCCTAAAAAACAGAACAGGGGCTGTCTGCCATCCAAACTTACTTTGAAGAGATGACAGACAGTTAAGGGAAACTCTGAGTCATCATCCAGTGTTACTTTCTTAACCATTCAAAAAAGACCGAGACAAAACACTACCCTTCTACAGTTCAAATGCTTTTTCAGTTACTGAAATCCAAGACTTTCTGAAACAGAAAACCTCCATGCTCTGTAAAATCTGAATACAGTATGTAAATGAAATATAAGGCACTGGGTTAGGATACCAGCCAGCCACTCTACTCTAAAGAACCTGAATACGTTAATTTAAGATTTAACAGACGCAGCTCCTCCAAAAAAGAATTGCAAGCTAAATGTGAAGGGTGAACGCTGGAGCTGATGTGAATCAACATTTAGTCAACTAAACTACAGTCTTCAAAGAGGTTGAGGATCAATGTTCTGTTTAACACAAACAAGTATTAGGCAAACACTCCCAGTTTTCTGCTGAAATTTTACGTGCCAGTCAGATTGCATTTCTCACCTTTGATTCAAGAGTATAAATGAAATGGGTCTGTATAACTTGCTGTTGGTAACATGAAGGCAACATTTGGCAGAAAGTAACATTCTGCAAACATTCAACATGGGCTTAAAAATATTGTTGCATTTCTACTGACAAAACTGATTTATCTTTAGCTAGCAGATGCACTCAGGAAAGATGGATGAATTCTGTAATGGAGATGGAATGCCCTTTTTTATGTCTGTCTCATTGCCACTCTGTATGCCCCTTTGCTCTGGATTCGATTGGATTAAAAACAAGGGGAAAACATAAACAAACTATATTAACGGTTTTAAATTTTTTTATTTGTAGAGAAGTATTTCAGTCAGCCTATCTTTAAACTCCAGGGCAGTTAGACACATGAGACGTTAAGTAGGAAAATAGTTTAAAAGCAAACACCAGATTTGTAACTTCAACAACCTCCTTCCTTTCAGAGTCCTAACAGCCTTTCATTGAGCTCTAAAAGAGAATAATATTCCCACTGGTTAGAAGAATAACAAACCACGTGGTCCCACCATGAACAGCTTGGGAACTAGGAGTGGTCCCCATTATCTGTCACCAGACATCACCTGAGGGTCGGGTTTTGAATTACATAGGTTCATTCTTGGCAAAATAACTAATGTGTCTAAGAGCAAAATTATTTAGCTTCCACAAGCAAATCTACTAATTAAAAAAATATAAAATCTGTAATAATCATATTTTACTGTCATGCAATAACTACTTATGCCATTAAACAAAATGCACAAAGCACAGGAAGATGGATGATGAACCTTTGATCCATGTCACGACCACGACAGACAGGAGAGCATCCTGGAACAAATGAGTCCTTCAACAGGGCAGAAGGACAGGAGAAAAGATAACTCAAGTGTGGGCTGTTAGTGAGAGTTGACAGTTGCTCTCAATTAATAATCCCTTCTTTCTAAGAGTTTAGGCATGGCACATCTGAAAACCTGTTGTTTGCAGCTAGCTGAATGCAAAGACAAAAACAGAGTGGGTACACATTTTTTAAGTAGCATTGTTGCCAGATATTTAGCAATGCTCTTTCTTTCTTGTTAGGTGTGCCCTTATCCTTGGCTGCCTGCGTGTGTTTACAAGTTTCCCTTTCACATTTCCTGTAATGTTCATCACAGTAAAATAACTACCAGGTTCTTTCCTATTCATCACCTCTCTTGTGAGCCAAAGCAGTTCGACATATTTCCCTAACTGGAGACAAACTTAGACTTAGTAGTGCCAAGAGTCAGCTAAGTACAGCACATGCATCTGAGCAGGGCACTGACTTTTGACCCTTTCTGCTTCCTATCCTGCTCTCTGTCCTTCCTCTTTGAAAGCAAATAGGTACGGCACACACATCTGAGGAGATCACTGACTCCTGACTCTGTGTCTGTCTTTCTGCTTCTGATTCCACTCTGTCCTTCCTATTTGAAAGCAAACAGGTTGGAGGCTTTGAATACATCTATGTGTGTGTAAGCTCCCAATCTCAAGAAGATGCATCAGTTTCAGCTGAGATTTCAAGGCACTAAACTGTGAATAACAGTAAGCTGAAAATGCACCTGTGCACGTCTATCATACGAAAACCAAATCCTGAGGTAGAATATAACACTGTTAAATCAAGGTGGGCTTTGGCTTTAAGTTTCTGTCCTAGGATAGGTGTAACTGCACAGTCAGCATTCAAATCCAGGAGTTCTTGGTCTCCGAATAAATACAAAAATATGGCACTGAATTGTCTTCAGAAAAGGCAGTCATTCTGAACGCTTGCAGGGCTGGTTTGATTTTGCTGAACTTTTCCCTAAAGGAGAAAAAAGGCAGGGGAATGGTGACAGAGCTTAAACTTCCGTAAAGCTTTCAAGAAAGCTGAAGCATTGTTTGCAAAAGGGCTGAAGTATTTGTGCAGGTAACAGGATGCTATATCACCTGTCTATCTGGTTTGAAACAAAACTGACTTGAGCCAGTTTGGTATCTACCCTTCAGAACCACTTTTACACATCTCTTAAAGCACCAACTGCCTCACAGGATTTCTTGTGAAGATTTTCCTCTGCTTAAAATCCATTAAATACTTTTTCAGACACTTCTGTTATTTCCTGTACTACTAAAACACACAAGTATCTTAAAGCACTTAAAAGTAGATTAATTGGTCAGGCCTGGTTAATTTATGAATAATAATCATAGGTTCAGTCTCTGGATGACAGATTCATTTTCATTGTTGTCATCTCTTGGACATCACTTGTTTGAGTTGGCTATAATATGGTAAAAGTGTGACTCATACTCTGAGAGCCGGAGTCTCCATAGAGTTAAGTATCCTCATTCTCCCTCCATTTCTGAAAAATAAACAGCCTTTTGACCGTGTTTCTCACTGCCTTGTTCAATATCTCTGAGGGGGGGTTTATTGATAGTTATCTTTCGTAGGTACATGGATTGTAAGTAAAGATACAGACCTCAGTAGCAAAGTCCATGCTCACACCAAGAAAGGCCTGCCCTAAAAGTTTTTAATCTCAACAGGCAAAGGAAGGACAGATGAAGACATGTCGCTGGCAACATGGTTATACACAACTAAAGCCACTGTTACAAGGATGATGATTTCATCTTCATCTGCATGCATATGCTTTTGCTGGAGTTTCCCCCTCATAAAAAATATTAAAAATAAAAATAAATTTTAAAAAATTATTCCTTGATCCTGTATTGCCATTGCATATTGCCATATTGCCATGACACCTTTTTAGATGTTTCATGAACTACAACACAGCACTAGGTGACCACTGCAAGAAGAAATTCACTTCCTGTGGTCTTAGGAGAAGTGAAAGGGGAGGTTACTTACCAAGCTAAAATTATTTGTCATCATAAACTAATGTCTCAAGGAGTGGGGAAAGAATTAGATCTGGTTTAGTACTTCTTGGTACAGTTTGGTTGTGCTCTCCAGTACCTGACGAGGGACGCACTGACGGCAGTTCTCCCAACGGTTTGGTATTCCTAACACCAAACTCCATTCGAGAAATGCATTGGCAGCATTTTGCTGTAGACAGCAAATAACTGATTTCAAACATTGCGTAACTTGAACTTAAGACATCAGGAACATAATTAGAATTACCAATTCTAGCTCTACTTTCTCCAACATGAAATAACAGCCAGTATTATTTTTAAGGTAACATTTTTACAGGAAGAATATCAGGGTTATTTAAGCACTTATTTTGAGGGACAGTTTGTGGTTGGAGTTTTGTTATTTGTTTGGGTTTTTAAGTGTATTAACTTGGAGAAGATAGATAACATCCAGAAAACACTCCTGGTTCACACACTTCCTGTAAACTTGAGCAAACACGGCAATTTTCAGACCAGGCCAATTTTTTGGCTCAATTATATTTGGCTTAAAGCAGAGTTTATAATGGACCCTAGCAACATTTTAACTAAAGAGGGACTATCTCCTATGTATAAGTAAGACTGTTTTAAATGTGAGTCATCTAAAAATCACCATCCTTGAAATGGGCTTACGTTTCAAAATGAACTTAATGACATTTTAAGAAGCCCAATCTGTATTTTAAAGTAAACCCAAGATAACCTAAAAATTCAGCTGTTACTTGTCACATGCAAAATGCAATTTTATTGTACAGCACTGCACCGAAAATTTATTCTTGTTTTTAAATGACACTGAATCTAAACCTTTCCTCAAAAATGTCTGGGTTTTGCATATGTACACTGTTGGTATGTAAGGTATGTGTGCACACAAACAACTTTATTGTGCTTCTAGAAAAAGAACTTAAAAAGAGACAGATAAAGCAAATGATTGTACTGTTATTATTTTAGATTTTCTCAAGAGCTTTAGAGCTTTCTCTCCCTTTTTTTTTTTAATTCTGTTTTAAATTTTCCAGCTTGAAGTAGGATACAATCCTATGATGAAGTACAGCCTACACTTGCACTCAGACAAAGTTTTACCACTTCTGTTTCCATATTCAGTAAATTCTAACTGTAAATATTATCTGAGTTCACCAAGAGCCAGATTCTTCATTTTCTCCTTGGGCAGATCTGCCATTTAACCAGCACTGAGAAGGGCTGGAAATGGTTTCCATGAGATTCCCGTCTTCTGGTCTCCTCCCTCCCTGTGGAAGTTCAAAAGAATGACATAAAATAAGGGGACATGCCAAAAGTATTAATATTCCTTCCATCAGAGCACCACAAAAGATTTTACGTAGCATCACGACAAGTTTAATTGCTGAATGTCAATTATCATTATCCCCCAACACATCCAGTTATTTCAGTTAAGAGAGAGCTAAATACCTAGAAGCAACTAGATAAAGACACAACCTAAATCCATTTTGCAGCTTCCAGATCTAATACAGTTCTTGAAGATGTCTTAATAAAATATAATTTACTGGGTTGAAGAGGAAGTCAGTAGAATTTTAGACTCTATTACTTTGTAAGACTGTGAGGGACTCTAGCTATACAAATAATCACTGAAGCACTTTTCAAGCAGTCTGATGCACAGAGGAGGTTTTTAGTGGGAATGTGAATTGCAAATCCTGAATCTGGCTTATCTCTGGATTTCCCTGCATCTATCATAATGGTATCTAGTTTCCACAATTATCTTATTTATACCTGTTATTAATCTTTTTGTCTAGATATACAACAGAACAAGCAAGTACTCATCTAGCCATCTGAATATATTCACAACAGTAACATGAAGGCGTATTTTTATGCAACCATATGTAAAAAGTTTTTCAATATTGTATTAAAATGTCTTTCTGATTTTAAGTCACATTTCAGTACCTGACTCCTTCCCACATGCCCAAGAAAAAAAAAAATCCCCAAATGTCACTAAAGAGTGCAAGTCCTGGAATTGGCTGCCAAACCTCACCCAAGTTCTTTCATAATCAGTACCTTGTCTCCAACTATACATCGGTCATTTCTGTTTTGCAGATTTGGAAAAGGTCATCCCACCAAATAAAGAGGCCGAGGTTAAAAGTGGATTTCTCTAAACAATCGTATTTTTGTACTGAAATGAAACTAAAGTCTCGCAGAATAAAACTTCAAGTTTAGGACACAATAGATCATCTTAATTGCGGATAAAGCATATTTGTACTGCCTACATAGTATTTCTCCTGTGTATAAAATCCTAGCCCATCAGGAGAATCAAAGAAAGCAGCAAAACCTCAAACAGCTTCTGTGTATAACAAACCTCCACGTATCTCTTCTTGATTTAAGTGCAGAGTACCATAAATTACCCCATATGGCTTGCAAAGTGCTTATGATGCTGCTGAGCACTAGTAGTAGTAGCGAAAAAATGGACTCCATTTTTAAGATTATTCCTTCCAAACATTATTTTCCTGTAATAGTCAAGCACATGGCTGTATTCAGTAAGAAGCGGATTCCCTGATGCTCACTGATGCCCATGTATCTGGCTGAAGGTTCAGGCAAATCATTACGGACATTCAATTTTAAGGAAAAGACTGCACATTTGGTAATGCTAATGACTGTTTTCAAAGTTCCCAAAGAAAGCAAACAATTCAAAGTGTGTTGCATACCACTTGGTATCAGGTCCAGATTGTTGCCGTTTCTGAGCATCCGTGGAGGCCAACTACAGTTTGGCTGACCTACTACAGGAAAACGTCTAGCCAAAACTGATCCCATCCTTGCAAAATAGAGGGTTTATATTTAGGAATATATCATAGACTAAATCTGCTTGGTTATATATCTCAGCACAGAGATAACTTGCTCGAATACTCAAGCCAAGTATTTCCCATGCAGTACAGTAAAAGATCTTAAGTTGTTTGAATATCCTCAATAAAAGGAAATGTAACAACCTTGACCCTAGGTTATATGTGAATGTAAGAGGAGAGATTATTGTTTACCTCCTATTCAAGAACTGCTCAAACTGCTTACTTGCTGCTGGGATCACATCATATAACTGCAGAGATGTTTACAAAATACAGGAGTGAAGAACTTGATGGAAACGTTCACCAAGACATTAACAGTACAAAGATATTTCTGAAAAGGACAAGTGTTTTAGGTATTTGCAAGTGACCATAACTTACATCACTGCCACATAAGAATGAGAAATACTCATTTACTGTTAGGTATTAGCAATTCTAAAGTTCCTATCCTTCTAATTAAAATTTATTTCAGCAGTCAAAACCACAAACTAAACACCACCACTCTCTACCCCACCCACCCCACCCCCTCAAAAAAAACCCCACAAAAAATAAAAGGAAAAAGAAAAAGGATACAGTTTTAGGAATGACAAAACAGTATTTTGAAGTCTTGCTGATGCTTCCTGCTATTTACTGTCTGGCTCATATTATCAATGTGAGGTTTACATCAGGAATTACTTGGTTTCAGAAGATTATTATTGCATTAATGTCAGGATCTGGCAAGTGAAAAAAAAAAAACACAAAAGCCAAAGACAGTAATAAACCAGTCAGTCTTTGGCTGGTCCTACATCACAATCAGTCTTTATGTTGTTAGATTTATTTTAAATGTGGATTTCAATGCTTTGCCTCAACCTTGAAACTGTTCTACAGTTAATGGTTTAAAACATAGACATTATCAGGTTACAGTTCTTTTGCTGATGCAACAGTCTTCCAAAAACTACTTCCAGTAACAATATTTTTATTAGACTTACCCTGATCTAGTCCTTTAGCATGATTTCTTATCATCAAGTTAATCTAACACTCAAAATTAGCAGCCGATTTGCACATTTTACAAACAAATCAGATGAACTGAAATTCTGATTTTGGTATATTCTTCCCACTGCAGAGGCAGAAGAAGGGAGCAGCCAGGGGACAGTGCAACAGAATTCATAGTTGTCCATATTGGCCAATAATTTTTAAGAAAACTCTTGAAACTGCCAAAACTAGATGCATTCAGTTCTTTCATAGACCATAGGTTAGAATAAAGACTGTACACAAAAATCACATATTTTTACATTTTAAGCAGTCTCTTCTGACCTTTTAACAGATTCCTAGGTATATTTTCAGTGTCTGTCTTTTTGAATAGCAAGTGAATATTCTGTTACTCTGAATACTTTACTTCCTATACTAAGAGCTCACTGTCTTCCACAATGATGAGGAAATACTCATCAAAGCTCAATCTTTCCAGAAAACCCGGAAAAAAAATCCCTAAAATCAAAATAGTTATAGCACCTAAAACTTCAGCGTGGGCACAGTTAAGTAATTTGAAAATGTCTTGTTGCAGCTTAGCAGGAAACAGTTCGCAATTCGTTCAGAGCAATCCAAAATAAACCTTACAGATATGAAATCAGAGTGTTCACATGGGGATTTACAGATTTAAATCACAAAACAAGACTTTGTTCTGGAGTTGCTTTGGAGCCAAGTTATAGTTTGGGGGTTGAAGTAGGCATTCAAGTCAGTGACTTCATAGTTGAGAGCTTAAGGGGCTGGACTCATCTCTCACGAGTTTTTTGTAAAACTAAATATCATAAACTAAACAAATGTGTTATTAAAGGCAATCAGGAGAAAGATCATCTTAATGTAATTAATACATATTAATACATATAATAAATACGTATTAATACAAATCCCAGTGCTATGCATGCTAACTTGTTCAGTATCTCAAGCTTTTATGAAGATCTTAGAAAACCTCTTGAAGCTGAGCTAAGTTTCCCCCAGCTGAAAAGCAACTGACTCCAGGTCTGCAACAGTTATCTTGCAAATCAAAGCAAAGCTACACAGCAGTTTATGTCAGAGTTAGAGAATGCCAGATCAACTGAACCTCACTGAGGAAACTCTACAGCCAATAAAGTAAATAAAACATATTAGAGTGCTCTATAAAAGATAAGTTTAAGAACATATAAATATTCCATTAATTGATATGTAGCCAGTAGGTAACATTTAAAAATCAGGCATTTAAAATGCAAGGTATCAACAGATTGCTCAGACTTCTTGTTCTTGAGACCTCATGGTTTCCTTTTTGTAGTTCTTTGCAATATCTTAGTTGTAATTATCAAACTTGAAACCTGGCAAATACATACAACTAGGGGAGAAAGGGCTAATGGTCATACTTAAAAGAGAATTGTCCACATATTTTTTATAATGTTCAGTAAGCTAGTGTAACTTTTTTATGCTAAGTTCACCTCCTTACCAAGGTACTACTTGAGTACTGTGGAAGACAGAGAATAGACCCAATTTTTGCCTATAAAACTAACTGGCCTCTACTTTTGTCTCCGTTCTTGTATTCCCAGCCCACGCATGAAAAACTCTCATATTTCAGAATGATTTGGAGATAACATTGTAAGATGTGTGGTAGCAAGAGCACAGTATTTTTGATCTATCCACCACTCAGCTCTTCTACCCCTTTGATCTCCAGATCTAAACCAATGCCTTCCAAGCAAAGACTGCTGTGAAAACAATTGCAATCCTTCAGCAAGGAACAGACATATAAGATCTGTATCTCCTCTACATGGCAATTAAGTTTTCCTTTTAATATTAATTTAAACATTTATTGGTCTAGGCTGCCAGTTTAATTAAATATTTTTTGTTACCACTCCAAGAGTTGAAATTCTGGGGTTCGAGAATGCCTATGCCAAAATCCATTCATCCAAAACACATTTTTTTGTTCACTGCCAGCTGAGTATATAGAATTTGGCTCCGAAAAATAGTCCAGGACCTGTAACACTGCACCACATGCACACAAAACGCTTGAAAGTGCCAGCAGTATATACTGCACACAGCTTGACTTTACAAAATGCATATGTTCAAACCACCAGGTCAAGACTCGGAGTAAACTCCCCAAAATCAAGTCAGAAAGTGATTCCTTTCTGTTGTGGTTACTGTATCTGTTTCTATCCCAGCAACATTAGGGTGCACTGAGCACTCCCACAGTTGCAATCAAGGTTCATGCCTGTTTGTACGTATGTAAATAAGTGCTCATTCTTACCAGTCCCCAAACACCGTTAAATCAGGCACATTTCATCAGTCTGTTTTTCATGCTAGGTTGCATCATGCACCTCAGAGTTTTCAAACTGGCTGTCACAGAACAGAAAGGAGTCATGGCCATAGTAACCCTGTTGCTAAAAAGCTAGGATATCATTAAAATAAAAATTAATGGATTAATTAGGATCTCTTTCCATACCAGCATTCACAAGTGATAAATGCAGATGCACACAAGCAATGCAGTCTATTAAAAAATCTGATTAAGGGAAAAAAGTGTGATACTAACTATATTTTCTACCTACAATCACCGAATCATAGAATCGCAGAATGGTTTGGGTTGGAAGGCACATTACAGATGATCTAGTTCCAACTCCCCTGCCATCACCTCCTGCTCTCAACTCATCATTAAGTGCCAAGTAGATTTAGACATGGTTCAAGTATCAGGGCAAAGAGTTGTCCACCAAAAGCACAGGGCACCATAGTCTCAGTAATCATTTTAAGTATCATTTCCTTCTTTCAAAGAAGACTCATGGGATTAATTACATGGAAGAATAATAAAGACAACTCAATTTAAGGTTTATAAATAGCATTTTCCCATGCTAACTCACACACACTTAACAATAGAATGTAAATTAACCTGAATTATTTGATTATGATCCTTTCACTCACCAGACTGAGTGCACCCTGGAGATATATTTATGATGCACACACTGGCTACCCTTAATCTACCACTCACCAGCTAGCCCAGAGGTGAGACTAGCTAAAAATATCTATGCAAGGATCACATTTTCAACTCCATTCCTACATTAGGCACGCCATCCCCTATGCCTTCAGGATCCTGTGTGGAGGACAGAGCAGATTGCCTTCTATTGTTTCTCCATTTACACAACTCTGTCCACAATAAATGATTCTGTAGAGATATATTAAGCCTCCTATCACCTCTTCACCTTCGTATGCATCTACAATGCAAGGAAGGTGTTGTCCTTGTTGCTTTCCATGGATCTGCTTTGGAGATAAACACATAGCGTGTGAGGAAGGGAGAGGAGGAAGGAGCAGTGATGAGCTCTAATAGATTTCCCAGGCTGGATGACTGGGCGTGAGGCTGCAGGGCTACATTACGAAACCCATTCTCACAGTGCAGATACAACCAATGTCCAGTTTGATGAATGTCACACTTCAAGCTCTTCTAGATACTGATCACTAAGCACACATGCTTACACTGCTTTTCTCATAAATTACATCAGCTTTCATTTCACCTGTAAGACACAAAGTAAGCTTTCTTCCCTCAAGCACGTGGACAGGAACTAAAAATATATAGAAGAAACGTACATCACAATCTACACATAATATAAGGTCAACATTGATCCATCTCTGCAGAGCTCTGCTAGAGTAGTAATGCTGCCTAAAATACTTCTGCCTGTGCCTGTTCTCTAATAAATCTTTCATATGGAGATGAAAACTTTTCATGGAAAATGTCTGGTTTCTTCAGGACATTTTTCACTGGAAAGCCAAAACCCTACTGTTTCACCCTGAATATCAAATCCTCACTTTTTGGCCAAAAATGTTAAAGCCTTACAAAATTTCCGGTAATACAAAACTGATAAGTTTTCAATATATTACTTTTTAACACAAAATGACAAGTTTCGTACAAAAACTATTCTGATCATGGTCATAGGAACACACCATTACAGAGAGGTCTGTATGTACATAAATAACCACTTGACAGACACTGAAGCAATCAGTAGATTTGTTCACCAGTTTTGTTACTTCAATGAAATTTGTTGTGCCCTGTAACAAGGTCTCCTAAAAGCAGCACTTTATGTGCCACATTAACAGATATGGAAGCATTTGATGGACATCAGGTCTAACAATTTTTTAAATAAGCAACTAGAGAATCATCTAGATGCTCTACTTCACTTGTTTTATCAAGGATAATCCACTGCTGTATAGCAAAGGTTAGTGTTTGTGCACCAGGCCCTCATTTTTACTAAATAGTCCCTAATCCCAAAGCACTTTCCTGAGCTACACCACCTGGCATATTGTCAGAGAAAAAACATACATCATGGAATAAAACACTGGAACATGAAACTGCCCCATTTAAGAGACAGCTTTTTTCCACAGAGACAATATGTAAAAATAACCTAGACCTGTACAAGAAAGATCCACATTAATTAACAGTCCTTGAAAAAGAACAGATTTTTTCACATCCAGATTTGCAAAACAGCGATTATCTTTTCTTGTGGCTTAAACTCCAAGCACATGCAGCCTCAGCCTAAGCGGGGTCGGGGGGGGAGGGAGGGAGAACCATCACTCTCCTACAATGCCAAAGTCTGCAAGCTCTCCAGTGAAGTGATTTTTTTTCCCATTGTTTGTTATGTTTTATGAGGAGAATAGAGGAAATAACAAAACAATTTTAGAGAGACTGCCTGTTTACATCCAGTCAACTTTACACTCACCTGCTCTGATCCTTCTTTGGCTCCTTGACGTCAGGACCACAGTCACACACAGATGAAATCCAGACAGTGGTTAGTGGAGTGAAACCAGTCTCTAAACTTAAGCACTTAAATTAGCAGGTATGAATATGGCTGTAAGAAATTAAATTTCCCAATACAACTATCAAGTAGATAAGAATTATGAGCCATCAGGTAAAGAAGCTTGACACACAATACAAATGTCTTTTCTGTGAGCACAGTATAAGCCCAGATTAAGGGAAACTTCTAGTCTTGTATCCAAAATTAATTCCTTACTTTCAACACACGAGAAACAAAATTATAGTGGTTGCAGGATATTCAGGGTAGCAAAATACATTCTGGTTAACAAGGATAAATTTGACGTATCTCAAAGTCAAGCAAGTGTCAGACAGCTGCAAACAGACTATAAATTTTGCTAAAAAATGCTAACTTCCACTGAAATCTTTTCATTTCATTTCACTATAAAGAAACTACGGGATTTGCGACTGGATTTATTTAGTGATCATTTCAAGAAAAAAAGGCACCAAAAAACTACTCAGGTCAGCAGTGAGATAACAACTCACTTGAAAAAGAAGTTTTCTCAATGTAACAGACAAAAGAGAGTCACGGTCAATCAATATACAAAACAAGCCGATAGTGAAATGAGATAATTAGTGGTGGAATTCAAAAAACTCAAAAAAAAAATTATTCACTTAGGAAGATAGAATGGATTCAGTGGTCTCTCATAGTTGTGAAGCACCCTTCCAGTCCACAACGATTAATTTAATAGCTAAGATTAACAGCACTCCTCATGGATTTTTTGGTATAAAAATCTACTCAGTTTGAAGGTTATTAAATTCCTAACGGCATACTTAAAACTACCCATAAGAGTTTCATTTAAGTGATGCCATCAAGTAGGGTACAGAATATTCAAGTCAAGAAACAGAATGAGGATGTGAACAACCCACTGAGCAAAAGTTATCAGCAAATCAGTTTTGAATATCTTGACTGAAAACGACAGTGCTACAAACAACAGAAAATATGATACAGACATAAAGACAGTGATTGAACATTGTGTTAGAGAGTCCCTCAAAGTTCTTTCTGTGATAAATCAACCACTCCTCCCTTAGCAGCCCCTCTAACACACAAGGAAAGGTGAATTTCAGGTATGTGAACATAGACAAAGGCCTCTCCTTGCCTCTGCATTACCTGATGCTGTACAAAAATTAGAGTAAGGAAGAAAACAGGGAAAGGAACTGCCCCAAGTCCCTGCCTAGCACACATTCACATAGAGCTCTAATGAAACAGCTACGACATCTAATTCTGAGGTATCAAAGAAATACATAAAATCATGATTTGGCACAAAAATCCCATGGTTTCCAAACCTTACATTCCTTTTTAAAATCATCTGCTTCACTGAATTGGGGACTATGTCATTGTAGGATGCACAAAAGAATTACTTTATTCGGGAGTAAGGACAATTTTGAGGTCCTTGCTTCAGATTTTAGAAAGGCTTTACCACGCTGCCTGCTCTGACTCATGGACTAAACAGATATGGCATTGATGTCAGCAGCAGATTTGTCCCTTTCTATGAGTCTGGAGAGAAATTATAGCAACCTCTGTTTTCTTCATCTAGACCCAAGTCAGAGTACACAGAATTTCTCATAAAATGAAATGACAAAGAAATATCACCAGCACAGAATCATTCCACAAACAAAGTGAAGAACCTAGGAGATGGTACTGCATGACACAGGATCAGAGCCTCTACAAGTATATATCAACAAAACTGTTTGGACCATAATGCCTTACCAAAAATTCCCCCGTTTTGTTATAGTAAAGTGCATTTTTTTTCAGGCATTTCCATTTCAACTTGACATTTATCATGTGCCTGCTTCTGAACTAACTGAAGGCTATGGAAGTGCTTTGGCTGAACTTGAAAAAGTTCACAGCAACACATCAAGCCTCCAAATGCTTCTTAGGAATCTTTTCAGCCTTGTCTGATAGTTCTTTGAGGCCAGGAAAAGCAGCTAATAAAGTAGATTTACAGATTTAAAAACAAACAAACAAATCCCTGAAGTTCCATAAGAGTGCTTTAAACTGTCAGGACTATTTTTTCTATGGAAAGCAACTCATGAGTCCTCTAAAGCAGTCAATCATCTCTGTTTTCATACTTCAGGGCTATGAGAGTGATTAAATTCAAGGTGATACTAACAAGCTAATGCTCCTCTCCATCGTGTTACAACTTATCATCTTGAAAGAGCATATGAAATTACATATAAGGTTGAAACATATGATGGGGAAGACTATGGACTCTCAACTAGCAGGGATATAGTAAAGAATGCATATAAAAAGAAAATTCCAAAATGTTTCCTGACCAATTCCTCACAAATACGGGTGTTTGGGTAAACTCCCAGGGTCGTGTTTATTTTAGCAAATGTTGGTAGGTACATATCATTATGTTTATCAGTGAGACAAGTTGTTTCTATGCTACAGTTTTTGACAACATGTCTGCACTTGCTTGTTAGGAGCAATCCACAACAAATATCTGACTCAGAGGCCAACTCCGGTGTTTATATTACTTTATTTGTATCACGTCAAATGTCAAAATAAGTATAATTTACTGAAACCAGACTCAGTCCCAAATTATACACCACAGAAGACACAGACACCAAACACCCACAATGAAATACTTTCATGGTGCTTTTATAGCCTGAGGACATTTTTACAATTAAAACCAAACAAAAAAAAAAAGGTGTTCACATAAAAATCTCTTCAAACCAAGTATTTTGCTTGTTGTAATTAGTAAACAAGAAAAGGAAGAAGGATCTGTGACCCCACTGACTTTTGCCACAGAAAACCACGTCTCCGGGAGGTTTCTGTAACTTGATGATCTGCCTCACAGCACACAACAGTCTGTGGAGTCGGGCGAGCTGAATTACTGGTAAAGGACTCTGCAATTATTACTGCAGCACCAGAGGCATCGAAGGCCAAGGTAAAATTGCAGAAGCTGTGCCTACCTAAGGGTAAGTAGTTTCTAGCAGGGAGCAACAGGGGAATACAAGTTGCCCTAAGACCATTTCCTAAACACCTGGTTACCCTTTTTCCACCACAGCCCTGCAGGCTCTCTCCCTCCCCAGGCTGCTGCATAGGCATCTTCTCAGATCCCGTACTGCATGGAGAGTGGACCACAAGGCAACAGACGTGACCTGTTCTCCCTAATGAGGAGCTCTGCTCTTTCTGGACAGCAGTGCTTCATAAAAGTACCGAGGCTTTGTATCCTGCATCAAGTTACTTGCGCAACCCACGTCACAAGAAATACTTCTGTAATGAATGTTTCTGCAAAGAAGGCTCTGAGAGAATTTGTTGTTTTATTCAGCACTTCCTTGAAGTTTACCTTGCAAACAGAGGCAAATTGTTTCTTATTTTCTAAGCAGAGAAGCTGTCAATATTAAAAACAAATCTGGATATCTGGTGAGACTAGTTTTTGTTTTCTTTTTTATTTTTTTTTTAAACAGGAGCATCTTGTGAACCAAGACAAACATGTGAGGCTTGGTTCATGACCAGCAAAAACACGTATTCTAAATATCAGTGGACTGCAAGCAACCCTAACTTTTGCTACTGGTCTCAGTATTAGCACAGGACTTCAGCATCATTTTATTGTATTTTTTTACCTGGAATATGAGACTAAAACTGACCAAAAGAAACCTGCCAATTTGAAGATCCACTGTAAAAAAACCACAAAGCCACATGAGCCAAGGAACAAAAACAGCCTCTGCAAGAGAAATTCAACACGTTCTGTATCCTCTTCTCTTGCATATGGCTGTACATTTGTGATTTTAAGACGAAGAGTTTTTCAGCGCAGGATTACTTTAGGAAAAATTCATGTATCTTGAAGAATTAGGAAAAATAAAAATGTGCATTATTCTCAGGGATTAGTTTATCAGGAAAGAAACACAAACACTTGATAAGTGAAGTGCTGTTAGAAAAACCTCAGACCTACACAATCTTCCTTTTAGAAAAGACTGATAGTTTGTTCAGCAAAGCATCTGAACACAGTTAAACACTGTATTAGTGGCTTCACTTCAGAAAGACCAGCTGAAATCAGACTCCTTGGTTCTCAAGTCATACTAAATTACCTCATCTGCAGTCCTGCTGCCCAATCAGGACAAGGACATTCTTCAACAGAAAGCAAGCAACATCCTCCCAGCATACAGCAAAGCTCTTCCTCACATCTCTCTTAATAGTCAGGGAGCTGTTCATGTGTTCCTAAAGTAACAGAACAACTAGTTTCTTTAAACTTTATTTACACAGATATCATATGTAATAATTGCCTATTGTTGTCTATGTTTATATAAGGGATACAGATACTGAAGTTACAGGAATACGTGTTTGTACGTACCTATTTGAAGAACACTTCTGAGTATATTAGGCACATTATTATAAGGTACAACTGATGTACTGCAACCATGCAGGTGTGCCAGTAAAGATGCCTTATGCCTTTTCTACAGGGCTCTTGATGTAAACAATCTAAAAGCCTAAACACAAATCTTCTACAAATATCCAGTTGGAATAATCTAAGCAACAAAAAGCATCCCTTCCAAGAGTTGAATTTTAACATTTCATCAATTTCTAGTTAGTAAGCTGTCTGTGGCAGAAAGTATATTGGCCTATGAGAACACACAGCACCTTACGCACTTTTGTAATAACTCATATATAATAATGGACTAAAAAAGCTTAGAGTTTTTTCCAATCTAAAATATATACAACAAGCCCAAGCAAAAAACAGGGCTAAGTGCAAGTACAATAGTCATGGTGGCAGTGATGGGTGCATGGCACTCTCCAGAACAGTCTAATAGATACAGCTCTTCTGGATAACAGCATATGAAAAAGCCACAGCAAAACAAGACATTAGTAAGGCCTACTTACGATGAGAAGCTGGAGAACATCATACAGAGAACATTTCTACAAGTACAAAGTAATTGAGTGTAGCAAGTACGCAAGGGATTCGCAGCTAAAACAATAGATTGAGAGATCCTTTGCCCTCCCATCTTTGTGGTTTGTGGTTTTCCCCTCGGCTGCTGTGCAGTGTGTGGCGAATGTCAAGTCCTCTCTTCCTTGGATATTGCCTGTACTGCACAGGACAACATATTGTAAGGACAGTTAACCTAAATTTCACAGAGAATCAGTAAAAGTTGCAGCAGCAGTCTGGCAGAGTGACCCACAGTGAATTTTGCCTAGAGCTAGACTGGCATTCAGCTAATGATTTAACTGCCTAACACACCTTTACACTTCAGTGCAGCTCACTCAGTACTAATTCAATGCTCTGACAGTGCATTACAGCTTGCAAGACTTAAAATAATAAAATACTGTAGCCAAGATCCATGAAAACTGAGTGAGGGGTGTATTTTCTGCTTGCCAGTATCTGCATGCATTGAAACTTTTCAGATGCCAGTATCGGCATCTGAAGAAAAAGAAAAGAAAAGTTAACAAATTCTGGTTTCCACTTAAAAGCAAATGCTTCCATTATGAACTAAACTACTACTTACTGAAGGCTTCTGTTTATCACTTTCTCTCTGATTACACTGAAGCAGACTGCAAGTTGTAAACAGAAACCAAAAAATCTAAACTAGATACAAAGTCACGTAACTATCTCATGGCTAATGTGAAAAATAACATTTAGCACATCTATTCCAAACCAAAGCATTTTCAAAGAAGATTTTGTTCTGTGTTATAAACTTGCATAATGAGAAGTGTTAAGTGGTGTATGATCAACTTTGTATTTACATAACTCTGTCATCACACCCCCTCATGTTTGTGAACTGGACTTGTTCTAGTAACAGTAATGGACCAACTCAGACAGAGCATGCTGGGTTTCATAACACAGACTATAAACTGAGGATTCTCCAGTTTCATCATGAAAAAAATTAATCCATACATCATTAACGTATGTATAAATTATATTGTTATGTTTACATATAATATTATTTATAAAATCTACATTTAAAATTAAATCCTCAAATCCAAATTATTTTTGCATTTTTATTTTTTTCTGGAGGAGTTTCTTAAAATGTTCCACTGGACCACATTATGCTTTGAATTTTGTTAAGGAAAGGTACTGTGCTCAAGAATATTTATGTATAAGTACAGCACCAACTTTATGGAGAAGAGAAGGGAGAGGGAAGAAACTTCAATATCATGCCAAAAATGTTCATTTGCATTTTTATCAGATACTTCTTCCCTTTTAAAGATGTTTCACACTGTAACTTCTTCAGCCCAATTTCTCAGTTGAAAGAAATACACTTAACTCAGAAAGGTCATCCCACTAGAGAACTAATACTTGCGTACCATGTACGGTATCAAAGCCAGGCTATACTTAATTCTATTGGATCATAGTATCATTATCCTAAAAGTCAAAGTATTGCACAGATCCACTGGGGATAAGAGTCTGCTTTCCCCTGCTTGGTGTTCCCCGTGCTGTGTGCCAGAACGCAGTGATCCCAAAGGAGCACTGTAGTTTATTTCCTGTCCTTCACCCTTATGGAAGGAAGGATGAAGAAGGGACCACGCTGAAACTGCACACCGCTCACATCAGCAGCTAGGGAGGAAAAAACACAACAGTGCCACCTTGCAGAAGTAACTTTTGTCTGAAGCTTCTGATCTCAACAAGCTACTGCTGAAGGAAAGAGTTGTATTAAAAAAAAAACACAAAAAAACCCTCAGTGGGAGATGACACAAAAAAAAAAAATTCCACTCAAAGCTAATTTTCCCTACTCATCCCAACGCTTCAACATGCATCAGGGTTAGTCAAACAAAGTCAAAAGGGACAATACACCCCATTCAAACAAAACTTTTTCAGTGCTAGTAGTATCCAACACAAACTTTGTGACTTTGCACAACATTCTTCTACAAAATAAAATCAAGCCATTTGCCAGCTATAACCTGTATATTGATGTGGTATTAACAGAAACTTGGAGGCTTCAGCTGGAAGACAAACTGTCAACCAACCACTAATTGGTTTTTATGACGTGACTCATAATTTAGTAATTTCCCAGAATTTAATCACAGAGCACCCAGAAAGATCAATTAAAGAACAGGCTCAGAATTTGTTAGAGCCCTTGTGTGAGACAGGGGAAGGCAATGACCTCAGCAGCTTTGCCACAGAACTTTATGAATGAACAAAGAAAGGATTTAAAAGGTAAGTTAAACTAATCTTCTGTTTCCTTGCAGACCCGTTCATTGTTTTTCCAAAGGAGTGAGGTTTTAAAATGAAGTAAAAAATTGAAGGATTCTATGTTGTAGCTACTGTTTATTTCACAACTTCATTTACACGCAACCATTATGTGTGTGATTTGAATTGCTCCATTATTTTTGGCTGTATCTTTTATATCACTCTCAATAGAAAGGGGGGAAAAACAGAGTAGGAGTAAATGTCTTTGGATTTTTGTGTAAGCATCACATTATGTTATCAGAATGAATAGTATGGAATTCTACTGCTCTCCTACCCCACTCCCAGGAAAAAAAAAGAATCATCATTATTACAATGGTCCTAACAGCTTTTAATACAAAGATAAAATGTTATTTTGTCCACAAAATCCTATTATTTCCCTTGTATCTTCATTAATTTTCAAGCTTTTTTTTTTCCCCTCAACTTAACACAATAAAATCTCGAAGTGTTATTCCCCTTCCTGCTATCCACCATGGATTTTTTCAAAAACTGAATGAAAATTATAATAAAATGTTCAAAACTTTTTCTTAGTTCTGAAAAGGTTTTACACAAACTTGCCTAATCAGATCAGTTGTATTCATTAATGTTGTTCTTCTGTGCAATTTACAGACTATAATCCAGACAAGTACTGCACAACTGTGATCAAAACATCATTCCCTGTCTTTCTGGATTCTGTTTTGCAAAAAGCTCTTCTTCACTGAGAGCTCTCAAAAAAAGGAGATTTAACTTTTTTCACTTAACTTGGACAGGAAAATAAGATTATATTGAAATGGTCTGAAGAAGTGAGAACCTTTGGAGACCTACTAAGCCCTGTTATGGTTATCTCAAAAATTATTTAAATATGAAAACCACTAAATGCATCACTTTGGTTTTCCTTACAATAACAGTCAGCACCAGACGAGTCAAGCATGTTACATGCTAAAACAAGGGGAAATAAAAAAATAGAAGGAGCTTTGTGGAAACACATTTTCTCTAAGAAAGCACAGAAACATTCAAGTTGGTGTTTTGCACCTAAATGAAAATCCTTATTTCTTCAACCCAAAATTTATCTTTTGAGTTGGCACATATTCAGACTTCCTATCTTGGTATTGACTTTTATGATGATCATGATGAACACTTCATGAGGAAAGATGGAAAGCTTGGAAGGTAGAGTGGGAAAACACAACATACCTATGTAGCTGCTGCTACTACTTCATGTGATTCACAAGCCCGCCACACGGCTCTGTCATATAACTCAATGAGAGAAAGCCTTCAGCATCTTGAAATTCTCATACTTCCTCAGATGAGAGCAATGACCACTCGGATACTAGGAGGGTACTGGAGCAGCACCATTTTCCAAGAATAATCAAATATTTAGGGAGAGGGATATCAAGGAGAAGAGGAGGGACAGCAAAAAGGCACTGTTAGCAGAGCACACTTGGGATACAGAAGAACCAGATTCAGGTCTCTGCTCTGAATTAGAACAGGATGTTAACAAATTTGCTTGGGGCGGTGGGGGGGTGCATTTTAAAGTTCCCTGCTTCATTCGGAGGCAGAACAGAAACATTTGAGTAATGAGAAACTGCACACCTAGCTCTGCATCTGCACTAACAGCTTCATTTTCAAGAGTTCACAGCTCCCCCTAAATCACATTAAGACCAGAGTTTCAATGTTAATTATGTAGCATGTGCATATTAATTTTCTGCTTCCTTCTCTCCATAAGTAATGGGAATGCTTTTAAATGGTTTTGTTTGGTTTCTTATGGGCTTAGTTGGTTTCTTAATATATTACAGGGCACTTCCTGAGCTGCTTACGGAAGCAAATTTCCCACTGCTAGTGGGAGTTTTCCCTAAGTAAGATCAGCAAATTTGGTCCCAAGGGAGTGAACTGATCTTCTGGCTTCGCTACCCTGAAGATGTAGCAGAACACAAAACAGATATCATTCTTGTTTAAAATTTCCTACTATATTGTATCCTTCTCAGCCACATCATCCAACACAAACAACTAGGAAACATTTTGCTGCAATAATCCTTTCAATTAAGGTTGCCATTACAGTGAAACAGCTGCTCACTACAATACATCTTTGTCATGGAACTATTTATTTCCCAGAAAACATTTCTTTAGTTCTTCAGACAGATGCAATAAACCAGATCCACGGAAGTAGCAGAAATCAAAGCAGTGAGCAAAATCTGACCAGCTAAACATTTTGCACTAAAAAGTGGTCCTTTCTATGAAGGCACCATTTATTCTTCTGCGTTGACAAAAAAGACCATTCAATCTCAAGCATGTCTGGTTTCTCACTCTCAACATGATGCCAATGAGCTACAACTGAAATAGCAGCCTAAGCCCTTACACATACACCACTAAAAAGAAAACACTCCAAAAACTTCTGTCCTGCTGATCAGTGGTGTTCACATGGCCCTTAAAAGTCTTTTGGAATGCCTGCATGATAAATATTTGATGGACATGGTCTTGCTAATGACAGGCAGGTGCATTAGTTGGCATGTAAAGACAAATGAAGGGGCACCTCGTTACTGCCTCCCATTCCACACATAAATGATCACACCACCCCCGGCCCTGAGCAGTCTGCCGAACGTAATTTTTCTATTTTAAGAACAAGTCCAACTGACATAACCTATCATTGAAATAGAAACAGTAGTGACAAAAAAACGTTATCATTAATAATTTAATCCACACTTTGAGAGTGCTTTCAAATCGGCAGTTCTCTTGCTCTGTCCCTGTGATTTCAACTCAAGGCAGCTTGCCTTCGTTTCAGACAATGGTGACTGCAGGAAGAGGGAATGTTTCTGTTACACATATAAGTTCTCAGTGATTTGAAAACCTTCTTTATCAACTGTTCCTCTGAGAGCGAACTGCAGTTAGTACTGCAGAGACTAGGGAAATGAAGAGAAGCACCTTCAGGTCAGAAGCTGGAGAGATGATAAGGTGTCCAAGAGGAGCAAGACACAAAGAACCAGGACCAGCTCTGTATTCCCACTTTGAGGTATGAAGTCCAAATCCAGCACTCACTCTTTGCCCATAAAGGCCAAGGTCCTCCTCAGGCTGAGAAAGGGTACCAGTTCTATACAACCTACACAGATATTTGTCTAGATAGAGCTGAAGATGTCAGGGCCTATATCTATGCAGTACTAAATGATATCTCAGAAAAATCATAAGTGTAACTGCTAAAGAATCAAGAACTTGCTACTGGTTCTCCTTTTACTCTCAAAATCTTTGTAAAAAATAGCATCTGTGTGTCATGCCCTCCTGGATTCTTATTCATTTGCTTAGCTTCAATGGATCATCTGAGGGTAGTTGTGTGCTTACAAAAGGAACAAAGCAGTGGGAGCACAAATCGCTGTACGAGGTGATCAAGAAACAAACATGTTAAAACACAAAAATAATAATAAGAAAGGAAGGCAGACCACTTGAAGACAAGAAAAGAAAAAGTCAAAGCCACAGTATTCTTACAGGGGTGAAGATCATTATGACATGAAGGTACAGTGTTGATCTACAAAAAAGTAACATCAATCTAGATGTCTATTTGACACTTTACAAATCCCTTGGGATTCAGACTCAGGATTCAAAACCATTATAGACACAGGATCTTCCACAAAAAGTCAGGTTCTGAAGTTTAATAAAAGAAGTCTTGACTTCTACCAACTACTGTTCTCTAGAAACAGTAGTATTTTCCAACATACTACTCTCCTGTCAAAAGACATACACACTCTTCCATATGTGAGTAAGAAATACAGAATGAAAAAAAATTCATGCTCCATGTTCATTTTGAGGGACGCAGTAGGTCCCTCTCCTGCTGATCAGAACCTGTTTGCAATAAAATGAGGTAAGATGAGAAGGGATAATACACAAGAAAAATAAATTATGTATGAATTTTAAAGAAATTTAGTTTACCTCAGTGGACAAATTTCTTGTATTATCAGAGAGTAATTCATAGCAAAAAGCTGGTGCCAAGGCAGTGCAAGTTGAAGGGATGCTAATGCCATCACCTGCCTTGCTGGCTAATACAGTCCAGGGCTCACTTATTAATGCTTCTTCAGGCATCTTCTAGAGGAATGTTTTCATTCTTCAGTCTAGAGTATCACGCTCATTTTCAGGAGGGAGATTATTCAGCCTTTGAAACTTAGGCATTTAAAGTCCTTGGGTCTTACTTCTCCCTCACATACTGTAGTTCTCCTTTTTTCCAATCTCCTTCCCAGCAGGCACATTTGCCTTTGTTTCTGTGTTTGATAGTAGTGCCCTTATTCAAAACTGAAGCACATTCCTGGTGAAAGTTTTGGTCATACCTAGACAATATTTAACTCCTACTTCATCTCTATTGTATCACTAGACATGCTTTTTATTATTTTATATTCATGTGGCTAAATACATTTTTACTCCATGTTTCAGTTTCCGTTGCAGAGTTTAACTCAGCTTGACTTCTGGCAAATTCTATTTCATTTGAACACTTTTTGACCTCTAAGATAGTTTCTGTACAAATTATTCCCCTTTTACTCATTCCTTGCAGACTGTCTGTTTATTCTTAATGTTCTTCATGGGTGTGGTTGGTCAGCAAGTTAGGTCTGGAGCTCACCCCTAAAAGCCACTAGTGTTTAAGACCAGAGCTCTAGAAATGTTGCTACATTTTTAACTAGAAAATGTCACCACATTCAAATGCTTGAGCTCTTCAGTCACTACCTCGTTTCCCTAAATTTACTTTGCACTTGAGGTTAAGAAAACAAAGATTGCTTTTTGTTAACTCTGTATCACAGGAATCATAATGACCAACTCTCTCTGACGTCCATAGTCCCTCCAAAACCAATTTTAAAATAAAACTCAGTCTTCACAAGACAATAATTGCTTGAGAAGTTGTTTGCTTTAGGGAAAGGCTTGCCTGTATAATTATTATGATCATTCATCCTCTAATTTATAGTATCCCATAACAATTCCATGTTGATTTTCTCCAGTATTATCTGAATCCAGCCAGACCTTACAAACTCTTACCTTTTTCCTGCAATGTATTTTTGACTTCTAAATAATTCTATCATAGATGTAGACTCAACAGTATCTCTACAGTCTGTTTACTGTTTTACAGAGCTATGATACTATAGCACTGTAATAATATTTATCTCTATTTTATCTCTATATCACACAGCTTTTGACAGAGCTCAGTCGAGACAGCTCAGCAGAAAAGGTACAATGATACTTTGCTACCCTATGACCTGGTTCATTCCTGCTATGCGGAGGACAGGGCATGACAAAAGAGCATCCCTGTGCCAGAGGCTCACGCTTGCTACTGTGCTGCACAGACTAAGCAGCAGCAAGGAGGCAAGGATTGCATCTTGCACTGCCACAGTCCTAAGCAGCCAACCTGGCCCTGTGAAGCCCTGTCACAGCTACAGCAGACTGCAGAAGGGGGATAAAGGAAACTGCCTTCTTTGGCAATATCTAAAGCCTGAGCCTGTTTCCAAAACACTGCCCCCAAAAAATAAGCTGTAACTTTTACAACCAACAATCAACTTCCATTACAAGTTTTTGCCACTGAGATTCCTCTGCATTCAGAGCTGTATTTCAAACATGTAGATCCTAGCTGAGATGTGCACAAATAATGCACATAAAATTATGCCAATGAACAAAAAAAAAGTACACAAGACTCCTCATCAAAACTATCAAAAAAGAACAAACTGTAAGACCTTTTAATTATTTACATATGCAACACATTAAAAATAAAAAAGAGCAATTTAACTCAGAAAT
Source organism: Dromococcyx pavoninus (assembly GCA_033558185.1). NCBI lineage: Eukaryota > Metazoa > Chordata > Aves > Cuculiformes > Neomorphidae > Dromococcyx > Dromococcyx pavoninus. The sequence continues at coordinate 366,990 of JAUMJL010000887.1, forward strand.
TCTGCTTAAGGACAAAGACAGGAGAACAAATTCTTAAAGTCTGGCTTTCCTAGCATATTCATCACTCTTCTCTTTCCATCAAAATCTGTGGGTTGACTAATGAGTATTAGGATTGTAGGACTACATGATGCATATTCAAAGACATTCTACAGCTTAAGATGCTGCTATTTTCATATGATTTTGTAAAATTCTTTTCATAATTTCATTATTTCATTCAGTTTAAAAGCACGCCACAAGGTCATTCTGAGTTTAAAATCCTTTCAGATCCACAATAAGTCTATATCAGATCCCAAATCTGAAAGAGTGTGCACATTCACAGCAGCACTTGCATCAGCACCCAATTTTTCATCTGGGTCTAGAGTACATTTTCTGCCTTTGCCTGGCTCTAACTCACAGCAGAAATTTCTCCTTAGGCTTTAGTAGTGTTAGCTGGGAAGACTATAAGTTTATAGTAAATTGTCTTAATTTACCATATTGTTTCTAGATTAGATTCCCACTTCTGCACTTTCCCCTTCCAAACATAACAATAATAAAGTTTTGTTTCACACATATGGCCTTGAAAGGAAGAAAATTGACTAATGATCAATTATTTTAACAAAGAACACCGCAAAAGACAGGCTGAAAAAGTAACTTTTACAAGCTGGATAAAGTAAAATGCATATTATTTAAGTGCTGCATGTAGCTTAATGAATTGGGGAAAGAAAAAAAAAAGAATGTTTTCAGAGTTACTGCCAAGAGTAAAAATTTATGAGAGTTCTTATCTGTGCCTCTGAATTACTTCTCCCTGAAACAAATTCGAATTTACCTTTACTTGGGGGGGGGGGGGGGGGGGTGGAAAGGGAGCTTTGTTTTGGCTCTAGGTCTTTATTCACTGCTGGAGTCAAACTAAACAATGTTAATTAAACAATGGCTGCAGCTGGATAGCACTAGGCCATGAGATAATATTTCAAGTTGATCTCAAACCTAAGATAACTAAAGAAATCACTTTCAAGATCAACCTAAACACACTAGCTTAATTGCAAGCACGTTATTTCAAAGCCCTCTAAAGTATTTTTGTTCTCTGTACCAAAATCATATCCCCCCCAAAAGCATTGCCAGCACTCATAATAAAAAAATTATAATGAATCATCTAATGACCCACTTAATGGGAGTCCCTGTATGCAATTTCTTCTGTGAAAGCCACAAAAGTAAAACAACACAGAAACTGGAGTATACCTTCTCACAGTAGAATATCTGTTTTGGGAACAGCACTACAAGGCAGTGAGAAAGGCACAGGTATTATTTATTTATCATATGCAACAATGTAAGACAGATATAAGATTTCTGTACTCCATGCTGTCAGTGCAATGCTTACTGTGAGCACGCTTTCACTTAGTTGGAGAGGTTTTTAATATATTTCATATGAAATTTCATAGTGGGTTTGTTCAGCCTTCAGAAAGAAGGCTTAGGGGAGACCTAATTACCTGTAATAATACATAAAGTGTGTCTATCAAAAGCATGAAGACCCCCTTTTTATGAGGGGTCACATGCAAAAGACAAGGGGTAATGGGTACAAGTTGCTCCTGGCGAGATTCCTATTGGATTTCAGAAGAAAATTTTTCACCATGAGAACAGTTAAACATTGAAATCATCTCCCCATGGAAGTGGTGGATTCCTCTACACTGGACACTTTCAAGGCTCAGCTTGACAGGGTTCTGGGCCATCTCATTTAAACTATATATTACCAGAAGGTTGGACCAGATGATACCTGAGGTCCCTTCCAACCTGCCATTCTGTGAAATTTTTTTGAGAATAAATACTGAGAAAGCATAGAGTATCATTAACAGAAATGTTCATTGGCTTGTAAGATGCAAGAGGTTTTCTGAGGTTGGTTAATGTAAAGGTATCACTTCATTTTCACGCATCTATTGCTAAAACTTCCATGAATAAGTACTTCATGACTTGGCTCACTGCTTATAAATAACACACTCCATTGTTCTCTCCCAAGAGAACACTCATAACGTTGGAAATGGAGAAACTTAGCTGAGACGCAGTAGTTCGAGTCAAAGCATGTTTATGTAGCAGCTGTCATGCCTCCATAAGAAAACACATGCCCAATGCAGTAGAAATCCCATTTTTAATTGCTGAAGAGAATCTTCTGAGTTATAATTGAATATTCATACTAATGCTTTGGGCTTGTACGAAGAAACTGTAGTTCCAAAGACATTTTAAAGAGTTCCTCAACAACCTTTAATCCACACCTTATATTAAGTTAGATGTCTACAGTCAGATGTCTAAAATTAGTGTGAAACTCCAGACAACTAGTGCAGTTGACTGTAAAAAGATTGCTAACAAAATCAATGCATTATAGAACTGATGAGTATAAATAGGAGCATTGATCACATAGGGAATTCAAAATAATGTTTATACAATTTTTTTTTGTCATATTCCTTTGGATCAATACTTCCCTGAAACCTCTTCAGCTATATTTGGAGATCCAAATTTGTCACTGCAACCCTTCTGTATCTTGCAGTTCTGTGAAGATTATTCCAAAACACAAGCCCTTCCATACCTTGAAAACAAATTTCACTGTTCCATTTCTTTACCATGGTTTCAGCCATACTCAAAATAATGCTCAATTAACAGTTATTATGATTTGGATATTGTTCATGAGTTTATCAACTACACATTTTTAAAACATCGTTTTTACTGACCTAAGTGTTGAGCCAAATTATTTTTTTTAATACAGAAGAAATACAAGTTTTGTATCAAGTATTTTAACGTAGAAGCAATCCCATTCTTTTTTTGCCATTAACATAAGCAGAATCAGCAAAATCTAGTCCATATGTGAAATTTACTGATTCCCTCCCCCTTCCATTTTTATGATTTACATGGTGACTTGCTACAGAGTCTTATTAATTAGAAATTACGAAAGTATATAATGGAAAGGTAACAAAACTAACTAAACGCAAACTTGCATCTGCTACAGAAAAAAAGCCACATAAAATAGTTATCTCACAATCAAAGAAGTTAGAAACTAGACTGTTGCAAAGTTTACTGCTTATTTGTCATCTCCAGACAACTAGACAACCATTTCCTTGCTGATTTTAGAGGCAATTCATATAGAAAATCACTGCTGAAATCACATGGCTTTACAACCCATGCAAAGAGCTATCTGCCTCAAAAGCAGTTCCCATCAGCAATCCTTGAAAAACTGGTCAAGTTTTAAATTACTCCTGTAAACAAGAAAAGCTATTTGCAATGAATTTATTTTCACATTTTTTTCATGCAGAGTAGCATATTACACTCTTATCAGCTTTGAAATCACTGATTTCAAGGATTATAAGTAATAGAGCTGAACAAGTGAGTTATCAAGTACATTTTCAGCTGCACATGAATGCTCAGGAATATACTTTCCCTTACTCAGCCAGCTTCATAGACAATTAAATAATATTTCATCAAACAACACATTCAGCTAAATCTTAAATAATTCAGCTTTTCAGCTCTAACTGAAGGAGATATTTCCTCTACTTTAGAAGAGGTTGGTATTTTCACCTGGGGGGGTAATATCTTAAAACAAATACACTGACCATATGCAGAGACAGGAGACTGTGCCTTATCATCACAATTAAGGTTTATTACTTTATCTTAGTAATAATATTTTTAAAGAAGAATAAACACTTAAAAAAATATTTCAGTGAGTATAATCTTTTTTTCCCCAGTGTTTCTAGATCTTTACATTCCTATCAAAATTAAAATTCATCTAGACTGACATCATCCATTCTAGACTAATTTCTAATTCTATAGCCTGGAAAACCCCTAAGTTTGGTGGAAAGATGTTGCATAAGTTCAGTAACTGGAAAGAGCAGGGTGATAAACTGGGAAAACAGACAAAAGTGCAAGACACCAAAATGCTGGTTAGGTATTGTGACTGGGGAGTTGAGTAAGCCAGGAGGAGACAAGGAAGGAAAAACTTAATGGAAGGAGATCAGAAAACTCAAAAGAATAAAAAGACTTAATAGAAGGAAAAAGAATCCCAGAAATAGAAAACTTAAAAATATTATTTGACAGAAATGAAAGGAGAAAAAAAATAAAAACTATACAGCCAAGTAATTTTTTTTAATAAAGTTTGTTTTATTTAACTTTTGATTCTGATTTATTGGTGGTTTGGCTGGGTTAAAGATTTCCCCTTTCTTTTCAGTCCTCTGGACATGAAAAAAAATCCTCAACACTTTCTCAAAAGATATACCTACACACATACGCACACAAATTAAAAAGGTGACAGGGATAGCGAGCCAAAATGGATACACTGAGAAATATTGAACTTCTGTAAGAAATTAATTGTCATGACCACAGCATAACATGAAATTCAGGAGATGTGTAATGCATTATGACACAGAATATGGGGAAACTATCCAAAGTCCTAAAAGAGCATTTTCCTCTAAAGAAAGATTGCTGCCATGTGATTCAAACTAGATGATTTAGCATCTATCAAATCACACAGGAATTAGCTTTAAGTGAAATATACTTTTTAGACTCTAAAAGGAGAGAATTAGGATGTCTCTACACTGTCACTCTTGGCATCTTGAAAATGGCTCTGTTTATCCTGTCAATCACTTCAGCACACAAGGGGCAAAGGTAAAACATACAAACACAACAGGGTAATTGCATATTATCTGGGAAGCTGCACCCAAATTCCCAAAGAGTGCTTCCCTCTCAGAAGCCACCTTCAGAAACTTTAACTCACACTATCCTTGCATTTTTTTTTTAATATAAAAGTGACTGACAGCCTTACTTAGAGAGGTATTTCCTACCTTTTATGCTTACTTTATTTATTTTTCAACTCTGTTTTTCCTGACTACACTGGATACTCACACAGTCAACATAAACTAAGCCCACCCAATTTGTATGGATCCATGACAAAAGACAACATAGTAGTTTCCTAGACTGACTTGTCAAAAGTGGGTGAATAATAGCGTGGGGAAGTAGAAGAGCATGAAGAGACATGATATAAATGCAAGCATCAAGGCATGAAATATAAATGCTACTCAGACCTTTTCCACTTTTGCACTGTAATACTTCATGAAGTTGGTTTCCCTACCACGGGATGAGAGGTTTGAACACTACAGGTAACAGACAAAAGCACCCTAATTCTCACCCAATTCCTTGTCCTGTTTCATAGCTCTATCAAGATACCTCAAATGCAATTCATAAAGACTCCAAATTTGATATAATTCAAATTTATCCCTCTCTAGACATTTTTTTGAAATCTAACTTTGATCTATTCATAACTTTTATCCCATTTATGAATAAGATTTAGCAATAACACTATCCTCCTGCAAACCTTTGCACTTCTTTTCCTTTAGCTTAGATGTCAAGATTGCACCATGGGTATCTCTGTCAATTGATACTACTATAATCACACCATAAATTAAAAAATAAAACCAAAAGAGAAAGCAAAATGGATTAATTCAATGCAGATTCTTCTAAATGAACCCAGTCTGTGAAATGCACTACGGCAGAATAACATTTTGGTAAGATTTTAAAAAGGATTGGCATCTATCCCAGCTAAAATAAAACTAGAACAGTGAGTCGTCATAATTACAATAGGTCGGGATACACTTTCCACAACACAAATGTAACTCTGCCTTGCTTTCCCCTGCTAGAACCTGGAGGAGAAAGTTCTCTTCTTTACACAGTTTCCCTTATACACAGACTTGGTAAAAATCTGCATCAACAGAAACCATACACACAAATAGAGGAAACAAGGGGTTTTCTCAAACTAATGGTTAATGAAGAATACTAGCAAAAATTGGTACAAAACAAGTTGCACTTCCACTTGTAAAAACTGATTGGTGCTGTCACTATGTGCCATAAAGTAATGAACAGTTCTTCAGACAATTCCGAGGCTCCTGCTTCCCCTCTTCATCTTCTCAAAAAAGAGATAAAAGGATGACAGCTTGAGAGGCCCACTGTAAACCAGAACCCAAGACTCACTAGGAATTCTTCTCATAGAATTCAAGAAAAGTTCCATATGTTTCTTTTCTCAGAGGAAGTTTACCAATGGCAATAACTATAGGTAGGACACAGAAGGAGACCTGTCAGTAAATCATTTGAAAACATGCTATTCTTCAGTGAATGCACTGAAAACTACACGTTTGGTGTCAACCTGTTGCTTGGTCAAATCACAGTGAGTTCTTCAGGTAAGAAAGATTATTAGTTTCTGTTAACCAGTGTTCAGAAAACAGACATGGGATTCAAGAAGAACTTGGAATTCCTACAAGTCTTCTAAGGAAAGAGGAACATATGCAGATTGAGGGATAAATCTAAAATTCTAAAAAACCACCCTAGCAAAACAAAGTCAAGATTAAAGTTGCTCAGGAAATCACAAATAGTGCAAAAAGACTTTACACGAGAACTTCACAGAGGCCCAGTAAACTCAGATGTCACTATACTCACTCTGGATTTTCCAGTTCTTTTCTATAGGGAACAATGTTGATTAAAATGGTCTGAATTTTCGTCAGCCATGACAACGGATTTGTGAATAGAAGAATTATGTCAAAGTCAGCATCAGAGAAGGCAGTACACCTTCAGGACCTCCCTTTTGTAGTGGTGTCATGGAGCCATCAGAAAATATAAGAGATGAGTCCATCTGACGTTAGCATTGTTTGCTATTATTTTTAATACTGGTCCAAAGGAGAATCAGGTAAGCAGGAATAAGAATTATTCAAGCAGCATTAGTCCTTTGAAATGCAGTCATTGGCAATCTCATCTATCAGGCTACTAGATGACAAAGCACACCAGCAGATAAGAATCTGTGATCGAGTCCTCACTGCAAATTCCACCAACAGATCACAAACCCTTAAGGTTTGCTGTTGTTATACAGCCACTTCTGTTGACTTTCAAGTAGCCACTCTTTTACATAGACAATAGGTCCCTTACATACAGCAAGAATGTAATACTCCTGAGTTTCTGTCTTTATAGATCTGCATTACTGTTTTCATATCTTAAATTCTAAGTTTGATTGATATGTGATACATAGATGTCTGAGTGCCTGATGTAGTTATTTGTCATCTCTACCCATAAGCCTTTTTAGTTATTTTAACTAAGGCAGTTGTATAAAACCAAGATGACAGCAACGTTTAAATAAGTGTGTAAATACAGCTGGATGAAAAATATGAGACCAAATTTAATTCCCCAAACTAACTACATATCCAGACCTGGGGCACAGTCTATGATAGGATGGTCTTGGAGGTGTTCTGAAAGCGTATTTTTCACCCACCACCACCACTTCACAGAAAGGATACTCCAGTACCACTATCAGACAGCCCTGCTGCACCTTGGAGCAAGAACAGGATCATGGTTGGAAGTCCTTCAGCACCAAAGCCAGCATATAGTGAAATTAAAGTGTCAGGTAATTTATAGTACGTATTACAAGTTAGCTCACTTCATGAGGCGAAAATGCTCAGGACTTCACCTTCTACTACGCAAACGGTATTGCCTGTACTGTGTCAACCACACATTCTGAAGAATGAACCAAAGAACATCTTACCTTGCATTGTTGTTTTTGTGGGTTCTGAAAACAGAGGAATGAGCAGGAGGTAGATGAGGTAGACAAAGGAGAGCCCATTGTAACGAAAAGCACAGGCTGCAATGAAAGAAAAGGAAAAAAACATATTGCTTAATAGCCTGGGATGACCAAATTCAATAGCACAAACTATTTCTTATTTAAGTTTACCATTTACCTTACCACCTTTTCACGACTTATTTAAACCATTTCTACACAAGTATTCACATTTTCCTTAAAATAAAAAATAGCATTAAGTATACTTGTGAAGTATTTTCACAGTAATATAGAAAGGCTTTGTCCAGAATGATGGACCTTTTTTCGTTTCCTCATACATAACCTTATTAAACCACTCCTCACAAACATATACAGGGATGTATAAATCAATACTTATGGGCTGTCTTTAATAAGCTACACATAAGATCATTATATTACAATTAAGGATTATCAGTAAATAATTATGAAAAATTATTAGGTATGTCCAGATTCCAAATTACATGCTTAAATCATCAGCTTTCCTTAAAACAGCAATGTCTTTAAATCATTACATAAGTCTCTGAATTTTACTATCACCCATTTGTTCGGTCTTATGAAGTTCTTCTAGTGAAAAGACAGTGAACTACAAATGAAAAAAGGCCTCACAGCAACTTGCAACTGGCTTCATACAAGTTCTTCTAAAGAATGGAATTACTCTGCTAACTTTGTCTAGTACTCTGCTAACTTTGTTTAGTCAGGCAGAAAGGGACCTGGGAGTGCTGGTTGACAGGAAGCTCAACATGAGCCAGCAGTGTGCCCAGGTGGCCAAGAAGACCAATGGCATTCGGGCCTGCATCAGGAATAGTGTGGCAAGCAGGACCAGAGAAGTTATCGTCCCCCTGTACACGGCACTGGTCAGGCTTCATCTTGCATACTGTGTACATTTCTGGGCCCCCCAGTTTGGGAAAGATGTCAGGATGCTGGAGTGTGTCCAGAGGAGGGCAACGAAGATGGTGAAGGGGCTGGAGCACAAGCCCTACGAGGAGCGACTGAGGGAGCTGGGGCTGTTTAGTCTGAAGAAGAGGAGGCTCAGGGGAGACCTCATTGCTCTCTACAACTACCTAAAAGGAGGTTGTAGTCGGTCAGGGGTTGGTCTCTTCTCTCAGGTGACCAGTGACAGAACTAGAGGGCACGGACTCAAGCTTCATCAGGGAAAGTTTAGACTTGATGTTAGGAAAAAGTTCTTCACTGAAAGGGTGATTGGCCATTGGAATGCGCTGCCCAGGGAGGTGGTGGAGTCGCCGACCCTGGAGGTGTTTAAGGGGAGACTGGATGAGGCACTGAGTGCCATGGTTTAGATGATGGTGTTAGTGTTGGTGTTAGTGTTGGGATATAGGTTGGACTCAATGATCTCGGAGGTCCTTTCCAACCTTATGATACTGTGATACTGTGTATTTCCTTTTCTATTTTAAAACATTAGCATAAGTATATTTTCCTGAGAGTATTCAGGACAGCAAGCCATTACAACAAGCAGCAGTATTGTTATAACCGAGTCAATGCCTTTTAAAAAAATGTCATGCAATTCTCTGCTGAAAGAAGAGTGTATAAACTTCCTTACAGAAAGGATGGGAACAATAAAATTGACAAAGTAATCTGTAATTCCGCAGTGCATCAGATGTTGACATATTATGAGACCTACAATATTGCATCATAATCATGAGATAACCCAACTGCAGAGGAGTCAGGACATTAATTAACCTCTACATTTATTTACTCATGGAATGTAACTAGTATCAATTAAGTCTTCTCAATTATACCCTGAACAACTTAGATTTGGAGGACAGATAAGAGTCTTAGACCTGGCAGAAATGTGTATAAAATATAAAACATGTTTCTCCAATCACCATTTCATGAAATTTCATGGAGACTACACTGCAAATGAGTTATCAACTCAAGCATTAATTGGTCCTCATCACATCTGTCCATTTCAGTAATAAATACAAAACTAAGAAGTGTCTCTGTTAACAAACAATTTCATACAATATCTATAATTTTTGTTTTCCAAACTAACCAATGTTTCAAACAACCCACTACATGTCTGCAACTTAGCCAAGAAATGAGAGATCTGTATGGAAAAGTCTGGCAAGAAGGAAGGACAAGCAGTATCTATGATCTACTTCTAATCTGACATGATTCTACCACCAGTCATCAAAAAAAAAAAAATCCTTCAAGGACTCTGAAACCAGTTGAAGCACAATAGAGGGTTTTCCAGAGTGAAATCCAGAACGCAGCTTCTCATTTGCCTGTAAGAACATAAACTCAGATTGCTGCTGTCACTTACTACTTAAGTTCCCTTTATAGTGAAAGCCTTTAAAGGCCACCTGAAGACTTACACCTACACTTATAATTAAGAAAAATGCAAGATAAAGTAAACAGCACCTACCCACTGGAAATTCTGTAAACAGTTACCAGAGCTTTAAAGCGAATGTACCTGAGCAGAGGAATGCAGCCCTGCTATTATGAGCCTACTCTCAGGGTTCTCCACAAAGGAGCACAGAATGTGCTAGGGCCATCAGTGGCCTTCTTGGAGCAGAAAGAAGTTCTTTGATATTCACAGAAGAAGTGGTTCAAGGCCGATCTGAAGACTAAATGTTATTCCACCTCAAAGGGAAGGATCCAGGGTCTCAGTCATTATGGTAGCAGAATAACAGTATTAGCATATTATACTATTATCCAGTTATTAAAGGGACTGTGTCAACCAGCTTTTAATCATGTCAAACAGCTTACTTGATTTCAGTGCAGTATTACACACATTTTCTTCTTCAGAACTAAGCTTGCAACTCTTCTTGTAGAACACCTAGCAGTCAGCTTTCTCAGTATAAAGATAGAAAGCAGCCACTGTGTGCTTTAGATACTCTCCTTTATTAGCCATATGTCAACAAATGCGTTGCTAACAAGTCCATGTAAAATATTTAGAACCTTTTTTTATACAGAAGCATCCTTCAGCAAACTAGTAACCTAGGTAAACATTGCAAGGAAAACACATTTATTAAAACAGTTGCGAGAGCACCAGCAATACAATTCTCTGAATTCATAAATTAAAAACCCCGAAACTTAGCTGCAACATTTTTAAGTTGCTTATTCACTATTTCCATATTGTGTTTCCTTATCTCTATTCGTCTAGCACATTTTGCTGAAGAGACGAGTGCCTTACAAAGCCCACGTGCCAGAGCAAAGAGCCATGACTGAACATATTTTTAGCAAGATAAAAGAACAGCTGCACTGTATTTACATATTTACTCTGTACTGCAATATTATTTGTCAAATATATATATTCTTCAGTTCTGATACTCAAAACTATATAGAACAAGTTGCTAGGCATAAAATCTGCTTCAGTTTGTCACTGATACAACAACAAAGGATGATCCAAAATAGCACATGAACCCATCCTCTGCACTCCCTGTGTCTTTTTGAAAAGACAGTTGTACACCAATGCCCATCACAGTGGAAAGTCCCATCTGAGGTCAATGGAATTCCATCAACAGAAAAAAGACCTTCACAAATTCATTTCTTGGTAAACCAGGTAGTATAGAAATTTCTGGATATTTGGGTTATATCGGTCAGCTTGCACTATTAAAATTAGCGTAATTTTAGAATTTTAGGTTTGTTACCTCTTCTTTAAATTGTCTAATCGATTAGCTAAACTAATTTCAGAGGAATTATTCCTGAACTATATTTACCTCAAAATTTACTGCTTTCTATTTCTAGACCTGAGGAGACTGTGTTCTCAAAAGCTTTTTTCTCTGCAACTACATAAACCGGACTATTAACAGAGATTACTTCTCCATACAAACCTTCCCTTATATATTTCTTTCATATAAAGTGTCTTGTAGAAATACAAAAATGTTTTGAAGACATTTGGTAAAAATAAATATTTCCTAAGATGATAGTGTTAGTTTTATTAGTACCCAAGAAACTCTTCAGTTTCTTAGTTTCAAAAGTATGGATTTCTCTAAAATGAACACTAAACAAAAAGCTTAAGTAAGTAACTATACCATATGTGTAAAGTCCATACACAATTTCTTCTCTTCAGTCTTTTTTTAAACCACATTTCACACCATGTTTTTGAACAGCCTCTAGTAGCAAAACTCCAGAAATGTGATTTGCGGTTCTGATGTTCTGATACTGTTCAGAGTCCAACGATAGCAGTAATACACAATTGTGAAAAGACACAAAACCCAGAGCTATTGATATACAACATAGTATAAGAAGAAAACATAGCTTTTCTATAATCAGCTTAAGTACTTTAGGGCACTTTCCCATGGGTGGCAAGAAAAGAGCACTTAATAAGATTGACTTAATAAGTGATTATTTGAAATATTTCTGGTTTAGCATAGCATGCTAAAAGATCTACCTTTAAAGACAGGATCAGAATGTCTTCTAAGAAAAAGGTATAATTTCATATATCTTTATGAGTCTGAAAGAAAAATATAGCAAAAAAAGTAACATGCAGATATAGAAGATTTTCACAAAAGACTGACATGCGTGTTATTTGTAGCAAAAAAAAAAAATAAATTTAGAGTATTTCATCTTTCTGGCATCTAGTCATTTGCTAGAACAAACTAAAAATTACTGTCATAGATAACTAAGTGATGGTTTTCTCCTTCACCATGCCTATAAATGTATTAATAATTCACTAATCTTGCTACATGTAATAAACATCGTTAAAAAGTATGCACAAAGAAAAAATCTCTAAAGCCCACTCTGCTAACACATTCTGGGACTAACAGAGAACATAAACCAGCTCTGAACTCTTAAATCTTACAATGTAGAACACATTTTAAAATATTTTTTACAAGATTTTTTAGGAGTCAGTGTAATGATTACCTCATACAGGTGAAAATACTCAGGTAAGAGGATTAATTTTATCATAATACAAACTCTTTCCTATTATGCTACAATCCCTCGAGCACACAGTTGTGTACAAAGCCCTAAAAAAGTCCTCAATGCTGAGGAGTGTTATTAACATAACAATCCATAATTTCTATTAGATAAGAGTACCAGAATATGTTAGGTTTACAAACAAATCCTTAGACAGCCTTACTGAGTTTTCTCTTCTTGAAATTAAGAAGAATTGACATTACACCTGGGAACTTATAGATTGCTAATATTTTAAGAGCTGCTTGTCTATTTCTTGGTATAGTCAATAAAACCAATCAATATTTAAGCACTAAAAGAGGACATTCATTATTGTATGCTTCTTTCATCTAAATTAAACAAAAAAATGAAAGATACTGAAATTTCACAAAGTCATATTCTAAAATTCTGTGGAAAGGTTTCTTCCAAGTGATCTGTCTTTCAAAATTATGTTTCCTTTTCCTTTATTAGGCAAGACACTTTTAAAAAAAAAAGGACACCAAGACAGTCCAAGTTCCTGTTAAGGAACACAGACGATGATTGCTCAAACGGTTTAGTTCAGAATTAATAAAATAATTAATAACAATAATTGTTCAATGTTTTATCACAATAAAGTTAAAGTTTTCTTTAGATATGTACAGTATGCACAATACAAAATGAAAAAAATCTGTAAAAGAACAGAAAACCATAAATAACACGATATCTTGAAAACTTGTCCTTCAAGATTTTTTTTTTTTAACTGTCATATGAAAGCCAAAGAGGAATGCTTTTGAACGGAAATCTACTACTGCTTCTTAGACTCACCACCAAGCTACTACATGTAGATAACGGATTCTTCTAACATGAGAAATCTAACAGTTGCTACATGTTTTTATTTGATATTTATACCAGCAGTACTTTCCTTTCTTCTATTTAGAGGATAATTTGTATAGAACTCTTATTTTATCTCCTAAATAACAAATACTGGAAGGGAAAGTGGGTGGCAATAGAGGATTTTGCACTGAGTGGAAAAAAAACAGCCTCATAAAAGATGTGTTTAGTTTTAATCTACAAAAAAAAAAATTAAAATGTATTTAATTCAGAAGTTAAACTACCTCCAGGGATGGTGATTCCACCACTTCCCTCGGCAGCCTGTTCCAATGCTTCACCACTCTTCTGGTTCAGAAATTTTTTCTAATATCCAACCTAAGCCTCCCCTGATGCAACTTGAGGCCATTTCCTCTCATCCTGTCACCTGTTGCTTGGGAGAACAGCACCCATTCTTTGTAAGAGTTGTTCTCCAGAGCCCTCAGCAGCTTTGCTGCCCTCCTCTGGACATGCTCCAGCAGCAAAATGTCCTTCTTGTACAGAAGGGGCCCAAAACTGAATACAGTATTTGCAGTGCAGCCTTACCAGCCAAATGTATATGCCAAGGCAATCCACTTCGCAGGTATAAACACAGCTTGAATTGCTGACAAAGCAATAACAATTCAGAAGTTCTGAACAACATTTTAAACAGTAGCAAAGTGAACTATATGGACTACACAAGAGCTTAGTAAGGAATAAATGTAAATGTTAAAAGAGGTAAGGCGATTTAAAATTTATAGAATAAGAACTACTGTGAATAAAGAAGTTTAAGGAAAAGGAGCTAAAAAACAAATAAAAGCAAAAAAAAAAAAAGGAGATACAAGTCTCCGTGGATTTCCCACTTTTACCTGACATGGCCATGACAGACCAATGCAATAAAAATAATAAAAGAAGTAGACTAAGATAATAATTAAGATAATAAATGTGCTTGTTTGGCAAGAAATGTGCGTCACCAGTTTCTAAAGAAGAAAGGAAGGTTGTATTACTTCTATAAATTGCTAATTTTTATATCTTCTAACACTTCTTCACATTTCAAATTTCTGTTTTAAAAATACAAAATTTGTTTCAGAAATTTTTCCTCCAAGATTCTTTACAATAATAAGGAAATCATTGCTATTCATTGTAAAATTACATGCACTGCTAGCAATCTATTTTTAAGAATAAAACTCCAAAAGTGACCAAAATAATGTCCCAATAATGACAAGTATCTGATAGGCATAGTGCCTAGTGAACATTAGCTATCTGTGAACTTTATTTTTTTCTGACTGAAATTCAGAAGAAGGGCTTAACTTCTGGCACAGCTCTGCTCTCACTCACTGCTGAGTAATTCCACTTAAAATAATGTTCATGACAGATGAGAGTGGAATTAAACATTGCTGTGCAAGACAGTTAAGTCAAATGCATGTAATCTTATCCATTTAGAGAAAATTAATGGTTATAGTCTACAGAGTGCAATGCAGAACTGCACAGACCCATGTCAGCTCAGGACAAGTTATCTCCTGCATCAACCTATACTCCCTTCCACATTAAACAGCTCTGCTGATAACATACATCACTCCCCACTCTGCTCCCAAGCAAACATTTCAACATGGTGCTGCTTTGTGCATCATTACATACCCTGTGTGTGCTACAACCAGAGGGAAAACGTTTCTCTTTTGTAAAAACATGACTGCTTTGATAAACAGATAAATACTATGCATTGGTTCATGTCAACACTTCTACAAACACATTTTTCTCTGGTCAACACTCATTAAGAGAGATGACTGCTGAACAGTGAACACTTTTCAAAGGGTTTGGGGTGGGATTTTTGCTTTGTCTTTTTTCCCTTTCCTCTCTTTCTCAGAGTAGCAGTTTCAGTAAGCTTTCTCTCAGTCAAAAACCATCTGGAACTGATTTTAACTTTGTGGTAAATATTATCTGGGAATTGAGTGCAGAGAGAGGAGAAGACAAAATGCCTTGTTGATGCCTTGTTGACCTCTTTCAGCTCTTGGGGACAGGAGCTATGCTTCTCTGCTCTCTTTGACATGAGGAAAACTAACAAAAGACCTCAGGTGTGAGCATACCACAATCATCACCTTACACAGAATAACATATTTTAAAGGAGTATCTACTCTCACAAGCAAACCCAATATCAATACACTTTACCAACATGACTAAGTACCTAAGTATTTCCAAAGTAAAAAATATGATGGACACCATCTTCACTAATTTTTCCCATTAGAAAAACCTCCTTAACATTATAACTCATTTCAAGCAGAGAGGCAGTTTGGAACTAAATTAAGACTCTCCACTGTCTCTTTGATTATCTTAAGGTTTTGACACTTCTAAATTGTGTTGGTACTCTCTTATTCAGGCAATCAATGAGGCAAGGTTGGCATTTTTGTGGTTGAGCGTTTTGATTTATGATTTTTTGACACTTCTTTACATATATGCCTTTCAATTGCAGTCTTCTCTCATAGTGATGAAAGCTCATTGCAGGCATACTGCTTCCCCTCCCCTCACACACCACATACAATTAACACATGTGAAAATAAGCTCCACTCAGAAAACAGTAGTCCTAACTTCTGTCCAAAAATAGAGCCTCCCTTTGTTTATATAACAAAAATAGATGGCAAATCTGGGATCTATGTTTTCCTTGGGCTTTATGACAAGGACAGCACACCACCCATCGAAATAGCAAGCACTCAACTTCATGAGTTTATTTCACTGACGTCACAACATTTTGCATTATGTGTACACATATAGTTTTTCATTGGTCTAGGAAGAGGAAGATGTCATATTTCTCCACGATGGCAGCTGCCTGTCAAAGGGAGACTGTCCGCGTTCTTATCCCTTTTCCAGCAACAGCTCTTCTGCCTCCAAGCTTCCCTCTCTAGGAAAGTAACTGGGAGTTAAAGAAATCACTCTGCTCCTCATTCATTTTCATGGGATGAGAAAAGTGTGTTCCTTGCTCCCCGGACATCCGGAGACAGCAGTCCAGTTGTGCTGTTACAGTTGCATAACCCTGGCAATACTCAAACTAAAAATAACAGCAAACGCAGAACACAGATGACGACCAAATGTCACAAAGTGCTACTGCTAAACACAACATCAACCAGGGAAAGATGTGGAGACAGTTGTGTGACAGAGATCTCCATGAGCGGAAAGGGACCAAGATATTTGTTTACAGCTGCTAAGAAGCTATCAGGCATCATGAACAGCTACTCAGTCAAGCGCTTCTAGCAACTAGAAGTGACAATTCTGGCATGTGTTACCAATCCCCCACAGCTAACTACATCAATCCCCAACATCTAACTACATTCATTGTCTTTTAAACCATATATCACCACAAACTGACATAAGATGCAGAAAAAACTGCTTTTTTTTTTGGTCAGCTGTTCCTTATGCTGACACAAGTCCTAAAAAACCCTGAGTCAGATGAAGGACGTAGCAAAAAAACTAACCCAGACAAACGCCTTTGATAAATATAAACATCAGAGAGGTGCTAACACTAATAAATACCAGCATCACTACTGAAGTTACAAATATGAATGCAGTATTTAAAACTCTGTCATTATTTATTCCAGTAGAGGAAACGATAGATAAACTTCCTTTCTTGGTCTATCACTGAAAAATGGGCTGAGAGGGTTGAAACTGCAAGCTATAAATCTGGGTGATGAAGGAGCACTTCAGAGAGTGCTACAAAGCCACAGTGTTTACCAAAGGAAATAGAATTTTAAAAATAGTTATCTCCAGGATATTAATCACATAAAGCAGATGCAAGCCCCTCTTTCTTGCAATGTCACTAGTCCAAATTGATGTTTCTTGTACAAAATATTAAGCGTTATAATATGAAATCACTTTTTGTTTGAAGACAAGTTGGGCATATCCTTCTCTCCTCAAAATACGTTAAGTAAGTTTCTCATATTGTGAAGAAGTTTCAAACTACTACAGGAATTTACTCGGGAATCCCATGAATTGCCTTCCAAACTACTTCTCAGAACTAGGAACCAGGAAAAAATCCTGGAGAACTCAAAGAATCACAGAACCCAGGGCGATGCTGAGAGACTTTACAATTGCAAATCTGGTTTGATCACTAAGATTGCTTATTCTGGAAAAGCAGTACTTAAACTCACCTGACTCCCAACGTAATTTCACATGCATATGACCACAGTTTCTGCAAGACAGAGTCCTGGGACAGATGTATTTTACTATGTGTTTCAAATGAAAAGCTTTCCTAGCATTGGTTGAAAAACATCTATCAGAAGTCCTACCATTGAAATAGGACCATGGCCTTTTCCAGTTTTCAGTCAGAAAGGTAGAGTGCATATAGTCATGTAAGAAAAGAGAAAACATCTTCATTGTGCATTTATTCTGAGTGGAAACATTCCCCACAAAGCACAAGGCACGTCATTAATGCTGCATCTGTTTCTATGCACATCATTCAAGATACTTTCTCTGCCTCCAAAGTGCTGCAACCTGTCGTCCTCAGTTCAGGGTCCCAAATCTCCAGTACTTGTGGGAGACCTTCATTCACATATCGATTTTTCTATTACATGGCATCTATTACATGGCATAGTAACATTTTTCTTCCCCTGGAACAATAAGCTCCCAGGCAAATTTCAAGAGCAAGACTGGAAATTCAAAATGATTTAATACCTCTTTCATGTTTATATAACAAACCATTGTGTCCTTGTCCAAGAATATTTGAATGTGGGAAGTTAAGAAGAAGTTTAACTTGAAGAAAACTTCCCACGCAGTTAGTAATTCTAATCTGTTTATATCTAGGCTCAATATAAAGTCTGACTACGTACTTCTTTGGAGTCAAGCCACTGCCCTGAAGATACTCAATGATATTATGCAGTATCCCATCAGCATAAAAAAGTAAATTGGTCGCGTCCCACCAACAAAATTAGAGTTCTGCGTTCACCACTACATAACTTAGAGAGTCCACAACATAGCCAATCACAAAGTAAAAGATGGTTTGTTGCAGGGGAAGACAGAGATAATAGAAACTTGTCATCATTAGGCATGCTCTGAACATATGAAGACAAGTACAGGTAAAGGTAAGGGTCACAACAAGAATCTTCATTCTCAAAATATAATATTTTACTTTTCTCATTCAAAAAAAGGGAAAATAAACCAAAAAGCAAACACACACACACAAAAAACCCAGCATCTCTTTAATTGGGTTCTCAGATTTGGAGAAATGGGTCCACTGAGAACCTCAGAAGATCTGTTTCTTGAGAAAAAGCCAAAATATACATCCTGTAGAATTAAAACTAAGTGAAGGGCACATTAAATTTTATTTAAACATACCCTGAAAATTTAAGAAAGATACAAACACCAAGCTGTCATTCAAGTAAAAAAAAAAAAGTGTTTTTCTTGAGAATCTCTGCAGGGAAGCCAATGGTGCCTTACTGACAAGGGTTCTATATACAGTGACGATAACGGTAAAGCCTAACTTAATGCTTGTAACTTTATTTATGAGCACTCATCAGTATAAATTTCTATCTGGTCAAGAAAGTATTTTTGCCAGTAAACTGACAAAAATTTATACAAGTTGAGAACATAAACCGTGGATTTCAAAGTGGTCTTTATAAGTAAACGGACCGGAATTAGTCTTGGATTAAGTTTGTAGCTCCAGAAAGGAAATGTGCCAGAATAAGTAAAAAGTTGGGGTTTGTTCGAATACAGAGGACCCTCTTCATTAACAACTAGACCAATGTATAACAACCAGTCAGTTTTTCAGGTGTATTCTTGTTTTTCATGCTAGAAAAATAACTAACTTCATGCTTTACCACAATGTGTTAATTGAATGAAGCTGCAGAAAGAAAAAGAGAAGCCACTTACTATGTTGAGAGATACACAACTTAGTAATGTGGTTCTGCTAATGCGTTATCAGGTCAACCGAGGAAAGTTTATTTCATGCAAAGGCAGGAGGAAATTATTCCTAAAAGTAGTAGTAATAACAATAATTACTATTAAAAAGATTAAAGGAAATAAATTAGTTGTAGTTTTTTTAAAAAAGAAATATTTAAACTATTTTTTCAGTTTAAAAAGGAAAAATAACATCTGAAATATGAACTTCTTCCTGCTTTATCCCTTCGTATGAGATACCCACACACACACAATTAACTATCCACCTATAAGGTTCTTCAGAGGGGCGTTACAGTTCGTTTTGATTATTCAATGTTCCCACATAATTTTCTTAGGTTTTGGCACTGAATTATTTTGAGAACAAAATTTTTTTGATTCTAAAACTTCCAAGTCACTTCATTATAGTTACAAAAAATACACCCTTTAAAAACAAAGGTAAAACCAAAACTGCCCTCTCATCTCTTTGATCAGAATAAAGGCATATCGGCAGCAAAATTCATGTCACTCATCATCATATTAATTTCTAGCATAAATGAGTTACGACCCTGATACTAACATACATTAAAGCAAGCTGAAGTTACTCTGACATCATAACTAGGAAGAGACTGTCAGCATGACTACAACTATTTAACCTTTGTTTAGGGTATCATGTTCCACTGTTAAAAATATTATTCTTCAATAAATAATAGAGTATGCCATCACCACCCACAGAGTTCTAGCAATTCAGAAGATGCGCAGGATTACAATTTTGGAAGAATTCTAGGAAAATTCTGCCTGACTTCATTCCTCAATAAATGCTCTAAGGTAAAGATTTTAAGATGACTGCTAAAAACCACCCAGAAATCTTGCTCACCCACTTTTATACCTGTAAAAAAAAAAAAAAAAAAAAAGAGGAAAACATACTGTAGTATGTTTGGATGCACATGCATAAGTTTCCACTCCGCCTATATGTTAGTCATCATACTAGGAAAAAGATCTTGGTTGGGGCTACAAGAAAAGGAGAAATGAAGATATTTTCACTTCAACAATTAGGCTGAAATGACATTAGTATCTTATATCTGAGGAAAAAGATCTTCCCAATATCTGAAAAACCCAAACTAATAGACACTAACAATGAACACTCCAAAAGTGAATTTCAGATCTAACACACATAGAGGAACCATTCGAGAGGAAGAAAAAAAAGGGAGAGACTAATGGGAGAGTGCAGTGCCAAGTTTGGCATTCAGTCTCAAAGACTTCTTTGCTTCCCAATCCTGTTTATCAGTAACTGAGAGTTTATTAGGACAGGTACAGTGCCTAGACACAGTCCACTCAAAAATAGTTAAATTTCCATTTAGTCTCCACCTTGAATCAAAGAGGAGAAGCTGAGTAGCTGTGAATGACAGCTACTATCTTAATATCGTACAATCAACAGGTGAAGGATGAATACCCAGCCTTCAGTGACACAGGCGTGCTTTGCATTCAACAGAACAAGATAAACTTGTATCCCACTTATACTTGACAGACGTGAAGTCATCGCCCCACTTGGGAACTGCTCAACTTCACCAGTCTTTTAAACAGCCCTTTGCTGCACCCCAGCCAAGAGCAGCCTGTAAAGGCATCAGCTCCCAGGTCCTGCTGCCTCCAAGCAAATCCCAAGTAGCATGGGGCTCTTGGCATTAACATTTCTTCTCCTCAGCAGCTGCCACAAGATTATTTAACAGCTAAGATGGTTCAGCTGGCATTGAAACAGCGGCACTGTTTGCAGAAGGCAAAATACTTGACAAGAAAACAAAGCAATGGAGTATGCTAGGCTATTCCTTCATATTTAGGGATGTGTTTTCTTTGGCAGCAAAGCTAAAGGAACGCTTTCGCCAAGTGTCCCCTGTGACTCCCAAGCCATCGCGGTAGTTGTGCCAGCATTACTGCTTGTGCTGCTCAGCACTGGCACAACCAAAGGTGGGAGCACCCTTTGAAAAGGGAGGAGATGGAGTGACCATGAACTTGAGAAACTCACTGCTGGAGAAAACAGTGCAACTCTGTGCCTAAAATGTAGAAATAAACCATCTATAGCTCTTAAAAGACACCTTGTGTTGTCGTCATCATCATGAGCACATCATGGTGCATCACTGCTGAGAAACGTAGAGGTGAAGGAAAACTTCAGTGGCTTATAAATTGTGAATTCACTAAGCATGTAATTTAACTTTTTTAGGATTTCAGTAAAAGCACCGATATCAACTCTACTCATCAGTAAAATCAAAGACATTTTATATTTATTTTGATATCTTTCTTTTTATTTGCTGCTTCCTGCCCACCCTCACACAGATTTCTCAGAAAGAGTAACTCTGAAGATGAAAAGGGAGAGGGTAAAATGTGGAAAATTCATACATTTCTCTTAAGTAATTGGAAGGAAATTATTTTACTAAAATTTCTAAAAGCCTATGGAAGAGAAAAAGACCATGGAAATCTTCCCTATAAAAAAAAAAATACAAGAAAGATTAGCACTTCATTGTGAAGGGACTACCCAAGTAAATTAAAGAGCAGAAAACTTCAGCAGACAAGACTACTTAGAGTGGGGAAAAGGGAAATACCCTTACCTGGTTTACACAAATAAAAAACTAAACTACAGAAAATTACTTGACTTTACCACATCTACACGACAGTCCTGTAGCAAAGTGACCCCAAGTACCAAAACCTAAACCTGCAGTTTCAAGAGCACAACCTCTCCACAAAAACATATTCTTGCCTCTCTTCCGGAGTGGTGGCAGATGCACATATAAGAGTTTACTCAAAAATCAATCATATTTTTTAACACACAAAGCAACAGGGAATCTTGAAGTGGCAAAAATAACCCTCCTAGTGACATTTCCAACATTCTTCCAGTTGCTTTCCCCTTACTATTTGCATCATTTTCTGATTGAAAACATCATGGATTGAGTCCCTGGTTCTAATTATGTTTGTGTTCTTATACTGTACCAACCACTGCAGCATCTTAACACCTTTCAGGAAAAGATGGACACATGACAAATATAGCCATACCTTTTGAAATAACTGATGTGGTAGTTAACAAGCAGCAGTCCAGGGACACAGCCCCAGCACAGGAGGACAACAGTATCTCCACCCTCCAAGATGATAGATTTAATGCCGCTCTTCACCTGCCTCCAAACACGTTCATTAGCAGCTTTACACAGAGTCTTAAGAGGAGATGGCCTTGTAGCCACAGGTACTTTTATTCAAATAGAAAAACTTTTGTGAGAACATGTTTGCTAATAGTAGACTGTATTACAGGAAACCATAAATCTAACATTAATGCCCCAGAAACATATCTTGTCTAAACCCTGTGTTTATTTCTGCATTTACAATTAACCTCACTAATTTCTGGCACTCAAAAAAAAAGGGCAAGACTGAGAAAAGTGTGTTTGTTTTCCTGATGATCTTGCATTTTAAGCCAACAGGTTAGTTTAAATTTGAAGTGTTGGCATCACTAAACTAATATATCAGCCTTTAAGGGAAGATCATGTTTTACAGAGATAGCAGAAATAAATTTATACTTAATTCCAAAACATTAGGTGCTTTTCTTATTTCTCTAAATTAGCAGATTCGTTGAGGTCTCTCTTTCCATTTACTTAAACTTACTCTCTTCTTCCACATTCACCAATCCCAGAAAAAACACATGTAAAATTTAAAGGATGAATTTCCAACAAACATTATACAATGGTCTGAAACAAGCTAATCATTGCTTTCACAGGTTAATCATACAAAATCTGGTGCTTACTTGAACTACAAGTAAACAATAAGAATCCCAAGGAGCTCATCCAAATAAGCAGTGTAATTCCCTGCTTCTGCAGACCTTACTCAAGTATTTTTTTCCTGTTTCCCAGGACTATTCCAGTAAGGGCAGATGAATTCACAAACTTTAACGGTAACCACAATCTACCTGCTTGTGCATTAGACAAAATAAATTGGTTGTTCACAAACCACTGCAACCTGATAAACTACAGTGATTCAAAATCCTTCATAACAAACTATTTCTGAAAACAGGAACAACCAACTAGAAATCTGTCCTTTAGAAATATATTTGCACTATGCTAAGAGACTCTGAACCAACAACCTTGGATCTAAAATATGACCATCTCAAAATGTCTGGGAATATTGCTTTGTTCGTGGATATAATTTTTATAAAGCAAACAGATTTTTTGTTCAGCTCCATCAATTGGCATGGCAAGGTAACTGCATGCATGCCATGTACTTGCACTCAGTCAAGTGGTTATTTGTTTCTTTTAGTTGAAAGTCCACAGAATAAAAAAACAACTGTAAAAACCAAATACATAATGGCTTCATCCCAAAATGGGACCAGTAGCCCAACATATCACAAAGAAAAGGAACTGTTATTTTTTCTGTCTGAAAATTTGAACTGAGCCTGATAAGAATAGTTCTAATCTCCAAACTGCTGCATGAAATGCATCCTGCATTGTACAGCCTAACAAGTCTGCCTTTGTTGACGTTGATACAGAACGTGGACAGCGAATTGACTGATTTGCTTGTCCATACAAAGTTATAGTTTAAACTTCAAATTCAGAAAAGTACACAACACATTTATGATTATGCATGAGACAGATGTCTTAATTTATGTATTTTTGTTAATTTAGTTCATCCATTCTGCTAAAGACGCAATCATTTACCTGAAGATGAATGTCGACTCAGTAAGTCAAGCACTATTTATCAGCTTTTAGCTAAGAAATATTTGAAGTACTTAAAAAAAAAAGGCAAGTAATTAAAATGCTGATTGAAACAAGTATGAATGGTTTGATTATTACATGGGGTGGAGAGAGGGGAGCACATCCCGTTTTGTGGTTAGGGAAAGCTGGCAATTTGAATCTGACCCCCACCCTTTTTTGTGCAATCTCTGCATAATAAATCTGACATTTCTGAAGAAAGCTTCCATTATCCTCCAACGACCCTGTGCAGAGGAGTAAAGAAAAGTGGGTCCTCCACTCAATTTTTTTTCAGTGGTTCACAGGATTTCCAAAAATAATACCCTGCCCAGATGTTGAATCAGACTTTCAGTTTATTTGCAGGCAGTAGAATCAGTAGATTTCAAATTAGCTTCAGATGCTGTGAGTGAGGAAACATCACTTCCCTCCAAATTCAACATTCAAGTTTTTTTGCATTTTTATGCTTGTTTTTAAAAAAACATAGGCCAAGAAATAACAGTTGAGGTCTAAATCAATGCTTCTTTCATGATCAAAACTTCTGGACTCAAAGAAATCCTTAATCTTGGTAAAACTTGGGCGCTAATGGTACCTGAACATTCCACCTCAGCCACCTGCACTTCTTATTTAACTGAAAAAAATCACAGAACCAAGACTGCAGAAGCTACACCCAGTACTAAAAATGGCCAATCATCTCAGACACAATAATGAAAATATATCTGTAGTTTTAAGTCAGTTTTCCCTTAGTTCAGTATCAAAAGAGTTATTCTTGACCTCTGTCAATCCTACATTTTTTATCTGATTACAAAATTTAGCTTCAGAATAGCGCAAAAAGATGCAGCCTGTTTCTCTTAGTATTTCATCACTGTACTCAGACTAAGATGAGGTGGGAGGGAAAGACAAAAATCCCTCTCAAAAGATGCCTGCCCCCAAGTAAGAATACTGCACTATCACAAGACAGGAAAGGTTTGCCTCAGGAAAAGCACACCTTGCGGTTCAAACATCTGCTATTTCTTTTTAGAAAGAGCACATCCAGAGCACGCAAAAATACAATTGCAGCATATTCTAAACTATCTGGAAGCGTCTAGAAAATGAGAATTTAAAACAAACATTGAGCAAAATCCTAAAGTCCTTAACCCGGGCAAACTCCCATTCACCCGAGTACAACAAAAAGTCAAGTTCTTCTCTTTTTATTACATCTACAGATTTAAAGATTCAACCACATTTCTTGAATTCAGATCTGTCCATCTGAAAGTTAAGACCATCTGCAGGTGCAAATGGAGAACGGGTAACACTCTAGCCCAGATTTAATTCAATATGAAGAATCAGCTCTTCGAAGAGTATAGCTCCAAAATAAGAAAAACAGGACATTCAACTAGGACTACAACCCTGACATAATTTCAATGTTCTTGAAGTAGCCTGTTTGTGCCTATTATTAATCCACTTAGGAATAACAACAACAGGACAAAGATTATTCTTTGGAATACTAACAGAAGCAAGATATTTTAAAGGATGTTTTAAGTCCTATTCTTGACATGTTTTCATTCAATCCATTTCTCTATAAATGCTGAAAGTCACCCCTGTTAAGATCCTGGCCACTAGAAAGCAACAACTCTCGTTCTATTTTTATGCTTTTGGATACAGATGAGAAGTACACACTTGTCTCCTCCATGCCCAAGGCAGATTCTACCCTCAAGTATGAGGACACGAAACATCTCATCACAAAAACCATAAAGCAAAATCAGCTAGGAGTAAATATGCACTGGCAAGAGTGGGTAGTTTTACAGTACGCATCCACGTAGCTGAAGGAAGATTCAAGGAGCCCAATTTGTACTACTGATGTATCTCAGGGGACTTTGGAGAAGCATATGACTACTTTATGAAGAAACTAAAACAAAAATATAAGGGTTTTTTGGAAGGGGGGAGAGTGATGTTTAGATGCATAGCTTCAAGGTTATAATAAGCAGAAATCAATTCTGCATGCTGCACTTAAGCTATTCCTGGAACACTTCTTTTTCCTGTTCTTGAAACACAACCAGCAGCACCACCAAAGAAAAAATCCAAAGAATATCCCTCTAAAAAAAAGATAAAAATAAGGTACTGGTACATGTACATGTGCTCGCACACGCCCCAGGCTAAATCAGCCATACCCTTGCATCAATATATTTTAAGTAGTCTGACAGTATGCCTGTATGTCTCACGTAAATAGCCATCAGGCTGAATCAATAATTAAGAGTAACTGGAATTCTACAGCATTTCAAGCATATCTTATCCCTATGGTAAATGATGATTCTCAATACCTGGAGATCAAAACTTGTCATCTAGCACGTTAACAGTGATGGATTACTTCCAACTCTACCTTGTGATAATAAGTAGTTTGATTTCCTTCCCTGACCTTGCAAAAGTTCTAATCACTGACACAATCACACATTAACATTACATATTTTGGGCAGCAAACGAGTTCTCTTCATTGCTAATGACCTTGTTGTACCTTAATCTTACACAAACAACTCTAGTTCAAAGGCAATCACAGTTGTTATTCCTGTCAGTTTGTTCTGTAGATAAACAGTGACCTCAAACCACTGGTCTTCTCTTCGCAGAAACACCAAGCAAGTGTCATGATCTCACAGTGAGAGAACATAAACCTTTACAAGCATTCCACAAACCTCAAACACCCCAAAACCATCACAGCATTCTTTTGAGATGTTTGTACTGTTTATTCAATAGTACTACACAATACAAACTTGTGACATGGTCAGTGTAATTTTTCAATCATGTTATTTACACTTAAATAAGGCTTTATGTAAGTTGGCGTTCAGTTAAAGAGACTCCAACAGCCCTGTGTATATATCTTTTGTGTCACTGGCTCTAGATATAACCATTTAGTTTTGGACTGCTGAAATGCTAACAAAACACTGGAGGTAGTTCACAGACTGTACTACTGAGGAGTGAAGTTAACTATCTCTGTCAGGATTAAGAGAGATTAATTGTTTGACTAAGGCAAAAAAAGATGTCTGCCAGAGCACACCAAGCAGGAAGAGAGAATGCACCACACAGTGGATTACTACATGAACTGACCTTATCTGAATTGAAGAACAGTATTTTTTTTTCCTCTTCTTCAGTAACCCCACCCCCAAAACCAATACAAGATGCGCTACTTAACACTGTGCAGGAATCTAAAAATTACATATGAGTATATTAGTAGAAATTTTATGGCAATTTATGTTTTTCCACTTTGTATGAAATCCTACAGGACTGTGGAGAAGAAGGTGTACTGTCAAATAAAATCAACTGCTATAGAAAGCCTCAAAACTAAATCTAGATTGGGAGCACAACCTGGGCATCAGGTTTAGCCACAGCACTCAAATCAATGTCCAGACAGAGGAGGAGTGTGAAACTAAAGCTGAGTAAAGAAACCAAAGGCCCTTCAGACACAGTAGGCCACAAAACACGGCTGCTCAACTCACACGTTAGCAGCAGATTGGTAAACTAACTGCAAAGCAGGCTTGCTAAGCTAACTGCAAAGCAGGCTTTCTTTCAAGTTTGTTCAGGTCTCTGAACTTCATTAGAAGCTCACAGAAAAGAATGTCACTTGGTGGAAGTATTATCTGTTTTAATTGACAACTCCCAAAGAATAAATTTAGTTTAGAAAATTTTGAACTAGCTTAGCTGAAGAAGAAAATGCTGTATTTGCTAGGGTGTTCTAACAGGGCTTCTCAATCTCTGACTTATGATTCCGTGATTAACTAAAAAGCACAGACATAGCAAGTTACACTAATTCATAGTGAGGAATGTAAGATGTCACTTAATGACAGATAATTTAATCCCTGCAGGGTGTGAAGTCTCAATGGCAAAATACCAAATACCATGAAGTCATACATATTATGCAATCAACTCTTATTTGTTCTAGTTTTATCTCAAAAAAGGAAGGAAGGAAATAAGGAAGGGAGGAAAGGCACACAAAAAGCTCCAACTCAATGTAAAACACTTAATTATTTTAGAAACAAGCAATGGCTATTATTGCCTTAAAATCTGCATGATTGATGCTCTCCTAATTAAAACATCACCTCCTCACTCCACCTTGCACGTGAACAACAATCCTGCTTCCTGACCACCTGACAATTTCAACACCCCTTTTCAATAAAAAAATAAATATATTTATTTCATTAGAATTCTAGGATAAAATTATAGCTAATCCTTCAAAGTGAGCATAAGGACATTGAACTCCAAAATCTTAGATTTCAGTTTAAGCCATTAGAAAGATACAGAAAATCAGAAGTTCCAGTGCTCTAACACTACGTACCCAGAGACATATTTCTCAGATCCAGTTTCCATTTGGACTCATCTCTAATTTGTACGATTAGTGCAATGAACATATGCATCAATACTCATCTGGGATTTGGTTTACTGAATAAAATACTCGGCTCAGAGAGAAACACTAATCACAAGTTTGTCTTTAGATCGATATCTGAATTCACCTGTGGACACTAAAATAAACAAGAATCTGTAGCTGCTTATTAGAATTTAATATCACATTCTGTCTTCAGCAGAAGCAGAATTAAGACCTATTGATTACGCTAGCTTTATAGCTTTTTAAATGAAAATACAAGTCACATTTCTTCAGTTCTACATACACTGTCAGACACACGCTCTAATATTAGTCTCCTTTATTATTATTCTTTGCTGTATTTCATGCATTTTCTACTTCCTCATATCTTTATAAAGGTTTTCCTTCATTACTACTTTTTAAACTGCTGAGTGGCAGGTCTTCAGCTAGTTTCACATGCAAAATCTAATGGTATTGCCCTCTCTGTGAGCTTGACTTCTCTTATAGGCAACTTTTCAGCTTTCCGTTTTCATTTATCAGTTTCACAGCATCCTCTGCTATTCCAGATCTTAGTCCCTTCTCTACATCACTGTAAATCAAAATCACAGAGAAGACACGATTAGTGAATTCGAATTTTGGCATAGATTTCAGAAAAAAATTACAAATAAACAAGGAAAATTACCTCCCCTCTACTTCATACAACCATAATTTCAGCTACCTCATGAACCACAAATATTCTCATCTTTTGCATATAATCTCCTTTGCTACCCATTTTTCACACAAAAGGTTAGTAGTAGCCAGCCTGTGGCTTCACTAGCTTACACTTCTCCTGACTAACTCACGGGCAGCTCCATAGCTGGAGCTACATAACACAACTGACAGGAAGAAATAATGAATCTGCGAAAGCTCAGTGACCTTGGGACACAGGCACAGTGCCAGTCTGACTGCTTTTCTGTGACTGGGAAGCCACTGGCACCTTCCTGGAGCTACTCCTGCCTGGCCTTTTCCCATTAACCGTTCAAGAAATTAGCTTGATTGGCTTTCAGCCAAATGAAAATTTTGGTAACAAGCCACATGTCAGCTGGCTAACAACGAGCGAGCAATGCATTTTAAAACTTTGTACAGGGAGAACACAGATTTAATCACTCCCTACAAAAAAGCAAGACTTCTGTGAAGGTATTTTTAACAGAAAAACAGACATTCATATCTTTGGAAGCTCACAAGAGTTTAACTTCTCAAATAAAATAGATAAGTTCTATTTATAATTCTAATACTCAAAACAAATGTATACAGAATATTGATAAAGTTTCACAGATTTCCTTCATTTATATAAACTACAATCATTTTATCCAACCCAAACTTCAAACTCATTCTAGACTGCGTACTCATTTACAGTGAAATCATTAAACCATCCACTGTCTTCAAACATTTGGTTTAAAAAAAGTCAAGACTCATTCTTAACAGCTTCATAGATATCTTATTTCTTCATTAATTGATTTTCAAAGTGTTCTGATATGCAAAATTTTCCTTAGGAATAAAAAAAAAAATAAAAAAGAGTAAGATTTTTCCACTGTTCATACAGAATTTAACAAGGCTAAGAGAAAGACTTGAACAGACTTGCTTCAAATTTTGTTCCAGAATACTATTGAGGAATATTAGGCAGGAAAAAATGTGTGATTAGGATATTACAAAAATGAAATACTACCTATTATGTACTTCTTTACAAGATTTCCAATTTGCTTCACAAAGCAGATTAAAAGGCTGATCATAAGCAAGACAGGAAATACCAAGAATACTGACCATCATCCACAAGCAAGCTAATGTGAAACAGAATTTGCAAGAATACAGAAAACAGCACAAATTAATTTAATTGAATCCTGTAGCACTAAAATTTAGCCATATTTGGAAGTGAGAGGTAAGATAAGACTCTGCGAAAGACTATAAAGATCTCCAGATCTCTTTCCATATCACAGCCATCTTGACAGGAAACTTTCCAGGACTATCCTGCCTCAAAGAAAACATTATCACACAGGTGATATGACATTATGAGAATAAAACATACTCTGACTGTGAGAAGTTAAGAGAATCTTAACATTTACTACAATTTACTTGGTTTTGTCTCTGAAATGGGCATGTATGCAAGTTAATTTATTTCACACAATGATCCATACAGCTGAGACAAAGTATTAAGGACTACTTTCGGTGAGAGTTAACAGTGAAACAGCCAATTGTTTCTATTACACATGCAAAAACATAAGCTAAGTAATTGAATATTTACTACAACCTAATCTGACAAATCTAATTCTTCATATTTCCCAAGCAGAGATCCGTGCTCTGAAAATTAGGGAATATGGCAAATACCAAAAAAACCCCATGAAAATTCATGCTAAACAAAATCTCAAATCCACCACATTGATTTTGCTAAGACAAACACAAAATTGCTTGAATACCAGTAAATCCTATGTCATGAAGAATTTCTTTTTGCAAGTATTCTCACATCATAGAGAAAAGCACATTCCCCATAAAGTATAAGGTCAATGGCTATTTACAAGATTTCCTAATGCTACCAATGCTACCCAAAAGATGATACTCACTCGCCACAACAAATCCAGTGAGCTACTGCCCTATAGAGCTATACTGCACAAGCTAGTAAGAGGCATTTCTGGTAGTCAGTGAGCTAGTGTGGGATCTAGCACGTCTCTGTGGCCTAGTCTCCAACACTAGACAATTCTGAGAATGTGAATGTTCCAATATCTGATGACTGATCTGTCAAATGCAGACGTTTTCCAACTGCCATTGAACTAATCAAGTCAGAAGACAGAAAAACAATAACAAAAAGCTAGTTTGTATCTTCCAAGTCAGTCTTTAGGTGAATATTACACGAAGCCAGGAGAATTAAGCCCTTACTTACCCCTTTTCTGAATGAGTTGAGTCTTCCTCTCCCTACAAGGGTGGCTAAGGCCATGTTCCTCCCAAACCAAACCTTTCTCACCCTAGGCTCCTCACCCACCCTCCTACCACACTACCTAGTGCTCCTTCTCCTCCCTACTTACAATGCCTTCTAGTTGCCCAGGGATCTTCAGTCCATCACCTCCCCACCTCCTCTTGAACACCCTCTGTGTCAAGTTTCACCGTACAAATAACAAGTGTTCCTTAACACCAAGGCCCCTAACAGAAAAAAATCGCCATCCTCTTTCCCATCACCAGGGCTTAACTGTAGTCCCCTTCCTCATCATGCCCTAAATGTCAAGTTAAATAATTCTAACGAAGTTGCTCTTCATATCTTCCCAACTACTTCCCCATTCCAGGACATTTGCCTGCACCAGACCTCACTAATTTCCAGCAAGCACCCAGTCCCAAGATTTTAGTTTGGGAAGGTGACAGAAAGTCTAGACATTTAAACAAAGGCTATTAGAAAAAAGTCAAAGTTCTTTATTGTCTCCATTTGCTAGTAAGGAGCAGACCATCCAGAAAATCTCTAGCTAGTTTTGGTACTATGGGACAAGTACCTGCATCCTTTTGGACCTACACCAGACCTCTTCATGAACAATCAAAGCGCATTCTCACCAGACCTACTCGTAACAGTGGGACCTCTCTGAACAGTTAAGTGCTAGACAGACATTTTCTTGCCCTTCAAGCAAAGGTCAGAAAAAGAAACAGAAAACAAATAACATCTTTATCACAGTATGCATGGGTGAGATGAGAAATAGAGAAGACAAGCATCTTTGTGTTCTTCTCTGACAAATGTAAATTGAGCATAGATTCAGAAAATGCCCACTGGGAATGTCTGTCCTTATGCTGCATGCATCTGCAAATATTTACATTGTACTTTTTGAGTGTATGTCATTTGTGCCTGCATACAGGAGATCTGAAAACAGACTGAAACACTAACAAGTAATACATGAGCCAAAACAGTTTAGGACTCTGCTATTTTTCATTCAGAACCTGAATCATAAAATAGTTATCACGTGAGTTAAGAATAACCTCCGTTAATTTGGATGATCTTACTGCAGTATTTTACAGAGAACAAAGATTGATTTCTGAACTACACAAGATGTCAAACACTGTCTTCTCATTTGGCATATTCAACATAAAATCTAAACCAATTCCCCTCTTCAAATATTGGTTCCACTCCATCCTTCCGCTTGCTCCCTCCTTCATCCCCTTCTCTACTCCAGCTTGACTAGCACTCATCACCCTAAGGAACTCAGAAAGGAAACTGTAGTTGGGAGGCCATGCAAAGGCCAGGTGGCTTCAACTGTGGTAAGAATTAAAGCCATTATCTGTGGGGAAGTCAGACTCGATCCATCACTTCATGTCCTTACTTGGAAAAGCTAAAACTGTTAATCCTTTCACTTCTTCCTACTTCCTCAGTAAGTGTGCAAGTGTGGATAATGATAACTGGAAGAAGAATACCTTTAAGAAAAGATCCTTGTGATGGCATTCTTTGCACAAACACTTCTGAACACAAGTCTCCTAAATCAAAATTAATACAAACTGGAGAAGAGTTTGTAGCCTTTATGGAGCTCATGGAGTTCCCAAACCTTTAAAAATTATCATTTCCCATGGATAGGGCAGTTTGAAAGATACACATCAAAAAGGCCTTCCTAAATTCTTCCTGCTCTGCAGTAGTATGAAGAACATCGCCTCCAGTAGAAAATACCATTTTTTTTCCTCTGCAGTACTTTGAACTTGAAGAACAGACATCTGTGGTCCAAGACCAAACAAATTCACAGCTAGGACTGCTTCAAAATTTCAGAAAACTAGCAAAGACAATGCAAATGCCCTCAAGTCATCTACAGAAGCTACCTTTATACTCATAGAACAGGAAGCTTAAAAGCGTCACTGAAATTCAGTTTCACTTATATTATGTCGAAAAGGATATTCTCTCAGATTTTGGGAACCTACTGCCAACAGATGGGATTGGAAATCCAATTGGAAATCCCCAGACCCTGAGCTCCTTCTCCTGCCTCGTTCCCCCTTGCTCACCCCCACCAGCTTGTCTCTGTCTCCCACAGATGCTGTCACAGCTCGTGCTGCTCACTACTCTTCTTTTGCAACAAAAACTGCTCATCAACCCAGTGAGGCAGAAGAAGAGGGGCAGATCCACGTGGTCCCTACTGATACACAGGGAAAGGAAAAAAACTGAGTTCTCATAGCAGGATAAATAAGAGGCATTATCTTAGGTCAGGTCAGGTCATGGTTAAATACCATAGCTCTCTGACCCCATAATCTAGCTCCTCAACCAGTATCAATACTTAAGTGGGTACAGATCCTGCAAATGGCTTGCATCTTCCATATCAGCAGTTCATTTGTGGCTTCCCATATTTCTGGTACTGTTTAATACCTTCCTGTTCTGTTTAATATCTATAGCAATTATCTAGAGGAGGGAACTGAGTGCACCCTCAGTGAGTTTGCAGATGACACTAAGTTAAGTGGGAGTGTTGATCTGCTTGAGGGAAGGAAGGCTCTTCAGAGAGATCTGGACAGGCCGGATTGATGAGCCAAGGTCAGCTGTATGAGACTTAATAAGGATAAATGCACTAAGTCCTGCACTTGGACCACAACAACCCTGTGAAACATTACAGGCTTGGGGAAGACTGGCTGTAAAGCTACCCAGCAGAAAAGGAAGGACCTGTGAGTGTTTGTTGACAGCCTGCTGAATACTAGCCAGCAGTGTGCCCAAGTGGCCAAGAAGGCCAACAGCATCCTGGCTTGCGTCAGAAATAATGTGGCCAGCAGGCCTAAGGAAGTTACCGTGCCCCTGTACTCGGCATTGGCGAGGCTGCACTATAATACTGCGTTCAGTTTTAAGCCCCTCATTACAAGAAAGACATTGAGGTGCTGGAGCATGCCCAGAAGAGGGCAACAAAGCTAGCGAAGGGTCTGAGGAACAACTCCTACATGGAGCAGCTGAGAGACCTCAGGTTGTTTAGTCTGGAAAAGAAGAAGCTCACAGGGGACCTTATCACTCTCTACAATTACCTGAAAGGAGGTTGTAGTGAGGTGGGTGTTGGTCTCTTCTTTCAAGTAGCAAGTGGCAGGAAGAGAGGAAATGGCCTCAAGTTGTGCCAGGGAAGGTTTAGACTGTATATTAGGAAAAATTACTTCATAGAACGATTGTCAAGCATTGGAACAGGCTGCCCAGGGAGGTGGTTGAGTGACCATCCCTGGAGACCATCAAAAGATGTATAAATGTGGTGCTTAGGAACATGGTTTAATGGTACGCTTAACAGTGTTAGGTCTACACTTGTACTTGATGATCTTAAAGATCTTTTCCAACCTAAACAATATTCATTATTCTATAATTTAAAATACTACACTCAGAGCTAGACACTCACCAAGTGCTTTAGCATTTTTTAATGAATACTTAAATAAACTCTTTGAAACCAGATCTCAAGACATATTATAACAGAGATCTAGAACTTTAATGAAGACAAGCCATTACTACAAATAATTATACTCTGGATAATGTCAGATGGACAAAAGTCAAAAAGCTCTAGACAGGCATTAATCGTATTTTTCTTAATCTGTAACTTGAGTTAAAAATAAAAGGCTCACCATATAACTTCAAATCTTCAGCTGCACTAATATAGCCAAATGTAAAAATTAATATGATGTAAAACAGATTTTAAAAGGATATTAAGAGAATCATGACTGCATTTTGAATTTCATAATAATATGCTGACACTTCAAAAGCTTTGCAAATAACAATGTATAAGCCTTTTTCTGTCCAAAATCTACCTTTTTAAATATTAATCACTAATAAAATTCATTGTGGCAGTTTGCTTTGGTGGATTTTTTTAAAAAGATATTTGATAGTTTTCACAGAGAATACTGTAACAGAGATCCACTGTCAGCCACCTCCAGGACAGCTGTTTTTTAAAATGAATGTTATTTCAATTACAAGGTTTCTTTTTGGTGACTCTTGTGAATATAAATATGTTCTGATTAATCTTACAGATCTGCCCGAAGTGGAAGGATTTGTGAAATCTCTACAATATTGTATTCGTGTGTCAAATGGATAGAAGCCCTAAGTAAGCATACCTTCTATAGAAGCTTAGTAAAGTCTGATGATCACAACATGAGTAGCTACTGATATACTATGTTAATACAGCGCAGGAGACTTACTGGTAGACAATGTAACAAATAAAAAGTAACCCAAGGAAAGAATATCAATGATGAATTATAAATGTCATTTATGTATGTAATTTTGACTCATAAAAGTTGTTTCAGATTTGAATACTTCTGTAGACATGATAAAGGCAACTTTTGTTCAATAATGCCAGAGACACTGTACCTCAGTTTTATAAATTACACAAAAACTCTCTAATAAGGATCTATTCTATTGGATATTCAAGACTACAGATGAAAGCACCTTATTTTTCACTTGTTCACAAAACTGTGTATTATGTTTATAGTTTAATATCACAGATGATTTGCATGCTAAATATTGCAACTCCTTTGCCCCACTCCTAAGTTAAACAGGTGATATACTACCTACTACATAGAGTTACCATCACGTTTATTTGAAAATATTTTTATTTTCTTTTAAACTTTTACAGTTTAACCCTGGAATTAATTCACTTAGGTAAAATCATTGTATTTTTTAGTCAATATTTCATACACTTACTTACCTCCCTCTAAGCAATAATGTGCCCAAAGACAAAGAATAATGAACCCTTCAAAACTATCTGCAGTACGAAAATGCAGAAAAGCCTCCTTCACAAGAAATTAAACCTGATCTTCTAATCGACTTGCACTGAAAAATAGAACCATTTTAACACCAAATGAAAGTTTTACAGAAGAATTAATTTGGGGAATCAATGAAGATACAAAAGGGAGGAGAGGGAAGAACACAATTTTGCTTTGCAAAGTTCACCGCTAATCATAGAGTCAACAGACAGACCATAAAGCCTCTTCTCTCTCTGTTGTACTAATGCAAAAGACCCAGGAATCACTGCAGGCAAGGAGCATGGGCCTTTCCCTTGCTGCCTGAAGTAAAGATGGTGAGCCATTTTGGGAAGAAGGAGTCTGTGAATTGCAAGATGAAAGAGAGAAGATCCATGAGGAGGGGAGGAGACTTTGCTATCGAATTATTAGTCCCTGTTAGGAATGTGTTATTGATATACTGAAAGACGGCTGAAGCCCAGGCTGTTGTCTTCTTCTGTAATGCACCAAACACACAATTTCAGTAACAACAAATGGAGCCTGCTTGTAATTAAACTAACATCTGTTGATACTTAATCCATTTATTCAACTCGTAATACATGCAAGCTTTTTGCATTTAATCTCTTATCCATAAGGATGTTCTTTGACCTGTGCTTTCACATTAGGCAAGTCAATGTTGACTAATCTTAAGTATAACCTTAGGTCTCCTGTGCTTTGGAAATTACTTTTGCCCCGAGATTCTTATTTTTAAGTTTCTCAAATGATACAAAGCTAGAAAGTCACCTTACCTGTTGATCTTTATCAGCAGCCCTATTTCTAATCAAAATATTGCATGCTTCCTTTAGTGTTCTCAAGTTGCATTTCCTGACCTTCAGTGCCCGTAGAAAAGCAAGTAAATTCAAATTGTCAGAAATCTACACATGGTTATAGTACTCTGTTGCACACTAGCACATTATTACAAATGGGTGGAGTGGAAGTGGATAAAAATTATTCCTTGTGGATTTTCTCAGATTTTATATTCCTTTCCAATAGCAGGATTTCTTTCACAAACATCTTCCTTAATACACATTTGCCAGAGGACCTTTGCAGGTATGTTTAAGGCCACGCTCTAATTTTATGTTAGATTCGGGACTTTTATGGTAAGATGGTTAGAAGTTAGGTGAAATGAGAAAAGACAACCACAACAAAGACGACTTAGGCAATCAGCCTGTGATCCACAAATACTGCTAAAGAACTGAAGCCATCACAACAAGTTGGCCAAAGTACTAACTCAGGGACAACAAGGATGCTATAAAATAAGCAAAATATTTCTGAAAAGCTAGGACAGTAACAAAACTCATAGCTGACAGAACATTATTCTCAATACCCTTACCCTAGTCCCAAAATGAAATAAATAGGACGAGTCCACTGTAATTGCAAATAAAATTATATACATTAGGAACTATGAAAAATATATTTTGCAAATGAAAGAAGGCTGAAATCACCATTATCCAATTAATTTGGAAGAGCTTTATCTTGAAAGGCATGCTATATTCTCACACTTTAAAATAAAAGTGAAAATTTAATTGCTTGTCTTTTTATTTTTTTTCCTCTTGTTTTTTAAATTGCCTTAATTGCAGTGTAAGGATTATAGTCATAAACCCACAGAGGCCTATGTAAGCAGAAGAGGGACGTATTTGGAAAAGTCACTGGATTACCCGCACTTGCAAACCATGCACCGAAAATAAACAGATTGCAATTCAGCTTTGCACTGCAGCCTTCTTGCCCTCCAAAAAGTTCACATTATGTATTCATTGTACGTCTCCAAGTAGGTAGCTGAAAACAATGGGAAATTTTCTCTAAGACTGGAAGATATGTTTAAGTGTTCCACACAATTATAAAGTTTATATGGTCTTAAAATGAATACAGAGAAACTGAGCTTTTTTATTTAAAAAACCAAAATCATTAGTCTTGATGCAAATTCCCATGGAGTTCCACAACATGGATTCTCAACTGCTTGTCAGAAATATGCCCCAAAAACTTTACAGAAAAACCCAAACACTTTGTGCAGGCTTTTATCAAAGTATAAAACACATTGTACATCACTAAGTTGAATGAATGTGATAAAGTATACACATCTAAGTGAAGGACAGACTAAAAAAGACTGTTCGTGCTGCCATCACATAGCAGCATGTATAGGATCGAACTGTAAACATTTAATTTTAATTAAAATTTTAAAAAGCAATTATGGTAACACTTTGGTGTGGTTCAAGCAAAAATCTGGAAGACATGCAGAGGGCCACTTAGGGCTCCACAATTCCACCACATCATTCGTTCTTGTATTAAAACCAGTGACGGGAAAGATTGTTTTATTTTTTATATCCACCTGCTGGTCTTTCTACAAATGCTGTAATGCCACAGACTGTATTTGCTTAGTGTTCAGAACACAGGCAAAACCAGTTTCATTTCCACAAATGGAGAGATGAGGCCATTTCATTCTGAAAAGCAAATTATTCAGAAAGATTCAAGGTGGGAACAAAACTATTACGAAGAGAAACTTATCAATACTGTTACATCCTCCAATATATGGCTGCAGTCAGCTGCTTCATATGTTAACTGCGTTAATTTTTCATACCCGCTTAAATCAAATTTGCTGAAGTAGAAGCGGCCATTTAATGGGTGACTAACAGAGCAGTTTTACTT
This sequence comes from Dromococcyx pavoninus, assembly GCA_033558185.1. Classification (NCBI taxonomy): domain Eukaryota; kingdom Metazoa; phylum Chordata; class Aves; order Cuculiformes; family Neomorphidae; genus Dromococcyx; species Dromococcyx pavoninus. The sequence goes on from JAUMJL010000887.1 coordinate 405,505, forward strand.
TGCTGTTTACATAGGTGATTTTAACTCTCAAATTCCAGGCTCATAATGCTGAAATACATAGCTCTGAAATGACAATGAAATCTACAGATATTTCCCAGTGTTAGCTCCAAACACAAAAATCATGAGTAAATAATACTCTACTTTAAAACTCCTCACCAAAGTAGAAATGGAGGGAGCTTTCCCACCACCCATACAGCTCTGCAGTATCTATGAGCAGGAAAAATCAGAAGGCTCAAGTTTCTAAGCCAAATTCTGGTTTCTGCTCCTGAACAATAACCAATAAACTGAAGCTAGAGAGCCAAGCAGAATCTAGCTTTAGCTGTCAGCTATTACACCTTGTGCTCTTGAGGGCTGGAAATGCTATAAAAGGCACCATGCTTGCCCAAAAAGAATGTGGTGGAGGAAGCAAATATTTTCACTTGTTCTCTCTAGCTGCCCTTGTGATTGACTTTGAAGCAAGCAGACAATCTCCACAGAGAAATGCATAAACTTATATAGGACTTCTCAGTCTTCTCTCAGTCTTTCACTACAGGAGGGAAACCCTATCTGCTCCGCACAAAAGAGAAATAATTAGTCAGGACAATGATTTTTCCTCATCTATTTCTTTAATTGTTAATGTGGCAAGGAAGGTTTTCTTTTCAAGGTAGTTTTCTAAGGTAATTCATGCCACCTGTCAGCACCTTCTACCACTTTAAAATAGTAGAGCAAGCTGTTAGCACATCAAGGTGCCCAGCTGTTCATGCCTTCTTTGTTTTGGTCACCCCTGGAGCAAATGGGAACATGCCAGCCACACAAGCCAGCAAGTTAACAATGACAGTGAGTAAATAGCCTGCGTAATGTTAACAGCTACACACCTGATAGCTCTGCTAATAATGCTTGCTGTTATTCAGCTGCTCTGAAGCAATATATTTTACTGGTATTTTTATTGCCAGCATGATAATTTAAGCCTGGTGAAAAGCTCCTTTGTCCAAAAAGAGGAGACAAGGCTGAATTAGCTCAACTCATTGACTACGTAAACTTAATAAGTCATTACTACCCAATGGAAAAAAACTCTGGGTGGAGATCCCAAATGAAAATCTTCATCCTCTTTTAATTTGTGGCACAAAAGACAACAAAGTAACAAAGATCAGAAAAATTGTGTATACGGGGAGAAAAATTTAAGAGGATGTTTAAGCTGTTTAAAATAAAAGGTCAAATAATGTCTATCCCTGATACTGGAAGAATTAATGAATAAAGCTCATCTAGTAGGAAAAGATACTAATCAGTTCATCACACAGGAGAAGTAGCATAAGAAGAAAAGATAAAATACATAGTGGGGGAGGAAAGGGAGAATGCTGTCAGCCTCTTTTAGATTCTATGCAAATCCTTATAAACAGTTCTGAAGAGAAGAAAAATAGACACAGGTGTAAAACTCCAGTGCAAGTTCACCAAAACCAGACCGACACAATATTGTTCTTAGCCAATCTAGACAATCGCAGTGAGTCTTTGTATCTCAGCTTCACTAAATCAGCTAATAATATATTACATGAGAAATAAATTAAAACAAGAACTAAAAGGGTAAAATGGAAGTGGCTACAGAAGAAGTGATCTGAGTAGCGCTCAAAGCACTTTCAAGCTGTAGAAAGGTCATTAGCAGAGTTCCTCAAGGACAGTTCTTGGCATGGGCCTTATTATTTTTCCAGTTGCATTGGCAATTAAAAATGCAAGTGATAATGAAGCTTGCTAATAACATAGAGAGTAGGGAGGTACAGTCATTATGAAGAAAAATCAGCCTCACAGAAGAACTGCATGATCCTGAGGACTGAAATAACAGAAAAAGGACAACTTTTAGTAACACCAAAAAAGAACGGCAATACACTCAATACCAATAAAACAAGTAGGTGTAAATGGTGGCTGGGTGGCTATAAGCAACAATGTTTTTTCTATTAGCAGATCAAACAAAACCAGTATGATGCAGTGATACTGGAAGAAGAGTGTGTACTAAAAGACAGCTTCACTGATACAGGGAATAGAAATGCATTTATACCAATCACTGGTAAAATTTCATCTGGGCAGGCATGAAAAAATTTTAGTCATCTTCCTTCAACCCAAAGAAAAGCAGAGGATTGTTAGAAGACCCAGGGAATAACAGAAGTGTTCAAATTGTTTAGTCAAACAAAAGACAGAGAAAATACCAAGTGTGTGTAAACATGTAACAGGCAGAACAGTAAAGACACAAGCAAACGGGTAACAAAAGCTATTTAGGGCCAAGAAATTTTTTTGCACCACAATAAAAAAGGCACAGGTTGGCTATAAAGAAATTTTCATTGGGAGGTAAAAGGGTTCTACCCTTGCAAGAGTGATGGAAGGACTGGAAAATTGTTTTGAAAGAATACAAGAGAAGGGCAAACAAAAGTTTGATTTTAAATCGCATTTTGATATGTTTGTGTGGAGACCGTATGTTGCTTCAGCCTGTGCTAGCAAAACACATTTATGGATCAGAAGGTCCCTAAAGAAACCAATTTTATGCTTCGTCTAGTTCAAACCTACCTAAGAATGCACAAAGATGGGCTATTAAGAGCACCTGAAGTGCAGTGCTGGTATGTAAGATAACATAAAACAACAGATGACAGACTTCAGTGAACCTGTGTAGACAGCTAAAGGGGAGAAAAAGTTTGTTTTTTTTCTTTTCCTTTTTTTTTGGCAATAAGATGGACTGATGTTTTACCACAGAAAGAGTCTCTAAGTGTACCAGGTTATCGAGGCTCTCTTTACAGTACCCTTGTTTGCAGTAGTTCCTGGCAATTCATGCATTTTTCATAGCTGTTTCCTGTTAATATATACTGTATTCCTTGGAGTACCAATAAAAAGGGTACTCATGGTTGTTACTAGCATTTTGCAACTTATATCTTAACAACAAAACAAGTAGCAAGAACAGCATCTCGGTGAAAGTCCTACAGGATTACAACTTACTTGTGGTGAAAGAAACATGACAACTTAATAGCATCCTAAAAGAACAGATGTAAACACCACTTCTAGTGCCCAGTCATTGGGCTACTGGTAACTGTAAGGGCTTTTAAAAGCAGATTTCATTACTTGTGTGTACAAACATGTAAGCAGCTCTACACGCATCCAATGAAACATGTTAACACCATGCTCCTACGAGCAAATCCTGTTATTATAAACCAGCAAATGCCAATCTTTACATGTAATTTGGTATCTGGCCTGAGAAATACTGGTTTTCATATAAAAAAAAAAATTATTATTTCAGAAGCAAGAACAAAAAAAAAAAGTTACACAAATGAAGGAGGCACCCTGATCCTGCAGACAGTTTGTTATGAGGCACTTTAACAAGCAATTCTGAAGATACATTACTCCATCTACATAAATCCTTCCCTTTCAAAGCTTTGTTTCTTCCTATTAAATCAATAAATGGCCTCTGCCACAATTCATGCACTTATTTTCATGTTCTCTCTCTCTCTCAACTTCAGTATAAATTTACCTTTTCCTCCACATACATCTCATCCCTGATTATATATATGCTTTTCATGTCATCACAGAAGGGCAAAATTCTTCCTTCCTTCACAGACTACAGCCTTCTCTACCAGAAAAACAGAAAACGTAGTAAATCCACTGTCAGATACTCTTGATAAAATTAGTATGCATAAAATACACCATTTAGTACTTCCTTAAAATTATGATGATTCCTTTTTCACTGCTCAGCTGTTTTTGGTTTACATGTAAATTCAGTTTGAGGTTTTGCATATTATCAAATCAAAGCAACAACATGTTTACCAGAAAACTGTTCTAATCAGCCTACACTAGCATTCAAAGCTTTTCTAAGAGAACAGCTACAAAGAAAGTAGAAAGAAAAATTTCTACCAAAGACTTGGCTTCTTAGTACAGATAAGGCTAAGGAGTCCCAAGAGCATTGCAACCATAGCTGCAATGGTTTATCTCATTTCAGTGCTTCACAACTATCCAGATAAACATGTCCCGTTTTCCAAAAACAGTAGCATGCAAGATTCTCAAAACAAAAGTGTTTAAAAATTCTGCAGGTTTTCTCCCTCCCTGAGGTCACTGAAATAAATCCACCTTGTAATAAAATATACAGCTAGTAAGTGAAACACAAGACCTAAGAAACAAGCAATTTTTCTCACTCTGAACAAAAAACCCTAAATGTTAATATTTTTCCAAATTTTAAAATACTATATAAGAATCAAAGTTTCAGGACTGTACAGCATATCACTAAACTGAAATCGATCCAGTGATACAATATGAAACACAGAACAAATACACTTGCATGAATCCTTTCAATCAGTGTATGACCGTACCACTTAATTATTTTTACATGTCCTGGAAGAAGAAACTTCAAGGCCTAGTTGCTGCTTTAGTATAGTAAGGTCATAACCCAGTGAGACATAAGATGACTAAAATAATGTTCCCAAGAAAAAAAAAAATTCCTGAAAAATACAAGAACATAGTTAATTTATAAAAAGTATCTCTATGTGATCATGACATTGTTTTTCAAATCGTTACAAAGCATAAGAGCATACTTCTCTTAAATCAAAAAATAAAATACAATCTGGAGACACAAGACACAACTGAGCAGACCCTTCCCTGGGTAAGCAAACCACCAAACAGCACTACGACTGCCTGTGGCTGATAAGACTTGCAATGGTTTTAACAAACCAGAGAGCTGCTGACTCATAGAATGAGAACGTATTTGACACTGGCTCACTGCCTAATTCACAACTCACTGCACCCAGCAATCTTGGGTTCATTGTGAAATACGGTTAGGACAGAAGAACAGGACACATCACCACTGCCCTAAGCATCAAACGATGATAACTCAAATGGTCACCATGTATGAGTTATGACAGATGAACAGAGAGGCAAAAGAGCGTCCACTGAAGATGGAAGCAGAGGTTGTCACGCCTGTGACATCCAGCAAACCTCCAGGATCAGCAGGAGGGCAGCCTCCCCAAGCTGCCATCCAGCAGCCTCAAGAACCCCAAGGCTCAAGCTGGACAGCCAAAGGAGTCTCTCTACGCAGGGACTGCAAGGCCCATCTCTGCTGAGCTGAGTGCTCAGCCTTGAGCACCAAGTTGCTGCACCTGCTGAGGAACCACCATGCTTGCTGGTGACAGCTCCCCAGCCCACAGCCAGCCCACTACGTGCAATGCTGGGACCACGTCTCATCCAGCCCAACATAGGAAGCATAAGGTAGTCTGAGTTTTTCTACTTTACTTTTTAAAGTCACCCCTCCCAAGGCAACTCACACCACACTTTGACCAAATTTTGAGAAGCCAATCATAAACTGTCATAGCCATTACTTTGTTCTCTACCATTGATGTAGATGTACCAGAGACCTCCGTGGACCACAGAGACCAAATGACGCATGATGGAGAGAAGTGCAGTAACAGAAACAGGGAAGGAAACCAAATTTAGGAATGATTTTTAAGATTAAATAAAAAAAATACACTAGCACAATAGATACCTGTTTGTTTGTTTGCTTGCTTGCTTGGAGTTTTAATTTTTTTTTTAAAATGCATGCCAGAGTCAGTTGATTCCCAAAGTAGGTGGAGCTGTACCTGGGAGAAGTTGCAATAGGTAAGAATTTTTACCACAGATCCTTCCACAATTTCAGTAATCTCTGGGAAAAGCACATTACTCTGAACTGCACTAAAGGCTATGTAATTCATCAAAAACTCTTCACCCCATCAGATAAATTAAAAAAATAAATAAAGCCCAAAATACCAGATTTCATCCTTAACAAATTTTTGATTCCCCACTCCCTCCTTTCAGCACCACCACACCTTTGTCACTTTTGATGCCTTTTCTTGGTGCCTGGTCATATCCTCAAATTGAGGCTTTTTGAAACACTGCGAGTCTAGCTTTTGCCTCTCTTCTGGATTTCCATTTCTGTTTTTACTGCCCATCAGCTCAGATGCGATCTTTGATTCTCTATTTCTGCATTCCTTCTGCTACACTCAGCCTTTTACAGATGTCCTGTTACTTCCTTCCCTGTCTTTTCTAGGATTCACACATTCTTGCTGGCTGGCCACCACTACTAACATCCTTTCTACCGACAGTGTTATTTGCTGCCCTGTTTGGCTGTCGTCTTCATCTTCCTAGCCTGCTTCCAAACATCATTCATCTCTTTGAACCCATTTTCTTTGAACATCATTTTCTCATTTCTCAAAAATACAACCAGTGATTTCTTCACTCTTTTGTATAAACACCTCCCGCCCTTTCTCTCACACTACTAACATATTCCTAATTCTCATTCTCTGAATCTCACTTTTCATACTCCATTTGCCTTATCCCCTATTCTTTGGTTAACTGCCCTTATCCGCCTGCCTTCAAATCCTTCCTAAAATGGGATTAAAATACTCTGAAACACACAATCTCATTACAACCACATTATTGCATAATGATCTTCCTCATTAATGATTCTCTCCTGTGACATTCAGCAGGTCAGTAAATTACTCTCCATTTGTATTTCTTCAAATGTAACTCAATTTGCTTCCAATGAAGGTGACTGTTTTTTTTCCGGAGCCACATCGATACAATCACTATAACCCACGGCTCTTTCTGTCAGAACAATGGCAAGCTCAGAAAAAGACCAACTTGTGCATAAAGACAGGTGGTTTCTAAAGGAGAAAGGCAAAACACCAACTAAGTTACAGCTTCAGATGAATATTTGTTCTTCTGAAATCTGTCCAAAACAATAGTCATCCCTCTTGATTCACCTTGGTACTTTGATGCATCTCGGTTCTTCACAAGAGCCTCACAGAGAAAAATGTTACACCCCCAAATGCATGAACTTCTATATACATCCATAGCAAGGAAAATCATGCATAATACCTATCTGTGCACTGGACACTTTACTGTTTATCAGCATGTACGTTAACATCCAACACAGAAAATTGGCTACCAAGCAGTAAGCACTTGTCCTACTCAGTCAGTCTCTTCAGGCAAAGCTGAGGAATTATGTTTCCTCGTTGTTACCAAGAGGATTAAAGAAATTTTGTAGCATAAACAGAAGGATCAGACAGTGCACAATAACACTAGAAGGATGGAAAATACCTGTATCCTCATGCAACTGAACAAAAAAACCCCCAATATTTTACTGTGGGCTAAGGAAATATGTTTAACTTTAGCCAAAGGAGTTTAATTTCACCTACCAGGTACTTCAAACATACTTTCAAATGCCTCCTGTGTGTGTTCATATGTCCTCTGGTTAAGTTAGAAAGAAACCCACTCCCACCACTAGACCTGAATTTTTAATACTCTAGCCTCTTCTTGTTTCAGAGATATCTCTCTAATGATGCATCAGAGGACAATGCAGAACAAAACCCTTCCACCTCCCAATTCTAGTAGAGGAGCAAACATTTCATAGCATTTAGCACAGAAGGAAGTAAGATTGCTTCATGTGGTAAAACTAGGTGAATAATACATACACCTCCATTTCACATTTTTCAAAGTTGACATACTTCCCTAATGCTAAAGAATTCTGTAATGCCATGAAGACAACATAATCAACAACATATTTCACTATTACATTACAAAAGATGTAACTGAACTTTCCTGCAAAGTTTCGTTCTTTATATAAGAAACAGTGCAGTCATCATCCCAGCCAACAAACTACGCAGTTTATTTGCTACAAGCACTGTTAGAAAACCAAGCAAACCAAAACCCCTTCTGAAATATTTTAATGGAAAAAGTCATTCATAAGTTGATATGAGAGAGATCTTTGGAAAGAAATACACTCTCCTCTCCACATTAATTTTCATGTACGTTTATAGCAGACACTAAAAAGATGAATTAGACACCTGACCAAGCACATGGCTGTATTTTCTGCATATGCTACATTGTCTTTTATCTTCAACCCAGCAGATGTCTTCAACAGTGCCAGTCATGTTCTGAACTATGTAAACTGCTTTCACGCTTTTCCAGATTTAACAATGGCAAATTTATCCCTTCCACGTCATTGTGAACATATTTATTCTCTTTGTAATTTTTTTTAGCTTGTTTCATCTCATAGTAGCCAGCTAGCTCTCCCACAGGGAGTTTGGATTTGCTAACACACCCGTGCACACAGACCCTCTGAATGTTAAATCCCTCCATAGGATGTAAGCAAAAATTGTGATGTATATCATAGTACTCAGTCCTAGACATGTGTCTCACAGGTATCTAATGAATAGTGTATCTTAATGAAACTGTAAGCTTTATAACGTGTTTCATACTCAAACCTAATTCATATGATTAAGTTTTCCCAGGTGATTTTTTGTTGTAATTGTTTGATACTACCACTTACAATAATTCTGACTCAAAGAAACCAGCCCTATCGCATCTTTGCTATAATTATTTTTAAATTATAAGGTAGTTCAGGTAGCACTACCCATTCTATATTTGACTGACGTTATTTCCCAAAAAAGAAGACAGATGGTTACTGCGGGATGCTGACCACTCGAAACTCACAAGAAATCAATACAAGGTACAAAGATTCAAATACTACAAGGTCAAGGCCATCATAACACTTTTTATTACATTACCTCTACTTTATTAGTAATTGATCTTTTGGAAGCTATCTAAATATATAATGAGCTTAATTATACTATAATACAAAACCGACAGACAGGGAGCTGGGGCAAACTGCAATGGTAGATGGAATCTTTGCATGGCTACCAACAAAAACACATAACGGAAAGGGCAAAGGAAGACATTAAATGGAGTCAATTTGCTTGTGTTTTTGTCTAGAACACTCAACATCCCTGAGGGCACTGAATCTGTTATTCTGGATTCAACCAGTCAAGAACAACTAAAAAAACTTTAAAAGATGAAAAAATGCTAACAGCAAGGGCTACTCTGCCAGCCAAAGGAATTCTTTTCCACGTTCATGAGGAAAGACAATGACGTTACAGCCTGTGACAGTGGTCCTTGAAGGGCAATGTCTCCTACCAGGATTTTGATTAAAACCAGCATTGAAACAACTTCACTCCTATGTGCTAAGAACAGCTCTGCAACAACACTGACTGATAGTATTTTCTCCTGTAATTCTGATTAACTACTTCATGAAAGACACGTTCCTTCTCTAATGCTCAAGACTGCATTCCTAATGTCTCTTTCTCCACTCTTTGTGCATAACCATGACATCATTAATTTGTCATCTTATACTAACCACAAACCACTAATGCTGACTTTGAGTCTGAATCTCAAGTATTTCTTATTTAAGTATACAGAACAATCTAATTAGACACAAACATACCTCAGGAATAAAGGAAATGACAAGCTGATGATTAGTAATCTCAGGTTACATAACCCAGCAACAACAGCAGGTTTTTTCTAATTTTGTTTTACATCTTCCTCCTGTTTACCCAACTTTAAGATGAGATGGCATGCTATACGTTATCTACTTCATGGAATGAAGACACTGGCCTTTTTGACTAACCTTCTGGCACTGGCAGTGCTTGATCTTGGACAACTGTCTAAGGAATCTTTAGGTTTTTTTAAAAATAATAAAAAATAATTAAAAAGCCATTTGTATCATGCATTAAAGAATCTGCTGACCCAAAAGGTAACATTTTAAAATCAGTTGCATAACCAATGTGCACCAATTCTGACTACCAACATGTCAAAGAATAAAATTATAGTAAAAAAAAAGTTACTAAGAGAATTACTTTCATTTTAAATGCATCACCTCAGGGAAAAAAGTGTTACACGTGAAAGCATCATATGTTTACCTCAATTTACCTTACTACCTTTAGTAGCAACACAAGTTCATAAAATACTGTTCTGCAGAATGCTCATTCTGCTCACCTATGTAAGACTTGACTCACTCCTTATGCAGAGACGTGGGATGTAACCAGGAAACTTGTCGTATCTGATTTACAAAATGGACTCGTACACCTAGGCAGGCATGATTCAGTAAATTACATGGAGTCTGGCAATTCTGAGGGGCAGGCACATCTTCCTTAGGCTCTTTTTCTAGTCCCCATTCTAGTACCCCCAAAGAGGGGTACTCACACTACTTGCTGGAACATCAGAAAGATCCAAACGTACAGTCTTTATGAAGCTCTAACGCTAAAATTACCAATATTTCTAGACCATTTTTTAAAATGCATTCTATCTTGATATTTCCCTGTACATACATATATACCTTTTAAATGTTTTCTATTTATAAAACAAGGTGGTCTTAAATTAAAACACCAGTCTGAGCCCCAGATGACACAGGTTGCCAAATTAGGCAACCAAACAAAAAGAACAATTGAGTGTGATGCAGCTGTAATGATATTATCAGATGACTCAGTACATATTTTATTTGTAGTGTTGCATGGGAGGTGGTGTAAGTTTTTCAAATAAAGGAAGAAGCAACAGATGCAGACAGTGAAAAATACAAATGCTAAGCTAAAGGAAAGCATGAGGACATCCCCCACAACTGCGATGGTTAACCGCATAAATAGCCCTCAGAAAAGTCATGTGGGTGGCTACAAGTACACTACATCGGTTATTGTTTTCCATACTGAAATCATCTGTTACCTAAGGGCAGACTTGTACAGAACAAGAAAAAAAACAGTAGTTACGTGTAACTTCTGGTATCAATAACTTACCTTTATCAAATGAAAGCTGGCTACGCTAAACACAATGAACAGTTCAACTTTTGATATGCTTAAGCTGCAACTTCTCCCATGCTTCCTGTAGAATGAAAACTAATTTCTGACATACAGTGGGTGGACCCTCTAAAGGCAGCACAGTTAACTAACCATTACAGTTAGAGAAATACATAAATCTTGCCATTTTCAGGCAAAAATTTGGAAAGAATTAATTCTGCTGGATCTATAAAACCCAGTACAACAGTTTCTGGGAATGACTAGCACCAAGTGTTTCATGTAGCCAAAACGCAAGCCAGCTTTTCACATACTTGTTTCAAAATTGCAACCTAACAGTAAAATAACTACTGCTAATAGTAATTTGTCAATACCACGTGAGATGGAGATCATCTATGAGAAAAGAATGCAATATAGAAACATTCGGAACTGATTTTTTTCCTGTTTTTTTTTTAAAAAAAAAATAACTGTCAGTGATTTGCAGAATAACAAGAAATACTGACTAAGTATAAACTTTCAAGTATGTGAGCATGACTGCTGGGAAAATAATGCCAGTGATTTACTGGTAGTTAGCCCCTTAGAGAATGCCAGCATTGGACAGTTCTTGAAATTGAGAAAAAATTGTGTATGTCTTGTGGTAATTCATCATTCTGTTCATTGTAAGTCAGTGACAGATGACTGTGCCAACATTACAGAAAACCTTTCATTAATAATCAGCACTTCCAGCCGAGAAATGAAGTTCAACCTTTCTGAGCCGCTGGATGACACTGTAGGTATTAAAACACAGCAAATCTAAACACGCCCTACAGATGCTGGCTGTTGCTATATGTCTTTTTTTAATTTATTTTCAAAACCAAGACTGGAAATTTTGACTTTCTGAGATTTGAGGTACTAGTAAGTTTAGAGAAAAGACTGAAAAAATAGTTCTTCACAGCATGGTTTCCAAGACACAGTGCTATACAATTTAGAATCAAACCCCAAAGCCATAGCCAGGACATCTTGAAGAACACACCAATTTCATGTGAGGAGAGTGCGTGTAGGATTTACTGTAAAGACTGAATATTTCAGTCCTTAAAGCAAAAATAAGACAGAAAAATCCCTAAAAGCTCTTGCTAGGGACCAGTACTGCCTGTCCAGATATAATACCCAACATCAATTTATTTCCCTTTATGATGATTTACTCACAGTTTAGAAGCTCTAAGTTTTGGAGTTTTTTTAAGAAATAATAAAAACATTTAATCTCTATTTTCTGTTTCACACACTCAAACAAGGTGAAAAAGTTTTTGATCAGATCTCCCTGTTGGCATTCAATGTACACTATGGGGCTGTACCAACAGAAGTGATTCTCTGTCACTCAGCCCTCATTAAAAACCACATCTGGAGCACGACATGCAGTCTTGCCCCACTCAGGACAAGAAATATGTTGATAAACTTCAAGCAGCCCAGGGGAGTGCCTCCAAGAAAGTTAGAGCTGGAGCTTAAAGTCCCAGGAGGAGAGCCTGCAGGACCAGGGCTTGTTGAGCCCCAAGATGAGCCAGCTTCAGGGGCACCTCACAGTAGCCCCCTTTGACACCTAAGAAGAGATTACTGAAAAGATAGAGACAGGCTCTTTGCAAAGGCGCAGACAGAGATAATGGCCACAAGATGAAGTCATGAGAGAAAGGGGAAAAAAAACAAACAAAAGAAAACAAAAAAATCACTGTGAGGCTAAGCACAGGAAGAGGCTGTAGACCCCCACTCTCAGAGGCTTTAAAAACACTACAGGAAAAAGCCCTGAGAATCACATTTAAATTCAGTGTTGCACTGAGCAAAGAGATTGGAGAAGACATCCTGAGGTGCCTTCCATCCTGGAATGCTATGAAGAGGGAAAGAGAGAGAGATCCTGAGCCCATCCTGTAGTCACCCCGGAAACCTTGCAGGGGAGCAGACAACCTCAACAGCTTCAAAATAATGTGTAAGAAACCCAAAGTAAGTAATTACTCACTGCATAGGAGAACATTAATCTTTCTCCTGAAAACAGATGCTGGTTTCAGTGACTTAGCTAGCTCATCATTTTGGGTTTTTTTTTAAACAACTGCTACATTCTTATTTCAACAGCGACTAACATATATTAATTATGCAGGCAGGATACTTTGATAATGAGACTTTCTTGTTCCTTCCAGTTTGCAATATTGCATAGCATTGGAACAATTATGCTGCTTTTCCATTTCAAGGGTAACAGGAAAACAGCTTCCTCCTCAGGGGGAAGAAACAAATGGTATTCCCCCAAATACGGTAACAGTAAATACAGACAGGAAATAACCTGATATCCCTTTTCCACAATTCTAGCAATCCCAACTGCTTCATCCTCTGGGCCATGAAAGGACCATTTGGGACCTTCTGCCATTTCCTTACTATTGCCAGAATAGCTCATCACTGAGCAGCCAAGTTGCAGGAAACAAGATTTGTGTATTACCTTTTTTCAACATTTTAACGTTGACTTCTCTACAGGAAGAGGTAAACTGCTAAAATGATTAGGTCAGCTCGCATCTCTAGACCCTGAAAATGGTACAGTGGGTTGTCTTTCGTCTTGCATCCCTCAGTATGTCTGCATGGTATGATAAAATTCTAGATACCAGGAATGGCTTACTGAGGCTGTCAGAAGTTGACAGTGCCTTACTTCATGCAAGTTCATTGTACATAAAAGTATTTTTTGCTTAAAATCTCAGTGATATAGTAAACTGCTAATCACACACATTAAAAGAGCACATACACCTTTGTGTTCAGCAAATTAACAAGATACATATTTGCAAAGGTCTTTGAACAACTGTGATGTTGTATTTGCAGGTGACAATGACAAGCTGTGAGAAACACGTTTTGATGTTTACTTATACTAACGGGCATGATTGAGTTTGTTGACTAGTTCAATAAGAACAAATGGCTGACAGGTTAAACACTAAAGAAGGTGATTTTAAGATACATTATATCAATAAACTTGTATATATACACGGTATTTCTTGTATTTTGCCTCAGACTACACACATAGACATTGTGTTTCAAGGTCAAACAAATCAAAAGATTTGAACTTAGGGAGGAAAGTTGTACTGGCCCAAGGAATTGTAAAATAGACAATTTTCTCAGACTTGGGCCTTCCCTCATGACAAAGGCATTGCTTGAAGAAGATCAATGGAAAATAAACGTCACTGAATGCTAATCCTTCTAAACATTACGGGGCCCACTGTGAAGTGCAACCAGCCATTAAACAAGAAGATTAAATCAGTTATTGGATTTATTTCAAAAGGAGCTGAGAGTAAACTTAAGGCTCATGTGGTACAGGGTAAGCATGACTTATGTGGCCAGCTAGTATTTTCCCCTCATCCATTGTGGTTTCTGTGCTGTATCTTAGGGATTACGAAGGTCATTTTATCTGAAAGTAAAGGAACAACCAAGCTATGAGCTGAGCTGTACAATTTGCCTTGCTAACAGGCATAGCAGTAGACTCACAGAAGAAAGACCTTAAAACTCAGTTCCATCCCACAGAAATGATAGGCCTCTCCTTGGGAGCAAGAAGAGGAATGCATTTTTGTAGTAATATGGCCCAACAAAGATCAAAGGTCCTGACCAATATGCCATATAGTAAGAAGCCCACAAAAGCTTAGGAAAAGAAAGATGTGTCACATTAGGTGAGAAGAATAAACTCATTTATCCTAGAAGTAAAGCACAAAGAGTTCTCTCAATCAGCAAATATATGAACATGTAATAAAACATCTTGAAAACCACAGAGGAGGCTTTCATTCTGTTCAGTTAGAAGAAGCGACCTGATCAGAGTTCAGAAGAAAACAACCATCAAGATCAGTATATAGGCTTCAATGTCGCATTTTCTATGGTTTATAAGAAGCATACTGAAAAGAATGGAGATTGTGGTCTTTCCAGCTGAGACATATTTTCAAGAGACAAACGGACACAGTACCACATTGGAGTTTTGCTTAATTGTAGACTGAAATGATGGAAGAAAGTGCTAGACGATTATCTTTATCAGAAGCATTTTTTTTCTAAGAACAGTGTAATGACATTTAATCCATTTAGATTTCCTTTCTATTTAGAGATAATAAGCTATGGGAATTGTATTTATTATTTACATAGGACCAACCTGCAAACATACATGCCTAGCATTTAGCTAACAAATAAAAGACACGGGTCATGCTTAACAGATCTTTGTTCTAAAATTAAACAGCAATTTGATATGTGTTAAACATCTAGAGAAGAGAGAAGGAACAGGAAGAATCAAAAAGATTGTGCAGCTTCTCTGGCTGGTGGCACAGACACCACAACAGAATTGGACTCAAAGCACTACAATCTGAAGAAAGTAATTTTATAATCTAGCACTTCGACAAGGTATAAATATTTCTCTATGAATTTCTACACTGAAACATACAATTATTTCCATCAAAGAAAACACTGATGTTACCAATGACTCATGCAAAAAAACCCGGAAAAGTAATTATAATTCCATGCTTGCAACTGGAAGTGTACTCCTTCTAAAAAGATGTCCTGTAATACACACGTCTCACAAAGTAATCTGGCCTCTGAAAAATGTTTCAAAATGTGAAATCACAAAGTTTCTTTTCACCTTGCGGAAGTGGATGTAAGTATGTACCTTTGTCAAAAAAAAATGCAGAATTATTAAGGATTGTCATAAAACAGGTCTTTAAAGCTCTAAGCACTGAGCAAAGGAACAGTGAAGTGAAACACACTTTAGCAATCACATTACAGCCACAAATAGTGTTTAACAATGCTCTCATAGAAGTAGGCCAACAAAATGACGTGAGCTAATATTTATGGCAGTTAAAGTTTTCTAAATAAATCAGGATTTATGAAGTCAAATTTCCCTCACTTGCCATTGGCTTATGAATCAAATCTATTCTCAGTGACCAGGAAACTGTTCTTCTGAAAGATGTCATAAAAAGCCACAAGTGTAACATGGGAAGAAAAACACAACACAAACAGGTGCAGCCACTATGCAAACTTCTGCATTTTCCAGATATTTTCCAGCATATGAGCACGTAATGAAATGAAATCCAGACTAAGTGTCATTGTATTGGATTGCTAGAGGTTAGCAGGTGATTTCCTACACAAGCAAATCAATAATATCAGTGATAGGTAATGCTGTTATCGGCATCATGTTTTACAGTCGGACATATATCAATTTGGAGAAAGGCTTACTTTCAGCTTACAAGAGAGGAAGGAGGTTTTCTGAGCCTTTGCAACCTCAATCTGTATTTAGCAAAAGCTAAACTGTAGTGAAAGGCTAAACAAATACTTGCAATGTAGAATACATGACTGCTAGCAAGAGGCCTCATAAAATTCCTCAAAATACCCAAGAGCTCACTTCTCCAAAAGCATGTTTTTGACCAAAACAAACATCAGCATACAGTTTATTGAATGGTATTAGCATCACCAGGGAAAAGACAGCACTCGTTTAGCATCTCTTTACTCATCCAGGGTTTGTGTACCCCTCAGCACAGTAAGAAACAAGAACACACTCCCTTATCTATTAAGGAAGTAATTTGCAGCCTCCCATGAAACTTCTGAAGAAGGGGCAGAATTGACCCTCACTCTAATGCCACTTAAATACTTCAGTTTTAAGTTATGGTTCTGTCAAGTTACATTAACAAATTAGTGTCTTGGAAACAGTAGACAAAGTATGTAATGTCTGCAGTCCTGTGCGTTATAATATTTTGCCAAAAAGGGAGTGATTAGAGTATCACTTACAAACACACAGAGTCACTTCTTCAAGTTTTACTTCACTTCCAAAATGAACACAACATGAATGAGCCCAGAGAAGAAGTGCAACATTGCATTCTCTAATGATTCGAATTATAAAAGTATAGCATACTAAACTCTTTACTTAAAGGGGAAAGCAGATTTATATAATCCTCATCACTTTCTCTTCAGAACTGAACAATTGATAGGAAACTCAGAGCTGTTAATTTCTACAGTTAATGTTAACGGTTGATTTTATGCCTTGCAAATGTTATTCTAAAGTGTTAGAGTAAATAGAACACTAGACTGTTGTTGATTTAAGTGATTATACATACTTTTTCCCATCCAAAGGATTATTTACTAAGGCAACAAACTGAAAATTAATTAAAGAGTACTCCTTTTTATTCATAGTGGAGCTTACCCATGGAATTCATTGCTACAGGATATTATCAAAGCTAACACTGCAGCTTGGAACTAAAGATATAAAAGAAATTAAGATATAGAATAGCAACCTTAATGTGACATTCAGGTTTTACAACTGCCTTCTCCAGACTGGAAATGGACAGGTAAGACTTTCAGGAGAAGAGGAGAAGTACATTAATTCAACCACATCCTGAATGTAATGCATCAAAGGATATGCTTCTAACAAATGCACCAAAATAAAGTATGTAATTCAATTTGTGGAGTTGTTTGGGTTTTTTTAATATTCAAGATTTTAAGCTGGTTTATCTGACAAAATAATCAATTTCTCTCAGTACAAGAATCAGAGGACTCAGCCACTCATATTCCTGCACTGTTTCTGAAAACTTCTCCTCATGCTGCTGGCTTCTAACCTTAAGTTCAGAGATCTGTCAAGATGACAGCATGAAGACGTGTGATTACCAGAAATGTCATATTACAGAAAACTTTCACCCTAGGGAAAAAACCTGGACTGATTTAGTAACAAATATTGATCAATCTGCTGCAGCATGGAGGACAACAAAACCCCCACACTTAAGCATTTTACCAGCTTGGCAAGTGATCCTTACAGTATCATCAGAACAGTCTAAAGATACTACTACAAAGGCTTGTACAATCTACTTGACTATACAGAGTTTTTCACTAATTCGCACTTGCGAACATCATTCTTCAAGACTGAAAGAAAACAGCCCATTTCAAATAGCCTGTTTGCTGCAGCTCAAGAGGAGAAAGTAGTTACTAATGTTTTTCAAATGAAAGGTTATCCTCCAAATAAGAGCTTCAGCTTCACATAGGCTATCATTTCAATATGAAAAGAGAAGCTGAAGTGTAGACATCCAGCATGCATGTGAAAAGGGTTTTACTGTTATGAAGAGGTGCATCAATTGAGGATCCTCTCAGACAACATCCATTTGATGACTGTCCCCTCTCAGAGCCTTTTTTAGCAGCACCAGCCATTCTGAAGTTGTTCTGCTTTTGCCAGCCTTTGAACTCTGCTACTCCAACAAACAGGCTGGTAGAGCTGCACCACGAAATTATTTTAGTCTTTCAGCAGTTAAAACTCTTGCACTCCATTCCCCCCACAGCCTGCAGTCATACAATTCTTGTCTCCCACATTTTTGAACTTTAGCAAATTACATGAAATGGAAGAGCATCATGGCTACACAGATACAAGTGCAATAACAATACCATTCTCTTCCTTGACCTCCCTGAGCAACATTCCCAAAACAAAGGGTTATCTGTTCCCAAAACATATATAGTTCTGTCCTTTCATTCTATAATGTGACTGCTCTAATTTAAAAAAAAAACAAACAAACAAAATATGCTCAGTATTGTACCTGCAATTTAAAAGAGAGATGGAACCCCACGCATGACACAATTTGCAACTGATACCTGTGAGCTCCACTGCTACCCATAAAGGATTCAAATCCTTCCAGTTCCTACAAGTCACCAGGCAAGTTGTCTACTTTTTCCAGGTAGCTCCTAATCAGCCATCTCCCACTGATTTCCATTCCCAAGTTCAATACTGTCTGTACAACATTACCTGCCAGGCAAGCACCCTAAGCCCTGCAAATTTATAGGTTCTGATTTTATCCCATCTTAACCATTAAGCAGATTCAATCCAAACAGAATAGCTAGGACAAATAAGTAGAGGTGGTAAGAACTTAAGGAGAGATGTTTTATTCCCATTTTGTGAAACGAGTTTCCCAGCATTCCAGGGGGAAGCAGATGCAGTCAGATTAAGACGGCTATTACAGAAGAGAGAACACTGTGCTGGCAGGGGACTGCTGCCTCCCCACTCTCCCCAAAACACTTCTTCCTGGATCTTAATTGACCTAAGATGGAAGCCATAGAGATTTAAATGACATTTGCTTTTAGTGAACAAGAAAATCTAACTCTGTGCCTACAAGCCTGGAAAATGTCGTTCCTGCAAGGCTGTATATATTTCTTCCCCTTGACACTTTTCACCTGCTCCCATTGAACTAGGCAAAGAATAAATAAAAGAAGCCAGATAGATTTCTAAAACACTTGAAGAGGGGAAGGAAGCCATTCTAGGAGTGCACAAACTGGCATCAAAGTTGGGTTTGGTTTTATTTTCAGCATGCTGCCCAAGGGGTTCTTAGACTTTTTGTTGCTATGACTAACATTTTTATGAGTGATCTGGGACAATAGGGTTTTAAAATGAAACGGGAAGTCTATGCGAATCTCTTTCATGCTGTTCTCTATCACTCTTCTCAGGACGTCATAATAAATATTCCCAAGGGTCACTATAGTGAAAAAACATCAGTTTGATCTTTCTTTGCCTTCTTTTCAGTAATTGGCCAATTTTAAAGCATAACAAGCAGTGCTCTTGTTGACTATGTGAAGTGTATTTCAGCTTTTGAATGTCATATTTCTTTCATATGTTTTTATACACGCATATCCACACGTATATACTGTCACATGCATTGTCACTATGCAAATTACCCTCTAGGCTGAGTTCTGCATCACAACTGGCTTTGTCATTACCTTGACATCACCTGTACAGATTGGCACATAAAAATCACACAGCCACCTGAAAATTTCAACACAATGTCATATCGTACCATCATTTTTAAAGCCACCTCCAGTGAAATCAACTACAAACACGGAAAAAGCATGGCATGGTTCACTGCCTCCACAGACTTGCCTTAATATTACAGAGTTCTCCAACTTCTTCTATCTGTAGAAAATATGAACAATAATAACTCAAAGCATCAAAACCTATAGAGAGGTACTGGATTCTGAAATACTCTTTAAAACTCTTTAGCAGCATTTTAGTACTTGCTAATGTAGAAATGTAGATAGTTCCCCTCTAAAGTTTTCATAAATACTTATTAATTTGGGGACAAAAGTCAAAGAGCATCCAAGCATGCTGGAATCCACCTTTTCCTACCAAGGCAGAACAACATCTTCAGTCCCGCTCAGGCACTTCCAACAATTGAATATACGTGCTTTCGAAAATACTGCGTAAGCTTTAAAAAAATATTCTCTGCAACACATCATTTATATCCTGAAGAGATGATCACTGGGATTCATTCAATGTCATGCTGATGAATCATGGTCACTGAAAGGAGAAATAAAAGCAATTCTCACTGTTTACCAGGAATTCAAAGATTTGTCTTGAAGAAATAACTGAAAACTCCCAGACAATATCTGACCTCTGTCACCTACAAAAACTCTAAAATATTCTCTTTTAAACTGCCATCACTTACCAAACACCGATAACCGTCCTCGCCCCCTCTAAAAAAAAAAACAACTTTCTATAAGATCCTACAATTCTTACTCCATCTGGGTAAAACTTCAAGAATTAAGAAAGCAAGTGTAACTTCTTGGAAGCGCTCAGGCCAGGCAGCTAGCTCACTGAAGCCCATTTGCTGATAATACGCAATACAAGAGCATCAGTCAAAAATAGAGAAAGCTATTCTCTCTAAGCATTTTTCCCCCCACACCCTATTTGAAAATAATAGTATTTTACTTAAAGGAAAACTAATGAATTGTGTGTCAAGTAAAACAATTGGAAGCAGAATAATTAAAAATTGTTATCAAGTGATGTAAACCACAACTTTGTGGTTCAATTTTTCATAAACCAAAGAAAGCAATTAGCAAAAGATTGTTCTGATGCCTTACTTCAGAGAGAGAAAAATCATGGTTTGCATGTTTCAAGTTATATTAGTAAGAAAAACAGATAGGTTTATGTCAAGGCCCAAGCTTTAAAAAACATAATACAAAAAGCCTTCTTCCCAACACCAATGCCAAAACCTCTCTTCCCCTCCCCCCCTTATTTGTTTTTTTCAGGATTGTACTACTGTGACACAGGAAAACATCACGTTGCACTAATTTCACAAAAAAAACCCCAAACAAACCAACAGATCCAAATCTGTCTTTATTACAGGACACAGTATTTTATTTATAATGAAGTTACACATAATTCAGAGTTACTGTTTAAGCTCTAAGTTCGCATCAGACTGAACAAAAGATTTTACTGTGAAAATATCATGATGGTGGATAAACTGAGAAGTCATAAGCCTGCAATCATCTTTTCAATCTCCAAAGTCTTTCCTTTTGCACCTGTTTTCACTAGACACTCCAGATTGAGCTTTAAAAGGATACAGCTGCTCCTACGGGCACAAGATTACACTCTTTAATGCTACAGACCTGATCCTAAAAAATTCTTATGGCAAACTTCATTTTCTCAATAACACGGTATTAACCTACGCTTGGAAAGCCTTTCACACCAGGAGAGATAACTAGTATTAGTATTTATTTTTGCTTATTTTAAAAATAAAGTATTTAAAATATTAAGGATTTAAAGCATTCACCATTTTTAAAGTATTTGAAGAATCATTTTTTGGCTTAGCAGATGTGTTTTTTATAGGTTTGCCACAGCTGCCACTGCCCTTCACATACCTCGTCAGGGCTTTCCAACCTTGTTACCTTCTACTCTTGAAAACAGAAAAGCAAATTTTACCATGATAAGAAACTACAGTAATCTATCATTTTAAAATCACACATGCATGGATACTGAACCAAAAGAACAACTCTGTTATTTCCTCCCTTTTGGCACAGTCAGACACATTTACTGCCCAGACAGGGGTAGGAGACACAAGGCATCACTCTGCACAGTAAGTCCTCGTGGCAGCTTTTCAGCTGCGGATGTAACCTCACTGTAAGTCATACAAAAAAACATCACTCTGATATATGAACTCTAAAAAGCCTTTTTCCAGAAGGCCACAAAACACTTCCTTGATGCTTTGGAAAGGAGAAGAGCATTGGCACAGGGATATCTCAGGTGCAGACAGAAGAAAAATGGAGAAGTTAAGCAGGCTGAACTAGGTTTCACCCTAGCTAGGACTCTACTAACAGCTTGTAAAAGGGAAAAGAATGACACCTACAAACACAGGAAATTAAGAGAAAAGCTGATTGCCCATTTACTAATTCCTCTCTCAAATCCAAATTAACAAGATCACCAGGTCCAAAACCAAAAGTTCCGCAGTGGGATTTCATTTTCATACTCAGGACAGGAAGCACCTCCTTCAGGGAGGTATTTCAGTATTTTGATTAATCTTCAAATGAATAAGATTTATGACCATAAGCAATTCATGACAACATCAGTTCTCATCTGTGGAGGTATTACTGCAATGCGAAAGTACCTCTGCATTACTGAATATCAGGAATTGGGACAGCAAAACAATTTTATCTGAATGTGTTTTGATACAGAGTTTGGTAAGAACTAGAGGGAGCATCTGAAAGAGCAATACATTTGCTATTTTAATATCACACCTAGGCATTATGTTATCTGGAGTAGTACAAACAATTTCCAGCTGAACACAACTTATTTTCTAAAATCTTTCCTTCTCCTCATGTCTTTCCAGCAACTTTATCCTCATCCTTAATCCAACCATCTTTCATAAGATTAAAGAAAATGTGGATGTGGCCCAACAGGTTTTAAACAGGGAGTGCCGTGTGCCCAGCCCTGCCTGGTATCACCACCCCTTGGCCTCTAGTGCAACCCACAACCTGACCCATTCACCACTACCCAGCTCCTCTGGCACATGGTATTCCCACACATGAGCCACCAAGGCACTGACACTCAGTTACCCAGGGAAAGCCTCAAAGCAGCTGGAGGTCCCTCACCTGCTGCCTTGGCCCTAGGGAACTGTGGCCTCCTCAGTCCCAGCAGCGGTCACCAAGCACAGGGCCAGGCACCTGCATGGGGGCCGTGGACTTTGGAAAGAGTGGAAACTGGATTCAGGTGTTGGTAGCGGGCTGGAAACCCAAGCTCAGATGGCTGCCCCCATCTCACTGTTCACACAACCCTGGTAACAGCACCCACCACGCCACCTAAAGCTTTCCCAGTTCGTGAAAGCAAGGGTAGCTTGCACACTGCCAGGTACCCAGAGCAAACTGGATCCCACGTGCCTCTGGTAGGGCTGAGGACGGGGGTCTGCATCCTCCTTCTCGGAGGAGAAATCAAAGGCAGTGGAGGGCACCTGGAGTGAGAGCGTGAGGCACCTCCCGCGCGGGTCGGGGAAAGATGCTGAAATAGAGACGTGGTGGTTAGACAACCACGGGGCTCGTCAAAGGGGAAAGCCCTGGGGGTGCGGAGAGGAAAGCTGCATCCCTGGAAGTGGGAGACGGCCCCCGCAGCCGCCGCTCCGCAACAGCGGCTTTCGAGGCGAGCCCGTCCTCCTGCCGATCTAACGAGTAATCGCTGGTGAATTCAGAGGTTTATTTTCCAATTATGTGGAGGGCACGAATTAATATTAACATATTCACCCACGGCTGGACACCGCAGGTCTCCATCCAAAAATAATTCGTTTCTTGGATGGCCGCCTGCTAAGTAACGCAATTTAATAAACTGAAGTTTCTCTCTCTCTCAAAATAAGAAAAATATCTCCCTCACGAAAACCTCCGTAAATTAAGAGAACTGCTCCTTCTACAAGACGCTCGCTCCTCGTTTTTACACAGTAACCCCAGAAACCCTAAAAAAAAAAAATGACAGATGAACCGGAATGTCTACACGGCGAGCACCAAATCCTTCTCTCTCTCTCACGCCTTCCCGTAGAGGTACGGGGCGACGTGGGGCAAATTTTCCGAGAGAAGAAGAGCCCAGTGGAGCCCCGCACCCCCGGGCGGACAGCAACGCAAATTAATAATAATAGCAGTAATAATGATCATAGCAGTAATAATAACAACAACAATAATGAATATTAAAATATAAAAAAGTCATAGAACGGTTTGGGTTGGAAAGGACCTTAAAGATCACCCAGTTTCACTCCCTGCCATAGGCAGGGACATCTCCCACCAGACCAGGCTGCTCAACACCCCATCCAACCTGGCCTTGAACACTTCCAGGGATGGGCATCCACAGCTTTCCCGGGCAACCTGTGCCAGTGCCTCACCGCACCCATCGTGAAGAATTTCTTCCTAATATCTAAATTCCTTCCTAATATATAATAATAATAATAGGAATAATAATATAGTAGCAATAATAGTAATAGTAATAGCAACAAATACATAAGAAATAAGGGCTGAGCTCCGAAGTTCAAAGTTTCTCGGGTAAATATCGGAATGTGGAAGCAGCCGCGAGGAGGGAGAGCGGAGCATCCCCAAAGCCGCCCTCCCGGCGAGCAGCGAGGAGGGTCCCGCAGCCCGGGATGCAGACCCACCGACGGACAGAGGGACGTACCGGCAGTGAGGCACACGGGCAGGAGCAGCCGAAAGGTGAGTCCGCACACCACCTCGGTGGCCATCGTGGCGGGGCGGGGGTACCGGCCGGCGGGCCGGAGGAGCAGTCCCTCTCTCTCGGTGCGCCACCGCCGCTCCTACGGCCGCTCGTGTGCAGAGCTGCTGCTGTTGCCGCCGCCGCGGCGGAGCATCGCCCGTTCCCTCTTCGCCTCACGCCTCCCGCCGCATCCCAGCGGGCAGCCTGTGCAACCAGCGCCGCGCCCCCAGCCCGGAGAGCGCATACGCCCGCCCCCTCGGCGCTCCCCCCGCCGTCCAGCCTTCTTCCCTGTGCTGGCAGCGCAATACAGCCCCCTCGACGACGCGGGGCCAGCCCGCAGCACCCCACACCGCGTCCCGCACCCCGCGCAGCGCAATGAAACTTCCCCGCGCCCCGCCCCGACGGGGCCGGGCTCGCCGCGAGGGGGCCGGGCGAGAACTGCCTTCCCCTGCTGCTGACTTTGCCCTTGCCCCTGCTACTATTACGGTTCTTACTCCTGCCCGTGCCCTTGCTCTTGCTCCTACCCCTACCTTTCCCATTGCCCTTTTCCCTGCCTTTGCCCTTGCCCTACCTCTGTCCTAACTCCTGCATCTGCCCTTGCCTCTTACCCCTGCCTGTACACCTGCCCTTGCCACACCCGTCACTACTTCTGCACCTGCCCGTACTCCTGCCCCTGCCGCCCCTCCTGCTTTTGCCCTTGCTTTTGTCCCTACTACGTCCTTACTTCTGCCCTTACCCCTACTCCTGTCCCTACTCCTGCACTTACTCCTTCCACTGCCTCTGCCGTTACCCCTGCTTGTACTCCTGTCCCTGCCGTTGCCTTTGCCACTACTCCTGCCCTTATTCCTGCCCTTACCTCCTCTCCTGCCACTGCCTACCACCCTTTCTGCACCGCAGGGACCGTCCTGCCACCCCCCAGCTGGTTTCTGTCCTTCACTTAGAACTTCACGTTTTTCCTTAATGCTTCTCTTTGTGTTGGTTTTGGTTGCTTGGGTTTGGGGTTTTTTTAACTGGATATTATTTTTAACTTCATTTAAACAAAATCACTTAAATTCTTGTTGGCTGGTTGGTTTGTTTGTTTGTTTGGGAGGGCAGGGGGGAAAAGACACACACAGGCAGCTTTCTGTAATTTGTTCATTTCCCACCCCAGGTTTCAGCAGCACTTTTAGGTCCACAAGAAAGTTGTCGCCTGGAAAAAAACCAGATCTGTGGTTGCAGGAATGTATTTGATTTTTCTGGAAAGCTTTTTACTCTTTAAAACACAGTGCTGGTTAAAAAGTGCTGTGGGTTTAAAGGGGCAGTTTCAGGCTCAGCTGGTGTGTGCCTGATGAATATACCTAGTAATTTGAGTTGAAATAGTGATGCTGTAAAATAGAAAGTTATTCATGTTGTTATAAATACAAGTAAAAGTCCATTTAATCTTTGACAAAATATTGCAGTACCTCCCACTTAAATGAGGCAAGTTTAGCCAGAATATCCCCTTCGTGGGAGCAGTGCTGGAGATAACTCTTCGCTCTCATGCATAATCTGGAGTAGGAGAAAGTGGGAGCAATGACCCTGCAGTCCTTAACATAAGTTCTCAGTGCTTCTCCCTGGTGAAGGACCTCATTCAGTCTTACTTCAAATCTAAGAAGTCCTAGATCTCCTCTTGAAGTCCTGGCTTTTTGACTCTTGTAATTACTTAAGCATCCTTTGCTTTTTAAGAAATTTTTTTTAAGAAAAATATTTTTGTATCCTTGTTGCAGAGAAAAACATTTGCAAACATGAGTGTGACTCACAGGAAAATGTAAAGGGTCTTCTAAAGAAAAAAGAAAAAACTTTGTGCTTTTGAGGTTTGAATGATATGTGTTGATCCTTGTGGACATTGTAGTTTGTTTTATGAATAATGACAATTATTCAGATACTCAAATATGATAAAACAGGCTGACTCCAATGTTAGAATATTTGGAAAGTAAAGAACTCCAGATTTACATATATAAAAATGTTTAGGAAAGCTATGAAAATCAACTACAGATGCTAATTCAATGTGCCTAACAGGTTGATTAAAAAGACCCATATCACGAAGGATCCATACCACGAAGAGCCTAAGTCTCCTCTGAAGAGGAGCAGTCATTTCACGCTTAGACATGAGAGTATGCATGGAGCATAAGTGTAACTTCTGTCCACATCAACAGAGATTGTAATGAATGAAACACCATAATTCAGTGTCAGGGCGCATCCCAAGGAGTTTATTCCCGCTCTTCTTGCACTCAGGCCCAGCACAGCTCACCAAGTCATCTCAACACTGAACTAAACCTGGATATTTGATTCTCAGTCTTCTGGAGCAGATTTGTGTACACACTGGTCTTTGTGAATGTACCTGGTGATCATGTCTGTAGACAGTAAAACACTAGGACTGAATAGTACTTAATCTGTTAGTGAAGTATCATATCAGCCTATGGGAAAGTCAACCCCAGGACTGTTTTGAGACCACAGGGTCTGTCTCAAAAACTCAGTTACTGAGGAAGCTCTCCTTGCCTTAGAGGCTACAAAGAAAGCCATTAATGGTAGTAGTCTGTATGTGTAGGATGCATGCACAGATGAAATATTCTGTGCACTTCAGCAGCATGTTTTCAGATATTGATTTGGGGGGGGGGTATTTCATTATTCAGATTCCCTAAAGCAAGAATAAAGTATTTATTACTTTTGTTGTACAGTTTCCAAATTGTTTGCTTCCTGAAGCACTGATATTATTATTATAATGTTTACAAAATAATTAGCCAGTTTTCAATACAGGTATGAAAAGTAGAGTTAAAATACATGTATTGCGTGGCTCATTACCTTCTGCCAGACAGCAAGTCTACTGTAAAATCTATGCAGATGCAGTGCCACCTTTTGGCTAAAAAGTCTTTCGCGTAAAAGACAGCACTTCTTCCCCACAGCTGCTGTGAGTTAACTGTTCGCATACAAGTAATTTTTAGAGAACAACGAGACATTCATGGTCCAGCCATACCTCTGTAGCGGTAAGATGTATAAAAAATATATGAAGGCCTTGCCAAGAAACGTGTACACCTTCTATAGTTCAGCTGTTGATAGGAACAGTATATGCATTAACCTGAAAATTGGAGGAGTGCTATTAGCCAGCATTGAAACAATAAAGCATAGGGCTCTGACTAAAATAGGTAATACAGAGAGAAAAACTGAATGGGAAAAGTGTCTGCTGAAATTAAGTGTATGTAACAGAGAACAACGTCTAGAGGGTAGCCAGGAGTTTATTTAGCTGATACCAGTTTTGCAAGTGACATAAAAAGCAATGTGAATGTAAAGCAGAAGGGCTGCTTCTTCCCTGAGGGCATACAACTTATTAAAAGCACACTGTGGGCCACACAGTTTTTTTCTTTCCCTCTGCAAACCAGAGGAACTTGCCAGACTGCGTGAGTCCTACAGCTACAGTAAAGGCGCTCACAGTGGGCACAGCAGTCTCACCAGCTACAGGCATTTCTTTCCCTTCCAACTACCAGGATCCCAGACCCCCATCACCAGGTGCATAACACCCATGTTTAGGTGAAAACATTTTAGCAGTGGGGTTAGGAGTCCTTATTGATGAGAGGGAAGAACTTGAATTTATGAAAGAACAGACTTCAGCCGTGAAGATATTTGCCCCACTTTACTGTCTTTTCTGTAGCAATAACTTGGGGGAATTTTGGAAAAATGTTCATCCAATATGCAAAATCAGTTGCAGTTAATATACTTCAGAGGCCAATAGTGTTACTGGGGGTGGAAAAAGACCTGAATGTATTGTGTCACCATTTCTATTAGGCAGAACATAATCAATTAGAATTGCTGATTGAAATAAACTGTGTTGATCTGACTGATTGTTCATAATAGGGCTGTCCTGAAACATTCTAATTGCCTCAGCTATCTTATTTGTTTAGCTGTTGGAATCAGGAACTCATGACATTGTTCTAATATCCACAGACTCTGGATAACATAAACAAGAGCTTGTGCATGGATAAATATGTATATACATATACATATATATGTGTATATATACACACTTTCACAATCCATACAGTTGGTGAGCTCAATAAATGAGTGCTAAACTAGCTGAAGAAATAAAACTCCCCTGTACAAAGAAGCGGCAAGGCATTAAGTCCCACTGAGAGGCAGAAGAAGTTAATGAAGCCTTTTCAGGGCAATCATTGCTGTACAAAGCTGGTTTTTATTTGTTGTTCTTATAATATGAGAGTTCTGCTTTGGGGACCTGTGGGGAAGGAAATGGCTTTAACATTTGCGGTGATGATTAACTAGTGTGTTACATCTCTTGATCCATGCTCCATCAGACTACAAGAAAACATCCTGCTCTTCTTACCTATTCTGGAAGCCCTCCTCCTGCTTGGCCCTGTCAGCAGCTGGGGGAACTGCCTGTGGTGGCCCACCAGGAGTCAAGTGATTCCGTTTTTCAGCTTAGTTCACATTCGGCTCTGACTGAAGCTGTTATTGTTCATTTCCAGCATGAAGTCAGCTGAAATTCAAAATAACATTCAAGTTCAGTTCTGGTTCAAGAAAAGTTTAAAATAAAACAGTTTGAACTGATTTTTGGTTGAGATTCAGTTTAACTCCCTAGTACCAGCAGCAGTCAGTAACTATTTTATCCTCTTAAATGATAAACTTGTCTTGCCTTACCGTAAGGAAATTCATTCCATTCAAATCTATTCTGACTAGGCATCCTTAGCAATGTTCAGCTGGCCCAGCAGAGCAGGGGAGTTTTCTAGGAGCCTCTACAATTCCTCTGTGGTTGATTTATCTTCCATTCATTGATCCATAATATCACCACTCATTTCAGCTGAGTTAGAAGTGGGCACAGAGTTTGCAGAAAAGTTTCTAAAGTCACATGCATTACTAAAGGTAATAGCTTTACAGCAGTTATGTACCTCTTCTGACCTTTGTTAATCTTCACCGTTCATGTCACAGGGTCTGTCCAGAATTTTTGTCCTGCACAATGAATACTTATTTATAGAAACCCTTGCTGACTGCTGGTCTTGTTCTGCTGGGGTCTTATGACATGGTCAGTTAGGAAGCATCAAAACATTATTATCTTTACCTGGAAATAACGTAGAACATAATAGGAAATATCTATCACATATTTAAGTAGTTCTAGTTTAGCCACATTTTGTAGGACATCAAACCTGTCAGAATCCAAGTGGTATCTCAAGATGTCATTAATTTCACCTGCAATTAGAAAGGAAATCTTTTCTTGACTCCTGAACAATTTCACATATCAGAAAATAATTTTTAGGAGCAGCGTTCATAATAAGTGATTGATAGGAAAAAATAAATTGCCTAGTGGTCAGTGCAGAAGACAGAGAGCTGCTGCCTGAATTGATGGAAGCACATCCCCAAGCTCCTCCCGCATGCATCATGCTGCTCAATCAATAACACAGGAAAGCTCTTTGAGATCCATTAACGAAAGAGGCCAGAGGAGGTGAAAGGAAAGTGAGGTCTTCTCATGGAGCTGTGTCATTACATAACTGTGAAGTACTCATATCAGGAGCAAATTTTAGCAACTTTACTTGATTTATGTTTGCTTATTTCAAATTAAATAAGTTACAGTGGATGAGCCACTGTTTTGTTTGCTTCCAAGTTTCTTTTCTTGGTGGAATAAGATAGCTTCTATAGTGAAGATTTATTACTACTATTTATAATTTCTGGTGAGATTATTAGTATTTTCAGATATCTGGGGCAAATTATGCCAGGGAATATTAAGCACCACTCTTCAGTAGTGAAAAAAAAAAGTAGGAAAAGGAATTCTAATTCAATATGCATAGTTACCTGCCGACATGTATTCACATTTTACATTGGAAGAATTTTGAAAAAGATTATCCAAAATTTGAAAGGATTGTTTAATAAAAAATGAACTATGAATTTTGCCATGCGTGTTAAGAGTCCAAACATAAGCAGACTCGCAAATAAAAAACAGGCCTGGCACCTAAATAAAATTGTCTAGTATAAAAGCATAGCTTGTCGAGGTTAATTTCCAGTCTGAAAAAAAACCCCAAGAAATAAACATCCTACTCATCACAGGATAAAAATTAACTATTTAGGGTATTTGTTAAATACATTGTCATTTGCAATGTAGTTTCAAGAAAACTTTAAGCCAAGTCTGGGACAATGACATAAAATACAATTATTCTTGGTTGTGCTCTGTAAGTAAGATTATTGACTTGACTCTGGCTAATTATAAAGTGATCATAAAGTGCACAATGCAATGAAGCAGTTCCAAGACAGTCCTACGCAGATTGTTGTAAACACACAGCTATGCTACAAATCTGATCTAGCTGGAATAAAAAGAAAAACAAAAAGCACTGCTCTGGGCTCCTTTGATAATGGCTGTCAGCTTTGCTCTACTATGGTAGTGATATGAGTTACATTTGGTTTAGTAGACAGCAGAGAGCCTTCGCATCACAGAAGGACCATTGCAATTTACACTTCTGCTGGCAGCATCAGCTCAGAGCAATGAGAAATGAGGCTGAGCAGATCCCAATGCACACTGGACCAAAACCAGAATTCTCTGCGGAGCAATATAACAGCAAAATAATAGATTTATTACCCAAGTGAAAGAGCAGACATCGCTGCTCACACCTGTGCTTCAGCCAGAACTCCTTCTTCCAGCTGAGCCTGTGCAATCAAGGAAACCACTAACTCCTCCAGGTCCTTAGTTCAGATCCAGTTTAGGCTGACTGTGACTGAAGCTCATCATCCCTGACAGCGGGACAGTGGGCAAGGCATGTCCTGAAAATACTCTTCCTCACTCACTCAGTACTCATGGGCAGGGAGCACTCCCATCTAGTGAGACAATTAAATGCTTCCAGCCCGCAAAGGTGTTTCCATTTTCCCACACCTTTTCCATCTCATTCCTCCTTGCCTTTCTGCAGAACCTACCATTGCAATACCCTGTCTCTGAAGGGACTGAAGAAGCACATCTGCTCCCTTTTCTTCCCTTTAAGTGGACACTGGAAAAGTCCTTCTGAATCCTGTCTGTGTTGTTATTACACCTTAAGCAGCCTCAAGCAGCTCGGCAACACAAGGAAACAGATATAGGTTGGAAAGGAAAGTGGCTCCAGCAGGGTCCTGCTGGGAAAGCTACTGCCCTTCATAATGCTCTGGCTTGCCCCATCCCTATTGCCTGACAGGTAGCAGACACACAACCCTCCCTCTCTTCCCCTTTCTTATTTTTCTGTCCTTGCAGGTTAGAGCTCCTTGAAAGAAGCCCTTAGCAGCTAACAGAGAAACTGGGCTTGGAGAAGAGGAGCAAAATGAGGAAGAGAAGTGAATGAAATGATTTGTGTACACACATGCGGTAAGAAAGAGGGAGTGGAGATGTAGATGAGGAAGTCAGCTGATGAATAGCTCCAGACAAAAGAGAGACTACCTGGTAGGGTTACTCCAGACAGCAGCATCCATTCAAAAATAATTTTTAAAACTAACATGTTTGAATAGGGTTATCTGTCCCCAGAGCAACCAACAGTAGAAAAACAAGTAACAATAATTTTCCATTCCAATGACCAATGCTATAATTAGATAATAATGTTAGAAACTTAGTCCACTGGAGGTGAAAGGGCAAGTCATACATGCTGCCTGACAGCTAAAGAAAAAAAAAGTCACTTTGCTAATTCATTTACAGGGACTATTTCTGAGGTCAGACAGACATTTTGTAGTAATGAAAATTCATCAGCTCCGAAGAATTATCACTGAACTAAGGAGAGAGGCACAAGCTGAGCTCTCAAAAATCCTATTACACCAAAGGCTGGACAACTAGCCCCTGCTCATGCCCTTGATGACGTGGACAACAGGCTTGGATTGCAAAATCTGCTCCAAGGCAAGTGGCCAAAGCTGGCAAAGGGCAAACACGTTGGCCAGTGTGAGAAAACCTGTAATGCCACTGCTTGTAACACATCTGTTTCATGGCATATGAGGATAAGTTTGTCTTAGAAAAACACTGTGTTCATTCATAAGCAGAAGAACGCCACTGGAAAAGGATTATAATACTTATGCAGCACAGGGCTAGAGTACACAGGATGGAAACATAATTAATATTTTTGTTTTAGAAAAGATCAATTCTAACTCTTCATTTAGATACAAGTTTGATTCAGCATTGCATTATAGATTAAAAAATAAAATTGCAAAGAACCTATATATATGTTTCTATGGTCTGGTATGGTGCAAACTGAACTTTAGATTACCAGTTGATGCAGACATGTGACCAGGGAAAATATTTTGGATCCCACATAGGCATTCCCAAGCTGGTTTCATTAAAAAAAAAAAAAACAAAAAAACCCCAGAATTTTAGATGCAGCCCTATTTTTAGTATTTTGCAATGGTTTGCGCTTCTTTTCACTGCTTCTGACTCTTTTGGATCATTATCCAGAGATGTAAAATTTTCCATTTTCACTCTACAGAGAGCATAAACAAAAAAGTTGTAGATTCCATTCTGGGAATAGACCCTTTAAGCTAACTATTGAGGACTTGTACCTGTCCTGGTAGTCCTTATTATGTTATCCCATTAACTTTTCTTTTACAATTATATTTCTGCACTCAAAATTTCTAAAGTCTATCTGAAAAAAAGACAATAGTAATGAGACACACTGTTGGATCTGCCCAGTAGAAATGTAAATACATGTTTTAATATGGCAAGTGGATTCAATTTGTGAATAGAGTCCTGTTATCATTCATAGCATGGTCAAATCCATCTTCAGAGGAGCCCAAGGGACTTCACAGTATCAGATTCAGATGTTGTTGTGCAGATTCCTGATATTGTGGGATTTATAAATCAGTTGCCCAGGGTGTTATTTTTTTCCCCTCTGCAGAGAAGAGTACTGTGATCCAGGCAACATGTGTGACAGATCCATGAGGCATCTGCCTGCAATTGGCACAAACAGCAACAATGTAGGCACAAGCTGTTGAATCTGCAGCATCAGCAGTGAGGCCAAAGGATCTGCAGTGCTACACCTTCCCAACTACTTGTGCTGCTGCACAAACCTTTGCTCACATGGTGATTTGTTTGATAATTGAAGTAGGCACATATAAAGATTAGATTTGTGATAAATTTTACATACGAATGCCCTTTGGATGTTTTCACCACTGAACATGGGAGCCTAATCTTCCAGTAAAGTTACTAGAGAGCCGCAGGCACCTCCAGAGAGTAATCCAGAGCACGTAATTAAATGGCAACTGGGCTCCTATTTTGGGAACGCTGGATTTTCTCAGAAGATGATCACCTCTCTCTCCCTCCAGTGACTCCTTAGCAAGACTAGAGAGATGACAATGAGTGCCCTTCCTGGGTTATATGCCCATTACATGCCCTTATAGGCAGTACAAGAAGCAGGGCAGCAGACTCCCAGGAGTCCCCAGCTCCTATGCACAGTGGTATCCTGTACCATAAGGTTTTCCATCATTAGCCTAGAACCCTAGGTACCTGATGTTAGGCTGAGCAACCACACCCTTCACATCCTTGCCTCTCCAACTAAGCTCAACGGGAAGCAGAAATAAGTACATCTACCATCAAAAATGCAACAGTGATGAGCTCAGAGCTACAATACACAGTCTAGTTTTGACATTAAGGGAATTCCTGAATTTAGAGCAAACTGTCTTATAAGAGAAAATTAAGCTCAGTGGCATAACATTACCCAAGCTAATGACTGCATTTTTTGCAAGAATCGGCATGGACTTTCTGCAAATTGCCAATGGTCCCATTGATGAATCTCATCATGTAATTTCTACATGTTCCGAAAAAATCCTGAATAGCTATGAAGAGCACAGCGACATTTCAACTAAAGGTCAGTTGTAATATTCTGTCCCTTTACTACAAGTATCCTTTAGAAGAGATGAAAAAGCAATTAAAAAAAGAAGTTCTTCTTGCTCTAATGTGGAGACTAGAAAGGTAAACCAGAAATATAGAGCAATAATTCCTATAAAATTTAAAAAATAATATTTTGCTACTGTCATTGTTTGGTATACTCTTATTTCCATAAGGAGGTATGCAATGTGGTGTAAGGCTAAATCTTATACTTTCTCACCTTATCTAAGGTGATAAAGACATGCTGGCTTTTGAAGTTATAGGACACAAAGGAGTGACTTAGCCTGAACACTGTCACTATCCCTGTTGGACACCAAAGCGCAAGTAACCAAGAATGGTAACCAAGACAAAAGGACTGGATGTAAGACACAGCCTAGACCTGGGACTGGTGCCTCCAGAATTACCATGAAGTATCTGCCTCAACTGCTCCAGGCACAGAGTGAGAATGAGTCACTTCAAATGTCATGCAGACTGGAGGCAGCACTATGCTTTATCGTTTCAGAGAAAAGACAGGAAGACCTGCTCCTTCCCCTTCTCTTAAATCCTCCTGTCCCTTGCACTTGCAAGTATATATGAGAAGGGAAAAGTCCTTCTTCTTCTTCTTCTTCTTCTTCCAATCCCTTCTATGTCTTTGCAAAATGTCCACAAATAGCTTTGCAGCAGTGATGTTCCAGGCTGTTCTCCTCTCACTATATTCCATGCCCATATCAAAGTTGCTTCTGTTTATTTCCAGAGCATAGAGCTAAAACTCATGGAGGAGGATAGGAACATTTTGGTTGGGATGAAATTTTTTATTAAACATATGGTACATGTCTCTCTGCAGATGAAAACGCACTAGATAAGAGGAATGAACTTCAGTTTCTATTTAGAGAAATGTTTTTCCTAATTCTCTCCTGTCTGCATTGTTTTGAAGCTTCTTCCTTGCACGAAAAGCTTTTATAAGGACAATCATCCAATGGCTCATTGCAAAACTTGTAATGGCACAAAAAGCTGTGAAATGACTCAAAAACATCTTTTAATAATAAAACAGCTATCATGAGTATAAAATTCATGGCTGGTATAGTTAATAAACAACAATTTTGGGGGAAACATCAGTTCTCTTACTTAAAAATGTACTTACAAAGCAGTCTAAATATAGGAAATTAATTCCCTATGAGCTATGTTTGGTTTGTACTTTCCCTGCATACGCACTGGAATATTTAGTGAAACACATGCTTCTAAATCAGTGCTGAGCTTTCAGATCCTAATGTTTACTATTACCTCAGTGTGAGAAAGTCATGATTAGCATACTCAAGATTTAGGCCTAATTTTTAGAAGCAAATTGTTCTCTAATGAACAAACTGCTCAAGCCTCAGGGGTAGAAACCGTTACAGTCCTTTTCTGTGTCTGTGCAAAATAGGTATCACCTCATAGACATCACGTATATAGGAAGGGAGCACACCATCCACCATCTCTGCAGTAATGTGGCTTTTTCGTACTGAAAGGATAGGGTTTACATCTGGCAAGTTCCCTGAGTCTGCCCTCTTCTCCCCTTCCTACCTGCTTTGTGCACCCAGGTGCAGGTCAGCAGCTAACACCCACTCAAAATGGAGGAGTGAACCATTAAGCCATGTGGGTAACTCTTTGGAGAGAGCAGAGTCTTTAAACCAGAGTCCAAATTCTAAGCAAACAGCTCAGTGCAGCTCTGCCTCTTTGTGATGAGCTGCTCTAACAGAGCACAAAATCTGCCAGTGTGATCAGCAGTCATACTCTACAGGCCATGCTTGGCTCAGGGCTGCTGGATCCAATGTTATGGGAAGAGTTACATTTATATTCTTGCAGCAATTGTACTCAGAGACCATCTAGTTAAGATCACAAGACAGCAATGGTTTAGCCTTGACATCACTGGCAATTCTAAAATTGAATAGGGTTTGTTGTTCTTCTCCCTCCCTTAGAGAATTATTCCCAATATTTTTAAGGAACTGTCATTTCCTGTAAAATAATGTTTATGGTGGCAGGCTCTCAGTCTTTATGGTGCTTTTTTTTCACAGGGTTATTATTTATTGTAGCTGTTCTTTGTTCTCTGTTCTTTCCTGACTTTCAGCAGCATTTCCCCATGACTTTCAAAACAGCAGAGATTTTACCATAGAGTGGCTCAAAGTCATTTCAATCAATTTAAAAGAATGCTGGAAATGCCATCAAACTTTGTTGCCCACTTTAGAGATAATAAGATGAACATCAGAGGAAAAGGATTTCATATTATGCCCCCTTTCCACACCCTCATCTTCCCATCAGAAAGCACTGAGCATTAAAACAGTTCCATGCCGTAGACATGCTTGTTTAAATCAACACAGTCTGTGAAATCGTGCTTAGCTGCCTTTCAGCTTGACTGCTTTTCCTTTGGTCTTCCCATAGCCACCCCACATCCTGATCACCATTTCCACACAGATGATTACAGATAAAGTTCTACATCTAAATTTCCCTGAAGGAACTTACATCAACATGCCAGGTTAATATTGACTAGAAACCAACAGACTTACAAACATGCTTCTGGGATTATGGAGTTGGCATCTTCAAATCTTCTAGGCTGCAAAAGCAGCAAGAGGAAATTATTCGACCTGTTCCCACTCCTCATTAGTAATGCACTTTCCAATGGCTACAGAAAACTCTGAGAACTGCTTATAGTGGCAAAACACGTGCAATTCGGTAATGCAGTTTGTGGTCACCAAAAGGAAATCCCATGACAACAATGACTTCAGGGGACAGGTTATGGCTCAAAGAGATGAAAGAAAAGAGTGAAAGACTCGAGTTTGGTGCTTGCTCCAGGAAATAAAACATTCACCAAAAGTGTATTGTGACCCGCAACCCTACTGAGGCTGAGATACCAAGTGCATTGGGTCATGAAAGGTGCTGACAGCATCTCCTCAGAATGTGCAGTTAGGGGCAATATAGGTGTAATACTCTGCTAAGTTTTTACTAGGAAACACAGAGACAGCAGGCAGTGTTCTCCCACATCCCCTCTGCTCTCTCTCACAGACACTTCCTTTGTCTGTACCAGCTGGGTTATTAACAGAATATTGTTTTTCATTCCACTTCTCCTCCCTTTGGGTTTTCTATACTCCTGGTCACAGAGAAAAAGGTAAATAAACATTTTTAATTATATAGTCTGTCAGAATATTTCCATACTCACCCAATTTATTAGATTTTTTTGTACTTCAAATTTGTTTTTAAACCCTTTCCCTTACACTTAGCATTTTTCAGTTTATATGTGAATGTACCAATAGAAAAGAGCATGACCCTTTTGCTGCAGAACGTAGAAACAATTCTTGCAAGATGCATTTTATGAGAATGTAATTTTTTTTCCCTTTGTGTAGAAATGATATTTATATAGACCTGAAAATTGGTCCAGAAGAGGAAGATATTTAGCATTACCTTCCAGCTGTTCAAAATATTGTAGTTTTCACATCAGAGAACCAAATGCTTCAGTTCATTGTCGGATGACTTTCACAGAAGTAGAAAATATATTGCTTACTTTCCAAGTGGACTTAAAATGTCACTAAGTTTGAACGTTGATACTCCACAGACCAAACTCTGACTACAGAGGGAAAATATAATTTGATGTATTGGTTTCCAGACTAGCATTACTTTAGATTTTTGAGCTAAGTTGAATTGGTGCTGAAATGTGTATTGCTATATGGCTCTAGAAAAACAACTATTCTAGCTTTGAGGCATTTTAAATAAACAGTATGGAGTTGACTGACATAAATAAAACACAAAGAGTTTCTATGCTAAATAAGAAATTAATTCCTTATTTGTAAGCATAATGGCTCTGATACTGGGAAGATCAATTAGTAGGTCTTGTCTAGATGTATGTGCATGCATATTTGCATTCATACCATCACATTTTGTTTTACTCCCTTTGTGCTTACTTCTCCTCCATAGGACCATGTATCCTGCTGGAGACTCATTCTGCTTCACCCATGGAGACCTGGGATCATGGCTTCTGTCTTCAGGCATATAGACAGAAAACCCAGGGCTACTACACATGTAAATTTACTTTCCTGAGCCCTTTCGCATGAAAACAAAGTAAACAGTGGAGAGAAGTAGTTAAACAGAGATAGCTAGTGGTTTACTGTCATAAACTCACACAGTTAACCTGGCCACTGGAGGAAGAATAAAATTTGTGTGCTAGCAAAGTCCTGGAGAATGAGAAATGTAAAATATTTTCCAGCAGCATGAAAGAAAAGCTTTTCTCCTTTTGAGAAGGATAAGTAACCTTGTTGTAAAACCCTGAGAATAAATGTATTCTATTGAAATATATTTCTCCTCTGCGCATATACATACATAGTAATAGTCTGAGAAAGTGATGACCTCTCCAGAGATTTTTTAAGTTCACCTAGTGAAATTAGAGTTTACTGCTGCCAGCAGTGGGTAGGCCAACTATATTACAACTGCATTCAGATTCAGACTATTTCGGGCTGCCTCCTTCTCTCTGTGCTCCCTTCCTTCTCTCCGTTCTCCAAGAGAGGTAGCTCAGGTGCAGAGCCAAGGACACTTCACCACTCCAGAAGCTTGCTTTCAAAGTCCAGCTCTTAGGCATATCCTGCTCCTACCTTCTTGCCAGCACTCGTACCTGTACCAAACAAAATACTGCTTTTGGCTAAAAGCAGGAGGCAGTGGAGGCTGAAAATACTACCCCCGCTTCCTCTCTTCTCTGGTGTGCCTGTCCCTGCACACTGCTCCCCAAAGCTCCAGAGAGGCAGGTATAGGGACTGGCATTCATTTTTTGCAATGACTTGCGTGTCTGCTTTGGTCTCCCTGTCCAGAGCTGCCTGAGGGAGTTGCCTTACCATGATTCTGAATCTCATTTCAGCCTGTTGTTATGAATCTCACTCCAGCCTAGAGCAGGCAGTCCTTCTGTAGTGGATACATAGAGCTCCATTCTCAGCCCCAGCCCTGCTGCACCTTCAAATCCTTTGCAGAAAGGAGCTAAGAGACAGATGACTACAGGCTGCTTGCTGTGGTGTTCAAAAGCCTGTACTTGAAAAAGCAAAATGATTGGTGAGATCAGAGACACTTTGCTCAAGCCAAAATGAACCCATTAGATAACAGTTCATATACAAGGTCCAACACACAAAAAAAGAGGCTGCCTGTAACTCGCTTTATTTAACAAATTAAGAAAATCAGCTGGAATCACCTTTCAAATAGTTCCCTTCTGATTTGACACGTAGCTGCGTACAATGCTGCTAATGTCCGAAGCAATTCCAAATTCCACAGATCATTTTCTGAAAGGCTGTTGAGGATCTGCGTTGTTTTTGGTTTCACATCTTCTACTGACAAAAAATGGGTTCCTTTGAGCACCAACTTGATTTTTGGGAAGAGGCAGAAATCATAAGGAGCCAGGTCTGTGGAACATGGTGGGTGCTCAAGCACAGTGGTGTTATTAGCTAAAAAGTGCTTCACAGACAAAACACCATTTTCTAACTGAGGGCAAGGAGATATCTATATTGAATTCTATCCACTCATACTGAGTAAAATGATCAAGTTGAGCCTTGTCTCACTGTGACAGGTTAGAACAAGTTCTATAACTATCTCTTTGCTTCTCCGTTCCTTCTGTTGGTTCTTGAGCTGTAGGGTTAGTCTTGACTTTTGTGTGTTGGACCTTGAACTGCCAGATTTATCAAAACTTACATGAGATGTGCACTTCGCTTCCCTAACCCTCCGTGCTGCTACTGGTGTCATCAGCCCTAGCCAGGATGTCTGTGCTCCCACAAAGTAATTTCCTACCCAAAACTCCCATGGGAAATGGAGCTTTGAGGGATGCCAGAGGGAAGTAGGCAGAAGTGATGGGAAGCCTGAGCACTCACGGTGTCCTTTACCAGAAGTGTTGATACAGCGGCTATGGACTCACCTGCAAGGGGGCTTTCTGGCATTGACAATGGCAGGAGAGCAGAAACCAGCGTAGCTGTTGATAGGAAGCAGCAGGGCCATAGCTACCAACAAAACAGGAAAAATCCCTAGCATTGTCTCAAAGGTTACGTGAGTGATACCAGTGATTCTAGTTCAGGACAAGCCTGAAATCATCAACAGAGGGGGCACAGAAAAAATCTCTTTAATATGAAAACACCACTCTTCTTCTTTACACTGTCTTCTCCAAGGACCCAGGTGTCTGCCATAAATACAGGCAATACTGCTGCCACTGAGCACATTATTAACCAGGTTATTGTTGTGGCCACTGGACCAGAGCATAGAGAATTCAATGATTTTTTGGCTTTAGCCCCAGTCTTTAGGTGGAGGAGAACTGTGGTGAGTAAAAATATCTTGGAAACCAACTGTTTCAATAAGAAGAGCCTTGTAGAAGGCAGAGAGTAGGTCATGCTTGGCGCTTGATTCTCTCCCTCTGCCGAATACTTTGACTTCACAGTC
Organism: Dromococcyx pavoninus; assembly: GCA_033558185.1. Classification (NCBI taxonomy): domain Eukaryota; kingdom Metazoa; phylum Chordata; class Aves; order Cuculiformes; family Neomorphidae; genus Dromococcyx; species Dromococcyx pavoninus. The sequence goes on from JAUMJL010000887.1 coordinate 445,784, forward strand.
CTCACTGCATGGTCAGGAATGAAGTGCCTTTGCTGTCAGGCAGCTTGAGTGACATCAAGCTCGTAGTCTGGCATTTCCAGGTTAAGAAGGCTGCAAGAGACCTTCTGCTACTTGAGTCCATTTTTAGAACAGAGGGACTGCTCCTCATCAGCATCACTGGGACATCTTTGGATCGTCAATAGGCAAGGAGATAAGACAGATTAACACCTTGCTGCTGTGACACATGAGTTTTTGTGGTGTGCAAAAGTTCTTAATTTGAGGAGTATTGAAAATGAATATAATCAATTCCTTTGTGCTAAAACCTCATCCAAAAGCAGATTTTAAAAATAAATTAACCACACTGGGGACTCAGCTGTCATAATTTGTTATTATGTAAAAAACATGCACACAGAAACAACTTTGAGACTATTACTCTCCTTTTTGCATTTTTCATATCCTCAAGTGAATAACAAAACCCAAATAACAGGTGAATTTTTAGAACAACAAAAAAAAAATGAAAAAAAAAGAAACTCAGCTCATGTCTTGTTGTATCTGGATCTTTTCAGAGGAAATGCTAAAAATTGTACATGTGACTATGTGAGCATGCTCTCAGTGCCCATTGAAAACTGAGTCCTAAAGAGAAGAATGTGTTTATTTCATGCACTACTTTGCTGTGAATGTATAGTATGTTAATCTCTTTTATACATTATTATTATATAGGGTTAAATCCTTAGGCAATTAAGGTGAAAGCCAGAAATTAGAAATGCAAGAGGAGGAAGAAATCCTGAAGGGCCAAATGCAGTAGGTGTTGGCTGGAAAATACTCCTGCCTGTAGGCTCCTGAAGAACCCCCTAATTCTTCACAATGATGAAAGTTTAGCACAAAAGATGTTCTCATGCCACAGAGATGATGGATTAAGGAAGAAACTGAGGAGTCTATCTGGTCTATCAAGAATGGTGGCTAGAAAGGAGATAAAACAGAGAGAGGCAAGAAAAGGAAACTTACCTCTCCTTGGGACTATTCTGTGCATTGAATAAATAATTCTCAAAAAGTGATCTGAGCACTCCAATGCCCAGTTCTAACAGGTCCTTCCAGGTAAAGATTTGGCAGATGCTCACCTTGGGGAATCTGTCATTTAAACGTGCATGGAGACACCCAAGGTACATCCAGGGCGTGTATCACAGTCCTATTGCTATAGCACTACATGACTCCAGGCAAAGAATAACTACATAGGGAAATTCACTAAATTGCACTTGGGTATAACAAAAATAACACTTAAAGCCTGGGCTATGCAGTCACTGTAACAATTTGTGATCATATTTGGCGGTTCCCACGTTTTATCTTAAAAAGTCAGAAGCTTTCCTCTATCTGCTGTTAGGATACAGGCAGTCTGACGCGATTGTGTCCAAGGAGCTGCATGCTGGGAAAAAGAAGCACTCCTTCAACAAGTTGTAACACCTTCCAACTATCCCAGTTATCAGACTAAATCAATATGAATTAAGGACTGCCATCCCAATTCAGTCAATGCAGAATAACACAAACTGCATCCTTGCAGAATAGCTTTGGTGCTATGTTCTTGAACCATATGTCATACTTAGAACAGTCTGCATCCCGAAACTCCCCAACTCCACCTTGTCTTTTGAACTCACAACTTGTAACTGAAACCAACAAAAAGCTCCATTAAACATTATGCTTACCTAATTGAATATATTAGTTGTATATAGCAATTACATTCTCCTTTTTACAGTATAGTAAAGCACTTATGGTATAATAAAATCTACCACACAGCGCTCAACAGCACAGTGTGTTGAACAATTCAGTTTTTAGTACCTCATGTTGGTTAGGAATTAATTTTAATTGCCTGATGTAAATCATACAGTCCTACTGTAGAGACCCTTATTATTTCACAGGCAGGGCTGTCTTTAATCCTATGTATTCATGGGAAATAAGAAGGAAGCTGAATGAAAAGAAAATCAACTTCTGAATATTCACTTTTGAGAAAGAGAGATTTGTTCCGAATTCAATGAAAACTTAAGGAATGCCGTGCACATTAGTCAATATAATTGTCGTAAGTACAGTAGTAAAGAAAACTTTGTACATCATCACTAAACCTCAGACACTTCAACTGCTTAAAGAAGTGAAACCTGAAAAACTAAGAAAGACTTAGAGCAAAGAGAATCTGCAGTACAGACAGAAATTTCTTATGCTTACACATCTGCTCTGCACTCTCTGTCTGTCACAGACAGAAATAATATCTGCATGTATTTTGCATGTGTGTTCGGATTTACAATGCACATGAGAGGGAAGTATTCTCTCATGAAGTTTGGCTCCCATTTTTCAATTCTCTGTGCCAATGCTGTATAGTCATTTCTCTTAGTTGTAATTGAAATAAAACAAAAAATATATCTAAAATCAAACTGAAACATCCTGTGTTTAAAGAAAAAAAACCCACAACATAACATAGAATCATGGAATCTTCCGATAGGAAAAGACCTTTGAGATCATCAAGTCCAACCACAACCATCATCCGCTAAACCTTGTCCCTCAAAAACTCATCTACCCGTTTTTTTAAACACCTCCAGGGATGGTGACTCAACCACCTCCCTGGGCAGCCTCTGCCAGTGCCTGACCGCCCCTTCAGTAAAGAAATTCTTCCCGATATCCAGTCTGAATCTCCCCTGGCGCAACTTACGGCCATTTCCCCTTGTCCTATGACCTGTCACTTGAGAGAAGAGATCAACACTCGCTCTCCCACAGCTTCCTTTCAAGCAGCTGTAGACAGTGATGAGGTCTCCCCTCAGCCACCTCTTCTCCAAGCTAAACAACCCCAGTTCCCTCAGCTGCTCCTTGTAGGACTTGTTCTCCAGCCCCTTCACCAGCCCTGTTGCCCTTCTCTGGACACGCTCCAGCACCTCAATGTCCTTCTTGTAGTCAGGGGCCCAGAACTGAACACAGTACTTGAGGTGTGGCTACACCAGTGCCGAGTACAGGGTCACAATCACTTCCCTTGTTGAAAATGTATTTGGAGTTATTGCCCTAATTATTATCAAATTTTGACTTCCAGAAATACATCCAGCATTTTGAAGAGTGCTATTGAAGTGGAAGTAGTCTACACATAGTTGTGAGTCACAGTCACAGTCAGTACATTGATGGTGTTATCATTTTTTGTCTATACTAATACAACAGTTCCTGGAGAAATGTGCACTTACAGGAAAGGGTTTTGCGCTGTGTGTCTTGGAACACCTAGATCCCAAATTCAGATCCACTCAGTATTGATTTATCTTCTTGTACAAATATCAGTCCTGACACTTTACTCTCTGCAGGAATAAACTAAGTTCCCTTGGCATTGCAGCGTTCTGATGTATCATCACCATACGTGTGGGGAAGAAGTAGAAGATGAGCACTCATACCACGGAAATGATTTGATGTAAGAGTCAAAAGCAACCTTAAGGGTAATAAAGGGAGAAATCCTATGTTTGATTTAGTTATCAGACTTTATTACTTCAAAGTTATACTCTAAAATCTCAAAGCCTTTTTTTTTAATGTAAACAGAAGAAGCATCATTCAGTTAAAAAACCTGAAATAATTTGCAGAGGAAAATGGGGAATCTTTGCATGTAATTAATCCCATAAATTTACCACTTCTCAAAATGTTTAATTATTGCTATCAGCAGTTTTGAAGATCTTTTATTTTCATTATTGGACTATCAGCTGTGTATTTATCAAGCCTGGAAAGGCTAGGTCATCATATTTAAACCACATTATACAAGGGAAAGTTAACCATCGCATGCAAACAGGCTTTTAAAGTTCACGGTGCTGTTATAAAGGTCATGGTGGTACTTAGTGAAAATTGAATCATGCAGAAGTCGATACAAAAAAACGTATTGTCTTCCTTCAATAAGGAGCTTTTAATGCTCTGCCAGTTTATTTACCATCAAACTCTGCAAAGTCAGCAAGCTAATAAAGAATTTAGGATTTATGGGCCCTTTAATTCAGCATTAAAAAAAATAGTTAGAAAGTGACAGACTAATAGGCCAATTATCTGAGGAATATTTTGTTTATTTGGCAGAAATTACAAGGAGATGCATAATAAAAATACCTTCAGTAACCAATTTATTTCTACATTAAAATAAACTCATTCACGACTACTGTGCTACAGAAAGTGCCATTAAAATGTTCAGAGTTCTTCCCTGATGCCAAACAAAAATGCTTAACCAGGGCAATATACAATATTAATATTGTTTTATGGTCAACTTATGTCTAGACACAAGCAATAAGAAGTGGAAGGATACTACAAAAATTACAGCTTCTATACAGGAAACAGGAACAAAGCCCCAAAGGATTGCATCTGCATTAGTCTTATTCCAGTTTTAGAAATTATTATTTTTTCCTTATTAGCTATGGGTCTAAAATATTAGCTGTTTTCTTTGCATGAATGAACTCTGGAGAGGGAATAGTCTGACAGGTTTTTTATTAAAAAAAAAACTTGAATAAAATTTTGCCTTTTTTATTTAGCTAACATAACCTAATTGTACTGCACTTCATACTGGCTAACAAATGAACTTCATGAAACTAACTACACATGTTCATAGGTCCTGACTTAATAACACAATGTAAAAGACCACAAACATCATATAATTTAGAAGTTTAAGTTCTACTGAAAAATAAAGAAATGCAGGCCTCTAAGTCTCTAAAGAAGTTAAAGAAGTGATAGCCCCATATTTTCTGAGTCTACAGGCTTTGGCATGAGACATGAAAGAAAGTTTAAGCCCTGTTTTATTTCATTTTGTGGACTTTATTAAAAGCATGTATGCATTTATAATCACAGGAAGGCATTATAGTTCCAGTATGAAAGAAAATAATAAAATCCCAATATATATTTCACATATAATGAGCCCAATACACTCTCTCCTCTGGGCATTGACTTTACTAAAAATAATATAGATAAGGAGGTAGTAACTGCACCATTCCCTTAGTAGGTCATGGGAAAAATGGTTTTAGAAAACAATACTTTATTCTCAGGATTTTCTGAAATGACTAGTGACTGTGAATGCCCTAATTTGGGCCATTTATCACTACTTAGGCATAAGGGTTTTCATTGTTAGAAAATGTGCTATTCATTTTCCAAAACCAAAATTCTTGAACATAGAAGAAGCCAGACATTGGGAAATTAAGACACATGCATCACTTTTAAAGTTCTCGCCTGGTATTTTAGCCTGAGTTGGGAAAAGAAGGAAAAAATCATAAACTAATTCCAGTGGTCACTGTGAAACCCTTGAACTTCCTTAGACCCAGCTTGTTCCCACATACAACCTCCTAGGAAACCAAGATATTATTTTCTTAGCAGATTACAGTGAATTGTTATTAAAAAGTAACTTGCTTTCCCCCAAGACCTCAAATTTCGGTTCAGTTGCTGAGATACAATGGCCAGTGCTATCTTGTCCAATTTGTGTTCCTAGGAGTGTTAGTCTCAAGAATAGCATTTGTTTAAAGAAAAATAAATCAAACAATATAAACAAAAATAATATAAATCAAAATTGCATACAATCTTAAAGAAAACAATAATATTAAACTTTTCTGATTTTTACAGTGGAATTTTCCACTTACCAAAGAAAATACCAGTAGACAGGGATCTACAGAGCGTCACACCTTCGTTGTTTCATTTTGAGGTTAATGGAGAAGTTTAAAAGAATTATTCTTGTGGTTTAAGCAAATGAAACCTTTTTATTGAAATATTGTTGTAGGTATAACATACAGAAAAACAGACTGCTAAAGTGCTTCCATACAGAAACAGTGGTTTGATAGCTTTCCTGCTTTTATGTGTCTGCAACATAGCAATTTTTTTAAGAGGCAACAGAGACACACTTTCACTAATCTACATTATGCTTCTTAGCTGGAACAAGTATTTTATGCATCTTCATTTCTCACAGTAGAAAATCTCTTACTGTCCATAGATGCCAGAATCATTTAGGTTGGAAGGAACTTGTTGAGATCCTCTAGCTCAATCCCCATGACTAGGACCTAATCTGATACAGATTACCAGCTCAGACGTTAATTCTAGAACTGCCATCCAGTGCAACAGGGTGGAGAGGAAGGTAAGAACTTTAAAAAAAAATACAAGGCAATGATTTTATGTTTTCAGATTGAATCTGATGTACAATGCTAACACAATCATAAATGATATTCATTTGGAGATACAAAGCATAAAACAAAAGACATTTCACTATTATGTCATTTAATATATCTATGCTAAATAAGAAAAAAATGAGTGTTCTCTCTTTGACTTTTACCTCCTTCCTTCTACCTGCAGGTAATGCTGCTGATTTTAAGCATGCTTCTGCTGTCTGTGACCTGGCTTTTCAGTATGCCAGCCTCCTGCAGCAATCCTATTTATCTCGTATAGCTCAAGTAGTCCATTACCACTTGCTGGAGTAGCAGAGAGAGTACAGGAAGGTAAGCCAGGATGTAGTCTTAGAAATGAACAGAGTTTTCTTGAGAACCCATAGATATGCAATGAAATAAGATGGAAAAAATCCTCAATTTATGCAGAACCCTCCTGCTATTATACAAACAGTTGTTCATTTTGTCTTTCAGTACAGCTATTGTCTTCCTTTTCCCTTGGAAATACCTTTGATTATGACATTCCACAAACAAGTTGAGAATGTAGTGATTGACAAATACAGGTGGAATCACCATCTTGTTTTAAAAATTCTACCTAGTATATACCTAGTATATAAATCTTTTATGTACTGAGTGGTTTTCTAGAATAACTTTATATAGTCATCAGTGAAGGGTAATGGGAAATGGCTGACATACTCTGCTTCAGTATGCCATAAATTTCAATAAACACACTTTTCAGTAAACTCCAGTTCTGGAAAGGAACCTCTATGTAGCACAGAAAGAGGGTACGAACTTTTACACTGGATGACTAAAAAAAATGCTTTTGTGAAGTGTAGGATCTAGAAGGGGGAAGCAAAGAGATGAATAGATGCATCTCACCAGTGCGTTTTTTAATGCAAATGTTCAATAAAGAGCCCATGGGTTAGCTCTAATATAAAAAGTCCTCTAACAGAATAAAAAGAGACAGAAAGAAGCTTTGAGCACGGAACTGTTCACTGAAATCAGTTCATGTGTATTACATGAGAGCTTTTTCAGGCACTTCATTCTGTTTCCCAAAGTAAGCTTGCAACAACAAAAAACTGGCAGAAACAAGGACGGGGAAAGAGAAAATGCCTTACAGTAACAGCTTTAAAGGAATTAAAAAAATTATCTCAGTTTCAGGCAGGCAGTCCTGCTTTTGCCTGGAGATAGGTGAAAGCAGAGCTCAGTGCTGCAAGTGCCTGCCCTGAATAACTGAGGACAGCCCTGAATTCTTCCCATTCCTCTGTGCATTGGAGGCAGGGGAGCTGCAGGTCTGCCACAGAATGAGACCAGTCCTTAGCAACACAATTACTGTCATGGGTAGAAACCAGGCAGTGTATTGGCAAGTTTCCCCAAGCTTCTCCATCTTAAGTTCCTCTCATGAAAGGGGCATTTTTTCACCGGGGAAAGACCTGCTTTGTCCATGTGCCTAAAGAACTCCCAATTCCTTCAAAGAGGCTGTTGACACAGCTGCCAATTAATGCCATTTGTGATGTGCACAAATGACTCCAAAGTCTTTACACAGACCAAACAACATGGAGACTTGCACTCATTACTGTCATAGATTAAATTTAAGCTCGTGATAGGGAGTATATGTGAAAGGTTCTTTAATCTTGAGCTTTTCCATCCAGTCCTGGAAGTACTTCCAGGAATTTTTTTGAGAATATAGGTCCAGGTTATACTGCTGAAAAAATTATCAAGATCACCAAAGGTCTGCGTTTTGACAGTGTCCAAGAGAAGGCCACTGTTTCCTCAGCACTTTTGATATAACCTTTCTCCAAACCACATGAGGTATTATTCCTGCCATACAGAAGCCAAAGGAAGACCGACAGTGTCCATGTCTCTGCACTGATCAGCCCCCCCAGGAAGAGAGGAGGAGAGTGGCAGAGAAACCTCAGGACTCTTCATTATTGTTGTATGAGTAATCAAGAGTCAAAGGGAAAGGTTGATCTTCCACCCTACTGAAATCCATATGGAAGTGGCAGGTAGGGCTAGTTTCTTGCCGTGTTCCTAGCTCAGAAGTCCCACATCTCTGTAGGATGCTCCTGTTGCCTCCCCATCTGATCCATAAGCTTAAAGCATCTATAGTTGTATTCTCAGGATGTATTTCCATTGCTATGCCTGTGCTTTACCCTTAAATTCCCTCCCTTTCCTGGTTCATTTTTAACCTTATATATCTGAATATAGAGAGGCACATGAATTTCCTCTTCTGTCTCCCTTTAATTTGTGAATCCTCGTATATCCAGAAACATAAATATATTTTAAGATCCAGCATCTTTTACGCTTAGGAAAGCAATCCCATGCTGACTAATTGCCCTGTTTCTTGATGTATGGTATTCAGTAATTGCATTCAACAGGGAGGTGATGGCCTGTTATTCTTTAATAAATGGAGGAGGGAATGATGCAGCCACATTACCTCCATTCCAAGCATTTGGACAACAGGTATCAATGTAAAAGAGAAGAGACCTTGACCAACTTCCTTCAGACAGGGCCAAGCATCTACTGCACCCTTCCAAAGTTGTTTGCACTTCTGAGCTCTGCAGCTATTAGTATCCCCACAATCATCTGGCCAAGCTGCTTCCATGCACACCTGTGTCTGATAGGCTTAATTCTCCAGGGTACTTGAAAAAACATGCAAGATACAGAGATACCATTAACAGGTGTTCAGTTGGTGAGGCTGATGTTTTCTCTCTTGATCAACATCAAGTATTTCGCTGGGAAGAGAATATTTTCCTGCTGTTAGATTCTACACACAGAAGCAAAAAGGGAAGTAGGTGAAAACCAGTAAAAGCATAGAGGAAGGTAAAGTGTTTGTGCTGTTCTGTGGGTCTCATTTCAGGTGCATCTGCTGTATTGTACATTTGCAAGAAAACTTCTGGAGTAAGGCTATGAAAAAATAATCACAGTAAAAAATCAGATCTAATAGAAAGACATGGACCAAAATTTATACCTCTTTTGCTCTATTAAAATACATTAGGGCTCTTTCTGTTGTTTCCTGTCTGTTTTGAAGATGAGACCACTCACATCAATGAGTCCCTCCCTGATGCATTGATTTCCTTTTACTTTGTTTCTTTTACTGGCAACCAGGTTAAAACGCATGTTTACACATTAATTTCTAAGGTCTTTGGCTCAGGCAAGCTAATCTACATCTATAGAAAAACAAACAGACAACAAATGGATTATAGAGCAGTTGCCAAAAGTTCAGACTTGTTGCTGGGTAATCTTTTCCTTTCAGTTTGGATACTAGCCCACAGTCCTGAAAATTTACACGGCAAGTATGAACAATGACCTCCACTTTTTCTATTCCATTGTAAGCACAACAGCGAAAACAACAAAATTATTTTGCTCAAAATCAGCTTTCCTTCTTACTTAAAATCCATGCACTGATTTTCATAGAATCACAGAATAATTTAAGTGGGGAGGAACCTTTGGTCCAACCCCCAGCCCACATCAATTGTCTCCAGTCAACTGTCTCCATGGATGGAAAATGCACAGTCTCTGTGCAGCCTGCTCCAGTGCTGGATGACTCTCATAAAAAAAATAAATCCTAATATCTAACTGAAATTTCTGTTGTTGCAGCTTTTGTCAATTGCCTCTTGTCCTTTCACTGTGTGCCTTCAAGAAATGTTTGGCTTCATCTTCCTTATAACGAGACATTAGGCAACTGAAGGCAGCAATAAGATCTTCCATCGACCTTCCCTTCCTCAGACTGAAAAACCAGGTCTCTCTGCAGCATTTCCTACATCAAGTACTCCAGCCCCTAGCTGTCCTGGTGGCTCTCTGATGAACTCATTCCAGTAAGTTAATGGCTGTTTGCTACCATCTGTGCCTACTGTATCTCGGTACATGTCATAAACACTTATTGTAATCTAATATGTTGAAAATGGTTTTATGTTTAAATCTGTGAATGAATCTTGTAGTGATAACAAATGAATGATCACCATAGCATGTCCAGTCCAAGACGTGGCTTGAGAAGACCAGATTAACATCAAGTTCTTTGGTAATCAGTTATTTAAAGTAAGCGAGTGTACAAGAAGTCAAATCTGTAGGTTAACAGCTAAGTGAAATGAACTTCTTATTAAGTGAAGGATTTTGACAACAAGCTGGCCCACTTTATGTCATGTATCACAAAAAAACCCTTGATGTTCCTATGAGAAATACAGCAAAACTAGAATCCACATTTCTCAGAAATAACAAGTAAGAAGCTAGAACTGGTGTTGCAGGGAGGGAGCATAGATGTATTCTGATCCTGCAAATGCCTACCAGCTCTTACCAGGTATGACAAATCTATAACATTTGTCAACAAATTAAAGACCAGAGTAAAGACTCATTTAAATTGTGTGTGAAGCAGTTCTTCACTGGTTGTGGAATGGCCTGTTAATACACCCCATCTAAATTAAATGATTCGTGTTTCCACAGATAACACAACATATTCAATTATGCTAATATAGATATACTTTTCTGACATTGTCTGGCAATAATAGAGCATTATAGTTTGAACAATGGATCAGTGTTAAGGCGATTGCAACGCTCTGTTGCAGTTCAGTTCTCTTTTGCCAGCTACAGTATAGCAGTGACTAAACAGAAAGCAATTCCCATATATTAGGCACTTTGAGACCAGCTCTTGGAGCCAAATGGTGCAGTTAACCAAGGGACAGCATGCAAAGACAAAGGCACTTTTCATAATCTCATTGCTATGTATCAAATTTTGCCCTGAGGACTACACTAAATTTTGCATATTTGCTTTTTGGGTGTGTTTAGCAATATTTTACATTAGTGAAATACTGAAGTCATCTATGCTGTGTTCATTTCTATCCAGCACGTTGTCTGGATTAGTAGTCCCAGATTTATGAAAAAAAATCTTCATTTTCATCAAAGCACAGGAAAATGCTGAAGATTTGTTTTCTTCTCTCTTTCACAAACAAATTTGTCCTTAATTCAGGCACTAAATCACTGCTGATGGTTAAGTTCATGTTTTAAAATCTTTTCAGATATGTTGTTACCTGGACCAGACTACATAGACTTAGTGTCTTTACTATCACTTCTGCATAAGCTGTGAGCTTGTGTTTAGAATGTCAACCACTGTTTCTATGCACTTATTTTTTTAATGGATACAGATGAACACAGATCTTTTCTTACAACTCTGACCTGACATCACTCCATTACTTTTAAAATTTAATCCACTAAAAAATGGAGAAAAAATACCTAAACCAACTCGTTCAAGCTTTTTATCAATGTCAGACTGGAAATTACTTTTAGAGAATGTTGCGTTCACTCCATAAATTGTAAATATAGTCCATTATGAATTGCTTTAGAGAGCAAAAAATAGAGTACCATTTAAATTACATTTTGAACAGTGTTCATTAAGAAATAACCAGTTCCTGCATACATCATAAAAATAATTATCTGATATTTTCCTTTATTTTCATTGGTTGATGGGTACTCCAACAAACAGAACTATCTCCTGCAAAAAGAGAAACCTCTTTCTCATTGATTTGCACTATTTTGAAAAAGTATCAATATATTAAATTACAAGAAGAATATAATTCTGAGGAATATAAAGAGATGGTATGACTAGAAGCACAGTTTTCAAACATCTACCTTCTCTTAGTGGTGAAACTGCTGAAGGAAGGATTATAGTTTCTTCAAGAGTATTTTCTGAATATTTTCTCAGGATGACACTTCTGAAGATTTTGATGCATGTGTCACAGGTGTCTGACTTGGAAAGAAAATAAATTTCATGTCTTGATTGCATGTCAGCATCTGAAAAAGAACAGCAAGGCAAAATCGTAAGCTTCTCACAGTAGAAACCATCTTTCATACCAGGAAAAAATAAAAAGCAAAAAGAAAAATTACACATACATCTTTCTTACTGTTTGCAGATTTTTTTTACAAAATGATTTTTTTCCATTTTCCCCCAAAAGAAAAAATATTTACACATCTAGAATTCTAGGAGGGAATTCTTCACATTATAGAAAAAGATAATTTCTGGGTTTGCTATTATGATCTAAGAAATAAAGCAAATGCAGTGCTCGTAAACACTTGTCTGTTTGTCACATTTCATGAGAATCCATATCTATCATTGCTTTGAATTTAAACCTTAAAAAATATCTTCTGGTTGAAGTATAGCTTCCTTTAGCTGATCTCTGGTGTAGCACCTATACATGGATTACAGTCTAGTCACTCAATTATACCACTGAAAATTATTTTGGAAATATGCCATTATCTACCAACCTAAAACCTTAAAAAAAAATATACAAAACTTGAAGTATTATGGTAAATGTCCAGAATGTAAAAACTTCAAATAATAAAACTAGATGGCTAATAGGCTTTAATTACTAGGGCCAAAGAGCTTTATGCTGTGTATACAGTGAATAAATTCTTAGTAAAACTAGCAGAATTATTTGCAATCACATCACAAATCCTCCATATAAGATGAAAATTTATACACTAAGCAGTTAGTCCTATGCAAAGCAAATATTCATGAAACCACGCAAAGTACTAGGATTTTGACTAATTGCTTCTATATAATAACAATCATAAAATCTTATGACAGTGTCAAAAATAACATCAACAAGGAAAGGACTTGAAAAACCTCAATTTTCAAAATGAACATTCAGTGCTACTTTCGTTTTACAGCTTTAATTAGACATCACCTTTGGGTATGTATGGTATCTTTAGGTATCATTAAATGCTAGGATAATAAGTTTCAAATGGAGAATTGAAAATGTACCATACATTTTACTGTATTAACTCTAGATAAGAGTTTAAAAAAATTGGTTATATGTGGATATGTATTGACAGTAGATCACCATTAGAATTTAAATATAGAGTAGATAAAGATTCCAATTCAATTAAATCACAAACTCTATCTTATCCATCAAAGCTCAGGGATTTTTCACAGCTGCTTCATCTCAGTGTTTGAGGGAAAGAAGGGGCTATTTCTAACTACACAGTAGTTCTGAATACAAACTTTCCACATGTTTGGATCCAGCATTTGGGTCCTGGCCTACTTTTGAAAGAGGTCAGAGCAAAAGCATGAGATATTGATTTAAAGGGGATTCTGAGATTCCAAAACCAAAGCATTTTAAAACATAATTGGAAATATCATGAATTATCCTCTCTGTGTTATACACTTTATTTCAGTATGTCCCCGGCCATGGCCTGCTTCCTAATCAAAATGTTTAAGGGTCTGGGTTACTGAAGTGTCTGCAGGCATCTTAGTGATTTTGCTCTCTGTGAAAACAGTGCTGAGCAAATGCTTTCTTTATAACCTGTTTCTAATATCTCATCTAGCACAAAAATAATGTTTTGGCAAAATTCTCAAGGATGGATTTTTTTTTTAAATCATAGTGATTCTGCTAACAGATCATATTTCAGTAATGCTTCTGACTAACTTTTAAGATACACAAGTTGATGAAGCATTTAAACTGTATGTACTTAGGATTTACAACATGTAACAGCCCTACTGGTATATACTAATGGGGTATCCTATTCAGTTTAAACTCATGTTTATGCTAGAGGAATGGTCTCATGCTAAACTGTAGTGAACATGAGAATGCACCATTGAAATATGATGTCACTGTAGCTCTGTGACTCTGTCAAAGACTAGTCTGTGTAACAACACCATTGTGATGGCAGAGCAGTCCAGTGGAAGTCTATGAAGATCACCATTATGACACTGAAAAAAAAACCAGAGACAATCCAGGTCAGTCAATGTTTTAAAAGTCAAGTAATGTTAAGCAGATATTGTTACTGTTTGATTTACACATGGTGTTTCGCTTAACTACTGGCATTCCACATACCAAATCTTCTATTTCTTCGCATCACGTGTAAATTGTCTGACAGTGTGTTCAAAGACATAACGAAAAGTTGCCTTTGGGTCTAAGCAAAGTCACAATTCCAGCTCATAGAACTGAAATCTCATTGCAGTTAATTATCTGTATGCAACCTCCTCATAGCTAATATGTTGAGAAACACTAGGTAATTAATGTTTTTTACCAAATATTCTCGTATTTTCCAACTTCTGAAGTACATGTGCAGGCTGTTCAGAAGAACACATTGCCTACTTTCCGATTCTTTTCAAAATAATCTCCTTATGCTTCTGTGCACCTATCCAAAAACATGAAGTCTTCTTGCTCAACATTTTATTCCAAGGCAAATACACATTTATCTCCCAGACAGTCTTTGAAATGGTGAAAACCTGGTACAGTTTAAAGAATGTTTTGAATTTCCTAAATATTGGATATTTTACTGCAGATAAAAAGATATTAAAGGAAACTACACTCTGGAGGATGGTTCTTTTGGTACTTTGTTGTCTACGTCTATACAGAGGAGCTAATATAAAAATTGGAAATGTGACATAATGGAATTAAAGTGCAGTCATGCTAGGAAATATTGGAAATGTTTCTGCAAAGTGAAAAACAAATTTGATTAAAAATAGCTCTTAACTGAAAAGTACCGGTCAGCTCTAAAAAGTGACTAAAAATAAAATTGAATTATGGTTCCTATGTGACTGCTAGCAAACGCAGCTCACTATAGTTAAAGTCAGAATACAAACCTATGAAAGGAAACAAAAACCCTGAGAGTTCTTGGGTGCATCCCACAGGTGTGCATGTTTACTTTTTGTAAGAAATAAAGGTCCCTTCCAATGGCTGCATGCAAGCGTAACAGATCGGCTCAGGAATTACAGAGCATGTTAAACAACTTCATTGACAATAAAAAACTTCTGTATGACAAGTTTCTCTTCCATATCTATTTGTCTCTACAGGAATAAGAAGAAATTAAAGGGAACTCCAGACATATTTTTATTACCAGGACTCCTTTCGAAGTTTCATTTGAAACATACAAAAAAATTCTCTGTGTTGAGTGAAGTGTTGTCATTGTGATATTTTCTGACTTTCTCAAATCACCCCAGAATGTTCTTTGAAGTGTACTGCAAGAGCTTAAAATGTTTTGCCAATGAAAGTACCACTGCAGAACTCACATGGAAAATAATTTCTATTTTACTTTGCAATTTTCTGTACGGGCACCACTAGCTGAGAATAAAAAATAATTTCCCTCAAAGCAAGTGATGGATGCTAATTTCTTTAAACTTTGCCCTGGGCTGACACTAATCTAAACAGTATTTTTTTCCAGAAAGCTTATTCTTTCTTCAAAAACTATTCTTCATCAGGAAAATTTCCAAGAAACCAATGAAGAAAATATGCCTTTATTTACAACAATGAAAACCCAGCATTATTTACCTTGGAGCAAATTTAGCAGAAATAATGAAAACACTTTCCAGTATTATCTCCACTAAGAAAAAAATATTCTCTGTTTCATTTTACCATCTCAAAGGCTATGTCAAAGTAAACACACAGCCTAGAGCGAAAATGAATGAAAGGTAAAGCAAGTCATTCTCTCCCTGAGTAACTGATTTAAATCATATAAGAAAGTGTTAATTCTCCCTAATTGCTAGAGAATAGAGCTCATGTTGGGCCATTTTGAAAGTATGCAAATCTATTTTAACCAGATGAAGATTTTTGCAGAAAATGCTTGTATCTTCAAGAAAGAAGATGATTTCACACTACTTTCTCTCAACACAATATCATTCTTAGGGAATGATATTTTCTGCATTGAAATGTAGAATAATTTCTAATTTCACCTAAAACTCTTTTGTAGTGGAGCAATCACATATCTGGTGCTCTTTCACTTTCAGAAGAGTCATGCTAAATTCAAACACTCATTGACAGTGTTGTTAATTGCATGTTATATTGATCTTTTGCATAGGAAGGGGTTACTGCTGCTGTTAATATCTAAGGAGTTCAATAGCATAAAGCTACAGTGAGTTTTCCTATTTTTTTCTAAATTAGAAACTGTCAGCCTCAGAAGTAAGTTGAAATTTAAATTCCCCTGAACCCAAGGGTGACTAACATGCTGTAGGACACGCAAAATCTCTCTTTTCAGGCTTCCCCACTGCATGAGTAGACCTTCCCTTAGTTAGGACAGCCTAGACGTTGTGACACACACGTGAGTATGTCCAGACAGGCATTTAAATTTGAAAGCCTTAATCCCAAACTGAATCCTATCCAGCATAGTTTATTGTGACCACTGATTTTGTAAAGAGACAATTGTGGACACCAGCTAGACTTACTAAAGTCAATAAATAAATAAAAAAACACTGTTGACTTTGTAACAGTGGTGATAGATTTATCTCAGGATTTTAATCAGACCTCAGGAAGGCAATTTTTAGCTGTGGCTTTGAATGCCGTCTATCTGAAGAGAGTAGACGAATTCCTCAGTCAAGAGGCCTCTTTGCAAGGAGTTGACACAACTCTTCAGGATTTGGCATCCCAAGAAAGCGGCAGTAACTAACGAGCAGCTCTGAGTCTGATGTCTGACCTCCAGAGACACACTTAAGTGACTAATATCCCTTATGCTCAGCACAAGGCTGCTCTGTATTGAGTTTAAGAGGCACATAAACCTGTCTTTACTTCTTACACCAGAAGGTCAGGGGAAGTACTCTCTATTCCGCTCTGGTGAGACCCTGTCTGGAATACTGCATCCACTGCTGGGGTCCTCAGCACAAGAAAGACACAAGCCTATTGGAGTGGGTCCAGAGGAGTGCCACAAAAATGATCAGAGGGATGGAACACCTTTCCTATGCAGAAAGGCTGAGAGAGTTGGAGTTGTTCAGTCTGGAGAAGGCTCCCAGGAGAAGTTATTGCAGCCTTTCAATACTTAAAGGAGGCTTATAAGGAAGATGGGGACAGATTTTTTTATAGGGCTTGCAGCAACAGGACGAGTAACGATTTTAAACTAAAGGAGGGTAGATTCAGACTAGATATAAGAAAGAAATTTTTTACAATGAGGGTGGTGAAACACTGGAACAAGCTGGCCAGAGAGGTGCCAGATGCCCCATCCCTGAAAACATTCAAGACCAGTTTGTATGGTGCACTGAGCAGCGTGATCTAATCAAAGATGGTTCTGCTCATTGCAGGGGGGTGGGACTGGATGAACTTTAAAAGTACCTTCCAAGTCAAACCATTCTATAATTCTATGATTTTGTGATTCTCTGCGTACTTTGGGCTGCACCCATGTTACCTTGTGTGAGCTAGATCTAAGCCATAGCTAGTCTGAATCATATTTGCTTCGTCCCTCAAAGAAATTGTGTATGTGTGTGGCATTCTCTTTCTGTGTGTTACACATGAATTTCTATGAGTTTGTGACAGAGAAAATGAGGCTGTAGAAGCTTGCCTGGAATTCAGTTTGGAAGATGATGAAGGAAAGGGAAAATCCTCTCTGCTTCTCTACCAAGATTATAGGCAGTTTTTCCAACAAACAAGTTCTTATTTTGTTTTGTCTCTGGATAGCTGATGTTGAAATAACTGAAAACAACAACAAAAAAATAAGCCATATCAAGGAACCAAAATGTTTCAGCTTAGGCCAATTCCATTTGAAATGACACTGGAGAGAAAAAATATCCATAATATCATACAAAACATTTATATCTTGTGAAAACTGCATTTTTCAATGAAATGTTTGTTTTGTTCTTGTCATGTGCAACACTGACTTGCTGTGCCTTGGATCCCTGCAAACTTGTTTTCTTCTCTTATAGAAGTGGGAAAGGAATCGGGAGGAAAGGATGGGAGAGGGATGAGTTCAAGTGTTCCCTGCTTAGAAAGATTTAAGGCAATGTTCACATAGACATTTTGGATCAATTACTGAATTGAAGACATTGTTCCAAAAGATATAACAAACTGCCTCTCCTACTACATGTCCAAACATGAAAAAAATAAAAGGCAGCATATAATCAGAAAGGAGAAACGTTCTTTTTCTCCATATGACACTTTCATATAGTCTTCTCTGGAGACATGTGATTTTTTTCTCTGTAAAATAGATTGACTTCAATTTTAATTCTCTCTAGTTCTATGTAATATAGGAAAAGGAAAAAAAAAGCATATTCTTATTGCAGCATTGTTAGTTTTACCCATCTGGAAAGCGTAGGTTTTCCTCTGTGGCATCCCAATGACTAGAAGAATGAAAACATAGTGACAAAGTTATGTAGTTTAACAAGCTCCTAAACCCATTTTAATTAAGGAAAGCCTACTGAGATCATCTTTTAAACACTTGTTAGCTCATAGCATACAAAGAAAAGATCTCTCATCAAGACCCTGAGAATCTGGCACTGCGTTCAATGTACACACATGTTCTAGTGACCAGAGGACAAGCATTCTCTGTCCCTTGTGGTATAAAAGAGACAAGATATAATATCGTAACTTAAACCACTTCTGAATAAGTGAATTAGTTAAAAGCACTGAGTGCTTTTAGAGTTTGATCATAAAGGAGAAAAATTTATACCCCATTGGGTGAACATGAGTAGTATAAACAATTGGAAAAATGTTTATAAACAAAAGGCTTCAAAACAGAGAAGCACTTAGAGTTCCTAGAGGGCTGGAGAAATAGATCATGGTAACTAAATAATAAGAAAACAAAATTGCCCCATAAATAAGAACACAAAATGTACACAGCTGCCCTAAATCCTTCAGCCATTAATTTATATTAGAATTGCTGGGAAGTTGGTGCAATATAAAACAGATTTCTTAGATTAGCCATCAATGGATACTGTGTACCTAGACTGGCTACATAAGCAACCTGCAAAATCAATCTGTGTGTACTATTAAGATATCAAACTTGCTGCACTAAGTGTGCAATATTTTGATGCTCCGTTAACTTTGAGAGTACATTATGTTTCTAAAATTAACATTTGCTACTCAGTAATCAATGAAGGGTGTGAAATATATTTCTAAGAATCATCATCTTAGAATAACAGAGAAAATGTCACAAAACTTAAGAAAATGTACTTAAGGAGGAAATGAGAAGAAAGGATTTTGTCAAAAGATGGGAGGAGTTGGATTTACATTCATCACAGGTAGGGAAGCTAATAAAAAAATAATCTACCAGTGGTTGTAAGACTAATGGAATCTTTGCCTGCTTGGAGTCAAAGCTGGGGATAATGCTTGAAGGATGCAACAGTGTGAACTGCAGCATTCAAACAACAAATGCACAGGGAGCAGTGCAACAAAGCTTGGCCCTGACAAAAAACACTTGATGTACTTGGCTGTGGACTGTTTATGAGAAAGTTTTACATGGTTGCCAGCACTGCTAAAAAAATGCTGATGAAGAATTGGAACCTTCAGCACTGGTCACAGGCAACCTGTGCTAAAGAATTTCAGCAGCACAAAAGGCAATCATTTACCTCCTAGCATATTCCTGTTTCAATGGAGCAGAACAAGCAGATACTATCTGAGTGCCAAAATTTTCAAGAGGAACAGACATCTGTCAACAAGTTAATCTTTGTTTTCTGGACATAGAGCTCTTGCTTAAAATGTGTATACTCACAGCCCTGCTGTGATGACACAAACCTGGAAAAGGCTGAAATGTGAAGAACTTCATGGGGACATATTACAAAGAGCTGACTGTTCTCAGCTGACACATTTCTGACCAAGTCAGATCAGAAAGAACTGAAAAAAGTCACTGGTACAAAACCAAGTTGTTGACACAGCCAAGAAGAGGAAGCACAGTTTTGACATTTCTCCTTCACAAAGCTTCATGTAGAAGCCTGGAAGCAACCTGGCAGCAGGCTACAGGGAAAACTGCACTGGATAACAGAACAGAATTGCACAAGAGGAGTATGAAGGTGCTGCACACCAATTCACAAGGCAGTGCCAGAATAAAAGAGCAATATGGGATTCTGTGATCTTCAGACAAAGTTATGAAGGCAGTTTGATACAGGTAAAGGCCTTTTTAACAGCACACTTCAAAAAAAAAGACTCACACAGTGCAGAACTACCAATCTTCTTCCTGAACATGCATAAAGGCAGCCATTCAACTGACATCATGTGGCACCAATCTCTTAGTGCTGAAATAACTGGTATGGTGAATCAAAAGATCATGGAAACAAATAGATGGCTATCTGTTGCCTCTTTGTGGGTCTTAGGTCAGGCCCAGCAAGTGCAGTTTATCGTATGGGTGTACATACACAAATACTGATGATGTTATACTCATTGGGAACATTCATCCAACTAACTATTTAGAAATAGGGTGAAAAACCCTCACCTAGTTCAAGTTTTCCTTGGACCTCACTTTTCTATAAAATATTGCAGTCCCAATATTTGCATCATGACCTTGCATGCACTCAGGGGCCCTAATGGCTGGGATCCCTACCTGCTGCCTCTTGGCCTAGGAGCCGAATTTCAGATCAGCCCTGAGCAGCTGATCTGTACCACAGGAGTACCAGTCCCAAACCCTGCCTATAGCTCTGTCTCCTGCTGTTATTTACTGCACTGCCTGGATAAATCACATCCCAGGTTCATCACCTCATCTTGTCTGACGACTGCTGACCATCCACAGGACCTGTCACTGTCATCAACATGGCCTTGTTCCAGTGCTGTGGGATTGCTCCTTTTTGATGAGATCCTCTGTATCTGGGTTGCCCTTTGCTCCCAACTCATCCTCTTTTGTGGAACAGCCTGCCCTTACCACTCCCTGGCAACTGTAATCATGCCAGAAGTACCCTTGAATGAAATATCTCTATGAAAGATCAAATCCTAGAGAAGAAAATAAATGCTTGTGTTGCCAATTCAAGAGGAAACAAAGTTGCACATCTTATTGCAAGCACATCTAATATGCAAGCAAGAGAACTGCTGTGGCACCTACAAATACTCCAAACTGCATAAAAAATCAATTCAGACTAAAAGTGGGCAAATTAAGACCATGGAATACAGTGGCTATACTGTATCATCTGTATAAACATTGAATGTCTTTCCCCACCTTTCAGCAAAGATTTAATACAGGAGTCTGTGGCGAGCTGACATAATACTGAGATTTCATTTTATTTATAAAATACACCACAGATCATTTATTAATAAATGAAGGACCATAAATAATTAAAATAGGTCTGTAACTTTCAAAATCAATGCACAAAATATATTAGCTGATTTATTCACGTACACTGTGTTTATTCACTTACTCAGTAATTTGGAAAAGTCTAATACACAATGGATCGCATCAATAATGATGTTCTTCCATAAACATATTTTATAAACTATATTACCTGTTAGTTATGTAAATCTAGAGAACCAGTCATATCCGTACAAATTGTCTCTTGTCTTCAAAAACAAAACCAAATCTCTCTAGTAGCGAAACCTAGGAGTTCTTGGTTCATGGAAAATTCTCATGAAAGTCAATGGTGACAACAGATAAAATCCAACAGATATTTTACATGAATGAGGACATTGTGAAACTTACAGATGAAATTTTTCATGTCATCACACAGAGGAAAGGATAAGAAATACCTATCCCTCTTTCTACATGACTCTGTTTTGCAAAGCTGATGCCAGAGCCAGCTATGAACAACAATCCATACGATTTGGAAAAAAAAATCTGCACATTCAAAGGTAGGGTTTGTTTTGTTTTGTTTTGTTTTGTTTTCACACAGCATGATTTGTTTTACAAAACCATTTGGAATGGTTCTAAGTGTGGTACTTAGCAGAACATTACTTATTAACGATTTTCAGAGGTACATGCATATCTTTTTCATGCAGCTTCCTTCTAACTTTCATTAACTGTGGTCTTAGGGGGAAGCACACCCAAAAGGTGGTGTGAGGGCGAAAGGGAGGATCTAGTCTTCCTAAGCAGAAGTCATCCAATTAATAAATTACAACCTGTAAAAGTGCATCAACCATACCTGTGTCTTTGCACACCAGCTAGGTCCCAGGAGGTGTCCTCTCAGGTCTCTGGCCTAACTTGACATAGCTGGACAGCAACCAATAAAGGAGGTTGAATGTCTGTAATCATCCCTGAGCCTAGGAGATAATTCTGGCTCTATGTTAAATTTTATAGCAACTCAAACACAGGACAAATCCTCCACAAGAATAAATCTATGGAATTGCATTGACTATCGTGGAATGGCAATAATCTAGAGCAGTTTATTTAATTAATAGTGTATTTTGATTTCAAAATCCATTTCACTTGTGCACCTCTGCTTGTGACTTAGTAATTCTTTGGACATAGCAACCATAACCATGTCATTTCATGTAAATTATGACACAATATATTTGACTACAAAAACTTCAGTGTAAAATATCACTGTGAACTTCAAAGTAAAAAAAAAAAACCAAACAGTTTGGTCAAAATCAAAGGTTAATAACCCTTTATTAACTATTGATGTTGAGGTTATAAGGCCATTTCCAAGGAAATTTTAAAACCACTTTTTTCACAGCATTAATGCAAATATTTTGCTGGTAGAGTGCAGACAGTAAAATCAGAAAAGACGTTTTTTCTTCTAGATAATTTTTGGACACTACTTTCTCCAAAGTCACTCACATCTGGGCTGTTTTCAAGTCTTGTTAGTTTCCCTTTGAAATACCTCCAGATACTGTCTGTTCTCCCTGTTGAGATTTACTACTTACCTCACATCTCAGCTGTTCTGTCTTCCAGGTGTTAGCCTTGTTTTCCAATATTAAGCTGGCTTCCCCAAATCCATTCAAAATGCTGCTGTCAAAATTAACCTTTCTGCTTTATCACTTTTATCATGATGACTCCTTTGTTTCCTCATTTACCTCTCCAGTTAGTAAGAGTTTTCTGTCTACCTTTTTAGGGCTCTTGGTGTTTGAGTTAATTGAGATACAATTTGTGCTGAAAATAGAAATAACCCTCCAGACCTTTTTTAGCAAATTGAATACAATGGAAAGCATTTCTCAGGAAAAAGAAAAGATCTGGTCTGCAGCATTGCAGAAAATATCTGGGGGTCCAGAGAACAACTAGGTGACCATGGGCTGACTATGTGCCCCTAAGGCTAGGAAGACCAACAGCTTTGTAGGCTGCACTAGGATGAGCATTGCCAGCAAGTCAAGAGAAGAGAACCTTCCCCTCTACTTAGCTCTGGTGAGATACATCTGGAGTGCTGTGTCTAGTTTTGGGCTCCTCAGTACAGAAGAGACATGAACATTCCGGAGCAAGTCCAGCAAAAGACCACAAAGACAATTAATGTTTGGAGCATGACGTATGAAGAGAGGCTGAGAGAGAAAAGACGCTTCAGCTTGGAGAAGGAAAGGCTCAGGGAGATCTTATAAATGTGTAAAATACCTGATGGGAGGGAATAAAAAAGATGAAATCAGACTCTTCTCAGTGGTGCCCCAGCATAGAACAAAAGGCAACAGGCATATATTAAAACACAAGTAATTCCTCTTAAACATAAGGGTTAATAAACACTGGAACAGTAGTTTAATAACAGAAAGTTGTGGAGTCTCCACCCTTGGAGATATTCAAAATCAAGCTAGGCATAGCCTAGAGCAATCTGCCCTAGTTGATCATACTTTGAACGAAGGGATTTTTATGGATGATCTACAGAGATACCTCTAAACCTCAGCCATTCTGTGACTCTGTCAAGTATCTTCTCCAAAGCCTAGTAGTAGCTGAAAACCAAAAAAAAGTCTGAGACATCTGCCTCCCGAAAGCCCTGTGGTAAGCCTAGTGTCCTGTTATATGAGAATGTAGAAAGTATGGCAGGTCCCATACCAAGATGTGGCTGTCCAATCCAGGGGGATAATCTCTTTGGAGCAAGGCATTTCTCTGTCCCTGAAACACTCCATGCTAATCCTACCTGGTGGACATTCAAGAAGGATGTAATTCTGTAGAAAAATACTGACTGGTCAAAACAATCATCTGCTACAAATATTCCAGTCAGGTACATAGATAAACACTTAATTTCCTTCTTAAGCCTATTCTGAAGCTTGTGTCATTGGATCAGTTGGAGTGGGTCCGGGGGAAGGTCACAAAGATGATCAAAAGGATGGAAGGCTCTTGGGAGACCTTATAGCAGCCTTCCTGTACTTAAAAGGGCTCATAAAGAACTCATAAAAAAGCTTGAGAGGGACTTCATACAAAGACTGCTTAGTGATAGGACAAGGGGTAATGGCTTTAAAGAGAAAGCTGGTAGATTTAGATTAGATAAAAGGAAAATGTTCAAGGCCAAGTTGGATGGGGCTTTGAGCAACCTAGTCTACTGGAAGGAGTCCCTGCCCATGGCAGAGGGGCTGGAACTGAATAATCTTTAAGGTCTTTTCCAACCCAAACTATTCTAAGATTTTATGACTCCATGACTGACCATTAAAAAGCATAGATATATTCTAAAAGCACAAAGCAAGATGACCACAGTATAAAATTTCATACATCTATCTCACTGAAAATGTGTTTGTGCCATTAACACAAACCGTGGAGGGCATGTTATACAGGCCTCTTAACCACAGAATTCTTTTCTAAATCCTCTAGTAAAATGGAAACAGACAGTCTAATGTTGTTACATAGCCTCTCTAAATGGAAAATACATGCCTCAGCTATAACTGAACTTTCTGATTTTCTATGATCTTGTCCTCTCCAACATAATTTTATTGTCTTCCTTCTACTTCACTTTTGGTTTTATCATGTTGTTTTCACTATTTTCTCAAGGTTATACTGAAAAGGTGTCTCTGGAATGCATTTTGATATATTCATCAAAATTCATCCATTCATAGAATTATAGAATCTTTTAAATTCGAGAAGACCTTTAAGGTCCTCAAGTCCTATCCTTAACCTGACACTGCCAAGTCTACCACTAAACCATATTCCTAAGAACCACATCTACATGTCTTTTAAATCCCTACAGGGGTGGTGACATCCACTTTGGGCAGCCTATTCCAAAGCTTGATAAACCTTTTGGTGATGACATTTTTCCTAATATCCAGTCTAAACCTCCCCTGGTGCAATCTGAGGGCACTTTCTCTCATCCTTGTTGCTTGTTACTTAGGAGAAGAGACTGACACCTACATCTCTTCAACCTCCTTTCAGTTAGCTATCGGGAGCCATAAAGTCTCCCTTCAACTTCCTCTTCTCCAAACTAAAATACTCCAGTTCCCACAACTGCTCCTCGTAAGACTTGTGCTCCAGATTCTTCATCAGCTTCATTGCCTTTCTTTGGTCACACTGCATCAACTCGATTTCTTTTTTGTTGTGAGGGCCCAAAACTGAACACAGTATTTAAAAGTGTCACTTCACCAGCACCGAGAACAGGGGGACAATCACTTCCCTAGCCCTGCTTGCCACACTATTTCTGGTACAAGCCAGGATGGTATTGGCCATCTCGGCCAGCTGGGCACACTGCCAGTTCATATTCAGCTGACTATCAACCAACACCTCACCAGGAAGCTTTGCAACCACTCTTTCCCAAGCCTGTAGTGTTGCATTAGGTTGTTGTGACTGAAGTGTGGCTCACAGTTCTTAGTCTTGTCAAACCTCATACATTTGGCCTTGGCCCATTGATCCAGTCTATCCAGATCCCTCTAAAGGTCCTTTCTCCCCTCAAGCAGATCAACACTCCTGTCTAACTTGCCGTCATCTGCAAACATACTGAGAGTGCACTCAATCCCCACATTCAGATCATTGGTAAAGGTATTAAACAGAAGGGGCACCAATACTAAGCCCTGGGAAACATCCATTGCCAACTGGATTTAACTGCATTCACCATCACTCTTTGAGTCTGGCCATCCATCCAGTTTTTTTATGCCGGATGTCTGACATTGTCTTACTGTGACTCAAAGATTAAACTTTATTTCTGCAGATAATTTAGAAACAGGTTGAATTAATCCTAATATTATAGACCAAAATAAATACATACTTCTCTTGGACAAAAGTAAATATTTGTTTCTGTATACTTAGCTGGATACAGTTCTTATTTTTCTACAAAGGTGAAAGATAGCCAGGTGTACATCAGTCTTTTTATATTGCTGCCAAATCGTATTAGCCAAAGCTGCTCCAAAAGGGTTAATCCATGAGACTTGAAACACAACAGATAGCAGCTGAGAGTAAGGAGCTAAAATAATTACATTGCTTCATCCATTGCTGCACGTGGAAGTGCTCTGCACAGCTCCCAAGTCATAACTTTGAAGGGACACTGACACACGTTTTGCTGCAGAGGTGTAGTGTAGCACCACACTCTTAATGTTGGCTTTATTACAGGGCTTTTCTCAGAGCAGGCTTCCAGATGAAATGCTAGAATGGAGAGATTGAACTGCTGCAGCAAACCAGACACACAATCAAGCTTAGCACTAAGTACTGTTTCTTTCCTTTTCTCATAACTGTGTATACCTAGTGCTCCACAATCATCTCCTTTTATCCCTTTTCTCATAAATAGTTCACTATTTAGGGTTTTTTTCAAACAAAGTAGGTTTTTTTTTTTAAAAATTGGACATCCATAAAGGTGGATCATCATAATGCAAGTCTCTATTTCAGGGTACTCCAGCACTTGTCAGAAATTAAGATGAAGAGGTGAAATAAAAAAACCGTGCATATCCAGAATCTCGAGACATGGTTTTAGTTAGAAGACATACAATTCAAGTATTTTCTGGAAAAGAAATCAAACTTTAAAGGGGGGTCTTTGTTCTATTTCATACATACTCAACATCAGGTATACCCCTGAGGAATCAAAGTTTGCTTTTCTCTTAGTGTAGTTATGATCTTTAAGAAATATTTTGACCGCTCCTAACAGGAAACTTTAGGATGACTGTAACAGAATAGTAGATTGGGCAAGGTATTATAATGAATTAATCAATTTCAAACAAAATGATTAAAAAAATACTCTGGTTGTGTTTACATCTAAAGTCACTTTAGATTTGAATTTAGAGGCCTACAAAAAGTATCCATAATTCAGATAGGTTAAAAATGGATTGGTTTAGGGAAGCAACAAAGCAACATTAAAAGAAGGACATACCTCTGAACACAGAGGTTAAACACTTCTCTCTGTGATTCAGTCAGGCAGTGATATACTGAGACTTCTCGTATCATGATGCATCTTCAAGGACACCACAGCGCATGCAGCCACCCTACAACAGCTTTTCTGTTCTAATCCACCTATTATAATCCGTTTCTTAATCCTCATGTCTTCTAAAGAAGATGTCCAAAGAAGGGCAAAGAAGCTGATGAAGGGTCTAGAGCAAGAGTCTTATGAGGGATGGGGGAACTGAGGGAACAGGGTTTTTTGACCTGGAGAAAAGGAAGCTGAGGGGAGACTTTATCGCTCTATAGAACAACCTGAAATGATATTGGAACAAGGTGAGTGTTAGTCTCTTCTTCCAAGTAATAAGTGACAGGACAAGAGGAAATGGTCTTAAGTTTCATTGGGGAAGTTTAGACTGGATATTAGGAAAAAGGTTTATCAAGAGTTGTAATGGGCTATCCAGGGAAGTGGTTGGGTCACCATCCCTGGAGGTGTTTAAAAGACTTGTAGATGTTTAGTGGTGAACTTGGTAGTGTTGAGTTTACAGCTGAACTCAATGGTCTTAAAGGTCTTTTCCAGCAAAAATGATTCTGTGATTCTGTTCAATACCATGTGATTTTATATACAAACAACCATTCATAATGTGTAGAAAGCAATCTATGTCACTGCTTCAAAATATTCATACCTTCCTTTTACAAACAGAGACCACAGTAGGAAGCAAGTTAAAAACCAGTATCTGTATACAGAGAGGTATATGTCGACAGATGTCGGTTTCCAAACACGTCTCTACAATTAATAATTTTTAATTCATTTTATTTTAGTGGGCATTATGAGCAGTTTGAGCTCATCTAGAGACAGTGAAGGGTTTATGCTACTCTGACAGCACATCAAACATGGGAGATGGCAGCAGAGCTACAGGAGTACTGCACTGCCCCCCACCCTGTCCCACTACTCCCATTTCCCTCCGAACTGCCTGCCCCAAAATCTGAGGCAGTAACAGTTCCAGAAGCCACTGCCAATGCTGAGCTCTGGTGAATTCATGGTTTCCTCTTCAGGGGAACACATAATGCAATATCTTGCCCTGACTTCTTCTCTGCTCTCTCATTTTTTGTATATGGAAAGAAAAACTACAAGATAAGACCCAAAGGACAGACATTTCAGATGCTCCTTCCTGAGTATGTTGCTCCTATGGACATTTCATGGGCTATCCATGTAATTACTTGCCTGTGCCAGCAGGGCAGGCTGCCCAACTGTGTCGCAGCTTTATTTTTAATGGGTGCTTAGGAGTATGCATAGCCAGCACAAAAAAAAAACAGGTGTTATTAAGTTGGCACAGATCTCTTACAAAAACATCTACATAACAATGTGAGCGTGGCTGCACCTACGTGTGGGTGGTTCCTATGTGACCCCATCTTTCTTTCAAACTATAAATCAATGCACTATTTCCATAAGGTAAAGCTCTTTCTCTAACAACTTCTTAGACAAGACTAGGCCATTTAGCCCCATCCTGAACTTCAGATGCAATTTTCGCATGCTTGATAATGGTCATTATGACTTCCACCTGTACAACACAGATAGCAAATTTTAGGGGATAACTAATCTGCCCTGCTTTTGGCACTGTACTTCAGCTCACGAAATTGACCTAAAAGAGTATAGCAGCAATAACCAAGATACAGTTTAACCGGAGGAAGTCCTTAATGATTTTAAAACTTGATATTAAAGCGATTTGTATTATGCTGCCATGCATGTCTGCATGACTATATATCTAATCACACCTATGGTATGTCTCTCGCTTTTTGAAATGCTGATACATGATGTTCTTCATTTTGATCTACGCACCTCTGCCTTACACACTAAATAAACAGTAAACAGCAATTGTGCCAAGGATACACTGAATATTTTGAGGTTGGAGATGGCTGGTTCTATGTGATAGCTCCTGCAGGATCCATAATACTCATCTAACAAGGTAGACACTCATAACACAAGCCACCCTGTGGACTAGTTGAAAAATAGGAGCTTTAAATTGTGATCACAGACAAACAAGAAACCCCAATAACAAAGATGCTATCTGCCAGGATTGCACACCAGCCGCTACCCAAAGGACCTGAAAGGAACCCATGGGACCCTACAGGCTGGTAGAACTGGACTGGCTTACAGGGTCCATTTCACCATCCCAGCTAGGAGGAGAGTAGTGAAGGGCACAGGGGCAGCCCCAACCCCGGGCATCGTGCACCTGGGGTCAGGCATGGGCCAAGGCTGGGTGGGTCAGGCTCTGTGGGGCCCATGGTCAGGCATGGCAGGGCTGTGGGGAGCTGGAGACTGGCCCTGCTATGGCATTGCTGGGGCAGAGGCTGGTGGCTCTGGGAAGCTGAAATGGGATCTTGTGCTGTGGGCAGATTGGTGGAGCCCCAAGGTACAATCAATGACACCCAATGGCAATGGATCGGTGTAATCAAACATCTGGAGGACAGGATTTTGAACCTTTTCACACTGCCTTAGTTTTACTGCAGACTAAGTTGACTCCTGTCCCATGGACTGAGCCCTTATGAGCAGATGGAGAATATGATTTGTGCTACCAGAGTACATTTGCTGATTTGCTTTCTTTTAAATGGAGACTGGTCCAAGCACTCTGGAACTGTTTGGCAACCTAAGCAGAGAAAATTGGGAAATATTGCTTCAGAAGCACACCCCTGATGCAGACCCAAATGCTAACAAAGATGCACCTAGTACTCTCTGCCCTACTTATCTCTGTGTCCAGTTTTGTTTTGATTATTTCTAATCTTTGTCCACAGGATGCAAAATGTATAACCTCAGATTTTCTCATTGCCAGCAGAGGTGGCAGTTCGTGACTTAGTGTTTTTAAAAATGAACATGTTTCTCCCGCCCCTCCATACAAAATGGAAATAATAAAATCTCTGCACAAAAATATGGAAAGAGCTACTTAAAGGAAATTATTGAAAAGCACTGAAACGAAGTCTCTGTGCAAGTCGTCCTGAAAACTAAAACCTGGGACTGGTTAAATCTCTTTAGAATTCAGGCATGAAATGTCTAGTATTACAGTGCTTGCTTCATACAAGTAATGACTGCTTGGAGAGACATTACAATAATTTTGTTTCCTGAAATTTTCCTCAGTCCATTTTTTAAAACATTTTAAATAAGTAATACATTGTTTGTAGATGTCAACCTTTGAAATTTAGAAACTGAGGCAAATAAAATTTAAATAAATTGTTCAAGATCCCATGGAAATCTGTGGCAGAATTTCATTTTCAGGGATGGATTATGCTGTGGACATTAATAACTTAAATTGTAGTGGTCTGAGTTGCCATTTAGCTTTTCCTCTTTATAAAAGAAAGAACTTTCCCTATGTGAGTAGGGGAAAACATACAAAAATAACTCTATTCTGGAGAAATATTCAAAATAGATCACATTCCTTCTGAGTCTGTGGTCATTCTATTAAGCCAAATCATGGGGGATGGTGTTGAATAAGAGATCCCACTGACAGCATTTCTAATAGTACAAGCATCCTGGTATTAAATCCTCAGTAAAAGACAGAATTCCTCATTATTAGCAGACTGGAAGAAAAAGATATCTAGGAGAATCCTAAGTGGATGAAAACAAACAGCCTTACGTTGAGTTTAAGCAGATTTTAAAATTGTTGGATTACTATTACTTGAGTATGGATAAAGGTGGTGCATATCTAACAAGTAGTTGACCCAAAACAGGTGGATGAAAGACAAACACTAGGAATAAGTTTTATTAGTATCTAAGTGGAAACTCATACTTCTTTAATGCATTTGACAATACCTAAAGAAATAATCCATCCTCTGAAGTTCTTTCTGATCTTTCTCTCACCACTATTTACCACAATAGAAGTGATGATGCATAGCCCTCATCAATATTTTTTCTAAAAATAGGTGGGCTGATTGTGGAAGATACATATTCCTTAGACACGGTTGCTCTTTTGAATAAATACAACCTTTATTTGTTAGATATATGGAAGCATCCTTTATTCATGGTCAGCTCTCAATAAATTCACACTTATCATTACCAAAGCTAGTACTCCCTCTGATTTAAACCAGGCAGAACACTATGCAGATAAAGTGCTCAGGGTGCCCTGATCAAAGCTCAAAGCACAAAGCACAGCATAAAAGTACAATAGAGCTCAGTAGAAAGAGCTCAAACTCTAAAACAGACACACCTATAATAAAGAAATTAATTTAGGACAAAATGGAAGATGCTGAGGACTCTAGAATCATTCTTTTGAAAGTTTTACTTTATAGTATGGGGCAGGTGGAGGCAGATGTTAGGGTATTTCAGTGGCGGGGATTTTTTTGCAATAGGTATTGGGTGAAATTTCTTCATGGATTTGCTCAGTGCAGTGCTGCATACTCTTAGTTTAGAATGATGAGGAAACCACACTGAAAAACAGCATAAGGGAATAAAATATCTCCAGCTGCTGGGGCAAGACATGCCTCTGTGCACTGTAGTTCACATAATCTTAAAGAATATAACTTACCTGGCTTCAGAATTAAAAAGAGGGATATATGTCCATAATATATTTTAAAAATAAGCAAAACCAAAACTAAAAGCTACTAGGCCACTGACCCTACGTGAAACCAGAAGATTAGAAAAGAGCCTACCATCAGGGATGTAGGCAATTACAAATGACTGAGCCATGAAAGACAGACATAGTTCTGAATTCTTTACTGATTAAAATGAATTTGAAAAGCCCATACTACTGCCTTTTCCTTTGTGTCTAAAGATTTTACCAGTGTAGCAGTGTTAAGAACCATGCAAAATCTCTTTTATCTAACAGAAGTATTTAACGTTGACCTCAATTAATTCAGAGTGAATTAGAGATGAACACCACTGAGCTGATACATATTAAAACAGCCACAAAACCACCATAGTTCAAAGAAAAAGAAAAATCAATTAGTGATACAAACCCTCAGGGCTTCAGGGCATCACCAACTATTAGCTGATGAGCTTAGGAACAAACTTTCCATACAAACAAGTACTGCAGATGGCTGCAGCGCTCGAGCTACAGGCAGCAATAGCACAACAGATGAAATGGGCTGCTATTCTGATCCAGGGGGGCAATGCCCTGTTACATCGTTCAATTACATTGAATTCAAAGGAATTAATAAGGGTGATGTCATGGATTAGGCCAAGTCCACCTTGATTGGCAGCCAAACAGAGGCAGTTGTGCACTCAGTTCCCTTCACTCCTGGCCCCAGAAAGGGAAAAGGGAAATGAGAGGCTTGTGGGTTGGGAATTAAAACTAAAACAGCTTTAAAGAAATAATAATAATAATAACAATAACAATATACAAATATATGAAATTGCTACACACCCCCATCGATGACTCTGTCACCACAGATGCTGTAGAGCAGGCACAGGGACAAGCTCACAGGAGGGAGCTGGACTCATGAGCTGGATTCAGGAATGCAGTGATCTGGTATCAGAGGCAAAAAGACAGATGCGGTTCTCACTGGACACTGGTCATCAAAGAAGAAAGCCTGACCCTTGTGATCCCTCAATTTTATACTAAGTGTGACATATATGGAATAGAATACTCTCCGGGTTAGTTTTGGGTCACCCCTCATGACCACTGCACCCTGTAGGTGTGACCCTATTTTGCCCTTTTCATTTGTTGCAGTCCACCAACTCAAGGATGGGATTGGTTTCTACAGGAATAAGTACAAGCAATGGCCTTTCTGCATTCAGCCAACATGGTTTCACTAAGGATAAATCATGCCTGACAATCTGGTGGCATTCTACGATGGGACAACAGAATTGGTGGATCAGAGCAGAGTAACTGACATCATCTACCTGGACTTGTGCAAAGCGTTTGACACTATCTCGCACAACATTCTGGTCTCTAAATCAGAGAGACATGGATTTGATGGATGGACTACTTGGTGGATAAGGAATTGGCTGGATGGTCGCACTTAAAGAGTTGTGGTCAATGGCTCATAATCCAGGTGGAGATCAGTAATGAGTGGTGTTCTGCAGGGGTCGGTATTGGGACTGGTGTTGTCTAATATCTTTGTCAGAGATATGGACAGTGAAACTGAATGCAACCTCAGCAATTTTACAGGTGACACCAAGCTGGTTGACACAATGGAGGGAAGGAATGTCATCCAGAGGGACCTGGACAGTCTTGAGAGGTGAGCTTGTGCAAAACTTTTGAAGTTCTACAAGGCCGAGTGAAAGGTCTTTCACCCAGGTTGCAGCCATCCCAAGCAGAAATACAGTCTGGGCGGGGAATGGATTGAGAGCAGCCGTGAAGAGAAGAACTCGGGGGTGCTGGTGTATGAGAATTTCATCATGAGCTGGCAGTGTGCATTTGCAGCACAGAAAGCTGCATCAAAATGTGTGACTATCAGGTCGAGGGAGGTGATTTTCCCCTCTACTCCACACTCATGAGACCTCATCTGGAGTCCTGCACTCAGCTCTGGAGTACTCAGCACAAGACGAACACGAATCTGTTATAGTGAGTCCACAGGAGGCCACGAAGATGATCAGAGAGCCAGAGCACCTCCCCTACGGGGACAGGCTGAGAGGGCTGGGCTTGTTCAGCCTGGAGAAAAGGACGATCTGGAGAGATCCTAGAGCACCTTTCCAATACTTAAAGGGCACCTACAGGAAAGCTGGGGAGGGGGTCTTTGTCAGGGAGTGCAGAGATAGGAAAAGGGGTAAAGGTTTTAAGCTGAAAGAAGGGAGATTTAGATTAGATATCAGGAAGAATTTTTTTCCTGTGAGGATAATGAGGCACTGGAACAGGTTGCCCAGAGAAGTCATGGATGCACTGTCATGGAAATACTGTCTGAAAAATATTCAGTGAACTTTCAGAAAATGAAGTTATTTTGACAAAGTTTAGCTGAAATGTTAGAAAAATGATTCTACTTTAGCTCAAACAGGTGACATGGATAGCTTTTGAATTTTGACATTTTACACAGCAGTCTGGCAGTGTCAATATTTCAATGCCGAAGATGGTATTGTCATAGCTAGGAATTTAGAGCAGGAAAGATGGGATTTCCTTCATTTAGGTAATGCCAAAAGCCCGCAAGAAATATTTTACGTGCTCAAATGCTTTTTATGAATAGAGCAGTATTATCTAACATCAAATTTTGCCGTTTCCAGAGTAGAACTTAGCTAATCTAAATTAGTCCATGCTTTCATGCAGGAAGTAAAAAATAAACATATCGTCTTAGAACTACAGGGGGAACTTCAGGTAGGTTAAATCTAATTACACGAGATGGAATACAGCCAGTGACGCCAAGTAACATGCTTACTCTTGTGAAATGTGCCGTAGGATTTTCTTTTAATAGTCAGACTTGCTCTGGACCTTCCTTTTCTGTTTCATCTCAAAGATGGAGAATGTGTTTATTTGCGTGAAATGGGTTAGAATGGATACAATGAAAATTTACACAGGTCTTGTATAACTGGATTTAGCAGCTAGAATCTGAAGTTTAGGTATGGACAGCATTAGGCCACAAAAGCACCTTTGTATAGTGTTGAATTTTTTTGGCAGAGACTGGAGACAAGTGGCAATAAAAATTAAAGTGTTGAGACTGTCTTTTAAAATACTTCACACACTTCATAAATAAAACTCTGTATTTTTAGAATATTAATAAAACTGTCCTGCTTCTGCCCCTCCAGTTTTAAATATCCATCGTGTCCCTTTAAAACTGTGACCTTGAAAAGAGGAAAAAGGCAGAACCTTGAAAAGAGGAAGAAGGCAGAAAGCAAAGCCAGTAACAGGGCTCATATCCTGAAGAAATAAAACCAAAATATGGTTGAAATAACCCCCACTCCAAGATTTCAGAGCCTACTTATCTAATTTCTAATCATCACTAATTTATGTGTGTGTGTCTAATGCGAACAAAATGGCATTGGAAATTTACATGATTTCTGCATTGCACAAAGGTATAGGTGGCTCATTGAATCGTGCCAAATTTAGTGAATTATTCATGTGTGATGGCAAGCACTTGGCAGCTTAGCACTGTTGATCATAGTGGGGCTCTGCACCAAGAGCTAACATTTCTCGCTCACTAGCTTTTAATTCCTGCCTCATGCCTGTGTGGTAACTCTGCTGTGAAACAACTTCATTATCCTGCCACTCAAAGGCAGAAAGAAAATCCCGATGCACAGTTAACAAGAGAAAAAGCCCAAGAGGAGTGGACATTGGTATATTTGGACAGGCAAGAGAGCTAGGCAGAGAGGAACCTAATGAAGTTCAACGAAGGCAAGTGTAGAGTCCTGAACTTAGGGAGGAATAACCCCCTGCACCAATACACGTTAGAGGCTGACCTTTTGGAAAGCAGCTCTGCGGAGAATGACCTAGGAGTCGTGATGGATAACAAGCTAAGCATGAGCCAGCAATGTGCCCTTATGGGCAAGAAGGCCAATTGTATCATGGTGGACGTAAAGAGGAGTGTGGGTAGCAGGTCAAGACAGGTTATCCTCCCCCTCTACTCTGCCCTAGTGAAGCTGCATCTGGAGTAGTGTGTCCAGTTCCGGGCTCCCCAGTTCAAGAAAGAAAAGGAACTACTGGAGAGAGTGAGTCCAGCAGAGGGTCACGAAGTTTGTTAGGGAACTGAAGCATCTCTCTTGTGAGGATAGACTAAGAGACCTCAGTCTGTTTAGCGTGGAGAAGAGAACACTGAAAGGGTATCTTATCAATCCTTATAAAAGTCTAACGGGCAAATGTCAAGAGGATGAGGCCAGACCCTTTTCAGTGGTGCCTAAGCAACTGGAGAAGAGGCAATGGGCACAAACTGGATCACAGTAAGTTCTACTTCAACCTGAGAAAAAAATTCTTTACTAGGAAGGGTAACAGAGCACTGGAAACATTTTTGCTCGTGTTTTTCTGGTCTACTGTCTGGATTTTCAGTTATATGCCTTTTCTCAGCTACACACCTTAGAATTTTGAAATAGAAGATGAATCATATATGGCATGAGGACAGTCCTGGATTTACAAGCATTTCATGAGTTCATCTTTATTAGCTTGGATTGGAACAGTAACTGTACGCTGAAAAACCTAACTTTTGCTCTATGAGTGAGATTATCTCTTTTTTAATTATATTCAGTAAAAAACATTCTATCTGAGAACTAGCTGTACTAAATAATCTATGTCAGCAAAATAAGCCAGTAAACTGAAAAAATGTTATACAAAAATACATATTTAAGTAAGAGACAAAAAACCTTGGTTTTAAAATTTAGTAATGTAATATATGAGTATTGTGATACTTTCATCAGCAGTCTTCTGACTAAAGCAACCTAACTTGTATTTATATTGCCATGATTAAAATTCAGTCAGTAAAAAGAAATTACTTTTTTTACAAACCAAAGTAACATTTTTGGAACATGTAATGTTGGGATAAGCAGCATAGTTACCTTCAGAGAATACCTTCAGAGAATTCTAGGCAAAACCAGAAAGAGCAGATTTGGACCAGAACAATCCCTGCTTTCAAAGGTGCTCAGAGGCAGATTTTACTTCTTATTCAGGTCTCTCTGGGAATTGTTCCTGTAAGCACAAAATCTGTTCTTTGACTAGCTTCTAGCACTTCAAAGTCTGGGCTTGTGCTACAGGATGAAATATGTATTGAGTGAGCAAGGGAGCAAAAGCTTTCTGAAGCCATCTTTCCAGCACGACTCAAAACAATTATGAAGGGACCATGTATAAAGGTTGGAAGTTTGTTTAAGCTCTCTTAACACTGATTTTTTTACCTTTCTCCTAAAATTACCAGAAAACATCAATTAGTACTTTAGAGCTGATGGCATCTGACAGGCCTAAACCCACCATTTCACCTCCTGAAGAACAATGATTTTTTTCATGTTTTGCTTACTGTACGGTAAAGATTTAATACCATATGATCTATGAATTCTTTACGTCTGTCTTGAAAATTAATTCCTAACAGGAAAATGGATACATGGCTAGACAGTAGAGAAAATATTTCCACAGTGAATAAATGATATACAGGATATGAGTATGCATGAGTTTATTTCATGTGATCAAGAAATTAACTCTTGTTCTAATTTCTGAAAGGGAAGTTCAAAGCTGCATCATCAACAGTAAGATTTTTATTTTTTCTGCCAAGTAAACAGGTATGTATATAGCCAATTTTCTCTAGTACCATAGCACCTATATTCAGAGTATAAGCAAAGCAGCAAAGCATCGGGTATATGAAGCAAAACCTCACACTAGCCAAGATGTAGTTCTGTTAGCTATTAGGTGTAATTTAAACAAATCAGGTAACAAAAGGGAGAAAAAAACCTGTATATATAATTCCATTTAAAGATTTGCCAAATAGAACTTAAGTACATCTTAAACACATACATGACAGAAATAGAAAGAAAAATCCATTTCATGAGCCATACTCTGTTTTGTATATTTCTTTAAATTATGTAGTTTTCAAACTTTTGTATTTGTGCTTGTTTACATAATTTAAAACTACTATCTATATATATTTTTAATTCCTTGATCAAGAAATAGGCATTTCACAGTCCTACAGCATGAAACCTGGAATTCTGTGCACTTTTTCTCTATGTTTTGGGTCAGCTTCTCATCTTTCACATAGTTTGCAATTTTTGGCCTTAAAATATGTGCAAATTATTATTTTCATAAGAGTTATTAACAAGTCACTACAGTCAGTTAAAAGGAAAGAATAAATATGGAAATAGGAATATTAATAATACTGTCCTCCTACAGTCCATGAATGTAAGAAATATTCTGTTTTACAGAAAAAATCCAAAATATTCCAGACACTGTAGATAAATCCAACCTCTATTGCTCTCAAATTCAAGAAGCTTTGAGGAAGGTATTTGTCTTCACAGATGTTATGTTCCATCAGTCCAAAAAATTTTCTCAACACTATTCAAAGACCAAGTTGACAAAAATATGAGAATTCCTTATAATGGGGTATCTGTATTCTTAATCTCTAGATATGTATCGTTAATAATAAGAAGTAATTTTTGACTTGTCATCTAGAATAATATTGTGGGGAGGTTTTTTAGAGTTTTAGAGTGCCAGAGGAATATGAGGGAATGGAAAAGCAAACAACCTTGGAAATAAAATCCTCAAGGTGTTTTAGGTAGTTTAAAATTTTGTGGTGATGCTGGGTGGGGTATTATTCCTGCTATTTGTTCCCTAGAGATCATGACTTTCTCATAAATTTTTTTTGAAATTTTTGATTTAAGCAAGGAGACAAAACTTTTAGCAAATAATACACGGTGATTTTCTACAAAAAAAATATCAAAACAAACACTCTTTCCCTTTCAGTAAAGGATATGAGAAGTATATTAGAAAAACCATTCTTGTGTGAACTCACTAGATTACTACTAAAGCTTTTTCAGAAATCCAATAGCTAAAGTGAGTCTTTATCCAGCCAATCAGAGTGAATAACAGCATGGTGAAAATGAGACAATTGTGCAGAGGCCAAAGTGGTGGTAAATGGAAGCTTCACTTAGCTGTACATAGATTATATCGGAAATAAAGCTGACGGTGTGCATTTGTATCTGGTAGTGATAGCTTTATAATTCAATACATGCAACCACCAAAGAGGAACAAAAGCATGCCAGTCTTAGTAATAGGTATGGAAGTTATAACTAAAGAAATAATGCAGAAAGCAATTGCTTCAATCTAAGGTAGCTTATCAGATCACAGTAAAATAAAGACTGTTAGGACAGATCTTGAGCTCTGAAAAGACAAGGTTTTGGAAAGGGCAGTTGTGAATTTCAGAGTGTGAAATGATGGTTGTGGTCTCTTCATGAAACAGAAACAACTTTGTTAATCACTTGATTAGGAATCAGAAGATCTGAACACTCTTCCAACCTTAATCAAAAGAAGCTGGGCAAACTATGTAACTATCAGATACCTACTCTGTCACTAATATGGAACAATTATTTCCAATCCCACTGATAAACTGCCAAACATAGCGAACAGAGAGGAGATTGGTGACCAGAGGGGAAAAAAAGAGAAAAAGCAAAGCATAGATGGACAGAAGGAAAATTTGAAGCAACTGTGAAAAGTCCTGAACCCTCTTGCTCTAATTCTCCAAGCAGCACTTTCCCAAGTGGTGATAGCTCTCTTAGAATATATGGAAACCAGAACCTGAACTCAGCTCTGGTCTACTTCTGTCCTGGCCATAATCAGAAGAAATGTCCATAAAATCCATCCCCAAACAGTTCTAGGTGAGGCAGACACACACCATTACACCAGAGCAGCAGAATCCAAATTTTATAGCATATTCTCCCTCTTTTTCTCAGTTTCCAGAGTCAGAACAAGTCTCCTTCTTGAAGAAGTCTGAGGGAAGTCTTAACAGCCAAGACTACTACTGTACCTATTTTATAAATAACATAAAATTATTTATATGCCAGAATCAGAGGTTTGTCCAAACTTATGTAAAGCATCTTTGTGCTATCTAAATTAAAGTAGTGTGTAAAAGGCCTGGACCTACCAAGAAAATCGTGCCTCACATGCTCTTTTATAATGAGCAGTGAATCCATAGGAACATAAGGGAAGCTGAAGCATTATAGTTGTGTCGTGAGAGAACAAACAAGGGAAATGTACCATGAAAAGTACAGATAATAAAAGCACTTTTTGGGTCAAACCAGTCCTCTTTCAAAGAGTATATAAACATGATAAGTTATA
Organism: Dromococcyx pavoninus; assembly: GCA_033558185.1. Classification (NCBI taxonomy): domain Eukaryota; kingdom Metazoa; phylum Chordata; class Aves; order Cuculiformes; family Neomorphidae; genus Dromococcyx; species Dromococcyx pavoninus. The sequence continues at coordinate 485,355 of JAUMJL010000887.1, forward strand.
ACTGTTACTTAGATAGGGAGATCCATGTCATTTGTGGAGAAAAAAACACCAATATGCTCTGTAAAGTTTAATCCCACTAAACACAGGATGGTTCATGTTATAATATAAATATTTTACGGCAATTAATTGTTGCTGTCCTATTGTGCAAAGAAAGTACTTTCATAATTCTGACATCAAGCCCAGGCATAGTGAGAAAACATTTAAAACACAGAGCTCTTACAATATAATTGAAACAAAAAGAACGGCAAAGACATCATATAGAACATGAAGAGGCTGAATACGGGGTGGTTATTTTGCATAAGACAAGAACTAAAGAACATGCAGTGAAAACACTAAGTAAATGGAAGGAAGTACTTCTCCATATAATGTCTAATTATGCTGTGAAATCCTTTGCCATGTGACACAGTAAGTGCCAAAACTATAAATACATGGCAAATAGGTCCATCATGGGCTGTTGACACACTAAATATAATATCCAGTTCAAGAAGTCCCTAAATTCCTGACTGCCAGAAGCTGTGAGGGTGTACCAGGGGAAGGCTCATTTTATCCCTCTTATAGTAGTGGCATCTACTGGCCCTGTCAGACACAGGACACTGAGCTAGAAGAGCTGTAGGACTGCGTACCTATGGCAGACCTTACGTTCTCTTGATGCAGAAGCACGTATTAGAAGGTAGTGTGGCTGATCACAGGTTAATAAGAAAATAAATGGTAAGGAGTTTGGGTAAGTGTGGTTTGGAATGCATCGTTTAGGAAAAGAGAAATGTCTAAGGACAAAACTGTAAATGCAAGTATATAAAAAGGCTTCTCAGTTGTTCAAAATCATGATAGGTTAACTGAAGGAGATCATTGTAACAGTTACTCAGAGAAACCTATTTAAGATAGTGGAATAAGCTGCTGATGGAAGTCCTACAGAAGCACCCAGTCAAAATCGATCCAAGTGAAAGGTGGAAGGGTTTGGGGAAGTACATACATTGGATGCCCACACAGTTTTCAGATTGAGATCAGGAGATAAGATTTTTTTTTTTTGTCACAAGAATATACCACGGAAAAACATCAGGTCAAGTTAGTACATGACATTAAACACTTTTAATTATATCCTGGAAGAAATTTAAATTTTGGGAGTGTTCAAAATTCACATATTCAAGAGTTCTCCTCAAGTATATCCAATGTCTAGCACCACTCATAACCTTATATTTTATGGATAGTAGTACAGTGTTTCACACAGTTATATCTTCATATGATATAATACCTCACCTTTAATGTGTTAACAATGCTCATTTACAACTAAGCTAACACCAACAGCGCTACTAAGAAATGAACATCACATGTGGAGGCAACAGCAGCCTGTGTCTTAGCTGGCAAATGATTTTAAAGCATATGAGCATGGGCAGCAGTCTACAATACAAACCAGCTAGCTGGTGACATAAGAAATGCTTTTTTGGAAACCAAGACATGATAATGTAGTGCAGAGGCAGCTTCTAGGTTTATATTGCAGATTACAGATTACGTTATAGATTTTTCAAACAACCATAAATTTTAAGGAGCCTGAGTAACAGTCTTTTGTGGAAGTTGCCTCAAACATCATCTGGTTTAATATGTTAAAACAGAAATAGGTCTAAATAGAGAAAAGTTACAATTTGGGTACATGTAGAATAAGGGGAAGTGAACTTCTAGGTGACCACTGTCTTCCTGCCACTAGCAGAGGCTGTTTCCTGGGAAGAGTTAAACTGATACAGAATAACAGAGTAGCACTGCAAAAGCTCAAAAACCTTCCACCTATCGAGGGCAGAAGGTATATCTCATTTTCTGGTAGTTCTGGCTACAGTCAGGAACTTGGATATAAACAAGAGGCAGAGATGACATTGGCTTAGTTTGTAGGAACTGGCTCATTTTGTAAGAATTAAGAGACAAAAGCCACAAGACTATTTACAATTGTACAGGTTATGGGATGAAAGATCAATATCTACAAAAACAGTAATTAATTTCCATATCCACCAAAAGTGCTGTATTTGCAGGAAGGGAATGAAAATAAAAGTATTCATCTTTTTTGAAAGCTGAGATTTCAACTCAGTATTTTCAAAATTTGCAGATTTGTAGCTTATAGAAACCTCTCACTCGTGGGATTGATGAGCCCTGTAGAACAGATGTACTAAAGCAGCATTACTCAGAGTGGAAAAATGAAAGTTTAACACCAAATTCACTTAAAAAGTGAATGTAGAACTTTGTTATGAGACTTCTCTCAGGAGTTTTTCAAAAGAAAGTTCATTTGATAGAAAGAATTCTTCTAGATGATTCAGAAATGTGTAATAATTTCAATAACTTTTAGGACTCCATCCCAAACTGTTCCAGAAGCCAGGACTCTAGCAGAAAGGCAAACATTATTCTAGCAACTAATTCAGTGTCTCTACACTGGGTAGATATAGTTCTTTTGTATTTTATGTTTTTGATCATGCTGACAGTCTATGTTTCCAAGTAAGTGCAAGTCTAGTCCTTCAGCAGACTCTCTGACTGCCATTCCAGTTTCAGAAGAGGGATTTCTGACACAAATAGTTTGTGGTTTCCAAGGAAGCTCACTGCTTATGCTTCAAGTATCTGAGAAGTATGGAGTTGCAAAAGTATGCTAGAAAAAATTAATTTCACCCCAAACACTTATTTAACTCAGTCTCAAACTTGACTCGCTGTAGCTTAATGTCAGAGCAAAATACCGATCCCAGCCTCTAGACAAAATGCAAACCACAGCCAAAAGTTTAAATCAGTACTAGAAAGCAATATTCAAAAAGAATGGTCTCACAAAAACTTAATTCTTCATTCTAATCTAATTTTTCTCGTAATTGTTCTTGTGCCTCTGCTGTCTTTGTCTTTCATTTTTCTTTAACTGTCTTCCAATTTTTATGGCTACTGTGCTGTCTTTTACTCCACTCATTCTCAAGTGGTTTTCACCCTCCTCTTGTAACCTCAGCAGACAATTTGTATTTATTTCCACATCACCACAAATTCTTTTTTGCATCCATCCTCTGAAAGAACTACCTTTGTAAGGACTACTTTGAAAATAGACGGGGGAGCAATCCAGAGAGATTCCTCACTTTATGTCTGGTTTTGCCTTCTTAGCTGCTTATTCCCCTTGTTGTTGTTTCATTACTCTTTATAATTAAGCACGCAAAAATACAAATAAAGAAAATACATGAAGTGAAGTTTTGTAAATTTAGAAAGAATCACATTCTGGATTTACAAATCGCTTGTACTGGGGCCTGCAGCTAAGAATGATTTAATGAAAACTAACTGCCTGTAACTACCATTTTCTACATCTACATCAGCTACAGCAGCAGACTGTTTTGTATTTAATAAAGAAAAAGTAGATCCAAGTTAGAAAGCTAAATTACATGTGCATTTATGATGATGTTAATGGTAGAAAAAGCTGTACACTTAACAGACAAGAGTAATGATACTGCAAATTTATACAGTAGTAGATACTGCTTCCTGTAAAGCCCCCAAAATTTTTCATTTCCCCCATATAATCTCCCTGTTAGAGGACTGTTTTTAAAAACAGTGATTGTAAATGGGTTTATATATCATGTCAAATTAGATTTCCAGTTCAGTTCTAGTACCATTAAACTTTCTAAGGTGATTACATGAGAATATGTCTTTCTGTGTACCACATCCAAGCAGCAAGATTCTTACAGACTTAGCTTCAATTTGAACTACAAATGCTCAACAAACCATACAGCAAAAAAGGTAAAACAAGGGAAAAAGGAAAAAATGTATATATTTAATGTGCTTTGCAATTCCATGTTCTTTGCACAAATTTGTTTGTTTATAAAGCATCAGAGGTTATGTTCCAGTTTGTTAGTAGATCTAAGTCCCATCTTTCTAGACCTGCAGAAACCAAATTATGCTCCAAGACCAGGGTTAGCTCAAGCAACTCATCTTTTAACTTCAGTTAAATTTTAGGCTCAGAAGTTGCATTGCTTGTGAGGCATTGTCTGGGTGTGGGGAACTGTTGGAAAGCTGCCAAACGAGTTACTGTTGATTTCTAATGGCAGTTCTCATATCCAATACTTGCACAATTTGTTTTTCTGCTTAATAAGAGTCTTATCTCATTGGACTCCGCTGAGTGGACTGAATCGTTAGTAATTTTTATCTGTTCATATTACAGATCTTTCATCTTCCTGCCTGGCATCATTGTTGATAATTGGTTCCCAGGTTTCTCTAACGTAAGCATTTCAGTTTCAATTTGCCAAGCTCCTTCTAGCAAGTTTTTAGGTACTATACAACAAGAGTTGCCTGAGATTTTATTTTGCTTTTTATAAAATGAGAAGATGTTTTGCAGAGTTGGATCCACTCCAGTTACTCTTCTGAAATGGTTTCACAGGTCCAGGATCTCTTTCCTCAGCAGCAGTCCCACAGCACAGCAACTGGCAACACATTTACTTAAATGCCAATGGCTGACATGCAAGCCCACTCTGTCCCAGTTTAAGTGTGGATAGCATCAGTGGTTCCTACCTCCATGACAAATGCAGCAGGTATAGAATTCAGCACCTTACTCTTTAGGTCTACTTTGGATCTCTTCTGGGTTTTATGTATATTTAGATATTAATTTGGAGTGGGTACAGGCAGCAAGGTAGAGTAACCGAGTTTATGGCCCACAGTCAGAGCTCTCAGTTGGGTTCTGGGAGACCAGTATTCAAGCTACATGGATTAAAGTAGCTTTTCCCACACTGTGGATTGAAGAGCTCAGTGTCTGTGTCAATAACTACAACATACTTCCTAATTTATTTTGTAATGTTAAGAATATATGGAGCATGTTATTTTTTCTTTTGCCAGTTTGGCTGGTAATTTCTTTTTCTTTTAATATGTGGGTTTCAAAGACAATTTTTTCCTTTTTATTTTAAAGTGTTGCCCATGTCTGAGTTCACATCAGTCAACTTTGGACAGTCTACAGATGTTTAGAGATGCCAGCCACTCCACCTACTAAGCAATGTCCGAGCAATATCAGACCTTTTGCTAGGCCTTTTTGTTATGTTACTGTGACTGCCGTTGACTCTACGTAAGACAGATGGAGTGTGGAGGGGTTAACATTGCACATCTGTTCTACATTTTTAACTAAATGAAAAGTATTAGGATTATGCATTAATTTAAGCACAATGAAGAGTGAGTAAACTCTTCAACATCAGTGTCGTGTAATTCCTGACCATTTATTATTATTCTTCTAAACCTACCACTTTGCAGCATTTACTGAAGAGAAACTGTTTGTTTTGGTAGTTTCACTGTTACCTAACAAAAAATGACTTTACATTGCTGCCAGTTTTTCCCTCCATAACTACTTCAGACAAATTCTCTCTCATCCATAAGCATCAGTTTTTTTCCTTCACTTTTGCTGCCCCTTCCTCTTTGCCCAGAAAATGGTCTTCATGTTCCTGTTCAGAGAATTTTCACACAACAATTAGAGCTCACGGGATGAAGATTCACAGAAAACTATTTCCCAGTGAGATAAAGAAACTCAGCACGTGCTACTCTTATTTAGCACTTTTCATGCAGTGTGTTTCGAACTACTTTTTAAGAGGAGTTATATTGTGTATGACCGTGCTTCATTTTTATACCAGAATTCACAACAGAGCAGACTGGAACTAGAATCTACTGCAGGATGATCAGATTCTAACAATTAGTAACAGGACAAATTTTAGCAATTCATTAAACAGCCCTAGGCAGTACCAGGTGCTGTGTTCTCTCTTTCCTACAGTAAGGAATAACAAATGCTCATTTCTCTCCACATTGGTAGACAGATGGGTAATCAGCTAACTATAGCAACCAGAGGTGAGCCCATCTCCATGTGCCATCCTATTCAGATTAGCATACTTTTTGCCCATTCTTACTATATCTTATTTGTTCACACAGAAGTTAGTAGCACAACCTTGTGAAATTTTTTGGCCATATAGTTAACTGAAACATGCTGCTCCCATCAGAAGCATATGCATATTTTTAGTTTTTCTCAGTTCACATCATGCTTTCCTCTGAGGAACACAGGAGATGCCCTGCTGAATTAGTCCAATGGTCCACAGAGTGCAGCATCCCCTTTAGTAGGATGGGTTTCTGTGTTGGAAACTTCAGAGAACAGTGAAGAAGTGTGGAATAACATGCCATCCACTACAAAACCAGCTCTACCATGGCTTTTTAACATACTAAAGGCCCAACAAAGGAAATGAAATTTGAAGCCTCTGAACTGAAATGACTTATTGCAAACTATGTAACAAACTTTCAGAGAATACAGGACAAGTCCAGATTTTGGCTATCTTTAGGGAACATTGGAAAAATTTCTTTTCATGTACATGACTTTATTGCAAGTTACACAATAATGTTTTTTCTCTTTTTTCAATACCAGCTCCTATGGTAATAGTTACTTCGGCATAACAATATTAAACTATTTATTTTGCTAAGAAAACTCTAGTATGCAGGACTACAGAAAGGCTTATGAGTGTGTACCATAGGGCTCAATCTATAAGAAGATTTCTTAAAGAAACGAAAGTGAATTATTTCTTAAAAATCTCATTAATTTACAGTCTTCAACATGTTTTTTTATGTTAGATGAGGTAAGAGTAAAATTGTGTTTTCTGGCTTTTCTTTTTACTACCTCTATGGTTTTTAAACATTTGGATTGGTATAACTAGGTAGATGATAATTTTTTTACCCTAGGAAGAATTAGTTTCTTTGCATCATTTACTTCCGTGGCCTGTCTAAGCATATATAAATACAAGAACTTATGTCTTACCCTTTAGCTCCTAGAAATGTATAAACATCACGATAGTTACACCACTTTACATCCCTGGCTGAAGAAAACTTCTTACTCTTTACACCAAAAGGAAAATAACTATTTACTTTATCACGCATTTATTTTTGTCTTTGTCTATCATATCGTACTACCCACTTCCTTTTTTCAATTATACAGTTCTAACCTCTTGTGGTATTTAAAGAAGGAAAACGTTCCAGCCTTCTAATCTATGAATAACTGCTCCTCAAAGAAATTTCACTTTTCCTTGCTGTATGAAAGGAACATACTGTATCAATTAAAAAGATTTCTATGAAGAAATCCAATTATAAAAACACAAGGCCTGATTCAAAGCCTATTTTAGTCCATGGAAAGACTTTTGTTGACTTATTTGGGCTCAAGTCCATATTCAGCAATGGTTAAATTGAATAAGAAAAGAGCTTATTTTCAGTTAACATACAATCTATAGGCATGTTGAATGCAAAAATATTTTTACATTCTCTCTACACCTTCCATTAAAGCATACCAATTGATCATTTTTGGAAATACAGTATTGTAACAGAGCAAAAAACTCATATGAGAATACATATATTCTTTACATGTGGGACTCTTTTAATATATCTATCCATTATATCTGTACAGCAGCATTAATTTTTACAGAAAACATATGGAAGGAGGAAAGTATTTTGTACTGTGAACATCACATGATGGAGATGTGAAAACTGCTTTCTGAAACATGAGAATTCTTCAAATTAACTACTTCAAAATTTCTCATTTAATGATTTTCCATGTCCATATTTTAACACTATTTCCCAGTCAAACAGCCATTCCTTGTTATTAGGGCATTTCTACAGCTCTGAAAACCTGCATCCATCAAGAGACTCAAACACAGAAATTAGAGCAGACTTGCTTTCTTTCCCTTTCTTCCCTAACAGTGGGACAGAGGAAGTGCTGGAATTTGCTCCTTTTTTGTGTTGCGTGTTTTCTGAAAGATGCAACGAGGAAGCCATTAGTAAGCAGAGCTGGCAGAGAAAGGACTTTCTGTGGTCAGTAATACAGACTACGCCTAGATCCAGCCTCTGTGCCTGAGACAGCTTGCTGTGCAAAACAAAAGCCTCTGTGTGCAAACTCTCCCTTCACTTTCCTCCTCCACTGCGTGAATTCAACCTGGCTGGGAAACTGCCAGAACTACCAGCTGAGTAACCCAATAGAGGAGAGTTTCTTTGAGGCAAAGAATGGGGCCTGTGGCTCCAGCCTACGTTAGCTGTAGGAGCTGGAAATAAGCCACAAACACTGAGCTGAGCTTACGCTGTTTTCTCCCTCAGTAGAAAGAATTATATTTGCAGAATATTGCCATTGATATGAATGGGATGACAACTACATTTCCAACCTTTTTTAATAGATAAAAACAATTGAGTAATCACTACAGCAACTAAGGATTGATGAGGTTAAGCCAGCTATGAAACGTGTACATTTATTTTGAATGCCAGCCAGCACAATTTACAAGGAACTTTCTTAAACCACACAGCCTACAGACCAAACAAAGACTTTGCTTTGGGTGTACCCTGAATGCAAAAAGAGAATATGCCATTTCAAAGTGGAGATGAGCTTGAAAGAGACAATTTGGTCTAAATTTCTGCTAAATTCAGTGTGATTTCAGTGGAGAACTTTGCGTGTTGGTCTTATTCTTTCTTAACACACATATTAATATTTATTTACCAATGCATATACTTAACAGCTAACTAAAACTGCTTTTCCACATCTTCAGATAAAGTTATCCAAGTGGATGTTGATAACCTTCTGTTCACATCAAAGATAGATCTCCAGACAGTACAATCCTTTCTAAAAGCATTTTGCATCATAGCACATTCTCAGCAGCAAAATATTTTTAAGCTGAATGTTTTGTATTATGAACTGTGCATCCAGAACCCTTTGTGAAGTAAGTATGAATGACAGAAAAATGAATTTTGTATGCAAATACTGAAACCACATTATGGCAGGCAATAGCATAGCAGGTCTTGTCTGAAGTTTCTTGAAATTACATCGGTGTACATATTAATATAAATATCTTAAACTTGATTAGACGTGTATGCATCATTCACTGTAACTCATTAGATTATTCATTAAAAAAAGAAAAAGGGAAAGCCATCAAAATTAAAGTATAAGAGAAAAAAAGCACTAAATATGTACTATCTGTGGACATTTTTCAGTATTCAATAAATTTAGAACACTTCTATTGACTGATTTTACAGGATTAGGGAAGTAATCATCTCCCTGTGCTTGGTACTGGTGAGGCTGCATCTTGAATACTATGTTCAGTTTTGGGCCCCCCACTACAAGACATTGAGCTGCTGGAGGGTGCGCAAAGAAGTCAGCAAAGCTGGTAAAGGGGCTGGAGCACAAGTCATATTACAGAGGGCTGATAAACTGAGGCTATTTAGTCTAATCTGGAGAAAAAGAGGCTGAGGGGAGACCTTATTTCTCTCCACAACTGCCTGAAAGGAGGCTGTAGTGAGGTGGACATTTGTCTCTTCTCCCAAGTAACAAGTGATAGGAAACGGTCTCAAGTTGCGACAGGGGAGGTTTAGACTGGATATTAGGAAAAACGTCTTCACTGAAAGGGTTGTCTAGCATTGGAACAGGATGCTCAGGGAAGTGGTTGAGTCACCATCCCTGGAGATAATTAGAAAATGTGTAGATGTGGCACTTACTTAGGAACATGTCTTAGTGGTGGACTCGGCAGTGTTAGGTTTACGGTTGGACTCAATGACCTTAAAAGTCTTTTCCAACCTAAACAATTCTACGATTTATTTATATATGGAAAACTAATCGCCCTATCACCTACCTTTCTTATATCTTTTATTTTTCAGGGCTGCCCCTAACAACTTCAGTTTTCCTCGTTCATAAGAAAACCTATGTTAAAGCAGAAAAGACAATTCAAAGTCTTCTGTGCTTTTCCATGCTTTTTTATTGTATCAGAGGCTAATCATCCCGGTCTACTCCTGTACAATCAAACCAAGAAGTCGGCTTGATGAAAGTAACGGAAGTCTTCAAAAATACGCAGTTTAAAACAAAAAGTAAAAAAAATCACATCTTCCTGGATGTGATCAGGAAGAAGGGTATAGCAATTATGTAAACAAAAGACAGTGGACTAGAGATACCATTGGTCTGATACAATATGACAGTGTAATTTTCAAAAAATCCTATATGCTGAGAATAAAAACAGAAAACAGAAATTTAATTTATACAATCCTTTGTTCTTCATTACAAACAAGCCTGGATATGTTAAGACCTATATCCATGTCATCCAACAGATAAAGCAAAATAGCATGAACAAAAAGTGTATATGTAGTGAGGAGAACTGTGAATATCATTATCTTATACAGAAATTCATAAGGGGTTTGCTTTTTCTTTTAACCCAGGATTCAGTTATAGCACATTCCCAAATTCGTTGTTCTTTTTAAACCTTTAGACATGAAAAGTTTTCCTGATTCTTCTTTCTTAAACACAAGTCAGCAATTTAGTCTGTATTATTCTGTGGCTTGCTTTCTACAAGTTTAACATTAGTCCCCATCACTGTTGCAGCACAAATATTGTATTATGCTTTAAAACAATGAACAGTAGTAATTCATGCACAGCTGCATAATTAAACAAACGTGATTTCCATTTTACAGATTGCTTAAAGAAGCTCAAAACTTCTGAGTTACAAAAATCCACTGTATCTAAGCATTTAAGAATTGACTATTTAGGAGTACCTTTTATAATAAAAGAAAATTAGAACATATTAATGTGCCAGAAAAACTTGCCTGTTAGAAAAGGCTCTTTTACAGTAATGGAGATAAGGAGATTAATTGGCTATAGCGGTTACTAAAAGCCAGTCAACAGAAGATCAGATCTCTCAGAAAAGGAAGGAGCAAAATAGATTGTAAGCAATCTGTGTTAAATTAATCAGTTAGGTGGTAATGACTGACAGATATGTCTAGCCTAAACGTCCTTGGATAAAATTTAAGATTAGTTTTTCTTAAACTATGTGCAGTGGACAGTGAAATTTGTTCATTTCTTTCCTTTCTGTTGCTATCAATTAATGGGTGACTGGCTCAAATGCCTCATGGTTACTTCAAAGAAGTGGACTATTTCTACTGTTTTTTCTGGACTCCTGATCAGAGCTTCTGTAGGCACAGAGACTGAGCTCCTCTGTGACTTCTGCCGTTCCTTCATATAAATCTAGTCTTTGAAAAAAAAATCACACTAATTCTGTATTTATCTTGAAATGCATCACATTCCTTTGTTACTATCATATTTTAAAGAAAAGATGAAGAACATGTCAAAAGCTTGCATATAGTCAGCACAAATCAAGAAGTAAAAAAACACTGGAAACTGATAAAGAAGCTGAGACCAGGACTGAAGTTGGGCTATGCTGTACACTAACTGTTATAGTTCAGTATAAGAACAGAGGCAGGCAGAAAACTGGAGTGATAAACATTCAACACTGGATGAAAGTAAAATGCCTTCTGATTTTAAGAAACATCTACTTTGTACCACATATAAATAATTTGATCGAAACACATTCTATCTTGGCCCTGAATTTATGTCTAAAATCTGTATAATTTATTGCTTCTCTCTTTTTAATGCCTATTTTCTTTAGACATTGCATACATTTTCTTTTAAGGACTTGCTGTCTCTCCATTCGTTTTGTAAACCAAGACATGGACTTAAGCTTTAGGTCTCCTAGAGTAACTTCTCTTGGTGTCCTGTTCTACTTGAGACTTGAAGATCCTTGTGGACATCTGACAAGCCTAAGTGCCATTGTTCTCAAAAGGCAGAGGAAGCCAATAACAAAGGGCAATTCATACAAAAGAGACCCAGCTTTCATGTGCAGGCATAAAAACTGTATTATGTCTGTGCCTCTTATTTTACGTGGGTGAAAGATTATTCTTGACCTTGACTTTAATTAGTGCACTGGAGGCTGAACCAGTCGTGTGTGTGTGTGTGTGTGTGTTCAGAGAAATGTTGTGGAAAAAAAGAGTGGGAGGGAAGAAGATAACCCAGAAGAAGATAATCCAAGTATCCTCTCTGATTTTCTTTATGTTTCATCTCTGAAGAGTTGCTGTCTGAACTCCTCAGACCTCAAGCCATTCCAGAGTAATCAAACAGTGCATCCCCTGAGACATGACTGCAGATATTGCTGAGATTTGTTAGCTATTTTTATTTCCTTTCTGTTCAACTAAATGGGGAAATAAAGGTTTAGAGTTGTATCACATCCTCACATCCTTTTTAATCAGACAAAAACACTCGCCAATGTACCTAATCCTTTCTCCTCTTCCGTTTTTCTGTTTTTAAGAGGTTTTTAAAGTGTATGGAAATAGTTTTACAGTCAAATTCAGCACTGTTAAATGATGGAAAGCTCACTTTGATCTGACTTTCTTTTTACTGAACTTGTATTTTATTCAAACACTGTGATTGGATCAACAAAAAATAGACCAGAATCTGTGTTCAAGCTAGTTACAAGCTAGCTGAGAAGTATATTGAAACAGCAGTTCATTCAAATTATTCCCTACTTTTCCTATTTGATAAAGTTTGTGTAAGTCATCTCAGATACAACCAAAACCAGGTAATATCAAATCTGGAAACCTTTCATTTGAAGAGCTTTAAAACCAAGGGAACTCTAGCTATAGAAGAAGAAATCTGAAATGTTAGTAGTATTGAATTATGCAAACTCCAGAGTTTCCAGGTTCCTCTCCTTGTATTTTAAAAGATGATCCTTTAAATGCTGATGAAGCTCCAAGTTTAAGGAGTTCCTGACTGTCTACAAAGGCTTCTTTACATCTTCAATATGATTTGATATGTCTACCAAAGCTTTTTAAAGGTCTAGAATCGAGCTATGCAAAAAGAAAAAAAAAAAAGCCAAATACCAGACCTGTAACACTGCACTTTTTTAAGTATTGGCACACTGTTCATGACAGCCAGCTATAAACCCCTTATTCTATCTGATTCAGCAAAATAACCTGGCTTGCTGCGCAAGGGAAGAAGCTTGTAAGTGGAATATTGCACAAGAGCACTGAGGTAGGAATATAGTGTTTGTGTGCATTCCTTGCAATTCTGCTAAGAGAAATGCATTATAACTAGCTGTACCTGTAAAATAACTTTTAAATTAAAGGCATCTGTGCAAGAACCTGACTAAATAGCATTTGTAACAGAAGTGTAACATTGCTATAACTACTGTTTGTTTTTTAATTCTGTGCTTCAGTCTAAACTTTTAAATCTGTGATGCTCTTCTGACTCGTATATTAGCTGAGTTTGTGTACTGACAGAAAGATTACACTTGCCAAAACTTTTCTATATATTGCAGCAATTTCTTAGAGATGCTGTAGCTTAAAATTCTGGTAGCACTTAAAAACCTCAAGCTTGTAAAGTCTGATTATGCAAGACAGCCCAGTTGTAAGCCACAAAATTAATCTGCCTGTGTTATACACAATATCTTATATAATATACAATTACAATATAATAACTAGCAAAACATTTGCAAATAATAATACAAAGCAGGAAAGAGAGATGTGGAGTCACTGTAAATCAAAATATTTTGGAGACTTATTTTAAATTTTGGTAAAGAAACAATTATGTAATTTTTTACTATTTTTGGTCACATAAAAAAATAAAACATGGACTTGCAAAAATTCAAGACAAACAATTAATAATTAAAAAAATTAACATTCAAAATGTGTACCCTCGTAAGATTCCTGAAAAACTTCAGTACAAATAAGATCCTTGGGAAATACATAGAGAACTATTCCTTTGTTTCCCACTCATAATATTTTCAAAAAATTAAAAAGAACATGGAAGAATTCATATTGCCATGGCACTATGAGTTTCTGTCATAGAAATTGTTTGAATTAGAAGAAACATTTCAAGGACATCTAGTCCCACCTCCCTGCAGTAAGCAAGGACATCTTCAACTATAGTAGGTTGCTCAGAGTCCCATCCAATCTGACCTTGAATGTTTCTAGGAATAGTGCAGTTACCATCTCTCTGGGCCAGTATTTCACCACCCTCATTCTAACAAAATTCCTGCTTAGTTTGAAACTACTGTCTTTTGGCTTGAAACCATTTCCGCTTGTCCTATCTCTATAGGCCCTACTAAGAAATCTGTCTCCATCATTCCTGTAGACCACCTGTAACTACTGGAAGACTGCTATAAGGTATCCCTGGAGCCTTCTCTTTGCCATGATGAACAACCCCAACTCTCAGCCTTTGTTCATAGGAGAGGTGTTTCATAGAATCCCAGAATAGTTTGGGTTAGAAGGGACCCTTAAAGGTCCATCTAGTCCAACCCACCTGCAATAAGCAGGGATATCTTCAAGTATATCAGGTAGCTCAGAGCCCCATCCAATCTGACCTTGAACACTTCCAATGACGGGGCATCAACAACTTCTCTGGGCAACTTGTTTCACCATTTCACCATTTCTCCTATCATTTTTGTGGCCCTCTGGACCTGCTCTAACAGGTTTGTGTTTACTGGGGACCCCAGAGCTGAACACAGTACTCCAGGTAGGGCCTCAAGAGAGCAGAGCAGGAGGAGAGAATCACTTCCCTCAAACCTGCTGGCCATGCTTCCTTTGATGTAGCCCAGGATACAATTGGTTTTCTGGCTGTGAGCACACATTGCCAGCTCACATTCAGCTTTTCATTGCCCAGCACCCCTCCGCAGAGCTGCTCTACATCTGCTCATTGCCCAGCCTCTATCCATGTTTGAGATTGCCCCAATTCATGTGCAGGACTTTGCATGTGACCTTATTGAATTTCATGAGGTCCACATGGGCCCACTCCTCAAGCCTGTCAAGGTCCCTCTGGATGACATCCCTTCACTCATGTGAATCAACTACACCACTCAGCTTGGTGTCATCTGCAAACTTTCTGAGGTTGCACTCAATCCCACCGTCCATGTCATTGATGAAGATACTAAACAGTATTGGTCCCAATATAGACCCCTGGGGAACAACATTTGTCACTGATCTCCATTCAGACATTGAGCCATTGACCATCCATCAAATCCATATCTCTCCAATGTCCTGATATTTCAGCCTGGCAAGAAGTTTGTTTGCATGCACTGAACACAAACACTCACAGAAACAGGATAGCACAGCATGCTAATTTCTGATGCATCTTTAATTTCTTAACATCCCAAAGCAACTGACAGCATTAGGGACTAATGAAAAACTCATACCTCTGTTTTGTGCCTCTGGCTGAAACTTCCTTCACCGTGAATTAAATGCCAATATCTGATTCATTTTTCTTTAAATGGATCAGTCCTCCCTTCATTTTCTGCAATTAAAATAGGAACTTCCATGCTAGGTAATATTCTCAGCTGCACATGCCTTAACCTTGACTAACTCTATAGATATCAGCAAATTTACTCCTGTTTTGAAATATGTATCAATCAAACCTCTTTATATTTTGTTCATTATCCTGGCTACTATTTCCTCCCTTATGCCACCACTGTGGCTTATTAACACTGCTTTCTGATTCTAATGGGAGCATGGTTATTTTGGAATGAAAAGTATGTTAAACTCAGCCGGCATATTTGGCTCAGAGTTGTTTTATCCATAGATCAGAAACAGTTGGGGGAAAAAGTCACTATCATTATCACTATCATGGAAGTAGGGAAGCTGATACATCTGGTAGTAAAGCAACTTTTCCAACATCACACTGCTGGTACCAAAGCCAGCCGGATCTCTTGATTCATAATCTAATGCTTTGGTTATTCAACCTTTTGGCCTCCCAAGGAGAATTCCCCAGTTTCTCTAGAGGAGTTCCCAGACAGAAATATTAGCACTATACAACTGACCTGCAAACCAGTGCTCATACAGTCTGACCACGTCATGCTTTTGAGAAAAATGCTTGTAATATTTACTAGCTGTGCGTAAAGTATGTGGCAGACTTCCAGTCATTTCACAGACACTGCTACTCCTACTGCTTCCACAAACACATCCACTAGCCCTAAGTAGGTGCCCTGCCTGCTAACTCTGCCCACCGCCCCAAAAAAGGAGGCCAAAATACAGATACGTGGTAGACTTAAATTCATATTGTGTGTTTCAGTTTAGTTGTACTCCTTTCTTTTGCCAAGAGAGTGTGGCTTTGACCAAATCCTGTAATTATGCTTGCCAGTTGTACTGTGTCTCCAGAAATGTGCGAACTACAAGTTATAAAGTTGTGTTAAAAATACATATACACTCCTTCATGTCTCCAAAATATGTACAGTTGAGGGCACTATGGAAAAATGTAGCTTCCCTGAATAACCAAATATGAGAGGACAGCCTATTCCACTAACGCAGACCCAGAAATAATGCACTACTCTCTAAAAGAAGTAAATGCTGGACCATCCAAAAGAAGTGGATTAGAAAACATAGCCAGAGCCTACCTTAATCAGTCTATTGCTAGGAGTATTTTATAAACCTTCTAGTAGCTGGAGGAAGAGAAGTTTTCAGGAGTACCAAAGAGGAAATACTATTCATATTATTTATGACATCTAGGTTCCTACACCCCTTGAGATCCAGAAAATACATTCCTTAATAAAGGAACAGTTCCACCTTTGGCTAAAAGGTCATTCCTAAGTGCAGTTTGTTTAAACATATCAATTTTTGACAGTGTTCAGATGAAGATTTAGTGTTGCTTACTTGATGGTGTGAATAATTCATTCTTTTCACGACAGGCATATACTAATTTCACAGAGGAAATGCCTCCACACCCACATTTATTGACTTGGGGAACAGCATTCACCAAGCAGTCAGATATGTAACTCACAGTAGGAAACAAGAGGATCTTTAAGGAACATGTTGAAACACATTAAAAAAACTACAAAACCCCAAAATAACAACAAAATTTGCTCTTTGCTGGTCACAACAAAACAAATCCAGCTTCTGCAACAATAAAAAGTTTCTTTCACGTTAATTATTGTCAAAACTCAAAAAGACGTTCTGGTTGCAAGAGTGAGCAAATGTTGTACCAAGAACAACTGGAAATAAACTGCATCCTGCCCTACCCAGTGACTGAGGTTCTCCTGCACGGGGGCTGGTTAAGAGGCCCAGCAGCGTACCTGGCCCTTGCAGAAATGTAGCCAACTGGTTTGAGGACACAGCCAGATCCACATAACCGCTTGTGGTATTTGGCTGCAAGCTATGAAGGGCTGCACAATGATCCATTTTAATATTGCAAGTGGAGTACCACGTAGTCCTCTTTTGTATCCCTCCCTGAGGGAACACACCTGTGACGCTCATGCTAGTTAGTCGTGACTATAGATGATGTCGGGTATTCTTTCTGCCAGTTTCCATAAAAGGTCTTCTGACTGCTGCAGAATGGGTTAGTATCCCATATATAGAGAAAAAATCAAATGAAATTAAAAGAAAGGTTTGTGGACTAAAGGAAATGAAGCAAAGAATTGTGGGTTATCCATGACAGATGATGGCAGACTGCAGGTTCATGTCCCACTGAAGTCAAAGGATCCAGAAAATGCATTCCTTAAGAAAGGAAACAAACTAATCTGATGTGAAAGGCACTCCATTGGCAATAATAAGCACATTAGATTCACATTCATATTACAAGGGTGAAATAACATGCTGGACACCAGGAATCTCTTTTCCACTGTGCCAGGGTCCTGCTCACTCTACAGGGCTGGGGCTAGCACCCAGTATGAACGTTCACACGCAGCAGCAAGGACATCAAAGAACTTCTCACTTTTTTTCAGTGTCATTTTTTGCCACGCGGAACGTAGAACATTCTCTAACAATAAAATATTTAGGTTAAACCAGAATGTAGATGTTTATTTTCTTGTATTTTGTACAAGATAGGGAAAGAGGGAAATTCTCAGACATATATCTTCAACTTTTTTTCATATTTTCTCTCTTTTCTCTTCCCAAATGCATAAAATGATTGAAAACTCACCCATCAGCAAATAAGTTCATGGCAAGCTGCAAAACCAGTATGCTTCTCTAAAGCAAAACAACACATCAGCTCTCAAATTCAGTTACCATTATTCAGTGAAACAGCCAGAAAAATCATCAATGCTGATAAATTTTAACAGACATGCTGTAAAAATCCTTTATGCATTCAATAGCCAATACATTGCACATATTAAAAGTAGATGATTTCCTCAGTGCTAATTCCAAGCATCAAAATACAAACTTAATATTCACTGTAAGAAATGAAAGTATTTCCGTGGAGGCAGTCAGAACACCACAATGATTGCACAACAATCACTGAAGACACGGAGAGCAATGATTTTCCAGTCACATACTAACTGAGTGCCTCCAAACGTTTTTTAACAGACTTTGTACCTGTAACATGACTGAAACTCAGAAGAGAGGCAGAGATACTCCACTCCGGTAAACTTTTAATCATTAGAATAGTCCCACACATTTTTATGGCAACATTTACACAGGTAATATTATATCTTATTAATATTTGCAAGGTAAAAATTAAAAATTTGCAAGGTAAAGGTTAAAAGCACTTCTCTTCTGTCAGAAGTTAACTGGTATGAAATAGGATGACTGTACAAAGTCAACCAGAAACAAGTATTTATACACAATACTTAAGCATCTTGATACTTCAGAACAGCAAAACCAAGTACTTTGATTGGAAGGGTGAAGATAGACCCTCTCCAGACACATGAACACAAACTAGAAGTACTCCTTTTAGTCAGAGTTAGAGGAGCATCGAAAAAAATTAAAACATTTAAAAGGACTTGAAGTATTTTTGATGTTATGGAAATCTAGAGCATTTATTAATGAAAAGTAATAACACACACACTCATCTCAATCCAAACCACCTACCCTCACTTGCTAGCCATTTCTTTTGAATAAAAAAAAAAATCCACTTTACTCTAAGAATGTCTTCAGTCCTGTTTATACCTTTACTCCCATTATATTTTTATTAGTCTTTTTTATTTCAGTATCTCTGTGAGCAAACCAAGAATGGAGACTCATTGTAGCCCATACTGCACAGACGTGGGCCAACATAAAGGACTGCCCCGATGAGCTTGTATATAAAATAAGAAATTGGCCATGCAAGCCAATAGAATAAATGCCCTTGTGCGCCAATGTAGAGACAATCATACGAAGAGGGACATATTTTACAAAGCAATCGTGAGGAAACATTCCAAGTTAATATCTCAGAACACATGTGAGCTGATGTAGTTTCGAAATACTAATAATATTTTCCATTGTATTTGTCAAAAAATGTTCTTCTGATTGTACCTAGGGCTTGAATACAAATAAGTGGATCAGGTTTCACATTCTGCCAGATAACTTCAAAGTCAGTTCAGCTTTTACCCTAAAAGCAGCAAAGGCTGTTCCAGTATCAATAATATTTTCCTGTTTTAATAATCATTATATTTGCTCATACATGCTTTGATTTTACCTTCCATGAATCTGGTACAATAAGCTCTACATTTATAAGAAAATGAATAGCCAAGGGAAAAGGTTATTTTCTTTGGCTCAAGTCACACTCTTCCTGGGCTGGGCAGAACTATTCTTGACCCAGTTTTATAGGTTTCACAGTTGGCTGACCCATTCATTGTCAACTGATACGGATGTTAGATCAAAATTGTCCTAGCAACCAAGAAAGCACACAAAGATCTGAAGGAACTCCAGCATTTAAACATTTAATTTGAGATCTCCCACTCAGTGCAAGTTAGGCAAGTGCAGCCTTGCTTGCTGAAAACATCAGCCAGCACAGAGTAGGAAACAAGCTGCTTTGTAAAAAGAGCCCTAGCTAAGCTGGCTAAAACAGGGTTCACTGCATGCTGTAAATTACTGCCTAATTAATAAACAGGCTAAAGAGCGTGTGGCCAATCCAGAGATTTTGTATTTTCTCCTTAAAACCAAAGAAAACAGACCAGATGAGACTATCTTGAAGTGTGTGCATGTGAAGACAAGCCTCCTCTCTTTCCAGCAACAAATGATAGGGTTTGTGAAGATTAAGAAAGGTTGACAGTGTTCAAGAACAGCCCTGGCAACCACGATATGTCCTGAAAATCCAGAGTTTCAATGTGCTGTGCATTACTTGTCCTTTCTCTTCTTGTGTTTTTAGCTCTATGTAAGAAGAGGAACCAGTGATGTCACCCGTTGTAAAATGCATGAAGTCCAGATTCAAGAAGCACTGCTAAGAATTATTTTAGGTTTAAAAGGAAACATATAGTAATGCAGTAAGTAATGTTCACCAATACAGTATAATCTCTCCCCCAAAATGGCTTGGAATTAGTGTATTGGTTTTAACCTGAGAACCAGGGTAACATTAAGAAAATGGAAACTTCAACTTCTTTAAATACATATGCCAAGTAGAAAAAATGTTTGGAAAAAGGGAATTTTGGTATAATAGCTTGCACCGGGAAAACAGTCTTTATTACTGTGTCAAGAGTTTATAGGTGTTACTCTTGTAATTCCTGTAACAAGATTCTTAATTCTATTGTACTACCTGAACTACTTTTATTACTCAGCTTTTATTCATTCCTTAATTTATTGAATGTCTTTTTTTCCCTTTTTCCTGTTTTACATGTTCTAAAACATCATCTTGCTCTTCCATTAAAGCTGTTTAGATAGGAGCAAAAAGGTCAATTTGCGGTTTGTCTGTTCTTCAGCAATCTGCTTGGCATCCTTCAGGCAAGTTAGACTTTTCCCGTAAGTAAGATATTTGTGACACTATATACAGATTGGTACTGTTATAGATATGGAGAAAAACTCACATATAAAAATCCTCATAAAATGGACTTTCACTGAAAAATTATATTTAACTTTACCAGAGTACTCCTGCTATTCTTATATATAGAATGAGAAATTCCAAACCTGGCATAGGAAGTTTAACTACAACAGGTCCTAAAGAGTCAGATTTTAAATGGCATTCACAGTGCTCACTCTTCCTTTTTGCAAAATCTCTAAGTGCACTTGTAAGACCAGCCAATTTATTTATTTGTTGTACAGGATTGCCCACTGGCAACAGACACCAGTCAAACTACTACCATGTCATATGTTGCTCCAACACAGAGCAAAGAGATGCTTCCTATCCCCACTCTTACTATGGAATGAGAGTAGCACAGATTAGTACAACAAACAGTGACTAATGTATATAGGTCATCTGTCCACTGACACGGATGAGATTATAAACTTCAACTCATGACAAGAAATTCTGCTTTCATTTAAAGCTTCTGAGTCAGCACTTGCCATGAAACTAACAGTAAACAGTTCTCATTTTTTGACTGATAAATTGGATCCACTCACTCCACATCTGTTGAGCCAAATACTCTGGAAAGGATACCATTTTTTACCTGAGAAGATCATTTGTTAATTGGCAATGGTGTGCTTGGCTAGAACACAATATATGAAAATAATTATTGTCCTTATACTAGGCATAGTAGAATCATATAATTGTTTATGTTGGAAAAGACCTTTGAGATCACTGAGCCCAACCAAATCCAGAAGACTGGAAACAAAACGACAAATTTAGAAAGACGGTATCCATTGAAAAGTTCAGCGATTGTTTGATTAAATTCATAGCACCATAGAATCATCTGGTTGGAAAAGACCCCTGAGATCATCAAGTTCAATAGTACCATGACCCTCAGAAACTCATCTACCCGCCTTTAAACACCTCCAGGGATGGTGACTCAACTACCTCCTTGGGCAGCTGTGCCAGTGCCTGACTTCCTTTTCAGTGAAGAAATTTTTCCTGATGTCTAATCTGAACCTCCTCCGGTGCAACTTGAGGCCATTTCCTCTCTTTCTATCACTTGACACTTGGGAGAAGTGACCAGCACCACCTCACTACAACCTCCTTTCAGGTAGTTGTAGACAGTGATGAGGTCTCTCCTCAACTCCATTGTTTCATTCTTGCAGAAACTGAAGTTACTTTTCACCGTGACCAATGGCTACTACACTGCAATGGATCATGTAATTTTAGCTGAATGTAGTATAAACCCTGAACTTGAAAAAGGAGTATAGCAGAAAAATAGGAAACATTAAAAATACCACAGAGATTGTGTGACATTGCTTAGAAAATGCACTTTTATAAAAATAGCTAAAAAATAAAACTGTTCAGAAGAATGTAAAAATGGAATTTGATTTATAATGGCCATGAAAAATGAATTGACATGATACAAGAAGGGTTTTACTAGAAAGACTCAGATTTCAAACTGCTAGTTATGTTCCAATTTCTTCCATCAGTGTCAGCATTCAAGTCATAGCACGCATAATAGAAAGACAATGAGAACTAAAAACTGATTTTCCATCTTCTGTAGAATTCATTTTCAAGTAAAGGATTTGAAGTATAAAATGAAAGTAATCTAATCCAGTTAAAAAATAAGGTTTTAATTAGACAAATGGCATTACTTAATTTATTGTTTTTAAATTATATCTCTCTGTTCCATAATAAGAGTTCAGAGGAGGTTATGTTTTCCATTACTAAATCCAGTCTGTCATAGACTCATTCAAAGGAATGTTTTTCCCCAGTAAGTGACAAGTATCTTCAGTCTCAAAATATCACAGAATCATGGAATGGTTTGGGTTGGAAGGGATCTTAAAGCCCATCCAGATCCAATCCTCCTGCCATGGGCAGGGACCACTCCCACCAGACCAGGCTGCTCAAGGCTCCTTCCAACCTGGCCTTGAACACCTCTAGGGAGGAGGAGGCATCCGCAGCTTCCCTGGGCAACCTGTGCCAGTGTCTCACCACCCTCAGCATGAAGAATTTCTTCCTAACGTCTAATATAAATCTTCCCCCTTCCAGTTTAAAGCCGTTCCCCCTCGTCCTATCACTACCTGCCCTTGTAAATAGCCCCTCACCAGCTTTCCTGTAGCCCCTTCAGGTACTAGAAGGCTGCTATGAGATCTCCCCAGCGCCTTCTCTTCTCCAGGCTGAAGAACACCAACTTTCTCAGCCTGTCCTAATAGCAGAGGATCTCCAGCCATCTAATCATTTTCATAGCCCTCCTCTGGACCCATTCCAACAGTTCCATATCCTTATGATGTTGTGGATTCCAGAACTGGACACAACACTCAGGAAGGGTCTCACGAGAGCAGAATAGAGGGGCAGGAATCACCTCCCTTGACCTGCTGGCACGCTTCTTTTGATGCAGCCCAGGTCACAGTTGGCCTTCTGGGCTGTGAGCACACATTGCCGGCTCATGTCCAGCTTCTCATCAATCAGCACCCCGAGGTACTTCTCTGCAGGGCTGCTCTCAATCTCATCGTCCCCCATCCTGTATTAAAACCACAGATTGCCCCGACCCAGGTGTAGGACCTTGCACTTGGCCTTGTTGAATCTCACGAGATTCACACAGGCCCACTTCTCTTGCTTATCCAGGTTCCTCTAGATGATATCCCATCCTTCTGGTGTGACCACTGCTCCGCTCAGCTTGGTGTCATCTGCAAACTTGCTGATGGTGCTCTTGGTCTCACTGTCTATATCATCAATGAAAATATTAAACACCACTGGTCCCAGTACGGACCCTTGAGGGACACCACTTGTCACATATCTGGACATCAAGCTGTTTCTCAATGCTGCAAGGATGCTGCAAAGTTTCTATGAAGTCCTGAGAATTTCCCTAATAACTAAGTTCCTTGTGGATTAAAAATCCCAATAAACTGTATTACTATGGAAATCCAGAATCCTGTTGTTAAAATGTTTGCATTTTCATGTCTACTGGAAGACAATTTATATATATTTTGGACTGAAGTATAGCATTTTTATTAGTTGCAGCTTGCCAGGACTATAGGAACCATAAGAGCTGTTACTCCCAGTCAGGGCAAAGAGGCACAGTCCGTGAATAGTGGACGGAGACGAAAACTTCAGATAAGATATGTGTGAGTGCAGAAAGTGCTCTGGTCTTTGTTTCTTCATTGTATTACTAGCCTATATAACAAACAAACCTAATCATCTTCTCACTATGAATATAGCCATGTCTTGTAACATGTCAGTTGTATAGTTGCCTTCATATCAGTACCAGTATTCTCATATTACAAATATGAATGTATTTTTATTGATGTAAATGTAGGAGTTTCCCTAATAATTCACAGTATCACAGTATCACAAGGTTGGAAAGGACCTCTGAGATCATCAAGTCCAACCTATAACCCAACACTAACACCAACCCATCATCTAAACCATGGCACTCAGTGCCTCATCCAGTCTCCCCTTAAACACCTCCAGGGTCGGCGACTCCACCACCTCCCTGGGCAGCGCATTCCAATGGCCAATCACCCTTTCAGTGAAGAACTTTTTCCTAAGATCAAGCCTAAACCTCCCCTGATGAAGCTTGAGTCCATGCCCTCTAGTTCTGTCACTGGTCACCTGAGAGAAGAGACCAACCCCTGCCTGACTACAACCTCCTTTTAGGTAGTTGTAGAGAGCAATGAGGTCTCCCCTGGGCCTCCTCTTCTTCAGACTAAACAGCCCCGGCTCCCTCAGTCGCTCCTCGTAGGGCTTGTGCTTCAGCGCCTTCACCATCTTCGTTGCCCTCCTCTGGACACACTCCAGCATCCTGACATCTTTCCCAAACTGAGGGGCCCAGAACTGTACACAGTATTCAAGATGAGGCCTGACCAGTGCCGTGTACAGGGGGACGATAACTTCTCTGGTCCTGCTTGCCACACTATTCCTGATGCAGGCCAGAATGCCATTGGTCTTCTTGGCCACCTGGGCACACTGCTGGCTCAGGTTGAGCTTCCTGTCTGCACTTTTAATGATAATTGTATTTTTTATAATACTTTGCACTAATACAGTATATCTTACTTAAGCCACAAACAGTATTCATTATTAGGAGCAGCATATGAAACCAGGAGGAAGCAGGTTCAAGATGTAAAAACGTTCGGGTTCTACTTTTTTTTCAATTCAATATTGTATATAGAATCTTTGGAATTCCTTGCCACAGGATTTTGTGGAAGATATGTGTTCACTTTGATTGAACATTACTCATTGAATTTAAGAGGGAAAGAAAGATGCATCTTCTCAGACTAGAGAAGTCTCTGAATCTATAATTGTTGGAGTCTGGAACTATTTCTCAGGGAGTCACCACTACATGGAACAGGGGGGAGGTGAGATTGTTTCTATCAGACAAAACTCTTGGAATACCTTCAGTCTTCTAACAAACTATTTATTTTCATTTCTTGGTCTTGTATCATCCTACGACAGTCCTTAAAACTTGTTCCTTTCTAGAGTACAATCATCTGCTCAGACACATTTGTCAGGGTCTGGAGAAAATACTACAAACAGCTTTCGTTGTTAAAACTGATTCTGCCTGTTTTGGAGTTCCTCTTTCTATCTAATTTCTTCTGGATCTTTTTAGAATGTCTCTCATTCAGGACTTCCATCTTTTCTGGCATCAGTTTAGCACCCTGATTGCATCCAAGAGGGTGGGAATTGGTGTACTTTTCCCCTCTATGATTCTGCCCACAATGATGAATTTGGAGTGTTGCAGCGGGGACTCTGTATTAAGTCTTTACTGAAAATTCTGTAGACCACATTAGAGATTGTGTTATTGCAGTTGAGGTATTCCAATCACCAAGAAAAAGTTACCAGTACTCCATTAGCTAGCATAGTACTTCATGTTATGGTCATAAGCTTCCCCTGTGTGACTCAGATGTTGGTCACCCGTTGGTATTGGCAGAGGGGACTTCAACACCTCCTTCTCCTTATAAAGGGGCTTCTTCTTGTCTTCAGCTTGAAGAGCCTGAGCTTATTGTCTCTAGAGTTACTCACAGCTGCAGCTGGTTTCACATTTATAAACAGGTATCAGCCTATCCCTTACCAAACTAAACCCCGCACTTAACCCTGAAATAGAAGAGTATGAAATACAGAAATAAACCTGAGCTAAACCATATGGTTTCAGGAGACAACAAGTGAAAACAAGAGGCAGATCTGCGAGTCAGAGGGTCACACACTGAAAAATAGTGAACTGGAGGGGGACAAACAGCAGCTGCTTAATAGCAGTTGTCAAGTGTGGTATCTTGTTCTACAGCAAGCACTAGACATGAATAACCATCAAACAACCAAAAAAGATGGTGAATGGAAGCAGGTTGCCCCTGCTGTCTCCATTAGAACAAGTCATCTGGCTTGCAGGATGTTTCTAGGAATAAACAGAATAAACTCTTTCAATGGGCCACATGTGGCCCACTAACCACAATTTGAATCCTTCTGACACAAAGCATTTCCTCCCACATATATTAGCCCTCCGGAAAAAGCACCAAGAAGAATGTACGCTATAAAAATTAAAGGTGAGACCAAACATGAAACATGCATTATTATTGTTAGAAAATGTGATTTTTTCATGAAGAAAGGATATTTTCTATGCTTCTCTAGGATTATGCTTCTGACTAAGTGTCAAGAACATAACAACTTACAGCTAGTTTGATCAACTCTTCTTTTCATATAGGCATAAAACTTGCAGATCCTCCCAACACCAGTGCATATGACAGACACATTAGGAACAGGTCAGTCAAATATCAGATCTTTTTCATATTAAAGTACTGGTGCATTTCAATGTTTGAGATGCAAGAACTGTACCTAAATAAGCCATAAACTGATTCCTCAACAATAGAAAAACAAGTAGACATCCGAAGTCCAAATATTAACTCCTATTTCTGCTTTAAGCCACAGGGAAAATTCCCATCAGTTTAAAGGGGAGATGAGTTCAGCCATTCAGAAAAAAAAACATTCATTTAAAAATCCTTTACTCCTGTAGTTGTACATGGCACTTTTAATTGCAGAACTATCTCAGATAACACTGCTGAGTAAATCTGCTGTTAAATGTTTTGCAGCTAAGAAGCCTTTCTCTTTTTACAGTGCTAAAAATTCTTGTGGCTCAAAGTAGTCAATATTGCACATCCAAACTCTTTCACCTTATTCTCCTAATTTCCTCATTCTGATTTTAATTTTTTCACTAGCTGACTTATAAATACTTTTTATTGGAGAACATACTTCTGTTAATATTTAATATGAAACACATATCTACGTTTTAGGCTCCTGAAAACTCTGAAATCAACTAGGAATTTAACTCCAGTCCTTTCATTTCACTATGAAGTCTTCCTGTCAAAGGATTCATATCAAAATGAATGCTTTTTAGGAATGGATATTTTCTCAACCTATTGTGTTAGGACAGCTTATACTGTGACATCTCACATTCCGGTATAAATTGCCTAGAAATTCACACATCAACAGGCCTGACACTGGAAACCAAAAGGATTTCCTGAAGTCGTTTCACAAATGGTTAATAACACAACACAAAACCTGCACTATTCTCTTGAGCTGAAATACCATGTTATTCCCAGCTGTACAAGAGAACTGCCATTCAAAAAAAAATCATCAGAACCTTTAAAGGACTAAATTTTTAGTGACTTCAGAATCACTTGGTCCATATAAATGTCTCAGGAGTAAATGCTTTCAAATGGCACTCTTTGAGCAGTAGGCAAAGGGTTTCCATTTATAAAATTGTTCCTATTTATGGGAAGGAAAGGAGTGCCCACTCCATCTAACACGCTGGGGGCTGTCATTATTCTGTCATTACAACTTACTCTCAAGCCATAAACAGACCCATTCCAGTTTAAATGAAAAGGGAACAAGTCGTAAAAAAATAAAGAACGTGTAAAAGGATGAGACGTTTCACAAAACAGTCAATTGCACTGGCTTTATGAATCACAAACAACAGCGCTGTTTAACAGAAGCAAAACTCCCAGCTATTATGTCTACAGCTCAGGCAATTTATGAGTTAGTCAAACGTATCCTTTTGCTACCCAAGAAGTCTTCCTTCTTCCCTTCTTCTTTTCTTTTTTCTTCTTCTTTATTTTTAATTTTTAAAAGTGCATCTATCCCACACATCTATCCACTTTCTAAGCTGAATATAAAAACAACCAGAAGACATAAAATGTTACATGAAGTTAAAAAATTGTTCCAGCAGGTTTTCAGAAAAATCTTAGGCTTTGTCTATCAAGTTCTTGCATCTAGAATTCAAGATTAAAAAATTCTTTATGCAACTTTATTAGAACTGTAGCTTTTCCCTGAAAAAAAATTCAACACTTCTGGTGATTTTACAGAACACATTAGAACAAAACATTAGCATTCTGAGGAACTGATACCAAGAAGGGATGGAGCAATTACAACTAAGTAAAATCTACTGAACACGATTCTTAAGAAGCAACTTTTGCAAGGACATTTTAAACCTTTCCTGATACCTAAATAGTACTCAGTATCGTCTTTGGAAAGAATATATGGTGCCTTCAGGGATTTCCTTGGCAAATTCGGAACCAAGTTTCAATCAGAGATTTTGGTACTTACCAAGGTAAATACTTCGAATGAATCAATGAGAAGAAATAGATAAATGAAAAGAATCTTCATTTAATACATTTTTATTCAGGATAAAGATAGTTGAAGCAGCAACAAGGCCACTATGACCTTGAACATCAGTTTCAGATCTTGCAGTGAAACACGAAAAGCCACTGTCAAGAAAGGTGAAAATCAACTGCACCTGCACCAATAGACTTGAAACATCCTCCCTTATATAGAAGCCAAGTTCAGAACTGTTCTAAGCTGTAGCAAATCCATTAACTATAACAATATATTCAAAGTTGCATTTGTCATGTATCTGAATATAGCATTATAAGCACACATTAACAGCAGAAAGATTGCTTATTTCAGCTCTACAGCATGGCAGTGACAGATGCAAGAAGGTAACCTCAGCCTCTGTAAAAGGGAACTTTGCTGATTTCTAAAGACTGAAATCAGAGCCAAATTATAAACCAATCATCTGATTCATGAACGTTCATGCAAGATGAATGCCATTTATTTGCACAAATATACTTTTTGAAGTGTAAGAAAGCCCCTTCTCTTTTCTGAGAAATGTGTAGTTTTAAGATCACATGACAGAAACTGAAAGCAGTCATAATAAAATAGTCAACCAACCAGAACACGATGCACAATGCAATTGGGAGCTAGGTGCTACACACAACGAAGTATACAGCTCACACTGTACAGATTCAAACTCTGCAATGGGAACAGTAGTGAGTTTTAGACCTGCATAACTTCCATGATACACAATCAGAATGTCAGAAAGTTCATGATTTTGCACTAGATTGTAGCCTTCTGCAGCATTCCAGAGTAGATTTGCAAGTTATTGGGGGCCTGTATTTACCCATTTATATGCAAGACTGCAAGTTGCCATCCCCCCAGGTTCTACAGAAACTGGACAAACACCTCAGTACAGGAGTCTTCTGGATTATCATTTTATCTGCAGCCGTTTTTTACATCACAGTTACTTCCACAGATAATTTTTTTAATTACAAGATCAAAAAGCTGTGTTTACAGGTCAGATCACAGATTTGTTTTCAGAAACAGTCTCTGGGAAAATGTTACCCTCAGTTATACTGGCACAGGCACATCAACTTTAGCAAAGTAACACAAGCATAAGCAAGAGCAGAAGTTGGATGCTTAATTTGAGTTCAACGACTAGCTGGTCCTAGATAAAAGGCTCTGAATAGGCTTTAATGAACTTAGTTTCCTTGCTAATTGTTTGAAATACTGAGAACCAAAATATAACAAAATCTCTCGAAAATATATTGAAGATGTATTCAACAAGCATAATTATAGGAAAGAGTTAAATAAAATTAGTTAGTAAAAGTCTATTCAGAGACAAAATCTAAAGAAACAATTGATGAGACTAAATTAAACTAATAGACTGATTCCATCTTAGAAAATACGAAACCACCAATTGAAAGACCACTAATAATCCACGATAATGTGATGTAAATCACAGAAAAGAATAACATATTCTCAAATTTCAGTTTTTAAAAGTTAGTTATGAGTATTCACTCAGTATAAAATATGCTATAAAGAACAACTCTCTCACTTAGGAAGCAGAATAAGAGGTTCTAATTGCTGTATAAAGAAGCTTACTGTGAATTGAAGAAACATTTGTTTGGTTTGAAAAAATATTCAGTACTGCTTTTTATGACCATGATTCTAGGCTTTCATGGTTTGCCTTTAATAATATTTAGTCCTTCTGAAAGCTCCTCGCCTATGAGAAAGCTTCTTCTAATTAGCTGCTTTGGCTTTTATGGTCATTCATTTTTGTAGACTTGACCAGAATAAATTTCAATTTCAACCTCCCAGCCTCCTAAATATTTGCTCACTTTGAGTGGATTTCATAGGGTCTCTGTGCAACTGAAAAACAAAATAAAGACTTACTCTACACTGCCGCAAAAAATCAAGATCTGAAAGGGGAGAGGATGGCTGCACAGATTCCTTTCTCTACAGTGTAAAGAAATACAGGACTGGAATAATAATGGAGGCATTGAGAAGAGGGTACAAGGGTGCAACATAGAAGAGTACAGACAAGATGAGAAATGAGGCACAGGCTTGACACTGGACAGCCCAGTGGCTGTGAACCACTCACAAATAGTCAGTTAAAAACATGCATACCTGGAACTTGACAAAATTGGTTTCACAGATAACAAAGAGAACAGAGAAGTAGTATCTAACATGTAAAGGGCACCATATGTGATAGATTCAGGTGTAATGTGAAGCTGCAGACCAATGAAGAAAAGGAATTTGCGAATGAATTTTATTAAACTTATAAAATTACCCTAGTACATTGCACTGACAGAAAGAAACCACCAACATGAAGATCGTATTCCTGCTGACAAAGAACTTCAGATGCTGACAACTGTCTGCAACATTCCCACAGTGAAACTATTGATTTTAGGACCCAGAGGAGCAGTGGAAGGGTGAACATGAGTCTAGGAAAGGAGGTAGAAACCAAGAAGAGTGTGTATAACAATTTTAACTACTCTATTATTACTTCTTTTCCTATAACAATTAGATCTGCACTCATAATGATTTGACTCTTAAGATTTTAATTATGCTAAAAATCAATTCTTCACTTTACTAATGTAGAATCTGTGTTTCTCCTTTGCCTATAAAAAAAGATTTTGAGCATAACAAACTGAAAGATATGAAACATTGCAGATAAAATTTCCATATTATAAAAAATCTGGGGAACCAGGAGGTGGGAAACCTACTAGGTCATCAGCATAGAGTAGGCTGGCATATAACAGCATATAAACACTCAGTATGTATCCCTCGATATTTCCAGAATTATGTTAGAAAGTTGAAGAGTCACTACAACAACCATAGACTAAGACAGTTCATAACAGCTGAAGCTAGAAATCCTAGATAGTCTTCTAATACAACCAGAACCTAATTATTGTATTACCAAGGATTTATATAATTTCCTTTTCTCTTTTGCATCTTCCATGAAAAGAATGTTTTCAGGCTTCCATACAGAGGGCTCAAACACACAGAACATGAAATGCTAACAGACTTTAGTGGTTTATTGGGTCCTTGTTCAACAGGATATGTAAATACCTGCGCATTGAATCTTGTTGAAACATAACCCTCCAAAATTTTAAAATAACAAGTTTCATGTTAAAACATTAATATAGCAGAGATGATCTATTGGTGTGTAGTTTGCTATTTCTAACAGCATATATAATCATAGAAGCACAGAATTATTCAAGACGGAAGGGACCTCAGGAGGTCATGTGGTTCAATCCTCCACTCAAAACAGAGCCTATTTCAGAATTGGATCCACCTTTGAAGATATGTCCAGTTGCTCAGGCCCTTGTCTAGTTGGATTTTTAATATCTCAAAGGATGGAGATATCACAGCCTCTCCACAAGTAGATTTCACAGCCTTTTCCAGTATTTGACTATTCTCGTAGTGAAAAAAAGGCTTTCCTAATATCTAATTCAAATTTTCTAGGTTGCAACTTCTGTCCGTTGTCCCTCATCCTATCACTGTGCACCTACTAGAAACACATATCTCCATTTTCTCTATAGCCACTTAACTGCTGTTGAAGAGAGTAGTAGGATCCTCCCTCAGCCTTTTCCAAACTAAACAAATCCGTTCTCTCCACTTCTGCTTATATGTCATGTGCTCCAGACCTTAACTGCCTTGACGGCCCTCTGCTAAGCTTGCTCGACTGTCTAGGTCTGAATGTATAATCGATCATCTAGCTAGCTCACAAAGGCATGGTTTCGTCAAATATCTCCTAGAAGAACAGTGGAATAAATATGTAATGACTCAGCAAATTTATCCACTAGTCAAGACATTGCACATAAAACCAGAGCTTTGTTAACTTATCACAGAAAATTTCCCCCCTGTAAAACACCTTCCAGCATAGCACAAATAGTCTGAAGGTCAGGAAGAGACATTTTTAAAAAAGCAGTGGGATGCAGATAAGAACAGAAAAGGGATAAAGATTCAAAGATGCCGGTGTTGGGGTTTTGCTGTCATATCCCCCAAAACTAAAAAGCATAATTCAATGATCAGAGAGAAATTGAATTGCAATGTTCTTCTAGATTTGGAAGAATCTGTAGAGCCAATGATAAATTCCCAAATAATGGTCAAAGGCATTGAAGAAGTATGTTCTTTAGATCAGTGTGCGTTTTTATTCTTAAAAGGAAGCTGGGAAGTCTTCTACCATACAAAGACTGGGTATGTTTGGTTTATAGTTTAGCTTTTCAGAGAAGTTGAAAAGGTCGCTAAAAGGTGAAAGCTGATAAAACAAGGGGGGTTCTGTCTCAGGAAGATGGGAATGCTGGGAACAGCACCCACAGCAACACAGAGAGGAAAAGCTTTGCCACATACAATATTAGGATTCCACCAGAATCCAGACAAGTCCTTAATACACGGCAGCTTAAGAGATCAGGACAGAAGATTTGACTGGATTTGCAGAGCACTCTATTTCATCTTACAGTGGTATAGTAGTCATTTTGGAAAATGACACAGATTATTATTCTGATCTCTTTCCTAGTGTCAACCTCTTCCTCCCTACCTGGAAAAATCAAACCTGTGGAATCACTGATCAGCAGAAGAAACACGAGAGAGGGCATTCTGCTCAGTTTTTATTTGAGCACAGCAACAGTTGAAATAAAGCGTTAGAGGCATACCGTGTCATGTTCTCAGGACAAAGTACAGGTGGGAAATAAAATAGAAATAGACATGTCACTACAGCAAGTGCTCCCCTTGTTGCCTAACAGGGAGGAATGCACATGCTGTTTGTGCTGGATGTGGCACCTACAGGCACAGCTACTACTGTATTCAGTTTATAGCTAATATTGGTACTTAATAATCTATAAGAAAACAAGAAAGAACCCTGTCTCAGAGTCTGTGCTATGCTTTCAAAGGTTCTTCTTGTCTTACAATACCAAGTTTTACCTTAAATTCCCAATTCATCCTCATTTAGAAAGTACTCATATAGGAGTTCAAGTGCTCAGGAGAAAGGGGAATAAAACAGTCCCAGGGGAACAGAAGGCCCCTTTTGGTGGCAATCTGCATTTAGATTGGCTTACACTGCTTGTGAAACCGCACCCTTACTCTTACTAACTATATTTGTTTCCCAGAAGACGTTCTTTATTTTACTATATACTGTGACTACAAGTTCCAGTGACTTTTTAACCTCTACCATATCAGCAGGACAAGGGAAGTGATTTGGCCCCTGTACACGGCACTGATGAGGCCGCACCTCGAGTACTGTGTTCAGTTCTGGGCCCCTCACTACAAGAAGGACATTGAGGTGCTGGAGCACATCCACAGAAGTGCGACGAGGGTGTTGAAGGGGCTGGACAACAAGTCCTACAAGGAATGGCTGAGGGAACTGGGGTTGTTTAGCTTGGAGAAGAGGTGGCTGAGGGGAGACCTCATCACTGTCTACGGTTGCCTGAAAGGAGGCTGTGGCAGAGCGAGTGTTGATCTCTTCTCTCAAGTGACAGGTGATAGGACAATGGGAAATGGACATAAGTTGTGCCAGAGGGGGTTCAGACTGGATATTAGGAAGAATTTCTTTACCGAAAGGGTGGTCAGGCACTGGCACAGCTGCCCAGGGAGGTGGTTGAGTCACCATCCCTGGAGGTGTTTAAAAAAATGGGTAGATGAGTTTTTGAAGGACATGGTTCAGCAGAGGATGGGTACGGTTGGACTTAATGATCTCAAAGGTCTTTTCCAATCGGAAGATTCTATGATTCTATGATTTGACAGTAACCCATAAACCAAAACATTTCCTAGGCATAGCAGCACAGTACTGTGCAAAAAAAACCCTTCAAATCCTTGTGTCATAAGTTACATTTAACTCCACGGTATTAGTCATTGTGTCAAAGAGTTTGTGAAAAGTATTTGGTTACCAAGAAAAAATAATTTCTATTAATGCTTCAGCAAGAAATTTTCTGGACCAAAAAAAAACCCACAAAACAGCATCAGAGAAAGAATCCTATTTCCCCTCTTTTGAAATATAAATTACCAGATATGTGAGCAATCAGTATGAAAGTAAATAATTCCACTTGTCTTCAGAAGCAGGAAATCACACTGCATAATCCCATTCAGAATTATCAAACCCTAATCTGAAAACAAGGTAATGCAAAACAAAAACCCAGCAAATCCTACTGGTTGTATAGGAAGGCTGTTCCAAAACCTCAGTGTTTATGTGGATGGAATTTCTTGCATTCTTTTGCTCATGACCAGCCCAGATGTTTTTCTTGTGCCAAATTATTCTCCAGGTTAAAGAGTTGAAACAACATATCTTTATTTACTTTCAAAGTAGCTTTCTGGCCTCCCCAGCTACAAAGAGACACGCAAGGGACAAATCCAGAACTTCATTTGCAATTAAGGCAACTTCCTCTTCTCTATTACTACATGAAAAACAGCATACTTGTCCCAGATCTATCTGAACTCTCCTCTGCAAGAGAAAAGTAAAATAAAAGCAAATAATAAATGTCAACATTAGCAAAACCCACCAATGTTTTCACTCCAGAAGGACAGAAAAAGAAGTCTAATGCTACATCTACACAAGATTCATTTGGATGAAAAACAGGTTTCCAAGATGATTAATTTGGAAACCATGAAAATAGGTGTCTTGTTTGTATGCTCAAGTTTAGAGTTCTTGACCAATCCCCCTCCTCACCATTGTTTTGATAGACATTACTGTCAAAAACAACACATCTGGAAGAACAATACTGTTTCTAGGGACAATTGTATAAAATTTTAAGGTAAGTTTAATGACGACATTTTAGAGAAACAGGAGAAAAAGCCTTCAAAAACTGGGAAAAGAAATATGTCGGTCAAAAAATAATTTTTAATGACTTTTTTCAATTCCACATGTTAAATTTATGTGACACTGATGGGTCATCAGAGCATAAAGAAATCCACCCTGATATTTTCAAGGCAAAGCTTGGGGTTTGAGGAATATAATTAAATCCAGGATATTTTTTTCTTTTTTAATTCTCAGTTCAGTCTTGACTTCCTGCAAGGCAGTGAAGTCCTATAAATTTCAGTGAGGTTAGATGCTCTCAATTCTACTTTCTATCTGTCATATATGGTATGAAAGATTCCTTCTTGTTTTTATCATCCTAGTTGGAATGAAAGAAGAATTTTCAGCTATCTTATCAGCTAGCGCTGCAAGACTGTTCTCACTCCCATCTTAGGATGTATTATTAATGATAGAAGAGCATAGCAGGCAACAGAATTTTACACAATTGATAGTGCTCGGTACCATGCCAAGATATTATTAACGTAGCTTTTTTGAAAACAAAAACAGATTTAAGAAACAGCCTATTGCTCATGGGGCCAGGGTTTAAGATTTCAGCATGAGAAACTTCTGTTATGAACATTTTGATTCAGAATAAAAAAACAAGATGGCTCTAGGTCAGCACTACCCATGTCTATCTCCCAAAATCAATGGGCATTGTCAGTATATTCCTGGTGCTATTTAAACTCCACCTAAAATCCTCCAGGAGACTTGGGAACAGAATCACTTGGTTCTGTTGTGAAGTTTAATATGAGTTCCATATCACAGTCCCTCAAAAGTAGTTATTGAATCAGAACAGGAACAGAAACTAATTTGGTTCCCGTTCAAGGCTTGATTTAACTGCTAATCATTGTCCAAAAAAAATTAATAACAAACTTGATTGTTTTAGCTGATTTTCATTATCATGGTTTCTTGCTGTTCACATCACTGTTGAGACATAAAAGTCAGCAGTAATAGAATAAGAGGGAGATGATTCACCCCGCCTGCAATGCCAGTGCTCCCTCATTGGGACTGTAGATCCAGGCTACTGAAGTTGTCACCAAGCACAGGTGTTCTGAAGAGAACCTGCTTCAGCTGAGGGTAAGACTATGCAAAATATCACTTGGTGTCTAACAGCAATATCAGGGTTGATTTTCTGCTTGCAAAGCTCCCAGCACTGGAGCTGTGGCTTCCCTAAAGGAATTTTCTCTCAGCAGTTTCCTGAAAGCCAAAGAAAGATGAACTTCATTTACACCAGTGAACTGTAACAGGAGAGTTCTGGTGATACATTACACATAAGAAATGAGTCATGCTGCGGTTTCCTGCTTCAGTTTATTGAGTGTAGAGTTCCTTGGCCTTTTTCTCCAGCTATGACCCTTCTCTT
Source organism: Dromococcyx pavoninus (assembly GCA_033558185.1). NCBI lineage: Eukaryota > Metazoa > Chordata > Aves > Cuculiformes > Neomorphidae > Dromococcyx > Dromococcyx pavoninus. Next base: position 521,586 of record JAUMJL010000887.1, read on the forward strand.
GCTCAGAAGCCCTTGAAGATAGCTCCTTCCATTCCCAGTCTCCATAGTTACAGTCAGGATCAAGAATAAGAGTTTGTATTGCAGGCTCCTACTCTTGGCTCAGAGGCAAAAACCTACACCCACATGTTGCAAAATCATGATGAGCCAACAACAGCCTGAAACGCAGACAAGAGCAACACAACTGCACAGCTACCTTACAACTGCACCAATGTTACAAATTTCTGTACACTTTTTTCTTAAAATCTAGAACTATCCCTAAGCATCTCATATTATTAAGGACCTTTGTTGTAAATTCCAAATAGTTCTACAGACTCTTGCCACTGTTAAACTCCTCAGGAAATAGGAGTATGACTGTGAAGAAACTTAAGAGCTGCACGCTGATCAAACATGACAGTGCAAGAAGTTCAGGGCACCCTAGATGTAATCTGCTAGTTGAAGGAAAAATTGTGCATTGCCTGAAAATTCTTATATCTAATAAGATAATGCATTCTCATATATACAACTCAATCATGGGAAGTTAATGTCTTATAATCACAGCCAAAATATTTTCTTAACACCTTGAATATCAGCTAGGAATGGGAAAGGAAAGCCAAGCAAATTGTGAAGTGGAAGTACCTAAAGAGCAAGTCAGAAATCATTGCTTCTAAGCAATATAAACAGGATACTAGCAAGAAGAAAAAAGAAAAAAAACAACAGATTGTCAGTGGTGCCAAACCATGTATCTCCTTGGAATCCAATTAGGCTACTCCAGTTCACATCTAACTGAGATCTGGTCCTTGAAATCAAGAATGCTCTTGGCTATTGGAAGTGTCACATTATAACTAAACTTTCTCGTTTTTCTTCATGAATGCATGTACAAACACCCACTGTCAGCCTGCAGAGTACCTACAATAATTGTGGGGTTTTTTTAGATAAATTACTAACAATGTCATTCTTCTGACCAATTCTTCTCTCACATTTCCCTCATTGATTCCTTTGTCCTAATACTATCTTGATCTTTTTTCTCATTTTCTGGCATTTTAAAAAGACCATCCATATGCTTTCTTATAAGCGTCTTCCAGAATAACTCAGATTCCTCTTGGAGAAGCATTGGCCAGAAATGGCTTAGTTGTCTCTTTTCCAGTGACAAGTTTATCTCCAAGCTTTTTAACATTTCTGGAAAGCTCCTCAAAACATGTTCTCCATGAAAGACAGTTGCACTTCGGCAACTCTTATGCTATTTTCTTTGTGTTTGAGGCACAGCATATTCATCTGAAGGGCATTTTTGTCATCATGAGTATTATTGTAGTGTCATGGGGCGGGCATTCCTAATGCTTCTGCAATGCACCTGCTGGTCTCAAGCCAAATCCTTTATGTCTACAGCAGGGATGCTGAGTGTGCAAGCACAGCTATGCACATATGTGCAAGCATTTCTCACCATTATATATGGGACCCAGATTCAGCAGATCTCATGGTGGTCTCCTATCTTTCATTCCCTGGACTTCCTGATAATAAAGGTATAAACTACAACCAATTAGGATGATGGTTATTGCTTGGAAAAAAGCTACTGAAAGAAAATAAACTCTCATTTCATATATATTTGGAAACAAACTCTCACTTCATACATGTTGGGAAACATTTGAAGTGGACTTTCTCTGGTGGGAATAATTAATATTTCTGGGGTCTTTGTAGTCTGGTTTCTAAGTGCAATCTTAAGGATACTGAAAGCACCACAGGAAGAAAGTATACCACGCATTAGAGTCTAATGGGATCCGGTGCACGATGCTCAGTTTTCACATAGGAGCAACTTCTAAGGCTAGATCAACCCTGGATAACACCTGAACACCTTTTCTATCATCAGTGGTGCATCCATGCAGACCTCCTGCTTTCCTAACACTAAAAAGTCACATTTTAAAATCCAAAAAAACATATCCTCAGTGCTGGTAAGTGATTGTCACTGACCTTATTCACTCAAAATCAATTTGAAAACCTTGAAATGCTTTCTACAGTCATAGGTAATCTGAACATAATTCAAACTATTAATCTAAAAAACATTTATGCACCCTCTAAATTACAGCTAGATTCTTCTATTAGTTTGAATGGTCTTTATTCTTTTATTTTTTTGTTGTGTTTTACTTTTCACACAGCTTGTCATATCACCCAGGAAGTTCTGAGAAAAATACAAAGATGACAAAGTTACAAAACAGTGTTTCTTTGAAATAGCTTGAAGGGCAGGAGTACAATTCTACTTTAATAACCATTTTTTTCTGGGCATGTTACTATAATTTGCAAGGAGACAAGGAAAACAAAACCATACCAGCTTTTTCTGCTGTAACTCCTGCTGCAATACCACTGCTCTTTTCAATAGTTTAATCAATCAGGATTAAGTCTGTGCCTATTGCAAAGTCTCTAAGCCATCAGCTGGTTATGCATGTGTGCAAACTGTTAACCAGGACAAATTATCCTGGGACCTTTACAAGTAGATTAGCTCAGTCTGGTCGAGTGCTTCCAAAGGCATTAATTTCCTGGGTTGTTCCAGCACTTGTCTGTGGGTGTCTGGAGGCACAGCCAGAATTATTTGTTTCAATACTCCTTAGGATTAATTCGCAGGCAATTACTTCATCTGCAAAAGATTGTACTTGCTGCTTAGGTGTGGGAGCCTGGAGAAAGCTCACAGTAGTCATATGGTGTTTTCTTCTATATATGCATTATAAAATGGGTGGGTTCCAGAGAAAGCTAAAATCATACTGTGTTTTCAATCCACTGAGCCAAGTGGGTAAACTGCAGCGAAATTCCAGTTCCTACAAACCCTGCTCAGGAATGATCTTGCTTTGTCTAAGAATGGTAAGATCAAACATGCATACCCTTAATGTCAATGGACACGTTCCTCCTCACTTTACTTACACACAGGGCACAGCACAAGCATAGTTCTGCATCATATCACACTGCAGGGTTGCTGCACAGGGCTGCAAGTTCCCAGCTGAATTTCAGGAGAGAAATTGGAGAGAACCTGCAGTGCTGCTGGCAACGAGATCCAGCCCTGCACCAGGACGGGAAGTCCACATTTCCAAGTCTTGTTAGCCCCTCTTATCATCACTATGCAAGGGCTAAAATTCAGATAACAGCTCTTGATAGTTGTGCCTTAAAAACATACCAAGACAATTACTGCAAACAGGGACAAGGACAAAGAAAATACTGGATAAGTTTTAAAATAATGTCCATGTCAAAATGCTAACATATTTCAAATTCTCTCATGCCCTGGAAGGGATAATTTAACGTTCTTACTTCATGTCTGAATGGTATAGAAATGAACGTCGTTTATACTAAAGACAGAAGTGAAACATCCCTTCTAACTAAAGTGAGATTATTTTTATCTTCCTGAAATTTCATTAAAGTAAGAAGAGTAACAGCTGCTGGTCTTCTGAAACAAGTAGTGGACAATTTTCTTCCACCATTGTTGCTTCCTTAACTGTAGAATCCATACTGCTAATACTGAAAAACTGACCTGGAAATTTCAAATGAATGGAGTCTCACCAAATACATCCCGCTTTCCATTTGTGTCTGACAAAGAACAATTAGAACAACCTTTCCCAGAAGTCTGTTGATTCTAGGCTCAGGAAGTATAAAGATGAAAAAAACTATTTTTGAATCTCAAGAGATTTACACGCATTAGTAATCCTAATTGTGAGTCAAAGTTGAACACAGGCCTCTTTTATGCAATTCACAGATCATCTCTGAAACAGTGAAAGACTGGTTAATTAAAAGTAGTCTTCTAAACTTCTTGTAGAAATTATTTTGATTAATATTGTTGTAACTGCTTTTAGATTTCATCTAAACATCCTCAGAGGGTGGTAGTATAGCATAACCAAATTGACAGAAGTAAATCAAGTTTCCTTTCATTCAATGAGCCTGCTGTTTTTGTATATTACACTAATAAGGGATGCAACTTGTTATATTATCTCTTTTCCTCTCATTTCTCCTGGGCTAAATGTTGCAACAGATATTGCAACATAATGTATCCAACACTCACAAGCTAATCTCTTAAAATCAAATAGTACTCAGGTGGCTGTCTGGAAAATCTCACCAGTGAAACTGTTATACACAGTATTGTTTTGTATGATCCCTACTTACACATTGTACATACATATATATATGTTTATACCTATAAATATTACACACCTATACATAGATACTTTCATGTCAACCATAAATACACTATTTTAAACGGAATAAGAAGGCAGTGGCTGGGTAAGCAGAAAATAAACATGTAGATGTTCCTGCTTTCCCTATCACTACTTAGGTTTACTCTCAGCTTACAAAACTAGGACCCAATTATCCTATTTTACTCCCAGTAAAACTAAATTTTCATGCAATTATTTGTTCCATCTAAGGCAGTAATCCAGACTTCTTGCCTTAACAGTTTTCAGATTTCAAAAATCCTAGGCAGGTATTTCTTTTAAATCGCACACAGATTATACTTCTCCTTCTCCTGTTACTCTTATTTAAAGAACCCCACCCAAAATGTGCAACTGTGATAAACATCCCACTTCCCTATCCAAGTGGGGGTTTTTTTACTAAGAGCAGATGAATTACGAGGAATAGATGACTGCAGATGTGATAACAGCCAGTTAAGATCAGTCTGCTCAATTAATTGACACTTCTTGGATCTTCCTAAATCCTAGTCATATTTTCAGCCACAGACTATACCAGTATATGGCAAAGAATCAATTTATCATGATTACTATAGAGTTCATTCAACACACGTCTGTCCTGAACTGCAAAATTTCTCTATTTTAAGAATCATACACACATCTTTCTATGGAAAATGGACAATCTGCCCCCTTCTTTCCATATTTAATATTCTACCATAAGATACAGGGGGAAAAAAGTATTAGAAAATGCATAAAGCATGGTCAATGCTTAGAAGTACATAAGAAATTCTTTCAAAAACAACTTCCACACCACAGGTAGCAGTAGCTACAGCACACAAAACAGATGATAAAAAGAAAAAGTCTTGAGGAACCTTCCAAAAAACTAGTGACTTACAGAAAAAAAAATCCAGGAAGTTACAAAAAGATTGAAGTTAAAGTTCATTCTTATTTAGCTCATTTGTAGTCTCACTTTCTCACATTTTCCCTTTCTAACGTGGGTTTTAGAATCGCTTTCTCAGTACATCAAGGCCAAAACTCTTGTGCAATCATATGACGACAACGTTTAGGACGGAGCGAGGAAAACAGCAGTGCAAGCCTTGTAATACAATCAGGAATCCTGACAGACCTGATACAGCCACTATTCCCACTATATTTTCTACTCAAACATCCAGCTGGCAATGATGCAGAATAAACCCACTTCCCATCGCCTGTCCTCTTAAATGTCTTAGATCCCTACGCTGACCACAGATTCGGGGTGGAGATTGTTGCAGTAAGTAACTTTCCAACACTTTTGAAATTCAGTTCAGTTTTCCTCAAGTTTTCAAAATCTTGTCTCTAGGTTCAATGAATGGCGGACGGTGGATTCTGCCACAGCCATTTAATCTCCATTCGCTCTTTCCAATGCTTTAAGGAATTATAATACTTGTTAGCAGCTTTACTTCTTATATAAATGAACAGAAATGAAGCAGATATTGAATTCAAAATGCACAGAAAACATAAGATTAAATACATTATTCTGGTAGGTCTAAAAGGAATCAGAGGAAACTAACAATTGGTTCCTGTTCAGCCATCTATAAATTAATCAAAGTAACAAAACCAAAACATACACAAATACATGCAAAAAACCCAAATGTGAACTCTGAGATGACTCATCCCTCGGTGCATAATGTTCTCTGCATTTATTCCCCTCTCATCCTTTCCACAGCGCTTTCAGAATCACATATTTAACAGGAAAGGGGCCGAAATGGGATCCAGGACACCGGCAGTTGCTGCAATCTCTCTACTTCATTTTATAGATATACTTGCACAGATGTTGATCTTTGCTAATGAAAGCTGCTGCTGCTGCAGTCATAGAGAAAAATTTGAAACAACCATAAAAAAGAACAGATTCAAACCCAAAATTTAGGGTCAGCATATTTTTAAAAAATGCTAAGGAGCTGGGAGGCTATGACTCCTGATCTGTAACCATATGCTCTGAGGATACGATGAATATTTTGTACTGTGAAGACTTTGGAAAAAGGCATCCACTTTTTAAATCAGAACATCCAAAAATTTCACAAGGTAGGAAGATACTCTTGTGGGCAATACCTGGCATGAAGTGTACATCCAGAAGCTTTGTTCCTTCAACTGCTGGCAATATGCAGCCAATCATTTCCCCACCTTCTCCTCTCTTTTAGCTGAATGAGAAAGAAATGCAAATTCCCCTGGCTTTGAAAGGTACTGAAATTCAAAAAGTTACCAAAGATAAATAAGCAATTCCAAAGTGAAAAGAATAAAGTAACAGCACAACTGAAAAGAAGTCTCATATTGTGGTTTTCTCCAGTAGAATAAGTGACACAGGGACACTATGAGTTGTTTTTCTTTTCTTTTTTTGAAAAATTACTTTTAACTGAAGGGTCAATTTGAAAGAGAGAGCAGGAAAAAAGTTCACATAGCTACCAAGAGTCAGCAATTCACAGCCATTTAAAGTATAATACCATGGGATGGGGCAGGTTTGAAATCATTAAGGAGACCAAACCTTGAGAGAGGAAATTGTAGCAAGATTGCATTATTTATAGAGTTAAACTATTCACTGGACTGAATCCAAAGTAGTCGTTATTAAGCAGTGAAACTCTGCCTGCTACGAACAAGCCATTCTGTTCCGTCTCATATCAATATTACAACAGCTGGTTTTAGTAAAACTTTCGGTAATGAGTTTTGGACCTGTGTAATTCTGCTTCTGATCAACTTTGTAATTTATCATTACAACCCTTTTTGAAATAAATTTAAAATACACACATACAAAAAAATCCCTCAGCTATAGAGGTGGTAAATCCCTGGAGGTTTTTAAAATAAGACTGGATGTGGTGCTTAGTGCCATTATCTAGTAATCACGATAGTGTTGGATAGGGTTGGACTTGATGATCTTGGAGGTCTCTTCCAAACCAGATAATTCTATGATTCTATGATTCTATGATTACAGCAATTTCAAAGGAAGGAAAGAATTTGAAGTTTTATCTGCAAACTTTGCATTTGAGTGTCTCTTATCAGCATGCTTTATAACTTGAAAACGCTCCTGAAAACCTCTCTAAAAATTTCATTTCCTGATTGGGTGTGCAGTCCTGTAAAAATAATACAACATGTAGATGGACATCAAAATCTTATAGATTATCTTGTGGGAGCATGACCTTACCAATCATTCCCATAAAGATTTTTCTTTTCAATAATCCATGAAGAAACCTGTGAATGCTTTCACTCTAGGCACTGAGAGATTTAAGAAAGAGTGTTGTAAGATTTCATTTAGGTTGGATAAAATAATTTTCTGGAGACAATGTAGTTATGGACATTGGAAGAAAGAGGAGGTGGAGAATGAGAGCAAAGTAAGTGGCAAAATACAGGATTTTTTGCTTTAGTTCTCATCAAATGTCTTTTGCCTATAAGAAAAATGCAACCTGCTCGCCCATGTTATGATTTTTTTTTCCTTCTATGAACATATTAGGACATAAAATGAGGATTAAGAGGGGTGAAGGTACAATATTTATTTTCATCAATGCTGAAAAATAGGATACTCTGATGCTATAGCCATCCTACCATGCTAATGATGCTACAGCTAGCAACAGCACACATGATGTCCTCTGAAGAAGGAGAGTTCTAAGAAATCATTATGCTATAAAGGACTGATTTCCCAGTCACAAAATGCACAATGGAAACAAAATGGATGAAAAATTTTTCATTATTTTATGTTAACTGAACTTCAATAGAGGGGGTTAGATTTTATGAATTAAAGCAAAAGGGCCACTCCAGTCCTCCTCTTTAGGAGAAGTTCTGAAAAGAAAGGAACTCATGTCATATAAGTACATAAATAAATAAATAACCAGGAAAGATGACAAATCAAGCATCTATTGAGCTGCGAACATCTCAAAAGCCAGAGCACTGGAAGTCATCTTCTTGTCAAAGTGTATATGTTTGTCATTTTGAAAATGATATATTTTCTTTAAAAATAACCTGATGGATTAGATCAAGTATGAATTAAAATAACAGATTTACAAGTGCTCTGAACCATGCACCAGCAAGCATATTGTCCACATATGGCATACCAACAGATTGAGATTAAGTTTCTTTACAGGATGTCTGGGTGGAGAGGAAAGAAAATACATTCTTCTAGGTTGCTATTCGCTATTCTTGATATTTAAAGGCATTTTGAGAAAAAAACAATAAACTAATATTATTTTTCTATAGAAAATCAGTTTCTGATAAAGCCCTTTAAATAGGTGCTTCCTAAGGAATAGTCACACACAAAGGGAAATTGAGTGACCTGTATCTCAGGTGGTTATTCCCCTTCACTGGATATAATTAATATAATGACTCAGTAATCATCAAGGGAGCACAAACAAGAGATGAGTGAGGAGCATACCAAGTGGACTTCTTCAGAATACGATGCTAAGATTGCTGTCAGTTTAAGCAGATTTCTGCATAGCAACACAAATTAGTTTTATTTCAGACAGATCCTTGAGGACTGCTTGTCACAGGGAGAGGGAAAGAAAGGAAGAAAGTGATAGCCCTTAGAAAATTATTTGGATTTGAATCACGTGCCAGTTCAGATTCATCTACTAGAAATATTTTCTGACAGTTATTCATTTTTCAGATGAAATGGGACACCATAGAATAACTTTTCCTAATGTTTGACATATACAAGTTCAACCTTCAATCCATTTCAGGAAATGTCTTGTTCCTATAACATGTTTCCCAGAAGGCATCATAAAAAGCTTTTCTAGCATAATTAGCATGATTGAATAAAAAGAATAAGGATTTGGTTATACATACATAGTCTTCTGGTCAAAAGAGGAAGCTGGAATATGTTATCTGGAGAGCAGGGAATTATTTCCCAAGGAGGATATGCCACAGCATAAAGTACCAGAAAAACCACATGAAAAAAAAACTCAAGTGTTTTCAGATGAATGTATCAGTTCTTTCACATACTTTTTGCTTAACTGAGATGACTACTAAAACTCTTTTTAATTGCTGTTCAGATGAGATAATTCTTGAAGAACACTCAACCTAAACCAACCTAAAAGTTACTGCAAAGAGACAAAAGTACAACAAGGAGAAAAACGGAACATATCTATTTCTGCCAGATTGTTATATTTTAATCTTTTTTGATTCTCATCTATACTTCAAGGGCAGGCACAGCTGCATCAAAAGCCCAGCCACCTCTATCAGCATGCTGTGTGAAATGCCAGCTGAACTATGGGCTTCTCAATGCACTGACCCACCAGCAGTCATCGTATTGGAGGTTAAGTATCACCACAGAGCAGGATCAAGAAAATCAGAGGTATAACTGACCATTACACATGCCAAAAGTAAACAACTCGCAACAACACAAGAAAAAACCAAGGTTATAAAATAAAACCACACAATGTGAGCAAAACGGTTTGAAGTTGATTCCTGGCATGAAAACAAATATCCTCAAAAGCTACAACGCCTTCCATTCCTGCCAGACATCTGTGATGAGGTTAAAAGTCAATCAGAGCAGGAACATAGCTTTACCTTGATCTTCTCTCTTAGTGGCTTCCCCAGAAAATACTAATAGACTTTTACATGTAAAAAGCAACTAAAGACTTGGGTAGGTGAGGGCAGACAGGGACAACTCACGCTGAAATTTAAGAAATACTGAAGCACAACTTTTTCCCTGCCATTTTGTCTTTTTAGTGCTCTTTTATCTCCCAGGGTTTGAATTAGTGATTATCTTTGCTGCAACAACCTCCTCAGTTTCCTTTCACCACTAATAAATTTTATGACCTCCAAGATGTGGTTGTCTAATCCCCAGTCCTCTCAGGAGTCCTCTCTGGACTTTTCTGCCTAATACAACTGTTGAGGACTCCTGAAAACTTCTCTCCCCTGGGAAAACAATTCTTCCCACCCTCCATCTGATCCAATTTGTTTAAAAGGTGTACAATAGGATGGTTAATAAGAGTGAAAAATCCAGTACTGAAGCTGTTGGGTGAACAGTGTTTCTTCTCTTGGCATATAGGTCAACATTTGCAATACTTCTTCCAGAGCCAAATCCTCTGCTTCTGTGTTACAAAGTATAGAAAACGAGAAAAGAGCAATATTTGCTGGGTCACAATTCTACTGCCACGTTTGCTCTGCCTGCAGAAACATGGCTTGCAAACAACTGCCCAGACCAGAAGTCATAAGGACATATACACCAAGTTCTATGTGCACCTTGTGTAGCTTAAGACACGGATACCTTCTCAACAGTTAGAGCACTGGTTGTTTTTTGGCTCCATTGTGCTTTCCAGGAACTGCTCCTATATAAGAGCAGAATTGCATTAAATCCAAGCTCGGAGTTTTAATTTCTTCATGTTCCTTTTTGTTACAGAAATATGTAAAAGTGAATTAATTAATTTTCAATTAACTAAGACCAAAGTCCTCAACAGTTATTTAGGTGTTGAAATATCTCAGTAATGAAAACAAAGCAAAAGGTAATGTAGCGATGTCAAGTATCTTACTTTAAAGCACATCTTTCTCTACTACAGCTGGGTCCACATATGTCTAACTGTGTTTTGGCATTAGCTAATCTCCATGTTCCCACACAGCTCAGTGCTCTTCTAGAACAGCTGCAGGGCATTTGGTGGGGAAATTGCATGATGCAAAGCATTTCAGTAAACAGTGCACATTCTGCAGTTATTTTGCAGCCTGCTGTACAATTTTAATTGGATTCTAGGACTTAAAAAGGGACACAAGAAAAAATTCTCTTACTTAAATCTTACAGCATCCCATAAATCATCTGCTTCAACAATCCAGCCCGGATTTTAGGTAGCAGAAAGCAACGTGTAAAAGTTGCTATTAGATAATCCTGTCATCTGCTATCATCAGCAGTTTTATAGGTCTTAGGATCCATGAGTGCAGCTAATGGCAGATGAGTTGGGAGACTTCAAAAGTGGGATAGCAGAGGAAGATAAGACCAAGCAAAATCTACATAACTGTTTTTCAGAGCAGCAGCGTTCAGTGGAACACCACATCTGGTTACAGCTTGGACACAATAGTAAGGCAAACCTCGCATGACCTGCAGGGAATGGTGTGATGACAAAGTCATTTTTCTAGAAACCAGTGTAAACTCACTCTGAGGAATAGCAGCTGAAAACAAACATCGACAGTTTCCTTAGCAGGGTGAAGAAAACCGCCATTACAATTTGGAAGTTCACTATCACAGTCTCCACTAATTGACAGCCAGCTCAGCCTACTTGAATAACCTTCAAGCAATTCTCCTGGAGGCAGGCAACACAGTGATATTAAACTGTATTAGAAGTGCTATTCAGACTGTCCTCTTCAGGCATACAGTAAAGGAGTTCAGAATTTTTTTACTTCTTTCTCAGAGACTTACTGCTCTCCAAGAACTGTATAGGAAACTCAGTTTCTGAACACTCATTGACTGAATTACATTTAAACAAAATACCTGACGTATCAAGCACCTAATCTTTCTCTTGTACCAAGTCACAAATCCTACAATTACATTCATTGCATTTAATACTGTTTGCCTCCATGTTGGGGTAAGGAGCCAGCCAAACAGAAAAATTAAGCCTTCCAGCAGCAAGAATAAGCAGTATACTTGGTCAGCTACATATCTGTTTTTCTAGTTTTAATAAGCAAATATTAAGCACCTGGCACTGGTGAGAAACCATGCACATAAAGAGACATATAGACCAACACACCAGAAACAAGTGTTTTGCCATCATCTGGAACCAACTTATTAAATGCACCTACTGTATTTTATTGCAGTTCCTCTTATATCTTTGAGCAGGACTGCTCCTCCACAGCCTCTACCTGGATTTCCAGAACCTAGAAAACACGGGTCTCTCCTGCGGGGTGTAATGTGCCAGGCAAGAGTCTGATGTCATGTAGATATGTGCTTTCTCAGAAGACAGGCACTAACAGAGGAAAGCAAGTTAGTTGGATTCAAGGTTCTGCCCTCATCAGTGCAAACATTTGTGACAGAACTGGGTGGCAGCATCTCTTGTTGAGCTACAGTTACCTTATCTCTGTATATACCAGCAGGAGCACTACCCGACTATAATTTGACTGAAAAGCTTAAGTTTTGCTGTAACTCACATTCTGCTCCCATACGCTATGACAGTTGTCCGTAGGTCTTGGCTGTGGTGCAGGAAGGATTCCCTTCCCACAGGGCAAAAAAAAAAATCCAGCATGCCATATGAGCAGACTAGCAAACAGCACTGAATGGAGCTAATAACTTGCTCATCCAGCACGTGGTACAGAGATTCAAAACAGTTTATTAGTAGAGCACTTCTGAGTAAGTATACAGACAAGGTGAACCTAGGATAGTAGGTGCAATAGGAAGAATGGCAGCTTGACACAAATGAGGATCTGAGCTGTGTGGTGTGGCAGTGAGAATGTCAAAAGCTCTCTAGTCCAGTGAGCTGCAGAATCTTGTATGTCGACAGAAATATCATTCTGAAAGCCTGTCGTGGAATACTTTCAAGCAAAACAAGACCTAGGAACTAGCTATCATTTCTATAGTAAGAAAGCTGAGGATTTCGAGCCAACATGGAAAAAAAAGTAAGACAAGAAACTAAGAGGTCACTGTGACTATTCAGAGAAAGTATATAAAATAAATAGTCTACATAAAACACATGGAAAAACATAGCACTTTAATAAGGAATAATTCTTGCAAGTTACTCACTTAATCTACCTCCTAAATGATAAGCATATTTAAAATACTTCCCATGACTCATTCTTAGAGTGCATTCCAAAGTTTTTAGATGTTTTGGAAGTTTAGACGTTAAGTAGCAAAATGTGGAAGTTTCCAGAGCTCCAGAGTCTAAACTTCCAGGTTTTTCCATAACAAATAAAGGCAACGCCTCCAAGGTAAACAGTGATGACACTTTTTTTCGTCAAGTTTTGAGCTTCAAGTTTGAACGAATTCAATGAGGCAAGGAGTGAGTTTTATGTATCATTGTTGACTTTTCTTTTTTTTTAATCAGGAGAATGGTAAAGATATGGTCAACTTGAAAGCAGTTTCCTCCCAAATCAGGGCAATTCTAACACTTGAGAGGAAAAAAAATCTGTGCATAGGACACCAAAGACACTACAAGGAGCAACGCTGAACATGTTCTATTAAATACTTTGGTTTAAACACACAGAAACAGCAGCACAAGGATTTAAGGATAAAAGGATAGATCTCTCTACTATAAAAGTAATTTCTTTTTATTTCTAGAAACCTAGCCCTACAAAACCAGGAAAACTAGATTTTCTTTGAATCTCCCAACATGGAAATAGAAAATCAGAGTAGATGAACTTCTATCAACAAATCCTTCTCAGAGAAAGCATTTGGGCTACTATCAAGCTCTTACCTAGACCACAGCAGCAGGACATAAAATGTATGTGTCTGTGCTTTATCCTCCTTTTCTGTACTTAAAAGGGTTTTGATTAGTTATCATAAGGAATAAGCGCTAGCTCTCATTTCCTGGGGAAAAGGATGCCCTTTGTCCCATGTGGGCAGAACTAACAGCTGCAATCTACCTATTCATTTCTGCAAATGACATCATTCTAAAAGGTTTGGTTCTCCCAATACAAAAAGCCACAAGTTACTGATAGTTTGGGGGAAGAATCTACTTATCTCATAGCCAGATACACCTCTGCTGAAACTTTGTTTCGTATGAAAGAGAAAATAAAAGATCCTGAAAAATGAGTAATTTTCCTTCTAATATCATTGTGTATGCATTGGCATTTTTAAAGCTCCTTTGCTGTGGTTTCATGATTACTACTTGCCTGCATCATCGTCTTGTATTTACTACCAAGTGAAAACTGTTTACTTCATAAATCACAAAAGCCCCTTGATAGACCTTTCAGTGCAGCATCAATAATGTAATCTGATGCCCCAAGCATTATCCTTGATAGTTTATCAACAGCACATTAACCATTCAGTCTCAGCACTTTCTGCAGTGTTGCTATCTTACATACTATCAGCTCCTGTCTGTATAACATCTATTTTGACTGAAAAAGAGAAGCACCACCATCTTGCCACTAACTGGTGAGCATTAACTATGGTCTCCTGGAGACACTTGGATATGATTTTTGAGTCATCATAGAGAGTTATCCCCACACAGTACCTGAAAACACAATTTTATACACAGGTATGGCTTTAATTCTTCAGTAGACTCGCATTTGGAGTTCTTACTGCAATACCTTTTTTCCAACCTCACAAAATTAGTTATTCACGGAATCACAGAATGGTTTAAGTTGAAAGAGACTTCTGGAGATTGTCTTGTCCAATCCCCACCCCACTCAAGCAGGGCCAATTACCTCACTTGTATTCATGAAGAAACATATGAGTAACAAACATGAAAACCCCACCCTTTGCAATAACTCACCAATTTTTGAACAGATAGGCAGCTGGCAAGACACATTTTGGGTTTCCTCACTGTATGCTACCAGGGATAGTTAATTCTTTCCCTGCCTACCATGCTGCATCCTAGATAAACAAACTTCCAACTGCCTAGACCATAACTCCAGCATCCTTCACATTCATTTTACTCAAACAGATCCTTATATTTTCTTCCAGCTTGGTCCTCACTGTTTTCATCGCAGTAATGTAGCTACTTTACTATTATCCTTAAATTCATCCATACCATTGTTTGCTGTAACAAGCCCAGAAGATCTGACAAAACCAGATCATTCCGACTACAGCCTTGGCTTGAACTTCAGTTCATCACTTTGTTTCAGCAGATCATGTTTTGAATGTACCTTAATTGGGCATGATATCTCAGGAGGAAGCTAAGCTAATGTCATTTGACCATAAGCTGACCATTAGCAGAGGTTGACCATCCTGACCACTATGCATGCAACTTGAGTTTGACAGGAATGCTTGCAAATATTGATCTCTTCTCTCTTGCGACCTATGACAGGACTAAAGGTAATGGCAGGAAGATGTGTCAGAGGAGATTTAGGAAGAGGTTCTTCACACAGCACCTGGTGGAGCACTGGAATAGGCTCCCCAGGGAAGTAGTCACAGCACCGAGTCTGCCAGCATCCAAGAAGCATTTGGACAACGCTATCAGTCACACGGTGTGAATATTGGGAGTGTCCTATGTAGGGATAGGAGTTGGACTTGATGATCCTTTTGGGTCCCTTCCAACTCAGGTAATCCTATGATTCTATTTGCTTGTGTTCAAAGGTGATTCAAATATTTGAAACTATAGCTCATTTAAAACAGATATCGGACCAGATTCAAAAACTTATAACTAAAAGTCTGTGCATAAGAGCAATCTCACCTACTGTAATTTGGTTTTCACAGAATCAATCATTTTTAAGGTCTTCATATCACTGTTTGCATTCATAAAATAACCTGATGGATTTTCTGTAGAGCCTCATATGCAGCAAGAATCTGGTCTTAGAGGCAAACTCTTCCACTTCACGTTTTAACACAACAGAATAACATATCTTGAAAACTCATACAAAATCTGAGTCTCTTTAAAATCCGAGAGCTCGTGTTTGAAATGGCTGACAAGTTCAAGGCAAGCAAGCAGACAAACAACACATAAGCAGAACAGCTCAACTCATTTTCTTTCATTACTTCTCCCCTTACCAAGGTCTCTCTCGATAATCTTTTCAAAGCTCATGGTAACTGAGGGAGATTCCTGAGGACCGGGAGGAAGCAAATGTCACCGCTATCTTTAAGAAAGGCACACAGCAGAATATGAAGACCTATAGGCTCGCAAACCTCACCTCAGTGCCCAGAAAGCTGATGGAACAAGTAATCCTGGAAACAACTTCAAAATGCGCTAAGAACAAGGTGGTAATTGAGACAAGATTTATGAAAGGTAAATTTAGCTTAAGTAAACTGATCATCTACAATGTGATGAGTAGTTTTGTGGATGGGAGGAGAGCAGTGGACATTTCCTACCTTGACTTTACAAAGGTTTTTGATACCGTCTCCCATAATATCTTCATAGACAAACTAGCAAAATTATAAAATACAGACTAGAAAAGCAGTTAGTGACTGAAAACTGCCTAAAGTGTCAGGTTATAGGGCCACCTGCCACCTCTCTGGACAACTTGTTCCAGTGTTTCATCATCATCACGGTAAAAAATTTCTTCCTCATATCTAGTCTACATGTACCCTTTTGTAGCTTAAAACCATCGCCACCTGTCCTATTGTAACAGGCCCTGCTAAAAAGTTTGTTCCATCTTTCCTGTAAGCCCACTTTAAGTATTGAAAGGCTGCTGAAAGGTATCCCTGGAGCCTTCTCTTCCCCAGGCTTAACAACCCCAGCTCTCTCAACCTGTCCTCGTAGAGAGGTGCTGCAGCCCTCTGATAATTTTTGTGACCCTCTTCAAGATGGCTCCAAGAGGTCCACATCTGTCTTGTGCTGTCACCAGAGCAGTAGAGGAGCAAAATCACCTCCCTTGACCTGCTGGTCACATTTCTTTAGGTGCAGCCCAGGATACAGTTGGCCTCTTGGGCTGTGAGCACACAGTGCCAGCTCACATCCAGCTCTTCATCCATCAGTACGCTCAAGCCCTTCTCCACAGGGCTGTTCTCAATCCCTACGTCTCCCAGCCTGTATTTGATACCGAGGGTTGCCCTGACACACGTGAAGGACTTGCACTTGGCCTCATTGAACCTCATGAGGTTCATGGACATGAAGCCCAGCAGAAGTTCAGTCATGAGTTGTGCAGCCCAGGGATCACTACTAGGGTCTGTACTGGTTTTCTTTGTAATGGGATAGAATGCATTCTCAACAAATTTGCAGATGGTACAAAACTGGGAGGTTTTGCGGTCATTCAGCGGGTCGTTGACAGGCTGGACAAATAGGCCAATAGGAAACTCATGAAGTTCAACAAAGGAAACCATAAGGTCCTGAACCTTTGGAGATACAACCCCATGCACCAGTACAAGCTAGGGGCTGACTGGCTGGAGACCAGCTTTACAGAAAAGGACCCTTGAGTTCTGGTGGCCAACAAGCCTGCAAAGTGCCCTGTTGCAGCAAAGAAGCCCAATGGTACGCTGAGCTGCAATAGGAACAGCATTGCCAGAAAGATGAAGGAAGTGATACTTCCCCTCTACTCAGCCCTTGGTGACATCACATGTGGAGTCCAGGGCATCTGGGCTGCCCAGCACAAGAGAGTGATGGGCATACTGGACTCAGTCCAGCAAAGGGTCCTGAAGATTTTTGAGGGATTTGGAGGGTCTGACATGCAAGAAGAGACCTGAGATCGCTTAGCCTGGCGAGCAGAAGGCTCAGAGGGAGATCTTGTCAATGTCTATAAATACCTGATGGGAGAGAGTAAAGAAGACAGAGCTAGACTCTTCTCAGTGAGGCCCAGGGACATAAAAAGAGGCAAATTAATCTTTTTTTTATCTCTAGGTACAGGTACTTACCATTTCTGATCATAGTAAAGAAGTACTAAAATTGTGTGCATATCTGGCAACTCTGCACCTTTAATGTATCATACATAGTAAGGTCTGCTTTGGACGTTTCTTAAGTTAACAGAGAGCTGCACAGATTATTATTTGGCTCAGAAAGTTAAATTCATGAGTAAAAGACAGGAGAACTCAAAGAAAGGGAAAAATACAAAGATCAATGTCCAAATTTCTCTACCAAATAGCATCATAAAGTGGCCATGATTCCCACTCAGCTCAGAGAAAAGGTCAAAGAGAGAAGCATATCTCTAAGGACACCTGATCTCTAAAAAAAGGATAAAACTGTGCTAATTCTTCTAGAAAATAATCTGTTCCAGGCCTGCAAAGGCACAAAAAAATGAAGTGCTGAAGCAGTGCTTCCTCTCCTGCATGTATCTCTAACAATTTTATACTTCACATAGCAGCTGCTTTCCAGTAACCATTAGAAACTCACTTGTCATTTCACCTTATCTCCAACACATACTACTAAAAGAAAACAAATTCCTCATTATATCTCCCCCCACACTACTGGAGCATGGAACAAAATTAAAATCAATTCTCATTACCCATATGCAGTAACAGTCTAGCTGTTTCCTTCATGAGCTTCTCCATATCCCATCTGTGGCAGGAAAGGGGTAATACATTCCCCCTCCTCAGAAGCCATGCCATAATGTAAAACAAATGGAATGAAATAAAAAGACAAAACGTTTACCCTTCATATTATCTGTGACTGTTTTTGGCACCATTCGTTGACTGCTGCCAAATGAGTTCACCAAGCATCACATTATGCAGCTGCTTGAATCTAAGGAAAATAATTTACTGCCAGGACAGTTTGTCTGAAAGTCTCTGACTCTTTTCTCAACTCCAGTCATCATAGTCTGAATCTATTAGCTCACAAGATTCTTTAAAACTGAGCTTTTCTCTCAATACTGAAGAAAGAGGAGGCAGTGTAGGATAAGAAAAATGGGACCCTCATTTATATGACTTAATTAAACTGTGGATACTCCTTATTAGAAGATGTGTGGGCAGTGTTTTTTTCATCTGTTTAATATGTTATTAGAGGGACTCCAACAAGTATTTCATTATTGTTAAGTACAATGGGAGAAATTGTTTTCTACCAACTGAATGCTCCTAAATTAATAGTTAAAAGCAGTGGTGGCTATAAGGCTTTGCAGCTGGTGGATATCTCCTCAAAAACTTCACAGTGGACGTGTGAACTAGTCTGCACACATACAAAACAAAGGAAATTTTAGGAAAACATTTTAAAAGACAGAATGGTATAGGTTATTCACTGTCAAAATAATACTAATAAGGCAAGAACACAAAGTATTTATGTAGTGGAAAACAGGAGAAATGTCCATTACGTTGCATCTTTCTCCTGTACCTCCCCTTTCAGACTCACTGAGGTCTTCTGTGCTGATATACAAATGTGTAAGGACTCCGTAATGCAAGAACACCTTTGTTCCACATAATTTTAAAAACAAAGGCTGAAACACAGGACTATACAATAAATTATCACCACTCACCTCATGAACGTCTTATAAAAAAAATCCAGGACAGCTGGGACTGTGTAGCCTTCTCCCATGCATCACTTCTCACACTTAGCCTTGTGCAGTTCCACAGTTTTGGGAACAGCTGGGAAATTACCCAATGAGGGCCATTGCATAGGTACAGCATATTGCATTTTCCTATGTTTCCTGTGTTCGTGGTGCTGGTCTTTGTGTAGCGCAAGAGGGGAATGAGTCTTAATTACATTTTATCAACAGTTATAAACCCCTGATGTGAACAAATCCCACTACTCCCAGGGGAAGGGCTGCCTCTGGTTAGAAAGAGAACGCATTTTAATTGCAGAAGTGAACACTTAGGATGACAAAACCTAGAGTATCATCACATTTGCTATTAAAGTGGAAAATAACACCGTTGGGTTTTTTTTACAACCTGTAAGTGCACAGCAGAAAGAAGGGATAGAAAGAGATCTTCTTAAAGTACCCGATAGCTAACTAAGCATTTGTGCTGGGTACACACTGTAGTGAAACCAGTGGATTTAAGGCACTGCCCTTCCTAACTAAGCATCAATGTACCGGTACAGACATTTTACAAAGACCTCAACTTGGAGTTGGCTCTTGTTGCCATTTCAAGCCCCACAAAAAGTCTTTAAGCAGTCAGTGCATAAACAGGATGTGGACTTTGCTCTTGACACATGTCCATCCCATTTCACCAGCAGAACATCTGTGAAGCATTTCAGACATGAATGTTACATTGTTCTACACCTACAATGAGAGGTGAGGGAAGCAAGAGGATGGACTCTAGTTTGAGCTCTGCCTTTTTTCCCTTTCCAAAATACCTTTTGTTTTATTATCTGTGTATGCTTTGTCTGGCAACCCCAAAGCACATTTGTTTCCCACTAATACTTGTCATTTTTTTTTCTCCTTGTTTCCCTCAAAGTTTGGTGTGGTTTCTTGCATAAGCACAGCATTCCAAGCACTGAGTTATATTTAACACTCATTTCATTGTTTGTATGTCAAGTCTAACAATGCAAAGCCACATTAAACACAGACACATTTGCTATTTAAAGGTATTTTCAGTCAAGATGTACAAGATGGAGTCACACAATAGTCTTCTCGAGAATATAAGAATGTGTAACCCTTGACAGGCAGAACAATATTTGATAGTCCTCAACTTGTCAGAATTACTAAAAGTAAGTTATCTTATCTTATCTTATCCAAAATGCTCTCAGATCTCCTTTTCCTCATCCGCCAATAAAGCCAGGCCCTTTCTACCACCTTGTGCTTTCATGAATTAAATTGAATTGTCTGCAAATAACCAGTTTTAAAAATTACTCTCACCTGATATAATCTCATGTTCTACATTCACTTACAAGTAAATGGTTACCTTCCCAGGTACACAGTGAGAACTCCCAGTTTGACCCATATTTTTCCCTGTTTGTTTCTAGCAAACAAGTTAAGTAGTAGCCATTTGGCAGAAGTGCCTCCATCAGAGCTGATGCATAGGGCAGGATGAGACAGACACAACAGAGATGTCTGTGCACTGTCCCTCAAGCCATTACACATTCCTGGCAGGTACAAGCAATATCAGATTCCCAGCATGGCAAGCCTGTTGCAATGATATTCCAAGGAAGGTATTTGGCCACAGTTTTCTCGATCTGTTGAAAAAAGTCTTGGTTCCTTGAATCACGGAGCAAAATCCTGAAACAAAGAGCTCCCGCTGCACTGTTTTCTACAGAAGCTGTAAAACTGAGGTAAAGGTAATATTCCGCTAAGAGCCTCCTGAAGAACCAGGAAAGGAAAT
Source organism: Dromococcyx pavoninus (assembly GCA_033558185.1). Taxonomy (NCBI): domain Eukaryota; kingdom Metazoa; phylum Chordata; class Aves; order Cuculiformes; family Neomorphidae; genus Dromococcyx; species Dromococcyx pavoninus. Next base: position 542,427 of record JAUMJL010000887.1, read on the forward strand.
ACAGGGAAAACAAAATGAGAGACAAATCCCCCTGCACAGTTATCAGAAGCAGAAGTATGGGAAATTGTAGAGACAACATTGCAGCCCAGAGACAGAACGTTAGCTGAGGATCTACTGTGAAAGACTGGGCATCAGTGCTCTCACCTGCCAGTTTCAGCACACAAGCTAGCACTGATGATTTACTGATGTGGGAGCTGTCACAGAGAAGTGATTTGCTCAGTATTGAGCAATGAAGCAACCAAAAACCAGGACTCATACAGCAACATCTCCTCCTTTGATTTTCACTCTAGGTCTTTGTATTGATCATAACCAAGAAACTGTTGTACCTTTAGGAGTTAGCAATTCACAGAGCATTTAACCTGATGAACTATAGACCTGTGTGGTGCTGCACGTATGGGCTGGATCTCAGTGTTGTGAGCAGCTGTGCTGCACAAATTCCTTGGCTGCAGGATAACTCACCCAGCTAACTGTAACATAAGAGCCTGCAGGCAGCTCACACTCCATACCAGCAGTTACACTACCTGGGTGGCCTTGCCCTCTGAAAGTGTGGCAAGAAATTCTCATGATAACATCCTTTAGGAATAGAGTTGTTTTCTTATAAGGAACCTGCATATTATCTCAAAGGACCAAAAGGGAGAGGTTCTCTCCACAGACAGGATCAGATCTGCTTTGTGCAGCGCAGCAAGGGAAAACTCATCTGAGCTGCATCTAATTCCACACAAATGCAGAGTGCCCAGTATCTGAAGGGATGTAAGATTTACTTGCTATCTGTTTTCATTTTCTTATTCTGTCTCATTAAAGCAGTTATTAGGATATGTTATTGGGGCTTTCTTATTTGAGATCCAGAAAGAAACCTGCATTCTTTCTCTCACTTCAGTCACCCCTAAACTCCCCAACCCCGTGCAGAACAGACTTGGAGGCCCTTTGGCCCAATCAACAGGTAGATACTGGAACTTCCATCTACAAAGGGGTGATATTCACTCCCCTAAATACTTATGCAGAAATGGAATATTCTCCTTAACCCTCCACTGCAGTTCCCACAAGACTTCCATGCCAGTTCCTGTTCTTTGACATAACAACTAAGACTGAAAAGAAACTGAAGCTGGAATAGCTCAAAAATGCATGGGGTTAGATGAAAACCTATGTGACGGCAGCACCGGGGACAACAAAAAAACAGGCCCTCAGTAGAAGTCAGATGAGTGTACAGTCATCAAGAAACGGTTGCATCACCTCTAAAGAAGAACCCATTTTTGGAAGTGAGAAAGGTATTACTGTAGAAACAGTGCTAATTATACTGCAGCACAGAAGAATTCCTATCCCTACATAGAACTTCCTTTCTGGACAGTGTTAGTTTTCAGGAGCACAGAGAATGAATTCATGACATAAAGTCAATCAATGCAATTTAAGAATTTAAGAATCTGATTGAACTCCCTAATGCATGACAAACTGTTCATAATGCTGTTGATTCTCTGTATATTTGTAGTTTGGTTTCATTTGAACAATAGGTACTAGAAAGATCAGTGTTTTAAGTACAATGGATTACGTTATGAAGTTAGGAATAACACAAAAACTACATTACTCTAAGTTGCTGGTAGTGCATTAGCTTATTCTCAGCAGGACTATAGAACTGCTAAACTGGATCAGATCAATATCTTGCTCCATCTATGCCCGGTACAAGACATTTGAGAGGAAGTAGTAATGAACTCCACAGGACACAATATTGGAAGATCATCCCCAAAAATAAGTCTCCTCCTAGCTCTATATCATTATTTACAGCCTGGTTTATATTCTTGACCCATTACTATTGTTACATACATCATTAGTCTACAGTGGCTGGAGTTGCAACACAGAGCACATTCATAACAGCTGCCTCAGTGGTAGAATTCCTTGGGTTAAAGCAGGACAACAGAAGGTTGACATCAATGAGTGCTGCTGCCAGCTTCAGCCCAGCTCTTCTGCAAGCCAGTGCCCTGAGCACAACTCACTTAGTACTTCCCAATTTTACAGCGAGACTTGTTCATCAGAGGCCAAACCACACAGTGTAAAACACTGCCATGCTAAGCATTGTTTCTCAGTGTGATATCTGAACCTCTCTTCCAAGATATTTCTTCTTTCAGTGTCCCATGACCAAGAGTTTCTCCACAGGAACCTTCTCCATGCAATAAGAAAAATATGAACGTTCAACGTGAACATTTTGTGGACATGACTTTCTTCTCCTTTCATATTTCTGTTTTTTCTTGTACCAGCTTTAATTCTATTAGACCTGGATTGGTGACCTCCACATGCCTTTCCTAGCAACAATTCTACCTCAGCTGAGCTCTTCCAGTAGGTGGGTCTGTTATATTAGTTGCTTTTCTCCAAATACAGAGCAACTATGTTGGTTAACTGAGTTAACCAGCTGTCAGTAATCATTCCTTTCCTGGGATGGATTAGCAGATTCCTGCTAAGCTGTTGCGTTCAACATAGTTTTGTAACAGCATTAACCAATGTATAATAGCTAGCAGTTTCCAGTTATATGCATAAAATTTCTGCATATTGCAAACGTTAATAAGTGGAACAGGTTCAGTAGGATAGAAAAAGGGAAATTAAAAGGGATAGAAAATGACTGATTTTTTCTTTTATGGTTTTAAACAGAGCCATAGCCAAGGCAGAGTAATTATTGTCTGTTTATCTCACAATCATGCTACAAAAATATGTGCATTGATAAAGTATCATTTATTCTAATCCTTTCAGAATCACGCCACATTATAAACAATTAAGATTTGGATAAAACATGATTCAAATAGCCTATATTCAAAAAAACAAATAGAATAGGAACAACATTGCAAAAACAGAATGTCTCCATTGTATGAACACAACTGTTTACTTATTTTCAAGTGCAAGATTTACTGTGACTGGAGTAAGGAGAGTATTCAGACTGGAAAGTGAAATAACTATATTGTTTCTTGACCTGCTGCTGATTTCTAGCATGTCTTTGGGTAAATCATTTAAAGAATAGAACTTTTCAGCTGAAATAACAACCCCTTTCCTCCTTCTCCCTATCCTTTCTCCCACTTATCTGGACCTATTTTCATGTTTGGAGCACTCTGAATCTTCCACTGCCTGGCATCCCTAAAACTCAAGAGATCTGGAAAAGTGATAACTCATTTTGATGAAAAAGTAAGAATCAGAATTACACCTCATTCCCTTAATACAGATTTAAAACAATCGTCAAGCTTCTCACTTTCAAGAAGCCATGGCATGCCATTATTTCACGGTAGAATGAGCAGTGAGAATAACAGGTTTTGATAAGCTGTGTTGCAAGAAGAAATGCACACTAGTTAAAAACTACTGGAAATGCAGTCCTAAGAAATAGTCTTTAAAAATAGTTTTTAGGTATTAAAATACTTCAAACCTCTGGAGCTGTAAAGCTGTATGAAGCTCTGCTGTAATGCACACTGCCTGGTTTTATTTTCTTTGTATAAAAACACAAGGAAAGCTCCTTTGTTTACATAGTCTTCTTCCAGACAGCCCCTGTGAATGACCTTGACTCTCGACCTGATGGAAAGAGGATAGAAAGGTCATTCAGAACCTAGAATACTTGTTATCAATAGGCAAATTTCTGTATCTTCAGGCAATTCACTGCCGTTTCCATTAGCTTCCCTTCAGCTCTGCAGTTTTGAGACCCATAGGCAATTCTTGCATCTTTGACATAGATACCTGTTCACTGGTTTATGTCAGGCTATCAAGGTGACAGTGAAAGTTCCCTGTCTCATTTCACATACCATGTAAATGCATATACACAGCATTAACCGTAAGATAAAGTAACTTTCCATGCCTAACATACTCATGGTTGAGTCTGTTAGACTGTTCTCCTGTTCACATCTTCGCCTATTCTCAGTATTACCCAAGTTCAACAGAGTCTACCAGTCATGCAATTTCAGACACTTAAAAAGACATGAAGAACACTATGATAAAAAGCTCATTTATTTTCCTCTGAGACAGTCATACAAGGAAACCAGCCATGCTTTGAGGCAAAACAATAGCATGTTTTGGATAAAAGAGGCCATACTGTTCCATCTTTTGGTAGAGGCTTTGTATATTATTTATTAATGACAAAGTGCTAGCTATTTTTAGAAAACAGCGCTTGTTGATAAAAGGAGCCTTTTGTATCCAACTATGGTATGAATTTAAAATTATACTTTAAGAGAATCATTTGTGACATTATTGGGTTCAAAACAATAAATTTTGAAGGATTTTTCTAATAGGACTTTTAGACAATTGTTATACAAATTCTAAAATTGTCTACATTTAGATCACAAGAACTGCTTTCTTAGCACATACATAGATGCAAAATAAACTTGTTTCTATTGCTTCAGATGAATGTTCTGATAAAATAATTCATAGGAAAAATGAGCAAAGCAAATGAGTTTTTTTTTAAACCCCCATTTTCTTTATTCATCTAACAAATGCACTTGATGAATATTGGTTATTCTCTAATAGAAACTGCTTTTAGTATGAAAAAATAAAAGGAATGAAAAAATTACCATGGAGTAGGTAATTTGTTATAGACCTAGCGCTTTGGCTTTTTAAAGTAACTATTAATATAAAAATGCATTTACCAGATCAATTTAGTTATTAAAAGAAATCCACTCTAAAAATTTTTATTTTTCATTACAAGAAAAAAATCAAGGTATGTTACAAATTATTCAAACCAAAACACTGCAAACTTCAGCTAAATCGTCAGTCAAAGGAAATTCTATTTGCCCTGTTTGTCAATGTAAATTCAGTAACAGAAGCTAAATTCAAATTTTTAAATTTCTAATTTTAAGATTTCACAGATCATGTTATCATTAAATATTGTGGAGAACCAAGAAGCTACTAAGAGTGCAGGAGAACTGCATGCTCACTATTTATAGGCAAAGTCATTGTCCTGACAGTCATAATAACTTCCTACCCAGAAAACACCTGTCAAAACAAATATGAAAATTCAGCAGCTGATTTTTGCAATAGCTTTTGTCTTTAATCATGTTTTATTATGAAATGTGAAGTGTCATCAAGTGCCAGATTTAGCTTTATACGATACATGATAATCCTGTATGAAGGTACCCTTGATATCCAGGAAATAACATATTGGTGGATGGTGGTGCCTACAGACAAAGCATTTGAAAAATATTAGCACGTCATTTAATCTATTACAAAAAGAGGACCTAGTAAAACTATTTGATGGATTTTGGTTAATCTGTGGGGTTCACTTGCCGTATAATGGTTTTGGATTCAAATTGCTCCATGCAGTATATGTAAAGCAGGATAGTTATACTATTGGAAAAAGAGCTTGAGGGGAGGTTGTGTAGGCTTGTGTTAGCTGTCTGATGGACAGGGATGCTTTCCCCCATCCCCTGAGAAGCTGCTAAGTGCTTACTTCCATATACCCAGCCAACATATATAGCCTTCATCCAGTGCCAATGCATTTTGCACCCCTGGGGGCTACAGCATTATACATTCCTCTGTTTCCTTAGGTGGAGAGACTGAAAAAGCACAGGAAAAGAGTGGTTAGACCTTTCAAACTTTCCAGCTTACACAAGAACCAAGTACGTAAGACCTACTCTTGCTTTTACTAAGCACCGTAAAGGAGACTATCATCTCAACAATTATATTACATATCTCTGTCCATCATGCCAAAACTCCTGTTTTCTATAACGTAAGGATCAGGGAGTGATAAACACACAGAGGTTTTGCATGTCCTGCAAATTCAAACTAGAAAGGATACAAGATATTTTCATTTGGACTGGCTTTAAAACTAGCACGTGTTGTACTCAAAGAGTTGCAGTCAACAGCTCAATGTCCGGGTGGAGACCAGTGACAAGTGGTATCCTTCAGGGGTCCATACTGGGACCAGTATTTTTTAACATCTTCACTGAGGACATGGACTGAGTGCAAAGTGTCTACAGATGACAACAAGCTGAGTTGTGCGGTTGTTTCACTTGAGGGAAAGGATGCCCTCCAGAGGGACCTTGATAGGCTTGAGGAGTGGGCTGATGTGAACCTCATGAAGTTCAACAAGGCCAAGTGCAAAGTCCTGCACCTGAATCACAGATATAGGCTAAGTAATGAGGGGATTGAGAGCAGCCCTGCAGAGAAAGACCTGGGGGTACATGCAGATGAAAAACTGAATATGTACCGGCAATGTGTGCTCACAGCTCGGAAAGCCAACTGTATCCTGGGCTTCATAAAAAGAAGTGCAACAAACAGGTTGAGGGAGGTGATTTTCCCCCTCTACTCTGCTCTCATGAGGCCCTATCTGGAGTACTGTGTTGAGCTCTGGGGTTCCCAGCATAAGAAAGACATGGATCTGCTCAAGTGGGAGCATGAAGATGATAAAGAGGCTGGAGCACCTCCAGAGAGACCTTCCAGTCTAGCAGCCTTCCAGTACTTAAACGGGACCTGTAAGAAATATGGGGACAGACATTTCATCAGGGAGTGTAGTAGTTGGACAATAGGTAACAGTTTTAAATTGAAAGAAGATAGATTTGTATTAGATATTAGGACGAAATTCTTTACAATGAGGGTGATGAGACATTGGAAGAGGTTGCCCAGAGAAGTAACCAAAGAAACAAAAAATATATTGTCTGTAAAGTTAGGAAATGCAAGTTGCTAATGGGTGAGGAGGGAGACTATTTGCTCATTTTTGTGCATGTATGAAGCAAAATGCTACTCTACATCCAAGTATTTTGGCTCAGTTGCCATCAGGTACAACTGGAACATAAACGTGGCGAGTATGTGGATAGTTAATAGATTTTTTCCTTGCTATTGAAACCACTCAACTACATTTTGAGTAACAGAAACAGGGCAGAATAAAGTAATCCAAGGTGGCAGCTTTCCTGCCAACTACCTGTTTGCCAGATCTTCCTGACGTAGTGAGCTCAAGAGAGAAGTAAATACAAAAATAAAAAAAAATTGTTTCTAAATAAACATATACAGAACAATTTGCACTGCTATAGGTATTCTTGTTGAGGACAGAGGAAACCAAACATTGGGGTATTTTAAAAAAAAAGAAGATTGTGCTCTAATAATTAATTCCAGACCTAGTCAACAATGGTTTTTAGAGATTTTAATATGATCATATTTTCACTTGGTTTATATTAGACATTCTGCTCAAAATCTATTCTTAGAGATCCCCAAACACGAGGGTAATATGGCATCATAAGGACAGGAAAAATATTAGCAGATGTGATTTTAATTACTGAGAGGCTTCAGAACTGCACTAGCACAGACTTGCTTACAGGCAGCAGAACAACACAGGGACTTCTCAAGAAAATCTCTACCTCAGCATTACCGCAATGAGTAGATGGATATTAGAAAGGTCTTTTACATTTTTACTACAGTCATTTATAAGATGGTCCATAAGAGTCTGGCCAGCCTTAAAAATTAGGATTCACCATCTCAGCAGCTCACAAACTATTTCTCTGAATGAGAAGTACAAGAAGCTAAAGTGCTTTGCTCTGACAAGTACAGCAAGGAAGTGTTCTAATTCCAGTCACATAAAGTAGTTTGGACCAGAAAAAAATGAGGCTGGCTAAATCACGGCCACTCCCTAATGGATGGAAGAATTTTCTTGTCTATGAACTGTGGAATACCGGTTTAGTCATCCAGTAATTGTAATAAATATGGATTTGGAACATCTGACTTAGTTTTTTTTTCAATTAGTCATGATCCACTGAACACACTGCTTACTGGTTCTGTATGCTCTGATGCAGCATCTCCTCCCTATTAACTCAGACCTAATGGCACATAAGGTACCTGAGTGCTTCCAATGAATCCCAGAGAGCTAATACCAGTTTTATGGGATGAGAGCCTGTCCAAGAGAAAACATTATGTTCTCTAAAGCCAAAGCTCCACCTTACCTTTTTTCTGTGAACGATCTCTCTCTTACATCAGAAGTTTCACTTCTTTGGAGTATTTTATATCCCCTCCTTTTTTCGTCACGGATCTACACCTATGTCCTATTTCTTTTAATGTGGGAAAGGAACAGTTCCTGAGCAAAAGAGTCAAGCTATAAGGTCATATACATATTTTTTAATAAAATTAATCAAAAATTGGTACCAAAATAATTTTTCTCCCAGTTCTCTTCCTTCCTTTGCATTAAACAGGTTACCTCTGAGAAAAACAATTAGGTCACTACCTAGAAAGTCACTAGAAAGATCAGTTCTGGGCTGGAGTTTTTCAGATCCTTGCAGTACAGTTATGAAGAAATTCTGAATCCTTATACTAAAGTATATGTTCTTCTGTCCACTGTGGATTACGATTATTGTAACTGTATTACTTGGGCCTTTCATCTGCTAGGTCTGAGCAGAGTACCCCTGTTAGTGTTGGGCAGCACCCTGCATTTTCATTTTCCCATAACATTTCCTCCAGAGCAGCCTTATGATGGATTCCTTCTGCTACCATCACACCTACATCTGTGATTTTCTAGTGAAGCTGAAATCATACGAACACATGCAAGAATTAAGTGTTCTTCAGGTTATTGTCTGACCTCAATATCTGACCGACTCCTCTCAAAGACAGCAAGTCAATCTAGGTGTTGTCAGGCTTCCTCACCTCATAAGTACTGTAAATATGGGGCATCAGTAGTAGCTGTAACTTCTGGGATCTGAATACCTGCAGATTTTGGATGGATGTCACTAAAGGCAACTGGCATGCCTCTTGAGGAGCTTTATGGGCAGTCTGAAACCAGAGTAACTGAGAAATGATGGGGAAGAGCAGAGTCTCTGAGAAAGGTAGCTCTTCTCTCTTTCAGAAGAAAGTTTTGCTCTAGTGTAGCAGATGATGCAGAGCAATATATTAGGAGCTATCTAAGAGCAAGTGAAAGAAGGGAGGACTGGCACATGCAATGTGCTCTCCCAGTGTTGTATGAAAACAGTATCAGTGCAGTGGAAACCTGAGAAACATTGCTGAGTTGTCTCAGTGTGGCAGGTGTGACCACTCTGCCAAGGACCTCAGGTTTCGAGGAGGAGTCAGGGAGTTGTTCTTTCACTGCAGAGAACACTAAGGTCAGTGATGGACTGACTGAAACCCCTGCCAGCACCGCTGTGGGGGAGGTAGAGAACACATGCCAGGCACACCATCCCAGAAGAGGTGGGTGTCTGTCCACTTAGAATGTCTACAGATCAGACTCGGCTGTAGTAGACAACAGGGTCTTACTGGAGACCTCCTTCAGAACTGTGGCAGTGAGGATTCTCCTCTTGGATCGGGACACAGCCCAAGGTACAATAACTTCCCGTGACTGCATGCCCTCATCCTTCTTCCAGTGAGCGATTATTTTTTCTGGATATATCCTTGAGTAAGCCCTCACCCCTTTGGTTGAGTGATTCTATCTCCTGAGTACTATAACCTTGAGAGAGAAATTTCCTTTTATGAGTGAGTGATTGTGCACATTTGGGTCATCCTGCTAAAGGATTGTTCACAAAACCTAAGAATTCTTAAGGTGTTCGTGTAGTAATATTCCCAAATGACATCCAAACATGCTGTTTAGTGTTGTTTGTCAAAGTGCTAAGTAAATCCTCATTATTTTAAGTGACTGAGTATCTGTTCTCCACTACACAAGACAGGAACACTGTTCTGATGCACCTGTATCTGTTTACAGGCAGGACATACCACTGGGGTTTGTATAGGAAGTGTTGATCTATTTAAAGATTTATTCATCTTTCATCGTGGATACAGAGCCACACTTCTGAAATTTCATGATTCAGACTGCCTCATAGAAAATCAGTGCGTAGATCGGGTTTTCTGGTATCTTTGCTCTGCATTCCCTCTTCATGTGTTTTATTTAATGAAATGCTTTTGAAGAGTTTTAACAAGAACTATTATTTCTTGTTAAGTAGTTCTTGACAGTTCTACTATCACAAGCTACTTCCTCTGCAGTGACAGCAGTCCCACGTCTGCACTTTGTCCCTGTTAGGATACTCATCCCGTCTCCATGTTTCTGTCTGGGAGGAAAGAGGGGCACTCATCCTTTGCCTTTCTGAGGAAGTGCAGATAAAATTCATCCACCACATCTAATACTCACTCCTAATGAGAACTAATCCCGCCACTGCACTGTTCTGCCAAAGTAACAGTAAACAGATTAATGCTTCTACTTGGAAACAGAGTTGTAAGATGAGTAAGGAATGCATAGGGGCAGGTGTAACACCTGTGCCTCAGTTTGAATCATATAAGATTAAAATTTGTATCACAGTGAATTAGCAACATTTTGTTTATTTAAATTTAGATCACAAGTTGATCCTTCGCATTGCATTATCTTTCCCTCCCTCATGTACACAGCAGTGGCGAAACGTATGAATAAGTGCCATTAGTCTTTGGGATCGTATAAAACCAGTGCTGTTCACTGTGGCCTGGAGAAATTGTTTGGAAAGGCGTATAGCTAAATTACCTGGATTTTGTTTAAATTCTGAACTTGAAATCAAAGGACAATTTTTGAAGTAATTCTCATGCAATTAGAAAAAAAGACAGGAAAACAGAAAGTAATATACAACCAACTAAAATTTTGTACTCTAGTGCATTTTAGCATGCAATACAAGATTTATTCTCCTGTGTATATAAATCTGTTTCACACATTCAAATAAATGCAGCTGTGTTTATTCCAGAGAGTGGAGTTCCAGATGTATACATGCAGAACACAAGAAACACATATGAGCACCTTATTACATTACAATTTTCCATTACATTTTTAAAACATTTAGAATTTTATGCCACAGAGCCCTCTGGAATATGCCCCAGTACATTCAGCATTTGCCCAAACAATACGTTCTGAAATCTTAAGGGCCACCCAAGTTTGAACTGCTGTGATACCATCTCCATATTTTGCCAGGAATGAGAGGAGATTTCAGACTGTAAGAATTTAAGCTGCAGGTTCAGCACTTGAATAATACTGTTCTTTCAGCAGTATGATATAACTGTGAAGTTTTAGACATTACAATAACTTCAAACCATACTAAAAAATAGCAACTCCAGAAGAAATTCATATTTTTGCAAGTAGGCAATGTCTGCTTGTAGGTATAATGATGAAGGTACGCCAAAAAACCTACCACTCATACATACAGAAAGGCACTGGACTGAAAATGTCTCCTGTTTTTTAACCAAAAAAAATAATTTCTTTTGTAAGTTCAGTTATAGTAGGACAGATTTCACAGCCCCCTCAGCATTAAGTGGCAGCCCTCATTAACAGAAATGCAAAAGATATTAAAAGCATAAAGTAATAAACTTGAAAACATAAACCACACCATTCACTTCATAGTCTGCTTTTCAGGCTCCATTAGCATTACTGTACTCTTTGAGACATGGGCTATAGCATTAATAGCCACAATACAAACTACAAGTACAAAATAAAGTTGTAAAAATTAAAAAGGGGTATGCTGTTTTCTATAAAGTGCAGAAAACCACCCTACACAATTTAAATTATATTTCTAGAGAGTTTCCCATATTTATTTGCTTAGCAGATTATTTTTCCAATGTAAAACATGTAAATAGAAACACGGAGCTTGTCCTGAAATTCAAAGGGAGTACAAAATAAAGAGAATACAATGAAAAATCCCTACCGTTGTGCAAAATAGCCTATGTGTATCAAGAAAAGTTCATCTTCTACTGAACAGTACAGAAATGCAGCAGAAAAAAGCAGTGGAAATAATGATCCCAAAGACAAAAATTCAAGATCCATTTAGACATTTGGGCTTTCAGCCCATTAACTTACTGTGAAAATGCCAAACATCTAGAAAGATAGTAGAGATGTTGACTTTTCTGAAGACATGGGTGAATCTTTTGTGTAGACCACACTGACACCCTGTAAATAAGTATTTTTCCAAGAATAAAAGTTCTTTCAAAATTCTTTTCTGATTCAGTTTGTAGTTTAGGAAGCCTGGTCTTTGTAAAGGATCACACGCTGTATTGTAATCGATTTTTAAACTACATCAATTTGTCAAGTCAAACAACACTTATCTTTATCGATAAATAAGTCAGAGACAAGTTGGAAATCTTTAAAACATTATTGTTAAGCAATCAGATTACAAAAATAAGGTTTTTACTTTCTATGAAATATCTTCATAACATTTTAACACTTTCATAGTTCAGGCAATCTGAAAGAACAATATCAAGACTCTTCCACAACATTTCACTACTGAGAACTTCTACATAAGCAATGTACACAAAGGGTACTTTTTAGGAGATTACTGGCACCTGAAAGTGGCCTCTGAGGTATAGATGTAGCATTGCTACTCTGAGAACTTATATTTAACAGTTTAAAAATTAGGTGTGGAATGAGGGAGTCCAGCATTGAACCTTTTCCGGTGCATACACTGAGGCACTGTACTGCATATGTATTCAGCAGAACCCCCATTCAGCTTGTAAAGTCTGATCCCATACCAGGCATACTTCATGGAAACAGTTTAAAAATAAGTTTTCCCAGTGAATAGCAGGTGGGACTATCCTACAAAATATTTTTTGGCTTGGGGCACAAAACTGCTGAAATACTTCACCCAAAAGAACGATAAAAGATGTATTGCTTGAAACTTTGGTCACAGTCTGGCTGGTGTCTGGGCAGAGCCTGATAACTCTTACGTTTTATGAAGGAATCTGCCTCACTGTGTATGTTTACATTGCAGATGTGATTACCAGCTGACACAGGCATTTTCTATTCTAGGTGGTCTCACAAGTTCAAGTATTTTTTCATCCAGAGACAGATTGAAGGGAATCCACTGTATACATTGAGTTCTAACATGATTAGCAAGTACCTAATAAACAAAAAAACCTCATGTTCTTCGTAACTGAAACTCTAGATCCTTAATTAGCAGATGACTGAATTGCTGACAGAGTGTAAAGAGTCAGTGATAATGTGGTCAGGAATAAGCAACCTGTACACCCTGGTGGAGTCGCTAAAAGAAAGTGAGAGGGAACTTGGCAATTAGATTGCTTTAGAAAGCGCTGTAGCGCAGTGCAAACAAACAAAAAGATCACTGGTAGGTCAGCAATGAGGGTATTCAAAATAGCCTAGAATTACAATCACCAATCACCCATTGACTTAGCATTTCTACAAAACAAATAAAAAGTAGATAAAGTAGATAAATGCTCAAAGCAGGAATTCCATTAGTTAAACATCCTCTCTACTAGCATACAGAATAAGACAAGGGAATTAGAAAGTGTGATGAACATCAAAATACTTTTTCTAATACCCATCTGGGACATCACACAATACTAGATTTTGATCCAATGTCCAGGGTCTTTGTTGGCTGCATGGGAGGAAAACGTTAGCATTATTCTCTGCATTTAAATTAATCCTTCAGGAAACAGTAAAATAAATTAATGTCATGTCCTGTAGGAAATACCTTGCAAAGATTAACTGTAAAGTATGTTGGTGTCAGATGCTACATTACAACTTAAAATGTAACAGCAAAAGGTGTTACTTTCTCTGGATTTCTCCTGTAATCCATTGGCAAAGAGAAGCTCTTTCAAAGGCTGATGTAAAGCATCCAGATCAGGCTTCTCCTTTTAACCAGCCTCTGGAGGCTACTGCAGGTGGTGTTACTCTTCGGAGAATAGAACACTCATGATCTTTCTCTCCCTATTTATAAACAGCATTTCATATTCTCCCTTGAATCCAGTCTTTGACTTGACCACTACTCACTCTCTGCTTCATGAACTGCTTAATCTGTGTCCCAGAATCCATACTGACTACATTTTTAATGACCTATTCTGAAAAAACTGAAAAAAATCATTTTCCTGAATATGACAACAAATGTTAATACTTCAACAATTATGAAAATGGTTTGCTGCTTGCCATTCGTATTGTCCTCTTCCACAAAGGATAACTGACCCTTTGAAATCAGTCAACCATCCATGTCAATCAACTCAGCAGATCTTGTGCTTTCCAATTCAGAGAAGAAGCCAAACAGTCCTTGATGCTGTGAAACTCTCAAGGGCCATAATAAACCACAACAAGCACAGGATAAGTGGACAGTCATGTGGTGTAAGGTACTGCCATGTTAGCAGTACATTACCTTGACAAAGGTAATGTAAAGAGGATCCAAATTCCAGGTTTACATCTAAGTCACACAATAATGAACTGAACATCTCAATGCCCTTCTGTGTTAAATTTTAGTCTCTCAAGCACTTCTTCTCTTGAACCATCATATAGTTATTCTCTACTAAATATATGAAAAGCTGAAAAGGCTTCAAAAAATAAAAATGTATTCAGAAATAGATACATAAAATGAGCATGGATATCTTCTCTGAAAGACAAATAAACTAGCATTTGCTCCATGTGACTAAATAATTCTTTTTCACTCAGCAAAATAGAAGGTTATACTTTGCAATGAGAATGTATCAATATGCCACACTAAGACTATATGTGCCATATATGCATATGCATACAGTAGGCTATGTTCCTGCTATTAGCTACAAATTCCTTACCACAGGACCACAGAGTGGTTGAGATTGGACAGAACCTCCGGAGGTCATCCTGTCTAACTACACTGCTCAAGCAGGGTCACATCCAGATGACTTTTGCATATCGACAAGGATGGGGACTCCACAGCCTCCCTAGGCAATCTCTGCTGGTGCTTGAGCACTCTTACAGTAAAGTGTATCCTGATGTTAAGAGGGAAACTCCTGTGTTCCAAAGTATGCATATTGCCTCTGGTCTTGTCCAATTAATTGTCTGCCATCCTATGAGTGCTTTATTTTTATTGTAAAAATTTAGCGCTCATTTTATCTCCTATTGAATTTGTATGACAAAAAACAGCTATTCTAGTATAGTTGTATTTACCATAAATCATAGCAGCATCACCAGACTGTTATCACTGTGTGGAGCAAACTATCACATCAACATATGACACATAAAAGTTAGTTGATTTGATCATCGAGGTTTTGTTTGTTCTACAAGCCTGTACAACCCTACATTGCAATGGCATTTAATTACTATTAATTAATGAATTTCATTTTCAAGAAAAACATCTTTAGTCAGGCAGTTTGCAAGATCATGCCTGCAACTTCTCTAATTTTAAGGCAAAATGCTTTATAAGCTCATATTGTAAGTTACGTTTTCTACATAAACTTGCATACAAATTGGTATTCACTGTGAATTAGGTAATGCAGTAGGCCCTGGCATTTATTTTTCTTCATAGTTTTCAGCAAACCTCTATAGCATTTATGGCAGGCAGCACTTTTAAGTCAGTCTTTTTTTTTTAAGTAAAAGTTGGCTGGCATCCAGGCTGCAGAATACCATGAAAAAGCAAAGAAAAAAAATACAACCAGGAATGGGCAAAGTCAGAGGGCTCTAGTACTAGCTGAACAGATCCACTCCCATTAATCTCTGTAGACACTTGGTGCCAACAGGACCACACTGAAGGGAGAAGAAGTCTCTGAGATTAGATGTGGGTCTGCATGCCATCTTAGAAGGGAGGGGCCTGGGTGTTCAAGTGCCCTTGCACTGCAGTGCTGAGACAAATACTGCTGATTAGCGAAGTGCTAAGTTTTTCCAGTTGCTAAACTGATTTAAACAAGTAATTTTGTGTGTTAATACTTATTCACTATACTACATAAGGGGAACTTGGACTTTTATAATGCCATGCTTGGCTAGAGGCATCTTCTCATAGCCTGATTGCCATTAAGCCCAGCACTTCTGTAGCACTTCAGTCATGCAATCCCCATTGCAATTAATGGTAGATGGACTAAGACTCATACAAATGTAAGGAGAAAGGGAGGAAGACATATCTCTGCTTAAATATTTAAGAATATGTACCTCAAGGAAGGGTGGGACTAGAAGGAAAAATAGTTTAGTGCTACGAAAACAAAAAATGACAACTTGGTGATCAACTACATTATGAACTGTGCACAGTGCTTTTGATCTATGCAAGAGGTAAGGATGCAAATAGAAAGAACAAAATACCAAAGATACCTCCCTCTTCATGACTTCTTCAAGAAAAGAAGCAATCAAATACCAAGGAAGCAGTAGTGCAATTATCAGGCAGACATAAAGAAACAATGAAAAGATATGATTAAAATTAAAAGTTTGGCTGAATGGATATGAATTAATTTGAGTCAGTCTCCTCACTTTGGATGAGAAAAGCAGGTTAGATAAAACTCCAGTAAATACAGCGTATGAGGTTTATGAGCTGATGGAAGAAAATGCTGAGAATGTTCCCAGTAAATTAACTTAACGATTAATTGGAAATTGCAATTCTGAAAAGCTTACTTTAAAATACTTGGAATTAAGGAAACTTAACAGACTTGGGAATGAGTTTCTTTATACACTGAGAGTACAATCACATAGGAAGATGGGGGCTCACTACCTATATGCAATCATCAAAACAATTAATGTCCTATCTATTTAGCTAATAAAAGGGAACAGTTAAGGAACCTTAGCAGTTCAGGTTTATGTTTTCAGTATACTGATCATTTCTTAAACCTTTTGCCTACTCTTGACATTTCCCAAAAGTTGGATAATGAAAAGAATCCCCTTATTAAGCACGTGGTTTTACTTTCTGCCTGCTGCCCAGCAGAGCTCTAAGCATATAGCAAAACTCTTTATTGGAATTCTTATATCAAGAAACGCAAATATTTCTGTCAATATCCTGATTTTAAGATTTTTTTTGGTTTTGGATTTGGTGGGATTTTTTGAAAAAGAAATTGTAAATTGAAACCTAATGTGGAATCCACAAAATCTTTTAAATCTATCTCTGTGAAATTTAGCACAAAATAAATTTTTAAAAATCAAATTCCTTGTACATTTTATATTACAATAAAGATAACATACGGAAAACTGGAAAACTTCTAATTTACACATTGGCATTTGAAAATAATAATGAAAGTGCGCACTAAAAAAGGAATGGAAGGTAAAACACACATGCATTAAAATATCTATTACTACAGACTGATTGATAAACACAACAATATCAAATTAAAGTAGTAACACTGACACTTTTTTGACATATATTAACCAAAATACAGGGCTGCAGCATGCAATACCTTAAATAAAAAAGAGATGAAAATTAAAGCACAAAAGATTATGCAGGGTTTTGGAGGTGTGATTATTTTGGAGTAGTTCTTATGGAGTATATACTTCTGACAATATTTAAGAAATAAAATATCCTATATAAATGAATACTGGACTATAAATAACAGGAACCCATCATTGTAAAGCACTCTTGGGATACATCTCAATACCCCATTTGGGGTAACAAGACATGCTGTATATTTAGCTGGGTTTTTAACAGGAAGTCAGAGGGTGGGGCATGAAGAGCTACAGTTTCCAGTAAGATAGGTTTTTTGAAATTCTCTTTTATCAAGTATAAAGAACATATTTAATCTGGGTCAATCAATTAAAAGTCTCTTTCATTTTTATCAAAATAAAGAGAGAACACTGGGAAAGCTGAAAAGAAAATTAACAGCTTTTAAAAAATTTATCATCTACCTTCCCTGTGGCGTATAAACCACTTGTACGTAGATATCCTACCCTGGTTAATGATACATTCACACTGGGAACCCATTATTAAACATTGGTTGCTGCTGCCTGAGGGAGTTCTCTCAACTCTTATTAACAATGCAAAGTATGCTAGATATTACAATACACTGTATCTCTTTATTTCAGTGGCAGCATACCACTTCTCTTAAAAAAGATGTCAGGAAACAAGCGAGAAACTCATAATAATCACACAATTTTACCCAGGGGAGGAAAAATCAAAACATCAGCTTTTAGAATCAGTAAAGGTTAGAATTTTTATTAAAAGGGCAGTGGCCTGAAATGGCTCCATACTCCATGATTCTCAGGTAAATAGCAAAGCAAATATTTGTAGGTATGATCATAGAGAAGTGCAAAACCACTGTCCTGAGTCTTGCTGGGATGGTAGCTAATATGGTGCTGCAGTTTGTATTTGCAATCAGAACAGTGTTGACAACATAGCGGTGTTTTGGCTGTTTCTGAACAGTGTCAAGGCCTTCTCACACTGGCCCACCAGCAAGTTGGCTGGGGATGCCAAAGAAGCTGGGAGGGGACACAAGTGGGACAGCTGACCCAGCTGATGACATCACGCTCAGCAACAAATTGCAGAGGAATGGGATTTAGGTAGGTTGGCCATCTTTTGTTCAGAATCTGGCTTGGCAGCAGTCAATGCATGGCAGTTGGTGAGTTATTACCTTTGTATCACTTGTTTTGCTTTCTTTCTCTCTTCTTCTACTTCTCCTTTACTTATTAAACAATTGTTATCTCAACCCATGAGTGTTCTTGGTTTTACTCATCTTTCTTCTTCCCTTATCCCACTGAGGAAAAATGGGAAAATGACAGTGGCTGTGTGATGCTTAGCTGCCTGCTAGGATTAACCCACAACAATGGTGTATTTTTGTAACAGAGAAGAGTCTTTTTAAAAAGTCATTCTGTAACATGGGTCAATCTAGTTTGCTGTCAGTTTTACATTTAAAGGAGTTTATACCAAAAAGTGCTGATGTGCCACATCCCAGATGACAAGACCTGGCTGATTGCCAATTCACATCTGTTCCCAACATGCACCCCTCGAAAATAATGAAAATCCTATAACCACAGCCTCAGTGTCAGTTTGGGTTTTTTCTTTTTCTTTTTTTTTTTCCTCAGAGCAAACAGCAAGTTTTTCATGAGCTGAGCAACAACTTTAAAACAAATGTGAGGCCTGTAGAGCAGGAACAAGGACAACAATTGAGAAATTACCTCATAAGGACTCATAAACTTCAGTACAGTAGATGGAGGCAGAAGGAACAGACAAAAGGGAAAAAAAACATAAACAAGTATTAAGACAGTGAGGACAGGGTAAAACACAAGGATAGAATCTGGACTCAAATTAGACCTATTCAGACTTACTCATTTCTACACAATGAGCACCTACATCTTCCACTTAACATTCCTTCCAAAAGGACCAAGTGATGAGTACTTCCAACTTCAATTTAGATCTGTTACTTATTCATGCTTTTTGATGCTGAGTTTCAGAAGTGTGGTTAGAAAATGTCACCCTTGGACAATATGATAAATAACATCCGGATTTTTTACTTCTGCTTATTATATTCAATGGAAGCACCGGAATACTTTTCAGTTTTCAAGCCTCTGACTTTTAAAAAGCACTCTTTTCTGCCTTTTATTTTAATTACAGAAATGAAGACAATCAAAAACCTTTCATCCACATACAAAGCATGCTTTTTATAAACATTTGCTTTCTCTAGCAAAGCAATATATACATTTCAGAACAAATAAAAAAGAAGTTATAACAAAACAAACAAGCCTAAATACAAGAATGAGAGAAATTACTACCACAAGTGACAAGTGTGATTCATGTGTCTCAAGTGCTGTGGGAACTTCTCCAGTGCTTAATTAATGAGGGTGTTATAAGATCCTAGTTTCTCACCTTCATCTCTGTTAGGAAATAAGATGTTGCTCTGAGATGTGGATGTTACAGGAGTTACCCAGACTTTTTTTTAGACCCAGCTTGGCTGATTAACTGTGATATCACTCACAGAATCAGGCACGCAAAGATACATAGTTTTACCAGAAGATCTAGAGACATTCTACTGGGAAAAAAACAACCAACCAAACAAACAAAAAAACCCCACTTTCCCAGTTCTGAAGACAACAGCAATGGAATTCATTTCGTTTAAGATCAGGTCTGTCCTTAAGTAAGATTTCAGTTGAACAACCTTTTACTAGCACAGTGGGAAATGCCATCTATTAAAAAACAAACAAACAAAAAACCAACAAAACCAGCAACAAAGTACTATCTAATATCCTAAGAGCACCAAAGCTGTGATAAGTTCACCGCTTGTTCTTTACAATCACATAAAACTTTCTCAAGCAGTTGATGTTCACTGTATTTCCCTGTAAGTATGTATACAGAGATAGAGAAACAAATATATAGGTGACTTGTGATAAAGTACTCAGTTGTGAATAGTGCCTATTCTAACTTACCTTTTCTAAATCCCGGATTAAGCAAGGTACTTCAGTGTTGTTCTGCTTCTTAACCTATAAAATAAACTATCGTTCTGAGAATTCTCTTTGTTCTAACACCAATTTATGAATATATTTCATCAAGTATTAATGGACAACAGTTTCTATTTCATCTTGTTATATCTGTGATTGGACTCCCCAAAGCAGCTAAGAAAATGCTTGAGTTTTCATGTGTCTTTAATAAGAAGTGATTTATTTTGAAGAACGAGATACACTTGTCTCGGTACATCCAATGTTTGACTCTGACATAGATAAATTTGCATTATGAGTGATAAATTTCTTTCTCTCTAGTTTTCAAGTCTATCTTTTTTGGTAATAACGAATATCACATCTATTACTTTGAAATACATGTTTTGCTATTTGAGATTTCAGGAATATTTTCTAAGTAAAGCCTCATCTGTAAGTCCCAACGTTTGCACACTGTAGAAAAAACAGGCCTGGTCATAAAACAAGGTGTGCATTGTACTGATTGGGTTACCTATGACCATGGATCATCTGGCTGCCAGGTTAACAGGTCACTGGCACAGAGCCACCAACTTTGAGAGAACAGCCTCTCTCATGGTATTTTGATATTTCCCCTTCTGGATTCGTCCCAACAGGGAAGTGCTGGAGCATATGAAAACAGGGAGTGGAGCTGGGAAGCTAACCAAATTATTTCAAACCTCAAATGTTTAGGTTAGATGCTTATGTGGTCTTAACCAGTTCACCCCTCCATAAATATTACAGCATCAGGAATAATGATTTAAAATTGCAGGAATGATACAAAAGTGCCAGCCACTGTTGAGCACATTCCACATTTCTTGCATCAATTCTACACCAATGAACACATTATGTGGATATTCTGGGCACAGTTAGAGCAAAAACATTTCACCCTTTCCTAATACTTTTTAAGCTTATCATTGTAGACTACCTGGACATGCTGTCCATTTGCTGTCCTTATTCCTGAGCTGCTGGAGGAGCAAGCTAAAGGATCTGCTGAAATAGTTAGATACCAACGTTGGAAAAAACCCAACCCTATATTCCAGCAGAGAACACGGCACTATCCCACATACCAGTATGGTTCAGGTCTTACTCCAGACAAAGGTATCGTAATAGTTGTGTGGAAGATCCTGGCTTTAGCTGTACAAGATCCATCAGTATAGAAAGACAGGATTCATTCCTGTACAGGAAGTGGAAATCTTGCAGTGTTTTAAAGGGCATTTATCATTGTAAAGCACATTTACTGTAGCTCCTCTACTGCTAAAACTACGTACTTTACTTTCAGGGTTTTTTTAATCACAATACTGAACAAAACAACAGTACCAACAGTACCAACAGAGACTGCTGGTTCACTAATATCAGTGGCACCCAACAGTTACCCCTGCCAGAAGGAACCTGCCACCAGTGACACCACAAAAGGGCTCTCTGGAGTCAGTCCTTCCTGCAAGCTCAGGCTGTCCGGACAGATCAACAACACAATTTTTCTGTTGAATTACAGGTCATAGTGTTGACATTTTCGTTCCCCATTTTATTGTCGTTTTTTGCAATTGCACAGGTGTCTTGGTGTTGGCAGCAGGGGGCTGCAGGGGCAGCCTCTGTGTTAAGAGGCTGGAGCAGCTCCATACCAGTTCCAGTCAGCTTCAGCTGCTTCCAACAGATCTACTGCAGGATACAGCTGAGCCCCTCAGCCAAGATTGTAGCATCTGGAAAACATATTTACAGAGCAAAACACTGCCTGGGAGCAATCTATAAGGGAAAAAAGTGTGAGGAAACAGCCCTGCTGACACCAAAGGTAGAGGAGGGGGGAGACAATCCCAGCACCAGGGAAGAAGCACCCCTGCAGTCAGGGAGGGATAGTCAGGGCTCACCCCTTCATTTACTGCCCTCTCCCTACAGTTCTTTGAGTGTTAGCTGTGAGTGAAAGCTCTGGGCTAGGGAGAATAAGCTACATGGCTGCCACTTCCGGTGTGTCTGAAGAGCACAGCTGCACACCCTGGGGGCAAAAGGGTTTAGAAATACAGTTCCTTTCATTGTATTTTACCATGAACATTTTTAAACTGCATTAAGAGGCATATAGAAATGTTTTGAATCATTACGCTATCAGACTTCTGATTTGTCAGGCACTGAGGGGAAACCTGAAAGCATTCAATAATGTTTCGATATTTCAGTGCATAATGATAATGTAGAAGAAACAAATGTTTTGTTTTATCGATACAGTATCAAATGTGACCATGAATCGTGCAATTCAAATCATAAATCATGAAGTCCAAGCTAGCCCAGCACCACACTATGCAAGACTCGTTAATATAGTCTAATCTCTTATACACTGTAAAAATAATATAAAATTCTTCACAGTTAAATATCGAAAAAATTTAAATAGGGAGTGATAATAAAGTGGATTTTTTCACAGCAAGACTTCCAGATGCTAGATAAGTGAACAACCTGCATAAGCCTGCGGCTCTTTGGGGGCGGGCTGTAACCCAGCACACAATTTGAAGATGGATTTTAAGCTTGTTTTACCTTCTTCAGTCTCAGCAGCTTGCACATTTACTACTCATGTTAGTTAAGTTACAGTTAGGCCTGTAGGGTAATTTTGGAAGACAATGTTTTTAGATAAGATAACTCTGAAGAAATAGTTGAATGGTTAGAAGAAAACACTCCAACTATGAATAATGAACACATACTACATTACAAGCTTTCAGCCTAGGAGCATGTATCATTTAACTGTCTAGCTGACATTGGGAAGAACAGAAAAAGACTATATTCAGTTCAGATCTTCTGTTAGAGGCAATGACAGATGTCAAATAAATGCTTAATGGGAATGAGATGGAAGATACACACGGCTCTCATACAGTGGAAGGGCTACAAACTTGCAAACTTTTAACAGCTTTAAAAAAATGATTCTCCTACAAACTGCTCTGTTTCCGTTAAAATTAAAGAACCCTTTGACCAGACAGCCTCTCACTGCATTGCTCCTAGAAGTTAAAGAACAACTGCAGAAAGTTAAAGGACAACAGTGATGTGTATAGAGGAGGTTTAAAGCCAGATGAGGAGCAAGGGGTTTTTGTCTCTTGATTCTTCATTCACTTAAAAGTGCACATTTGCTGGAGTGGCTTTGTTTACAAGTGCAAATTGAATGCAGCAACTATTTAACCAAGAAAATTCGGGTGATGAGGTATTTGCTGAAAGATTTAAATGCTTCCAAGTTCTTTTTTTGAAACCTTTTTTTCTAAACTGTTATATTTCTACTGTTCACTTTAGGCAGTGCCAGAATATCTTATGAACATATTCAGTATTCCCAAGCAAAATTTCCATGTCAGGTGAAATCTTAAAACTGAATGAAATATAATACATTTAGACATCCAAACCAGAAAGTATTAACAAAAATTAATTTTGCCATACCGAAAAACTTCCCCCCTCCCCGAATAAGTCAATTTTCTATACAGTTGTAGACACAAGGCTTAATAACTGCAAGATGAGTAATTAATGGGAACTAGAGAGGGACAAATAAATATATCCTGCCAGCCACAGTGTAAAAGTGTTGTGTCTTCAAGTCAACAGCTTTGATACAGCTCTATGGGTGATTTGCCTTCAGGGAAGTTGGTGAGAGTATAGCAATATGAATGCTAGGTTGCAGAATTTAAATATTAGTAAATAATAACAAAAAATTTGAATGCTACTTCTTGAATACTACTACTTGAGCCTTCCACAAAAATTAATGATACTAGAAATTTCTCTGTCAGTAAGAGTTCAAATATCTTCAAAAGAAAACATATAGACAGGATAATTACTTATTAAAATATACTTTAAATATTATCTGTCTACGGTAACCCTTATGACTCCAAATAATCCAATAATCTCTTCTCTATCTATTTTAATGGGATTTGTTGTGCCATTCACAATCAGGAATGAGTAAACATGCTCCATTCTTCCTACATTGTTTATTCTGTATTAAATATCAGGATGTCTTGTCTGAAAGGGTGCCCTGATATACAGTATTAATTTACTCATTGCAGAAAATTAGCTGTGTCTGGAAAGGAATATATTTTGTGTTGTATTTCCTTAAACACAAACAAAAATTTTTAATTCCTGTTTTTATACACAATTTCTACCCAGAATACGTACAGGTGAAACTGAGGGACTGGGAAGAAAAGATAAGGTAATTCTTCCCAACTCTGATTCTAAAAAAAAGAACTTTGCTTACAGCAGATATCTATAATGCTACCATCCACTTTTATGTGTGTCATTCAATCCAACAGGAAATAACGTGTTAGTATACAGAACAAAACTGTGTATTAGCAATACTACATAGTTTTTAGATGGCAATCAAGAATAATGCCTACACATACTGTATAGGGAATAAGGAGGGAGCTCAGTTAATCCCAGTTGAAACTGTAGCAGAAAAAAACCACTATCATTATTGTCCAAAATACTAGCAGGTTTTAAGGAAATTTTTAAATGGATGAGGTTTGGTCTTACTCGGAAAAAAAAAAATTTAAAAAAAGGGCTTTTAAAGTTGGAAACCAAGGATTTTAAGAAAGCTTATATAAAACCATTTGAATACATATGTCACTAAATTTTACCAGGAATTATGCACATGAACAAGCATAATCTCTTTGGTCCTGCTGAAACTCCAGTCCATCATTGGAGAAACTAGAAATGCAAAGAGCTGAGAAGAAATAGGCGATATGCTTCGAAAAGTTATCCCATGCACTTAAGAGGAAATTATTAACCACTGAATAGTTTATTAACAAAGAAAAACCTTTAAACTGTCCTAACACTTTTATGTGGATGTTGATGTATCTTTGCTATAAAGATTATACATATTTTACTGTTTCATGCAAAACAGTGTTTTAGTACAGAACCTGTGTGGATCTGAAGTACCCATTATCAAGGCTAAAATGTATTCATTATGAATGTCATCTTTTTCTTAGGAAATAATGGGATGAAGAAGACAATGGTAGAAGTTTCTGTGTTTCAAAGGGATGGTTCCTTCATAAAGCAGAAGTGTGAGTCGTGGAATAGATTTACTTCTCTATGTCTTTAAAAGCTTGGCTAAGAAAAATCCAGAAACTTCACAGATGCCTGACTTTGCCTCTACTAAACCACAAGAGCCTGCCAGTAGAAAGTATACACCTGAGGAAAAAGCATTTAAAGCTTTATGGAAGGTAAGCTACTGTGAGAGTTTCACAATTCTTTTGGGACCCTGCTTTGAAAACAAAACTCATAATGTCAATACTGAAAAGCCCTATCACTTTTAAAACGTATTTCAAAACACCGTAAGTGAAAGAGCTCTTTGTTTTGTTTTCATATGTAACAGTGGGATTTTTCAAGTATCTGTTTATGACTTTTACAGTCAACACAGTCTGAGCGTGGCTGAAAACAGAAGTAAACATAAAGTAATCGATGCACATTATTCTTTGCTTTATTCCCTTTTTTATTTCTACTTTTCTGTCTCTTAGGGAAAACTGATCATGTTTCACCTTCTAGAGGATGACATAGAGATATGTCTTACACAGAAAATTAAACATCCTCTAAAAATACCATTTATTCCTGGCTAGCCCAGCAACATTTTTATGCTTTCAAATCATTAAAAAAAAAATCTATTTGAAATTTCTGATATAACACTAGAAAAGCACAAGCCACATTAGAATACAGAGAGTGAATTATTACAGCCATGTTCTTGTACCATGGCCATATTCTCAGTCACTACTATTACACAAGAGTTATAGCAAACTACAGTTTGTTACAGAATGATTAACTTCAGTAGGAAAAAAAAAACACCCTAAAGCAGAATAAAGTTTTTGAATAACACTTTACAATTAGCATTTTGTGATGTTTGTGTGTCAGACTACAGAACTTAAATATACTTTTAGCATAACTCTGTTTGATATGAGATGCTTTCCCATTAATTCATGAAAGAAAAGCTCTGTACTCTGAGTCTGTCTAGCTGGACATCACAAATGAAGTATTATCATCTCACAGTTTCAATTCTATCTCACATAGAGATTTTAACTGCAGGCTGCCATTTTTTCCACAGTCTCAGTAGCAACCAAGTATTTTTCTGAATCTGTTAAAACATGGAGAGGGAGGTACGCAGCTGCAAGAGGTATCTGTACCCCCACACAAATGAAAATGATGAGTATCCTGTGAGAAGGTTTCGATATAGTGAGGATTTATCTTCCATAAGACTTTGTTTTCCTTTAAAATGTGCTTGCAGATGTTCATCTTTTGTGACATTTAGTTATCAGAACACACAGTTTGCCTTTCCATCAGCAGGAGAGGCAGTCCTTTTCATGAAAAACTCTGCCAAAGGCTTAACATACATTGTTTCCACCTCTTGAGATCGCTTTTAGTTTGGTTAGATATGGAGCCAGATTTGCAACAGCCTCTTACAAAATCCATCCCCCTTCCATGCCTCTTCCCCACCCCCCCGCCCCCCCCAACTGTCTGCCATGCTCAACAACATCAGAGATAGACCTAAAATCCAGGGCCACTGGAAGGACTCATCAAGTTCCCCCACCTTCACAACTGAGCATCCCCAAAATCCTTCAGTAAATGAGGCACAGAAAGACACAAGCAGTTATGGGCAGTTTCTCTCCCTCCTTTGCCTCTCCTTTTCAGAACTGGATAGGTCTTCAGTTCTTCCTTCAACATCCAGCCTGTTTCCGAAATAGAAGCTTCTGGACAGTCTTCTGCCCAGCTTGAATAAAACGCAAGATCCCAGAGGGCTGTTTCATTCCTCTAAAGCCTTACAGAGCATGTTCCAAAAATACAAGAAATTAAACTGAGGTGTGGTCTGAGAGTTCACGTAACAGGTCAGGGCTGGCTAACTGGAAGGTTGATAGGGAAAATGTAAATTTAAAACTGCATTTATTGAGGCAACTAGGAGATGATGCTAACACCCACACAGGGGAACAGTTTACCAGACACATTGAAAAAAACCCAGAAACAATCAGGAGGGGGACATTCGCTGCAAGATTCCCTCGTTATGCTCTAACATATGTTCTTGGCTTTATCAGCCCAGAATGTGGTCTCCTGTTGAAGAACTGTGTTGCTTCCAGCAGCCACCAATGTCCTGCAAGACGTCACAGGCAGACAGAGGGCAAATGAGGGAAAATGAAGCTTTTCATTTTCAGGATGTCAGAACAAATATGGCAAGCCCAGTAGGCAGCAGGGCAATCCCAGCAGTCAAACACAGCTGTGTGCTCACAGACACATAATGTCTGAGAGACAGAAGTCACTGAAAAGACAACAAAGTACAGTATGATCTTTCTTTTAAAAAATTGGGGCCAACCTCAGAGCTTCTAGGATCCAATTTATGGTTTTGAGCCTTCAGATTGCTGAAGCATAGATTGTTGAGTGATTCATTGTGGTACTGTTCACTGTACGTCAGGGAAAGCTGTTGCATAAATGCTTGCATAACAATCTACAGGACAACTGAAGTCCCAAAACATCTGTTTTAGGAAGCAGATACACAACCATAAAATGTTCTAAAAAATTATGGAAGGGTAGAGTTAGAAGACTGCAAATACATATGGCTTTAAATGTATAAAATACTTCTAACTAAATAAGTATCTTCTACTATTCCATGTAAGAAATTTTTTCTTTCAAAAAGATATTACTTCTAGAGACTTAAAAAATTATTTTCTTCATAAGAGTATTTGACTTAATATGAAAATGCGAAACTTTAGGAACACATCATCAATTTGGAATCCTATTAGTAAACATTGGCAACATACTTTGTTGACGCCAAGGGACTAAGTAGGACTTAATAAGGGTTAAAAATAGGTGTGAAAAATAAAATTAAGTTATCAAATAAACATTCAGAGAGCCCTAAACATTGAATATAGGAAGCATTGTTTTTTGTTTCTGCATCTCATTTGAGAGGAAAGGAGTTATTTTTATTAAGTTCTCAGTCGCCACAGACTTCTGTTGACACAATGTTCTGGTACATTGTAGCAGGTACCCCAATAAGGATGCTGAGCTATATTTTTTTAATTACTTTATACTCCACCTTGCTTTTTTCCTGTCACATTCCTATTGCTTACACGGGATCTTCCTACAGAAACAGCTTATGATGTTTCCTTGCTTTTGTTTTGCCCAAAACCAATCTGTAGATTCTTTCAGACTGTTGAAGGCAGGCAAGCTAGCATACATACTGGTGTCAGCCCCAAAATAGTCTAAATACAGATTTATAACTGCCAATCTGACAGGAGACAAAATAGCACTTTATGATTTCTCTGGTGGCAAAACTAGCTCAAGACCTATGCAGTTTATAGCACTTCCCATTTTGCTGATTCAGCTGTCTACAAAGTAGACTCTAACCAGATCAATGAGCCCAGTAAAAAACAAGACTAGGGAAAGGCTGTACCTGTGTAGTTTAAAGTATGTGAAGCCTTCAGGAAAAAAAAAACTGGACGCAAAATGAGGACCTCAGCTTGAAAATCCAGTTCTTAACACATTTTATAATGATTTCGGATCCTCAAATTTATTGATCAGTCAAGGACAATGTATCAGATGTGTCGGATATGTCATTTCATAAAATAAATCCAAGCAGACAGCAGAGACAACAGAAACTTATTAAAGCAATGTCCACATAGAATAAAATAGTACAAGGCAGGGCCATCCAATCAACAAATAAACAAGATTAAAAAATAATCATCTTTTACTTTAATTGAATTAAGGTAAGCTACACTATTAGAAACAGAAAAGTTTGCTCTCTAGTACTAGTTGTGGGGAAACTGATAGAAAAAGCCAATCTGCTAGTGGAGAGGTAGAAGATGAGTGGAAAAACATACCCAGGGGCTCTACATCTGAGAGCTTCACGATAAACTAACTAAATTTATCTTTGTGACACCTTTTTAAAGTAACAGATTCATTTTACAGATGAATGACCAAATCACAGAGGAACCGCATGGCTGAGCCAACTACCAAACCCATATATCACAGTCCTTCCAAGGTAAATTGAAAAATATGTTTTGAGCATATTTCAAAAAGTAAATAACAAGAAAGGGGAGAAAAAGGAGAAAAGAGATACAATGCAGTGTGTTACTTACCAGAGACATGATACTCACTGACCTTCCATTATTTTTAAAACTTAACTCATTGACATTTTGAATAGTAGCTACACTATCCTTCTCTACTCTAAATAAGGATTTTAGTGCATATCTATAGTAAATATCTAGAAGTAGTCCCTTTCGGTGAGAAAGCAGTCTATGCAGATTGACTCATTTGTGTTAAAGCTAGACCTAACTTCTCTCTGTTTTCTTCCCAGAAAGGCACTCGTACAACAGACCAGTTTCTTAGCAGCTCCTTTAAACTTTTGAGCAGAAGTATGTGTATATGAGCAAGTAGTGCAACGTAACAGAATCAGATCTGTAAAGTGAAATAGCTGATGCTGAGTGCCCAACACCTACTTTATACATATTTCAATGATTTTACATCAGAGTAGCTCTAAAGAACTAAACAATTATAAAATAACTGGAGCACATTCACTCCTGAAACATACCTCCTAGTTTAGCTTCATTCAAAAGCAATCCAAACGGTTGCTTTGCGATCTCTCCACAGTGCAAACCATAACATGGGTTATTCAAGCCGATTGGCTTGAATACACCATCAGACTTGACTTCACTTGACATACAAATTATCCCATAGGGAAAGAAGAGACTTGCCTACAAGTGGGGGAGGGGGAACAAAACAAAATAAAACAAACAAAAAAAAACCCCTCTTTCATGGAATCAGGATGCTGCAAGAACAAAAAATCCCAATCTCAAAACAGACACCTCTATGGTCTTCCTCAGCCATGAAACATATTCAGTCTATTCCAACTACGGCTACAAATCATTATTATCTGTGTTGAGAGGCTGCTTTTGGTCCACATTTTGAAGGTAAATTGGCTAAGTATTCATTAAAGCTTCCAGGAATGCAGTGAGTTACCTTAGCAATTTCCTTCTCACAGTGAAGCAGACAATAGCCCATGCAATGCCTCTAAGGAGAAATCACGGCTGACATTTCAAAGTTAACATCTTAGACTATTAAATCTCTAATTTGGTTTATTATTTTAAAGACTTACCTTCTAGTCATTTAGACAGGCTTTACAGAGCACTGGGAGCGATTCCAAATTAGAAATTAAATTAGAATCTAAGTCTGTAAGAGAAATCTCAGTGTATTTCCCGACCAGCAGACATACCCTGTTCCAAATCTGCTCCCATAGTCCAAAAGGTCCAGGAA
The DNA here is from genome assembly GCA_033558185.1 of Dromococcyx pavoninus. Lineage (NCBI taxonomy): Eukaryota > Metazoa > Chordata > Aves > Cuculiformes > Neomorphidae > Dromococcyx > Dromococcyx pavoninus. The sequence continues at coordinate 572,626 of JAUMJL010000887.1, forward strand.
GGGAAGGGATCTAAGTATATTGTGATACTTACTGTATCTCTATATTCCAAAAACGGCTGACTTCCAATAAGTTGTGGATTCAACAATAAATGTTCTTAATCAAAAATAGTTCAGTGTTCAATTATGAAGTGCATGTTCCTATACTGAAGATTCAGTTTTGCTGAATGCCCTGAACAAGAGGATGAATAGAGAAGTGACAGAGTTTTCTGGTGATACAAACTTATTCAGGAAAGTCAAAAACTGTCTGCAAGGAGTTGCAGAGGCTCTTGTACTGAGTGGCCAGGAGATAAAAAGGCAGGTAGAATTCAGTGTTGATAAAAGAGAAGTATTACCGATGAGAAAAGTATTTCGAAATAGATAAAGATGATGAGTTCTAAATTAATGCTATGAGTCTGGAATAGAAATTTAGGACTAAACCAAAAACTATATCTCCCTGCTCAGCAGTGTTAAAGAACATCTAAGGAACTATTAGAAAAGGAAACAGAAAACCTCTTTATGCCACTAAGGAAACAAGTGTACCCACTTCTGGAATACCAGTCACCATTGCTCTAAGGAAGCACATAGTAATCAGTAGAAACAGAGAGAAATTTTGGTGAAGCATTATTTGAGTAGGACAGCTTTCATACGAAATGAGATGAAGACTCTTCAGTTTTGAAAAAAAAAAGATGAGTAAGGATTGCATGAAATATTTCTGTAAAAATTCTGCTGCTCCAGAAAATGTTTCCATCCCTGATAGGTGGACAATGCTGAATCCTTAAAATTCTTCAAAGCACATTAAGCATGACTGGATAGCATGATTATGAAGCATAATCATTGTAGGAAAATAATTTCACTAAACTGAGATTAAGGGATATGCCAATATAAGACGAGCTGATACAAAATATAACAGGCTTGCAAGATCTTCTTGCCAGTGCTTGTTTGCATAAGCACATAAATTGTCTCAAATCCAGAGAAAGAGATCCTTCCAAACTCTGTTTTCCATAACTTGATTATCTTGATTGGCATCTCCTGTTATACTCTCAGCTTCATGGAGAGCTAGTTTTTCATTCCAGCACCCATCATTGTCCTTGTCATTCCTGAGTTCTTGAAATTCTACCTGTTGGGATTCCATGTTTTAGGAAAGTAACATGCACAATCACAAAGGCTAGTTGGGATTCAAATGTTAAATAATCAATGGGTTTAAAGGATGTTAAAGTTCTTTCAAAGGACAAACGGACTTTAAATGTGCTATAAATGAGAGGACTGAAGCCCTAATATTAGAATAAAAGTAACAAATTTTTGTATGAATTCAGGAGATATTTACATTGTTGTATATTTCATATATGCAGACATTCACTATAATTATTATCACAAATAATGTGCACTATTTAGACTAACATGATCCTTATTTCTTCCTAACAAATAATATTTATATCTAAGTTTTCAAACTACTCAGAATGCAGAAATAGGTCTTTGTCACAAGGTACAAAGTCACAGGCACAAGAGGAAACTGGATATTATTGAATCCTATCAGAGTAATACATCTTGTTTCTGGGGCTCTACATGAGTAGAACAAATCAGTTTCAGCCACGCTGCTGAAAGAATTGGGGCAACATGTTAAGAAAATGAGCTTTTCTCGCAGACAGCAGCCATTTCAGAGGCTACATTTTATTTTCTGTTAAATTGAAGAACATTAAAATTGAAGACCAAAAGCAGAAGCTTAGGAGTGTCTGGTGGAACATGAACTATTTGAACTAGTTTCTGGCCAAAAACTAATTATCCATTCCTAGATATAATGCAAAAGAAGGCAACACATATTGTACAATAAACTTTCAGATGCAAATGGAAAAGAAAATCTCACTGAAGAATACTAAAAAGGATAAGATTTGGTTTAGGGCAGGATTGACATTTTGGCATGGAAATCGTGCAAAGAGAAAGCACTACAGTGAAAGTTTGTTCCTAAACTGTTGTGTCAGGGAGCTTTAGATGCATTGATAAGGCCAGTTATAACAGCTCCTCTGGGAGGAGCAGGGTGTGATGAGAGTAGGCATAGCTACACCTCAGACATCCGTTGCTCACAGAGGCGGAGGTTCCGTCAGTCAGCATGTAGCTTTCTGTCTAAAACACACTGAAAACTGGAAAATCAGAATTTGAAGCCCAAATCCAGGTTCTCTTCTAGTTTTATGTTGTAATTGTCTTACTGTTACCTACCACATCAGGGGGTGAATTAAGAACTCAGACATCCTGGGCACCCTGCTGGCAAGCTGAATTATATTTGCACTTTACAAATATGAAATAGTATTTATGTTCCCATAATGCCTCAAACACTGGACAACAAATAATTACTTTATGTTTATTATCATGTTTGTTTTTCCTTCCATACGAAATCCCTCCATTCCCATGCCATACCCAAAAATTCTTTTCAAGGATTATTATGCCAGAAACAAGGCTGTCACACAGTATCTGGGAATCTCTTCTATAGATAAAATAATCTACAAAAAACTTGTGACTCAAACTGAGTTAACAGATAAAGGGTTAAGTACTCTGATGACAGGCATGGAGCAGAATGTAAGTTACTGTGCTTTCCAGAAGCAGGATCTGGTGACAAAATGCAATTTGAATAAGGTTCTTGTTTGATTTTCTCATTGTAAGATAAAGTGAAAGTATAAAACTCACCATGGTTGGGTTAAAGTTGGTAGTGAAGAGGTTATTAGAATATGTATTTCTAGTATTCACAGGACATAGCAATTTAAATACAAAAAAACCTTTTGTGTCTGGGTGGGTCTTTTTTTAAGAGCCAGATTATTACATATAGAACATACAGGCACTGTGTAATATTTCTGTTTCTTTATAACATATAAACTGTTTGATGGCTTTTTCCATAAAAGTAGTTCAGTTTTTTAATAACTCTTAAAAACATTGGTGTAATGAGGACTGCCTCCAATCACAGTAGAACAGAATAAGACACCCCAGGTTCAGTGGTCCAAAAAAAAATGTCAGAACTGTGATTCAATGTGATGTTAAAATTATAAGGAAATCAAATCTAAAGCTGAGAATTTAACCATAAAATATTAACAAATTCAGCATTACAGTTGTCGTGACAGGTCCAATAACTCCACATTTAAAAAAAAATCTGATTTAATTGGTTAGAAACTAATCCAGCAGAACAGAATCTTAACAGGTTGCAATTGAATTTTATAATAATTCATAGAAAATTACCTTCCCTGGTTTAGTTGAGATAGGCTTTTCATACAGCTAATTGTCTTGGGCAATTGGACAAGCGGAATAATATACTGAGTGTATGCAAAGGAAGTACAGAGTTGGGCATGGCCTGTATCCCAAAGTACACTGATGTTTTATGCATGGCAAAACTAAGCACAGTGCTGCACCCACTATTGGCCTGTGCGAAAGTGAGACCACTGAAAACACATGATGGTCAAGCAGTAATCCACCCTGGGAATGTGTGCTGACATTCCAGTTACAAAGATGGCTCCAGAATCTGTGTAAATAGAACGTGTCTTGAATACAGTTGAACCAGTCTAAATTTGCTAGGGAGAGCTAGCAAGGCAGTAGGGAAACTATCTATTAAAATTCATTTCTGAAAGGAAGACATACAGCTGACCCATACCCAGAAGGCCTTATTCAATTCAGTAACTGACAGTTCAGAATGTATGATGCTTCTGAAAAATTTCATCTTTTGCATAAAGAAAAATATGATACAAGGGGTCGTGTTGTCTCCTGGAAGGCTCCTCTTTGCACTCAGGACATTTAAGATCATAGAGAGCACAGCCGCTTTTAGACAATAGTCACACAGCAGGCTGGGGGAGAGAATACCAACAGCAAAAGCAAGGAGACTCATAATAGGATGAGATAAATACAGTTTAAAAAGGGAAGGAAAGAGAAAGGAGGGGGGAAAGTAGCACAAAGACAATCTCTCATCACCAAGTAAAACAACGTTCAGTCAGTCTCAAAGCATGGCCACCTCCCCCAAAACCTCCTCCCCTGATTTTTCATTGCTGAGTATGATGTTATACGGCATGGAATAGCCCTCCTTTAGTCAGTGTGCTCAGCTGTCCCAGCTTCTTTCCCTCACCCAGCCTAAACCCCAGAGCAGCAGAGTGGGAAAAAGAGAAAACCTTGATGTTATGTAATGCTCAGCAATAGCCAAAACACTGTTGTGTTATCAACAAAGCACCATATGTGCTGCTATGAAGAAAATGCACTCCATGCCAGTCAGACCCACAACAAGTATCTTTCCAGCGGTTAACATCACCCACTTCAGAAAATCCATTCTCTTCTACCTGGGAAAGTTAACTACTGCTTTTATAGGTCAGTGCCTTGGTCCCACATTTCTTGCCAAAAGCACTGAGATATACCACAAATGTGGACAATTCAGGGTTTGTTACTGATGAGAGAACTTGCTCTCCTCATTTTTTCTAGCAAGTTTAAAATAGAAATACTTTTATTTTTATTATAAGAAAGTGATGAAAGTTTTCAAGTGCTTTGTTTCAAAGCATGCTTACAGTTATAATGGGAAAATCACTAATACTTCATTCTTCACTTGTCCTGACCTTCTCCCCCAGTGGGCATAATGGATTTTCAAAATGAAGATGTAATGTACTGTGCATATCATTACAAGATCAGAATATATTAAGGCTGTGCCAGCAACACGCTATTGGAAGTTACTGCTGCTCTTTCAGAGCAGTGATTTATAAGCCAGCATTTCTGGGAAAAGTTCTCTGTGAATATCATTGAAATGCTTGCTGGAAAACTCTTGATTTGTTGCTGGTTTCTTAATTTGGATTGACTGTCTCCTTTTGGGTTAGTACACAACTTGTATAATCCCATATTTAAATAGTGCAAGAGCAATTGCACTGCAACTTGGCCATCCCAATAAAGTTACCAGAGTTTTATTGCAACATGAATAGTGTAATATTTCATAGGACTCATCTAAAAATGGTATTGCTCAGGAATACCTATCACTTGCAAAATTCACAGTCTATCTGTCTCCAGCTCACCTTTCAACGGTAAGATGAGCCCTTGATTCTGATGTAGGGAGGTATGTTCAATAATAACACAGATATCCTTCCAGAGGCAATTATAAGGAGATCATACTTTAGTAGTCACTTACAGGTAAATTGTCAATGTTAAAATCTTACAGACAGTTCTGACCGTAAACGTCACAGTCTCTTCACTAAATCCCCAGAAAGGGACCGAGTCTGTCCTGTGGGTAGAGGTCACTGCTCTATTAAATTTTCTTCTATGCTCTCAAAGAAGGAAAGTCAGTTTAGATTTAGTCCACTGAGGCATTCTACCAAATCCAGGCCAACAGATCACAATGATGAAAGAGACAATAGGTTTCCCCTGCAATCAGTTGTGCGGTCTCACAAAATGTCCTTCATTCCCTCACACCCCTCTCTATTTTTTTCTTCAGTTTTCTATATGATTCTGCATTCTCTCATGATCATGCCTAATATCTAACTTTAATTGTAGAATTTCTTCATCTTCAAACACATATGAGAGAGTGTTAAGCAGGTTAAAAAACATGAGAGAATCATAATAGTGTGGAAATAACGTTGTCACACAAGGTGTGAATTCAGCATTACACTGTCAACACTGTAAAATCTGGTGCTTCTACATAATGAATTATGCTTGATTATTCAGACAAACACAATCCAAACCATCTGAAAATAAATAACATGTATAGCATGGAAACTATTTAGTAAACCTGAAAAATAACCCAGCCACTCAGACAAAAAGTAGATTTTATCTTTTTACTTCCCAATAACACGTTTTGGATGAATATGAAATGTTGCTAGAATATGACTTTGAAAACATCAATGTTTGGATAAAAAAGTATATACCCCTAAGTCTAAAAATGTCAGCCAAACGGAATAATTTTCTAATGGAACTTCAGTGATCAGATATGTAATTTAAGCAAGATTGACAATCTGTTTCATATAGAAATGATTAAGGTTCTGATCTTGCAAAGATTTACATCCACAAATTCAAGCAGAGATTTAACTGTACTTTACTCCCAGACCCTTTCTACAGCTCTGTCTTTCCTGACCAAATTAAAACCCTCATGTGATTGTTATTCAGATAACAGCTGTAATGATCACTTTCTTAGCTTTAACTGTTTCAACCCTCTCTTCGCTGCTGTTCACTGACGCACTCCTTTTCTACTGCTTTAGCTGTTGCTGAGTACACTCTAGGTAGATTTATAGCCTGTTCCTTCTTCATCTCTCATTCAGTACCAGAAGTAGAGACCTGCCCATGGCACTGATTTTCAGAGCTTTCACCTTCACGTTATGGGAACACCCTGTAAACATTCTTTAATTGCCTTTCAGGTCTCTCCATAACCATGTTTCTCCCAATAACTGTATCTCCCCACAACGGCATCAAAACTTTGTAAAAGGTCTGTTGCTACCACCACTATTCAGAGTGATTAGTGGCGTCTCATGGCTGGTTTATTGTGTGCTCCCTCTTCCCACATTTCCATTTCTCTAAACATCAGGTGACTCTTACCTTAGTCTAAGCTTGTAAATGTTTCAGTTCAGGGCTCTGTTTTCATTCTGTATTGCGCAGTACGTACATACATACTTCCTGCCCTGCACATGGCCTGGCCTCCTGTGGTCATTGATAGTGCAAATAAGTCTAAGATTGTTCTGTATACTCTGAAGGTCTGGCAAACTTTGCACTGATTTTCTTGTGTAACAACGTTATAAGACACATGGGGTTTTTGAGGGCAGGTGAAATCAGTGTCCAAGGGGAGAAAGCTGGGAATGAAGCTGGCAGAACAGCATGGACTTCTGTTCCTTCTTGAAGCAATGGGTGTCAAGAGAGAAATCAAGATGGTATTCATGACTGGATGCACAGTGTAGTTGATACTCCTAGATTACTCAAAGAAGATGCCAAAACAGTAGGTGAGACACTGGTTCCTGGGAAATAAAGACAGATACTAAGGATGATAAGCACTGGCAGAACATAAGCACTATAAGATTTAACATGCAAAGAAAATTAGTTCTTTAAAAAATATCCAGCAGTGTTTCTGTCATTTAGAAGTGAATAACCACCTGATAGCACACTGGTTATTGCCTGAGGAGAATAGAAATAGCTAAATGTCTAAATTTCTGTGGAGCAATAAGTGATAACCCAATTTATCTACAATCATAGAGCTATGAGCCTGACATTCTGTGTGGTCAAACATCTCATACTTCAATAGGGTGCCTCATACTTTTCCTACCTTGAGGAAACCCATTACATGAAATTTTTCTGCTCAGGAGTACACTACACTACCATTCCACTTCATGGGATGATTACACCAAGCAACTAGGTATACTTGCTGCAACTGTCTTAATACCAACTCCCTACTAAACAACAGCCAGCTCAGCATAGAACCTTCTTCTGTGTTAACTTTGGAGTGTAAAGAAATCAGCTGGAAGTCAATCATATGCCTTAGTGCTTATCTATCCCTGAAAGTTATAGACATTTAAAGAAAGGTATGAAAATAAAGTGCATTTACTTCGGTCAGCGTTGTCAAGCCCTAAAAAGCTACATACTCAAAAATTTAGTCTATAATATATGGAATAGGAGGAACTGAAAATAAGAAGGAAGATTTAAGTTGGCCTCACCTGTAAAACTATCCCAGCTTTTTGCATACATGGACATAATAATGTCTGTCAAAGCCACAGCTTTAAACGAGATACAAGATATGCATCCAGTAGACAAAAAAACACTCAAAACCTTTTCTATTTCAGAGCAAATAAATCATGCTCAGGTATTGTTTTATTTTTCATGTGTTACTGCAAATGCAGGAAAATATTTTTTACAAGTTCAAGCAATCTGGTTAAGTAAGGGCTATTCCTTTGGTAATGCAAATCACATGTAGGATAACCCGCTATGAATATAGTGCCTACGACTGAAACCACCTTCTGGAGAAAAGTGTGACCTTTTAAAATTTACTGGCATTAGGAGGTCTGTGTTGCGTTGTTTCTTCTCTTGGTTTTGTTTTTTTTAAAACTTCTGGTAAATGCTTTAAAAGAACAAAGCTCTTTGTTTAAAGGTAGCTCAGGGAGATCATAATTGCTATAAGGTACAAGTTTGTTTCCAAGTATTTCTGAATTGCTTCTCTTCTGCTTTAAATATTTAATGTCTAATGTTTGGCCCAACTGTAGAAATTCCCTCTGGAATGCGGGTGATGACTTCAGGAAGAGAATGAAGACCTGTCAATTCAATTTTCAATATGAGTCTCTTTAGAAAACCACAGCTATTAAAAAAGGAATTTTTAAGAGAAAAATAAGAATAATTCCAGGAGTACACAAACATGTCCTAGTGCAAAATATCAAGAAATAAATTCCATGCCTTTGAATATTATAGATTCACAGACTGTGAACCTAAGAAAGTGATAATCATGCTCTCCTCTATAAAAAAGGAGGATTTTTAAGGATTGTTTTTAATGTAACCTGGTCATATCTTCCCTTTCCCATCATGCACCCAGTTCCTCCTGGATTTTATCAGACAGGGTCCTTGAACTTATCTCTAACTAGAGCCAAGAGTGATGTTATCTGTTGTATCCGGCAGCAAGACTGTAACCCAACTGGCCAGGAGGGAAGTGTGTCAAGGCTTCTATTCACTAGTAAAATCCTGCTGCATCAGCTAAATAGCATCTTCCTCTTGCTCTGATATTCTCCCTCCAGATGTCCTGTTTTCACCTAAGAGATCAGTGTACCCCACGAGAGCTGACTACTATTTTTTCATTGTATTACAACCTGACAATCTTTTCAAAGTCGAATGAAATCAAACATGTGCTTCCTTCTAGCCAACAATACACTCTGATGTGGATGCAGCTGATTGCAAAACATGTGCTAAACATTACAAAAGCTGTCCATTTTGAAACCCTGAAAATTACTACTATTTGTCAGGCTATTTTGGCTTCTGTCATGACAGGGGCAGAAGGGACACCATTGTGTTACTCACCTAAGATCACTAACTTACCTTCACTAGACAGGTAAATATACTAGGGTATGATGACAGGATTCGGAGAGCTATCACAATGCCTTATTATAACTGCTCATGAAAGCCCTGGGCAGGGCATATGACCCAGTGTATTGAACTGACTTCTAAAATAATAGGAGAGAAAGATTTTAAAAGGAAAGTCAATGGAAGAAAGACAGAGTCTATGTCAGCTAGGATTGTATAAAAATTTCAATATCTAATACTAATACTAATTCACGTATGATGTGTGTTATCTGGCTTTAAAGTTAAATACATTTATAACGTCACACATATTACTATTTATAGCATTAAGTATACATGAGGAAACAGAAAGGAGGTTTGGTACTGCTGTTTTAGTGTTACTCAAACATTTAATATTAAATATCTTGCCTTTTTGTGGTCATTATTGTTTGTTAGCTTATTAACATAGTTTTCATATTTAGTTTTAGAGTATCCCTTTTCCACATCACTTTTCCTAATAAAGCAGCTGCTCACAATAAATTTGGCTGGTTGATGTATGATGGTTCAGTTGCTTCTGGACTAGCTAAAAGCTAGTTTTCCACATTTCTCCTCTCTCCCTCTTCTTTTGCATATTCAATCCAAGTTGCCCAAGGGCAAACTACATATTCAATGTGCTATTAAGAAAAATGAATATAGGTGAAGATTAGCACACTGGCATTGCTTACTTCAGGGAAGAAATGTTCTTCCTATAGAACCCACTCTCCAGGGCTGTACCCAGACCCCAGGCTTGCATGGATTCAGTGCAATCCAAGAAAGAGAAAGTTGGAAATCTAAATTAGAACCCAAGTACAATTCTCAAACTGAATCTTGAGGATCCAGTAAATTCTAGTCTTTCTGGAATCTGATTTCCTCACACTGAAGCATGCCACGTACAACTGCCAAGCCACAGACTAGACCCAAAACAAATATTTTAAAAATGGTGAATGAAATAAGTAGCTTCTAAATTTAGATTTAAAAGTCCCCAATGTTGGCACATTCCTTACTTCTACTGGCAATGAATTTTAAAAGCAAGTGACTGTTCCATAATCTAAGTAACAGTTAATAGGCCAGTGTCTACTGATGTTTAATATATACGCATGCAGGTGTGAATATGTACACCCACGTAAGCAAAAATAAGGATGAGGAACAAACCAATGAGTCTTCTGTATCTGCTGAGATGATCTACTGACGTATGACAAAACCCTTGGGAGTTGCATCAGTAGTCAAACATTATCATGATTTTGGAATCAATTTCACCCAGTCAGAAGCAAGATTTGGGGTAGGCTAGTGCTTAGCAACACATTAAAGGAGCCCCTCTGACATCAGAAGTGAGTTGACACACTTGCGTCTAATCTAACACATTTCCTTAATACTTGGTTTCAAAAGCAGGTAAGGGTCCTAAATCATTCTAAGAACAAAGTATCTAAGACAGGTCACCCAAAAATTGTGTCACATGAAACTATTGAACACTTCTGGAAACTTGGCCTGGCTGCTGGAAACTGGCGTTCTTAATAGTAAGCAAGCTAAAACAAATACTGAGAAACTAAAACGTAAAATTGTTATAAAAGAAGCCCACCTAAAAGTTCAAGCAAAAAGTAAAAACATCTTTAAACAACCTAATTAAAATATAATAAAAACTATTTTTAAATAAAATCTCAAAATCAGAAGACTGAGCCAGCAACAGAGAGGAGGTAGAAGCCAAACCACAATCTCGCTAGAAGACACCCTCGTATATAATGCCACACACTTTTTCCATCCTTGAACATAAGAAATTTGGAGTCCACTTCTTCAGTTTTGGTACCTAGGTACGGAACGTGATTGTTTTACCACATTGCTTAAAGCTCTCTGCCAACAAGCCACATAGCATGAGAAAGGTTGAATGAAATTCAAAACAATTAGGTACAAAGCATATTATGTATGACACAAATGTCATTAACTTTTTAAAGCAAAAAATAATCTTCATTATTTACATGTGCCTTTCATTAGCAGCTAAGGAACTGACTCTGAAAGCTAAATCTGATTTCTTTATGTAGTGTTATCTCCTAAATAAAGCTTTTCTAGCAGGAACGGAACAATGGAATCCCTTTTGAACTGACACATTATAGGACTAGAAGATCTAAATAAATATTTTTTTTCCTAATCTTGAAGGGTGGAATTCTTACTTATGCCTTTGTTATCACAAGACTGCTATGAATCAGGATTACTCATCTGTCTGATCCAAATCTTATCCAGACAGGAGCCTAAGGGAGGTAAAGAAATCTTTGTTTTTAATGAAATAATAGAACCTATTACTGACAAAATATGTGTAACAACTTTGAAATTCCTCATCATTTTTTTAAAACATGAACAGACATGGATCACTGTTAGCCCATAGGACATTATTGGAAAGCAAATCCTTTGTCCAATTTACAAAGTTTTTTAACTGTGAACTGAAACTATTAATAAACTTATCCTTCCTGCTCTTTAGACTTCTACCACAACTGCTATTCAGATTTATTCATGACTTCCTTTTATTAGAGACATGCCAAATCCACTATATTGTCCACCTGGAAGAATGCCCACTGTTCACAGCCACTGAAGAAGTAGTCAGATATTAATCTTAATTATTTGCATTGCAGTGATCCAAACTGTTTCCACTCTTATGAAAGTTTTAGAACAATGTATTATTTTTAACAATTTATTTTAAAACACTTTCTTATGAAACTGATTTCTCAAACTTGAAGGTTTTGTCTCATTTGCAGAAGTGATTTACTTTCAAATCTCATTTTACATAAAAATTTGTGGTTCCAAAACTGTCTGGTGTCTCAGAGCAAAGAATTCCTTTTAGGGAAATCAGAGACACTTTTCCTATGTAAGCATTGTTTTTAAGTAGATACTGTTGGGTAGTGGCACGTGTAAAACAAAACACACGCGCACACAAAAAAAAAAAAAAAGCAACGATCCTTCACAGCATTAAAAATTAATCAAAAATATAAGTGAGCAGTATGCCTAGAAAAGACAGGTCAAGTTATTTTCACTTTGGCTTCCAACTATTCATATGCAGACATCTAAAGCATTCTAATACAATACATAAGTAGGTCTTGCATTTATCTACACAAAGTGTCAAAAAGGAGTGAAGACAAACCCCAGCATTCCTACTGAAAATTAGACATATTTAGTAACATCATCTTTCTTGTCAATGCACCTCAGTACAAGAAGGACACTGAGGTGCTGGATCATGTTCAGAGAAGGGCAACGAGGCTGGTGAAGGGGCTGGAGAACAAGTCCTACGAGGAGCGGCTGAGGGAAATGGGATTGTTTAGCTTGGAGAAGAGGTGGCTGAGGGGAGACTTCATCGCTGTCTACAACTACCTGAACGGAGGTTGTGGTGAGGTGGGTGTTGGTCTCTTCTTGCAAGTGACAGGTGAGAGGATGAGAGGAAATGGCCATAAGTTGCACCAGGGGAAGTTTAGATTGGACATCAGGAAAAATTCCTTCATTGAAAGGGTTGTCAGGCACTGGCACAGCTGCCCAGGGAGGTGATTGAGTCGCCCTCCCTGAAGGTGTTTAAAAGACAGGTAGATGAGTTTCTCAGGAATATGGTTTAGTAAGGGGACAGGTACGGTTGGACTCGATGATCTCAGAGGTCTTTTCCAACCAAATGGTTCTATGATTCTATGATCTTTTCCAGTCTCCTAAGCAAATGAATGTTCAATGTAAAGCTTGCAGAGGTGATGGCATAGACCTGTTGAGTTAGAACCAGCCTCTTAGCATTCCCACTTTCATAGTGGAAAAGACACACTCTTGGGATTTATTAAAACAAAAGGAGAAAATGTACAGTACACATAGAGCTTTGAACATGCTATACAAACACTACCACCATTGTCATTTCCCTCATATGGACTTCATTTTCAGTCCCAAACCATAATTAATAGTAACTGCCAAAATGGAGTTTTTACACGATGATGATCTATTGAGGGGTTAGAGCACTACAGAGCAGTATCTGTGAGAAACAATACACATGTGAATGTATCACCATGTTGTCCTATGCAGTCCAAATGTTTAGCTAGTAGGCCAAAGGGTCCTTGAAAAGTCAGGGTTCTTGAAGTGGGCAGGCAGATAGTAGGAGACCCAGGGTCTTAGAAGCAGGCAGAGAGAGTAGGCAGCCCATCCCATCAAGAGCTCTAGACGGTTCAAGTAGAATCATTTCACCCACCTCCCACTCACATGGTATGTCTTAGCCCTTCATAAAACGTTTGAGTTTCTAGGCCCTTTCATCCCCTCATCTATGTGCTACCTGATGCTTAATTGTTCTGCTTTCCCAGTCTCCATTAGATGCCTTATCATATTGCTCAGCTGTTTCCTTGTTTCACTGCTGCTTCTTTCCTTTGTTATCCCTAAAGCAGTTTTTCCTGGTTCTTAAGGATGCTCTTCAATGTCCATTACTTGACTATCAGTGAGTTGCTTGTACTCTTGGAACCTGTTTCCAACCCAGCTTGTATTTTCAACACCTTTATTATTATCCCACATTTAAACACCACATCATAATGAAAGACGCTTAGTATCAAGCACTGGTACATAGTGCAAGAACATATAAGAAGCTGATAATGAATACAATAAGCCAGGATGAGGGCTTTGCACTATTATTAAGCCTGTAGTTTGTTACTAGCAGTGATAATACTGGTGTCACTGGACAACTGGCAACACGTGTAGTCTCTTGAAACCCAGCTGAGTGATACTTACGAGCTTTTCAGTTTTGGTTCAGGGTTCGTGTTTGAACTGTGCTATGCCTTCCCTACTGGCACTTACCCTTAGGGCTAGAGAAAATGCTTCTGGCCTCTTAGCATCCTAGGAGATGCTTTATTTCTTTGCAGGCTTTTAAATGGGGAAATTTCTAAAAACAACTGATCTTTCCAGTTCCACACAATAAAGCAATATACTCGTTTCCACCTCACTGTTGCTACTTGAAAGCTTCAACAGTGTTCAATGTCTTGGCCTTACAGCCTTTAAACTAATGCTGAGAACAGTCTCCTAATGCCTGAACCACAGGCTAAGTGTTTTCCAGGAACACCACCAGCATGTTGCTGTTGCCCCAATTTGTAGGACAGGTGTTCCAGCCCTGTGACCATCTTCATGGCCTTCCTCTGGACTTGCCCCAACAGGTCTGTGTCCTTCTTATATGGAGGCCCCAGAGCTGGATGCAATACTCTCATTTGGGTCTCACCAGAGCAGAGTAGTGGGGCAGAATCACCTCCCTCAACCTGCTGCTCACTCTTCTTTGGATGCAGCCCAGGATACAGTTGGCTTTCTAGGCTGCAAGCACACATTACCAGCTCATGTTGAGCTTCTCAACAAGCAACACATCTAAGTCCTTCTCCATGGGGCTGCTCTCCATCCATCCTCCACCCAGCCTGTATTTATGTTTGGGATTGCCCTGGCACAGGATCTTGCACTTGGCCTTGTTGAACTTCATGAAGTTTGCACAGGCCCACCTCTCAAGTCTATCAAGGTCCTTCTGGATGGCATTCTTTCCCTCCAGCATGTCAACCACACCACATAGCTTCATGTCATCTTCAAATTCGCTGAGGGTGCAGTCAATCCCACTGTCCACGTCCCAACAACCATGTTTTAAATAATACTGGTCACAATACAGACCCTGGAGGGGCACCACTCATTACTCGTCTCCAATGGACATTGTGTCATTGACCACAACTCTGTGAGTGGATCATCCAGCCAATTCCTTACCTACTGACTGGTCTATCCATCAAATCCACATCTCTCCATTTTAGAGGCAAGGATGTTGTGCAGAACATTGTCAAATGCTTTGCACAATTTCAGGTAGATAAATAGTTTGGGTTGAGTTCTAGGGTGGATAGATGTAGGGAGGGAAGGAGCATAGATTATTGTTTGAATCATTTCTAGGTCATAGTGAAATAAAATGAGCTTCAGTAGCAGCCAGCAACAGTAACCAGGAATCTACAGTATGTGGTGTGGGGATTTGCTTATATATTGACATTTATCCAGAATGTAGAAATTCTTCCTGCCAGATTCTCAAGCCTGGGCCAATAAACCCTCATACTCTCACAATAAAAACAGAAGATTCTCCCTATGTGCAGCCAAAAGACTTTGGCACTTCACTGCATCAAATGAGGGGGTTCTTTTTGATAGCAGCACCAGCATGCTTGAGTCTGACAAGGTCATATTTAAGCTCTCTCACCTGCAGAAGGGAATCAAGGGAGTCTTTCAACAACTCTTTTGAAAACTGATTATTAAATCTTTTTCCAGATGGAAAGCTAGACAGAGATTGGAAAGTAATAAGAGATCAAGCCACTTTTATGTCTATGTTGCATTACTATCAAAGGTTTGAACTAAGGAGCAGAGATTGATTTCTGCCTCTGAGAGGATAAGTTCTAAAAGAACATGAATATTGCTCATTTATATTTATACCTATGACTTTTAAACATGCCCCAGCAAACTAAAGCTAATACAAAAAGGAACTTGGAATTAGAAACTGTTCACCAAATGGTCGTTAAAAAAACATCACGTATATTCCCATTAACTCCACTGTCCCCCAAAATGTCAGCAAATAGCAAGAAATAATCACAATACAATATCAGCTCTTAGAAGAAATGGATTATAAATGAAAACTTCTAGTTTGTGCCCTACTGCAGATAAAAATCCATATACAACTTTTGGTGGTGTTAGCGTGAGACCTGAGGAAAAAGAAGACCTGACACATCACACATGGTCCTGGGTCTTCTGCCTACACCTAAGGAGTAGATTTTGAAGCTCTTATTTGAACTGTCCTAGTTCTAGTTACTGAAAATGAGGCAATGGTTGCAGCAGTTTGGGATACCTCTTTCCTTACATGAACACACTGTAGTGCATTTTCTTTTCTGTTCTGTAACTCCACTTTGACTTCTTTCAGTCTCTCTGCTTCACAAACATAGCCCCAAGGGCCCTTGAAAAATTCAAAGTGGGTCACAGAGTGCTGTGGGGCGAGAACAGACTGTATTAATTGTCTGCAATGGGGAAACTGAGTTGCTACCAGCAATTAAAGGAGCTAATAGTTCTTTGGCTGATGTAAACACTTGTAGCCAGTAATTACAGCTATTCCATATTCCTCAGACCTGAAGAAATTGAACTGCTGCCATTTTGTCTGAGAAGCAGTAACTGACAGCTTAATTGACTTTTTTAGATGGAGAATGGGAATTCGAGCTGCATGCTAACAGTAAAGTTACTAATTGTAAATCAACATATTTTTTTAATTGAAGAGAAGTTTTAAAAAAAGAAACGTGTGCAGTGTGGGTTTAGGTCCCCAGGTCTCATATTCAAAACACTAGCAAGGTAAAGAACTTTCTTTCAAACATTTGAGAGACACGGCTCTGCCATATAATCTACTGCATCAAAAAAAAAGGGGGGGGGGAGGGGAGATGATCAAAGCAGGGAAGAAGACAATGAAGGATAAAAATTTTGGAAAATATCAAGCAGATTTAAATGAGATACATTAAAGGAATGGAGGAAGAAGGAAAAATTATTTTTCATTTCTATGTCTTTCCTTTCTTGATTATCTTTGCTACCTATGCCTAAATATTTGTGAATGTGTCTAAAAATCCAACAAAGAAATACCAGGTAATTATTTTGCCCTTCTCCATTACTTCAGCAATCCAGTAATTCTTCCCTACACAAACGCTTGTCAGTCCAACTTCACAAGCAGCTTTCCTCTGCATAGCACTGGTTGTTTTTCATGTCCCACAAGTTTCAGCATATTCCTCACTTTCCCTGTTCTTTGTTTCTTTGCTATTGGGGTGAGCTGATGGAATGAGGCATTAGCAGAGGAGCATGGGAGTGCTGGGACAGATGGATCTAGGAGTTTCTTGAATCCCCATGAAGAAGATAAAGTAAGCTGAAAAAAAAAAACAGATGAAGAAGGTTGAGCTCTTCAATCCCTTTAAGAGCTCTGCTCTGTTCTTATGAACAACTTGCCAACACTGCAAAGGGGATGTAGAAAGGAATCCGCTAAAGAGAACTTTACTGTGGACATGAGCAAGGCAGGAGATGTTCATTGTTCCTAGCTTCTACTATCCAGACACGCCCATCTACGTTTCCACTCCATAAAAGCCCAAAAGCTTTCCTTTGGATAGCCAGCCTCAGTTTCACAGGCAGGAACACTCCTTGCTGAGAAGGTAAAGGAAACAAGAAGTATGAGAGCAAACAGGGTTTTGCATTGCCGTTCGCAGAAAAGAACATTCATCTCTTTGTCTCTCACTTGTTCTTGTGTCCATGGAGGATTTGTCCTTAGACTTCCTCTAACTATTCATTCTGATTGAACAGAAAATTGGAGTGGGAGCTGATGGTCACCTGCCTTGATTATAGAACCACATAATGGCTTGGGTTGGAAAGAACCTTTAAAGATCATCTAGTCTACTCCCTCTGCCATAGGAAGGGAAATTTTCCATTAGAACAAGTTGCTCAGAACCCCATCCAACCTGACTTTGTAAACTTCCAAGTATGGGGGACCCACAGTTTCTCTGTTCACCAACCTCATCATGAAAAATTTCTTCCTTATGTCCAATCTAGATCTACCCTTTTTTAGTCTAAAATTATTACCCCTTGCAGGCTCTGGTAAAGAGTCTTTCTCTGTCTTTCTTATAAGCCTGCTGTATATGTTGAAAGGTTGCAATAATGTGTCCATGGAGCCTTCTCTTCTCCAGGCTGAACAACCCCAACTCTCTTAGCCTGTCTTTGTAGGAGAGCAGTTGCAACCCTCTGACCATTTTCATGGCCCTGCTCTGGACCTACTCTAACAGGTTCATCTCTTATGCTGGGGACCCCAGAGATGGACACAGTACTTCAGCTGGGGTGTCACCAGAGCAGAGTTGATGGGGTGAATCACCCTCCTTGATCTGCTGGCCACACTTCCTTTGATGCAGCCAAGGATGCAATTAGATTTCTGGGCTGCAACACACCTTGTTCACTCATATTCCTTCAGCTTTTCATCTGCCTGTCCCCCCAAGTCCTTATCCACAGGGCTTCTCTCAGTTTCCTCATCCCCCAGTCTGTATTTGTGCTTGGGATTGCCCAAACCCATGGGCAGGACCTTGCACTTTGCCTTGTTGCACTCTATGAGGTTCATGCTGACCCATTCCTCAGGCCTGTAAAGGTCCCTCTGGATGACATCCCTTCCCTCAAGTGAATCAACTGCACCACTCAGCTTGGTGTCATCTGCAGACTTGCTGATGTTTCATTCAATCCCACTGTTGATGTCATTAATGAAGATATTAAACTGTATTGGTCTCTGTAACAATGAAGGAATGAAGGGATCTTGCTTAAAGGGAAAAGTCTCCAGCTCCTTCAGGACAATAAAATATTAAATTCTAATGAACATGTCCCTTCTGTGACACGCCTTTTCCTGTCAGAGGCCAGGGACCCTGCAGCAGGATATTAAGGAACAGAAAATTCCCCTTCAAGTGACCCCTAGAGGTTTTTTCAATAATAAATATAACATCTAATAAAACCAACAAGAATAGATACTCTATATTAATTTCTACTTCATTGAACATATGTCTTTTTTTCCTGTTCCTGACTACAAAAGCCATATAACAGGGAATTTCTTGAAACAGTAGATCAGGTTTGGTCAGACAGCACAGCACTAATACAGCTGTAATATTAGCCATGGAGCTACTTTCTAGTACATAATGTTCCTCACTTTAGCTTTGAATATCATGCATGTGAAACCTAAAAATTATGTTCTGCTGATTGTACCCTTGGAATGGCTAAGATCATTTTAAGAAGATGGAAGTTGAGAACTACATATGGAAATATAAACTTCATGAGTTAAGTTGAACAACAGGAACATAAAAGTTATAGATAAAAATGTGTTGAAAAGATGTAGCTGGGTATTTTCCAGTTCTTTAATACCTAATATACAATCAAGGTAGAGGTAGTGGTTCTGACATCCTGAAAGGTTACTATTTACTCTAGGAAGAAACCTGATCTTCAGTCATGATCTAACCAGAGGTCTTTGACTACCATGGGAAGTTTTCTTAGTCTAAGAAATGCACATAGTTGGGAAGACACAGTATAGCCAAAGACTCACAGCTACCTTCCATATGCTGTGCAGAAGTCAGCAAGCATCCTGGGAATTGAGAAAATCCCACAAGTTAAAAGCACAATCAGAAAAGTGCCTTCATATTAACAGCTAATTAAGAAGCAAATTATTAGTGGATATGTGGGACTGGTAGCCATCATTATGTTTTAACCTTTCTTTCCTCTAATACATTTGAAGTTTACTATATAAACTGCTTTCTGGTTGTTTTTGATAGCAATAAGGAGACTTTTAAAATGCAAGATCAGCAACAGACCATCATTTCCCTACCTCTAATGATAAGACTATGCAAGCTAAAAGATGCCAGTATGATCTAATCAAGATATACAATATAACAGCTAAGAAAAGGTGATAATGGTAACAAAACACTGAACATATTTCCTATCTTATTGAACACTGTAATGGTAGCTCCATCTTGCTCAGCATTATTAAAGATCGAGTGCTCAGATCTACTCCTTTCTGTTGTAGCAAAAAGGGAATATGTTTGGTGAACAGAGTGACTTTCAGGACAAAGTATTTATCACAACCAGCATTTATGTTCATTTAAACAAATTGCAGCATAATGACTCTTCACTCCTTAATGGCAGCCATGCCTAATGGAATCGCTGAGACAGTAAATTTTATGGCTTCAAAACTAGACTGTGTAATTGCGGGACTGGTATTGGAATGTGCATTACTTCTTAGGTAACCTGCTAATGTATATAAAAATAACAAAAGAAAATTTAAAAAGTTAAAAATACAGGATGACAGGAAGTCCAGACTTAACTCTTGTATGAGAAACTGCAATTCACAGCGACTTCAGCAATGCAATACTCAGAACAACTGCTGCAAAATGATTTTCATGTAGTACCTGAAATCTGGGAGTCCAAAAATTGACTAAATATTATCAGTTGAAAGTTTCTTGTTGCCAGCAAAACTTTACACAATGAAGTTTAGATTTTCCTTTAAATATTTATGTTCAGTGTGCGAACAGAACATTATCTATCTGGAGTGCTTTTGTGAACAATGGTTGAAAAGGGACTTGATGCAAGAATAAGTGGAGGACCTCTCCCCACGTGGTCATCAATGTCCATCAATATTCGTCAGTAGTCTACTCAGCCCTGAAAGGCCCTTCGTGAGGCCGTATCACCCAAGCACTCAATGGCTCATGAAGCTTTTGTACTCCATATATTCAAATTATATACTTGTTTCTGATGTCTTTTAGTACTATTTTTGAGTAATCAATCTGGATTTCATGGCATGAAAGGCAATAACCGGCACTAGAAATGCAGTCTACTTTATGCATTTAAATACGGAGGCCTCTCCTGTCAGGCAGAAGATCTTTTCTCTGATACTTCCTCAGTATCTTAATATAATAAAGGTCCATAATACCTCTAAGTTCACATCTAGATCTTTCACTAGTCACTACCTGAGAACACACTGTTTACAGCAGAGGCTCAGGAAAAAAAATAAGCATCTCTCCTGATTGTCTTTTGTACCTCCTTTGACAGCAGGACACAGTTTAAGCCAAGATTTTTCTACCTGCAATACCTCTCCAAGAATGACATACATATTTTATAAAAAGCAAATTGAACAGGTTTGCAGCAAATTGTTTTCTATGTGTCCAGAGAAGAGAGTAGCTAAAGACAAAGGGTAGTAAAAAGCTAAAATGTTCCCTTCTACTAAAGCCTCTCAGTTAAAACAGCTCCTGCCTCTCCCCATGAGCAGTAAGTTGGCCGGACTGATAGCTTCCCAAAGTCAAGGTAAAGCTCAAGATCTGTATAGGCCTGTAACACCACAAAAAAGTAAGAGTGCTGAACAATTCCATAGACAAGACTGATGGGATGAAACTGTGACCATAACTGAGATGACAGTGTCCTTACGAGCATATTAGATATGCCTAGGGTAGGACTTAAAGCCCTACGTGAGTCATGCTGATCTCAGACTGACAGACAAACTACCAATGGAAATAGTGGAGAAATACATCAAAATGGATGATGACAGAGCTACAGCACAGAGATATGTCCAAAGGTTTTCCACAAAGAGTTGGTAGTTGGATTTGTGGTTGAACGTGGGACTAGATTTTTGTGTCTGAAAGAGAACTAAGGACAAAGTTTTGCATTGTCCCCTGCAAAGCCAGTGATGGGAATCCACAAAAACAGCACAGGAAGCATTTTGTTCACTCACATGTTAGTATAGCACCAGAGTTGGTTTTTTTCTCCACTGCTTGTCTTCATTTATCTTTGATTCATATCTTGCAATAGTAACTTTCTGTTTGACAAGCAGACATTTTTTTGAGACATGTGATTTTCTGACCTCATTCTATGTGTATTCTGTTTCCTTCCTCTTCCTCTGCCTAAATTTACTCACTGAGAACAAAGACATCATTGTATTAGACCAGTGGTCCATCTGTTCTATAAAGCTGTTTCCAGTTTTAGTTAGCACCAGATGTTTCCTAAGGAAGCATCCTCATGGTCAAAATACTGAATATCCTCACTGAATGTACCAAATGCAAGGAATACCACCAAGTAAGTATAATACAGGTCTTTTTTTGCATGCTTTGTTAGTATCCTTCCTTAAAGGTAGGACAATAGTATTTCACAGTGAACTGTGCCACATCGTCTCATACTGGACTTATCTGTTAAAATTTTGAAAGATTTCAGGAGACAGTATTTTATTTCTCTACTCACAAAAGAAACTTAGAATTTCTTGTTGCATAAAGTCTTGTAGTGATTCGTCTAATGCTGAGCACCTTCAGCAAATTGATGAGTGTTCTTATAAGCCTGAACGGAGGCTTGAGGCTTTTGAGAACAATCCCTAAATTAATAGTCATGAAGCTTTTCAGAACCCAGATTATTTGCCTAGCTCCTATGAAACTGTCGCTACTTTCATTTATAGCTTTGTTGTAACTATACAAGGAAGAATCTAACTTTAATGGATCTTGTCATTACATTGTGCAAAATTAAATAAAATGGGGACTGTCATCGATAGCCATTTAAATACCAAGTGAAGTCATGCCCATACAAATCAGACTGCAGGGCAAAGATTTTAGGACTTATCTTTTACGTAGGAAATCAGAAAGCAAAACTTATTCATTACGCATTTCTTTGTTTTCTATTTGCTCGTTTCTGAATTCTATTTCCACTTGTTTAATCAGCCTGTTTCTGCCTTTTGAGACACCCAAAAGGTTATTCCTCAATCATAATGCATGTATGAACTGTCCACTGAATACGCAGTCGTTATGTCATATAATTTTTTGTCTTGTAATGGGCAGTAAAATTATGCCATATACCTAAAACATGTTTTGAAAAGGAACTATATCATCATTGTCTTTATTTCCACACGTAAGATGATGCATTTTTGTGGCTATATGCGTAGTCTTACCCCACACTTCTTCAACTGGTAAATATTTTCCAGATGTCTAATATTATGAGCAATTTAATGGAAAGCATGTAGTGAGGTCTGCATTTGTCAATATAGAGAATCTCTTCATTTTGCAAGCCCTGAGGGTATACTAGAGTATCACAAAGGGTCTATTAATAAAACAAAGTTGTCCAAGCAAAATATTATATCAAAAATCAACAGCTAGTGCTGGTAGATACCAACTAAAAGTGATGTAAATGCAGTGCTTGGGACAAAAGATGGCTGAAAATTTTAAAACTGTATTTACAGTTTTTTATAAAACTTCCAAATACTGAAAAACTGATTACTCATCCATTTACACACAGGCCTTGGCTTTAGGAAACATTTTGTTTTATTGGATCTTTTTAGCCTAAAAAGAAAAAAAAATTGGTAATATTAGACTCATGTGAAAATGGTCGTAAAAGTTACCTAACAGCATTATGGTGATCAGGATGGAATTTTGCCGCAATATAGTTCTAATGTTTCTGGTTTCGTGGCTAGTCAAGTGACCATGATCAAGTCTTTAACTGACTTGACATTTGTATAATGTAGAACATTCAACACTGAAATGAACCGTTCAGTTTGTTGAAAAGGAAATACTACCAGTTTCTGAATCTACATTATGCAGTTTCTTCATTTTTCCAACTTTTCCTTGCAACTACAAGGAAAATCCTTCATTCTGTGTATTTACTGGGCAAACTAAGCAGCAGGATTTCTCGTCAGATAAAAAGTAAGCTGCAGGTAGAAAAACAGTTGCCATCTTCAGACACTTCCGAAACCTCTAGAAATTATTAATTTCTCTTTTTGTTTTCTGAAGAAACATTTTAATCACTCTATTATAACTAAAAACAGAGTATTTAAGTGGTTGGGTTTCTACCTTGATTAAAATTTGTCCCTCCCAGGCATGCCACATTAAGTATTTGCACTTGCTACAGGTTTTAGATTCACAGACTATTTCATTAGAGCTACATTTCCTACTCACTGATTTATCAGTACTTCAGAGAAATTTTGTATCTCTTTTGGTTTTACTTTTCCCTCTTCTTCATATTTTATGAGTTATGCTTCAAATGCAATTCTTACAGAAAATAAGTTATATAATCTGATTCTAATATTGGATTATTTAATTCCAGAAACTTTCACCAAAACAAAGTCCTAGAGAGTTTAAGAATGGATGGAGAAAAATCCTTTCCACAGACCAGATATGATGTTGGTATGAACATGTAAGAAACATCATGCTTTAAAAGCTGGGGAGGGATATTTGCTGTGCTTTTCAGGATAAGAGGGTTTGAGAATGTAGCACATGAGAGCTATTGTCTTGCTTAGATATTGTTCTCTAACTCATGATTTATCCCTGCCTATCCTGAAGACTACCGGCTTGATTTATTCCTGGCTTTAACAACTCTAAAACCAGCAGGAATAAACTTTGAAGTTTACCTCATAAAAACATTAGAATTGAAAGGTGCCATGAAAAAGCCAAATGCTTATAAAATAGAAAAACTAACCCTAATGTAAAAAAAGGAAAAAAATCAAATATAAAACCCAAAAAACTCAAAAAATACTCCAAGTACTTAAAAAATGAGGAGTGTAGAAAAATTATTTCTGCTTTAGTTTCCTGTACCATCAGAAAAGCAGATCTGAATTACTCACTGTGTGGCATTCACTGCAGTAGCCCCTAAAGGTGGCTGCCCTGAAGAGTGAGAAGCTGAAGAAGAGCACATAGTGTGTGTAAATAATGCCACTTCGAACTAATGCTGCAATATAATCAAGATACTGAGAAACAACTGAGGAATAACTGAGAAACTGTTCAACTCTTAAGTAGGCAACATTTTTCCCAATAGTTTAACCTCTTGCTGTTTGGCCCTAGGAAAGTGCTCCTTCATTGCTGCAGGTTGAAATTTACTTTCTAGACATGTTCACACACCCACTAGTTCCTCGGGGACATGGTTTAGTAAGGGGACAGGTACAGCTCGACTTAATGATCTCAGAGGTCTTTTTCCAACCAAATGGGTCTATGATTCTATGATTCATCCAATATGAGAAAGTACACAAAAGGGATTCAGCTCAAGTCGTATTTCCTATTCCCAGTGGCTCGCTAAGCTCCCTGAGGTTCCCACTGCCCCCTTATTATGGGCTGGGTTACAAAATCCAGAAATAGACCTTCTCCCTTGAGGAACCATTCACCAACGGAGGAACAACCAGCAGCACATGCTGACTGACCTCACCTACTCAACAATGGGGCAACAAGCTGAGGCTTTCACCATCTAATTTGACTCATTTCATTGGACCTCAAGCTATCTTGATGTTACAGAAAAGTCTTTCTCTGCTAATGTCCTTCACAAACCCAAATGCTCCTTGCAGTGGAGTGGCTGTGCAGGGGCACTCGCACCCTCTTGCGCCGCTCCACAAGTGCCCTGCAGGCAGCCTATCCCCATGCCAGCCATCCTACTCCCTCTCCAGACATCCCACATCCACGGTATCCCACTCCCCCAGGCATCCTACAGCCTGCACAGCTCCTTAGCTGGACAGATGTTTGAAGCCCGGCCTCGCTAGCAGGGGCATGGGAAAAGCAATAAACGCATCTGAGGATAAGCTCAAGCAACTCTGAAATAGCTACTAGTTAGGTCTGCTAAGAGATAAGGTGTTTCCATAAATGATGGAGACACATCTTTTCGAAAGAATCTTATTCAATATTATTTCTTATTCCATAAAGTTTTAGAGTGAAAAATCAAAAACACAGGCAAACAACATCTCAGTTAAAAGCTCAACTGTTACTAAATAGTTTTATCTGATCCTCATCTTTATCTTCAGCTTTCATACACTGACTGGCTAGACAGACAAACAACAAATTTTAAGGAAATGGACCAATAATGAAATTTAATATATGGCTTTCTAATACATCTCCATTTAAACCTAGTTTTAGTTGAAGTGTGTTTTCATTTTAAAGTCAAAATGAAAAAAAATATCAAATGTCTAATGTGGAAATAATAACATTTGACATCAAAGATATGGAAAAATATTATTTCGGTAATGGTTTCTAACATTGTTATTTGTGTTTTAATGAATAGTAATTTTTAAGAAATATTTCCAATAATCTATTTTACCATAAGGATTTAATGTTAATGTTATTGTTTTCAATTAATTTAGTATACTCTCAGCCACTTAAATTCATAGGCAAAATGCAAACTAACTTACAATGAAAAGCTAAGTGGTACAACTATGTTGTATCAGTTAGGGCTTATTATCATTTAGGGTAGTTTTAATTATGTAGTTGTCATAACTTTAAAGTTGTTTTAAAGTTGTTCAACTTTAAAAAAAATGCCAGAGAGGAGGTAGGAGAAAGCCTCAGGTATAATGTCCCAGAAAACTCTCACCTACTCCAAGTGTCTGCTACAGACCATAATTTATGGTAGTACGGCCTCTACAAAAAGATACCCTCAAGAATTTTCTGCATGATTTGTGGTCAAATCTTAGACCAGCTGGTTAAAAGTAAAAAAAATAATCAGTCAGGTCAAAAGTACCTGCCTCATCTTTTTGGTTAACAGAAACATCCGAGTCCTTCTTGTGGTATTAGTACATTGTTGTAATCCAGACAAATCCAGCAGCAGTAGAGCCTTTCTGTAAATGGCAGCTCATATACATTGCCAATCACTTTTAGTCGGATTCATGAGTAAGTGTTTACATCCAAGTCCATCTCAAGTATAGCACCGTAAATATCATAGTTTGATTCAAAAGGAGCTTTCTTTTAAAATAAAAGATTTAGAAGTAAAACTCAATTGTTTTTATATACACTCATTGCTATATACATACATATACAAAGAGAATGTGGTTATGGAAATTATAAGTAAGAGGAAAATAAAAAATGGGAAAATTGCAAAAATGTTCTGGGCCCAAAAATTTAATCTTTTCATTGAAGCTGTGTGAATAACTAATTTATTCAGTTGGATGGAGAAACTGAAAGGTCATTTCAGATTAATCTCAAAGTTTAGTGAAGACTCTTGTTCTTCAAGACTTGTTCCCACATAGGAAGAAGAAACTTATATTTCTTTCCTAAGTTAACCTGCATTAGGAGTTAGAGAAAAGCTTGTTCGAATTTAATTTCAAAGTTCATCATCCCAAACAAAAACCCAAAAGATGGTCAGAGAGCAATGTCATCTTACAGTTTTGCCTTTCAGGTTGCCTCCCAGAACCCATTCTTCTTTCTGAACATAGAGCAGCTCTTGAGTTCCACTAAATCCTTGGGCAGGAGGCAATTCTCCTGCTAGATTACATAGCAGGATAGTTGCAAAATATCAGTTTAGTCTCTTCTCCATAGGTTTGTACAGTGTGGTCACTTCAGACAGAAAATCACTGAGTTCCCCCAACACATAAATAAGAGTTCCAATGTAGAGAATTCTCTGGTCAACAAATATAAGAATCCAAACATATTTTGATTAATGCTTTCACTGCAGAAAGCACATTGTTTCACACTTAGTGTCGTCTCTTGTTACAATAGGTGTTTAATATTTTTATCAGTTGATTAGTATTTATATTTATTTTGACTGGTTACATTACTAGTTGAACATTTCAGGTGTAACTCCCCAAAGAGACACAACCTTTCACATGTGACTGTCATATCTCAAACTGATTTATACATTCTCTGCAAGAGACTGATGTCTGGAAGTATTTAACATAAACATTCAGAATTGATTGCATTTCATACTATCATAGTGAAAGGCTCTTCACTAAAAAGAGGCTGTCATCCTCTAATGGCCCAGACTAGAAAGAGCTAAGACGGTGGCAGTGTAATGGTCTTTTCTGTCTCCTTAATTCACCCTTAGCCTGGTCTCAGGGAACAAGATGTTGCTATTGAACAAGACAGTTGCAATAGTGACCACAAACTTTCCTGTAGGGCCACAGAGCCAGTTTTAACCACAAAATTTCCAGGCCAGCCT